>JAWNMK010000231.1:0-1200000 GCA_035044105.1 Drosophila nr. perissopoda 5 BK-2023a
AAGCACCCACACAAAATGTCGGACGAAGAAGAAGAGTCCTTGTCCGAAGGCTTTTCGGCCAGCGAAGAGGACGAATGGAAGCCAGGGAAAGATGTTCGCGGTGGTGAATCATCGGATGACGATGACAGCGAATTCGAGGAGCTGCCAGGAGGAGCTGCAGCTACAGCAGCGGGCGCCAGTGGTCGCTCCTCGGCGTGTGCTACGCAAAAAAAGAGGCAAGCGAACGAATCAATTAAAATCTCAAATAATACTAATTAAATATTTTGTATAGGGAACATAAGCAGCCGAGTGGAATAAAGGGCGCTTCAGTGAAGAAACGCAAGCCGAGCGGGCAATCGCTGCGCTCCAAGCTGTTCAATAAATATAGGCCGCCACCGAAAACGTTTCCCGCATCGCCGACACAGAACTCACCATCGGCGTCTGGCTCTGCCAGCCGTTTACCGGCGTCAAAAAACGCCAAAACGCCCAATGAAAGCAACAACGCGGACTCCAGCAGCGAATCGAGTGTTGATGACTATTTGGTCAATCCAGCTGAAATCGATCTGCGCTCCAGTTTCTTTACGGCAGCCAAGGAGAAATCGCCAGCACCACAATTCGATTGCAATGCAGGCATTACAAATCTGTCCAATTCTGGTTCCGGTTCCGAGGACAACAACGAAAGCAGCCTCGAGGACAATGCCAGCAACAATAAGGCATTCGATTTTCGTGGCTTGCTCGAGAATGCCAACAGCCTGGAACGGACAAGGGAAGCACTACTCAGCAAACGTAACGCCACGGCCTCGCCCCCGGGCGGTCAGGCGAGGCGCCACAGCAACGCTGCCGCAATGGATGTCAACGCACTGCTTGCATTGGGCGAAAACCAAAACCAAAATGAGCCAAACGAACAACAAGCGAATGTTGTAACGGAGCGTCGACGTTCTGGAGCAAGTGCAGCAGCAAAAGCAACTGCAACTGCAACAGAGCAGCAGCCGCAGCCGCCGTCGTTAGATGCCCCGTCGCGACTGAGCAAAACCAAATCGACTCGCATTAAGCGGCATACAAAAACGCGTCCAGCGTCCACTGTGGTCACAGCTGTTGATACGGACGACTCCGACTTTGAGGAAGTTGCAGGTAGGAAACGAAAGTAGAAAATGTTGAGGATAATTATTAGTAGTGGATGAAGCACTAGCAGGGCTTATCAAGTTGGTTGTGGCGTCGCATACTTGTTGTTTGTTGATACTAATATTGATATTGATATGGATGTTGATCTTTGATGGTAGTTAGAAAATTCTATAAATTCTGGCATATGATTTAAAACAAAAAATAAGCTTCCAAATTGCTCCGTATGAGACTGCGTAGTTTTGTGTTTTAAATAACAAACTAAATATTTGAAAGAGCTGAGAATACCTAATACGAAACATAAATATATAAACATACTAAATACTATCTGCTAAATAACCTAACCTAACTCTATATTACTGTTAAGCTACGTTCACACAGTTTGTATTGATTTTGTCAAATTTTACTTTATCTAGCATTCCAAAAAATATTCCTATCGAATTCATAAGTAATGCAAACTGTGTGTAAATGGGTCTTATAGTCTATTAGACTGAAATATAGCATAAAAGCAGCTGTGTAGAAAAACCCTTAGAAGGCTTCAGCTGACACGCCTTAAACTAGTATTTTTCGACACTAAACTACAAATACCTAAACATATTTAGATACAGTGGTCGCTTAAGAATTCTCGAATTCTCTCATGCATTACTGACTATAATTATCGTATTTTAAATTGAATATATGTGAAAAATCTGAAAAGGTTCTCGAAAATTATATACTTAAAATATGTAGAATAATTATTTGGATCGTTGGATGTTGCATCACTGTATTTAAATATTTTTTAACTACTCAAAATCAAATGCTCGAAATTTGATTGAGCGAGATTTTAAACTATTGTTTTATCAAACCGCTCTAAAAAAAATAGAACCATCAAAACTTCTCAATGTATTTTGCAAATAGCATAAACAATTTATCACTAAATAGATGTTTGGGTGTTATTAGATGCTAACAAGTTTTGAAGAATTCTGTATGTGTTTTAAAGGTTTGCACATTAATAATGATCTTATACAGAAGAACACACAAGTTCTATTTGCAAAAGACATAACATCGAATCAATACGATTTAAGTAAGAATCAGAAAGTTGTATATACTTCAACATGCATTTTAACCCAAATCAAAAAAGTCAAGAATCAATTTGTTTGTATTATTTTGAGTTGCATTTATTTAATTGTTTTAGTGTCTTTCAAATATGATTATTTTCCAATAACCAGGGACTGTAAATAAAAACAGATTCATATTTATATTGTCAGTATGCCACCATTATTATAATATATATTATAATTTACTAAAAAGTTAGCTTAGAATCGATGCGGTCCCTGCGAAAAACAAGACTTAGAAATCAAAAGTGAAATGCAGGTTTTAAAATGATTACACACAACAGATAGATACACTTATGTACTTACTTTATGGCAATTTCAAGTGTTTTAACAAGAAATTAAAAGCATAATGAAATATAAAAAAAATTGCTAACAAATTAGAACTGATGTTAAACGAATTTACTTTAGTAAAATTGTAATTTCACAAAATATAAAAAGAGAGATTAAACACAAATAATAAACTGAAATATTTGTAATAAATACTAAATAAATGCATAATTTTAGCGCAATTTAGTGAATGTTAAATGTATTTAATTCAACAATTGAAATTTAAAATGCACTTCAAATGATATAAATAAATGCAAAGTGTTTCAAAATAAATTCAACTAAGTAGAAATAAATCAATCTCATTTCCTGCCCGCCCGTCCACTTATATAAGACCCAGACTGTAACAGTTGCTGCTTGACACTTCCCCATCTTTCTCTCTCCATCCACTTCCATTTTGCAGACGCTCAGCTAAGCAGCGATCCAGAAGATGCGACTCCAAACATCTCCGGTGATCTTGAGATTCACGTGGGATTGCCCTCGCGCCACTTAACCAAGGAGCAGAAGACGCAGCATGAGCTGGAGCTGGCGCTAAAGCGTCGCCTGAATCGCGACATCAAGGATCGCCAGCTGCTGATGCACAAGGTCAGCCTGATGTGTTTAATTTCACGCAGCATCAAATATAATCGTCTGCTGGCGGACACGAAGCTGATGCAGGCGACGCTGAAACTGTTGCCCAGTCGGAATGCATATCCCACGGAGCGAGGCGTCGAGCTCAAATATCTGCAGTCTTTTGTCACCTGGTTCAAGACGGCCATCAAGTTGTTAAGCCAGGATTTGTATGCACCCAAATCAGCAAGCACAGAGTCCGCAATTATTGAGGAGCTGCTGGCACTGATCAAGCGCAAGGAGGCACGCTGCAAACAGGATATGATCTTAATATTCATTGTACTTGCACGTGGCATGGGGATGAACTGTCGTCTCATTGTCAATCTGCAGCCAATGGCGCTGCGGCCACAGGCTGCCGACTTAATACCCATCAAACTGAAGCAGGATGAGAAAAATAAAAGTCACTCTACTAAAAGCGAAGAGGAGGCTATGGAAGATGAGGTGGAGCTGGAGGGCAAAGCTAGCACGTCCAAGCAGGCAAAGGATGCGAAATGCAACTCAAAAACAGCTGCCAAAAACGATGCAGCTGGCAGAAGTTCAGCTAACAAAATCAGCACTGCTAAAGCCAGTTCCGCTTCCAAGAAAGTTACTGAAGATTCCAAAGTGGAACCCCAGCCGAATTCCAGATCGGTGGCAAAGGCTATCAATAAAGCAACTGAATCTACGGCCATACGCAGACCTGATGTCAAAATCAACTCTCGCAGCACAGCCAGTAAGCGCTTGGAGAACAACTCAGAAGTAGCAGCCAAGCCCAGCAGTTCTAGGCTTAGGCAAGACAAGAAAGAGGACGGCAGCAGAAGCAGTAGCACTGAAACCAAGGCTAAGCCGCAGCTTTCTCGACTCAAACGCGCCGTAAACAAACCAGAAATGGATGAGGTAAAGAAAGCCCGGCTGCAGCTGCAAACTGAACCAACGCCAGTTGCTCGACGCACTCGCAAAGCATCTACAGATAAGGACAGAGCAGCAGGACGCGTGGAAGTTGCATATCCTGCTGCCAAAATAGGCTCACCCGTCATACCCAAACTGGTGCTGCCCAAAGCCAAGCAGAAGAATACACGGGAAAACAGCGATGTAGAGAATGCCAACCCTGGCAACAGTCAACGTGGCACTCGATCACGCAGCAAATCGCCTAAAGTGCACATCTCCCCAGTGTTTCTCAAAGGTGGAAGTCCAGCTGCTTCCACAAGTAAGGTAAAAATTTCGTCGACGGAGCCCGTGCGAGAGCTTCGCACGCGCCAGCAAAAGGCAAAAGCGCTGGCCATACCCCAGCTGGATGGGGGCGACGATAGTCTACCATTACCCAAGAAACGACTTAAGCTGGAGAAACTGCATAAATCAAGCACAGATGATGGCGACTCCACACCAAGCAGGCCCATCAAAAAGGCGCCCGTTCTGCCAAAGGTAGTTCAGCATTTGCGCAAGGATCGACGCGTGCTGTCCACAGATGATGAGGCCGTCAAGGAGAAACGCAAAACAAACGCCTCCGACATATGGGTGGAGGTGTGGTCTGAGGTAGAGGAGCAATGGATTTGCATTGACCTGTTCAAGGGCAAGCTGCACTGTGTCGATACAATCAGGGTAAGATTTCAAAGTAGCTGTGCTAACAGTTAAATCCTTGGAAGGATCCAGCTTTCTAAGCAATTTGAACTTGCAGCGAAACGCCTCCTCGAGCCTGGCCTATGTCATTGCTTTCCAGGACGATCTCAGTCTAAAGGATGTGACAGCGCGATACTGTTCCAGCTGGACGACCACTGTGCGCAAGTCGAGAGTCGAGAAGGCCTGGTTGGATGAGACACTGGCGCCGTATCTGGGCAGGCGCACCAAGCGCGACATATGCGAAGATGAACAGCTGCGACGCATACACTCGGACAAACCGCTGCCCAAGTCCATTTCCGAATTCAAGGATCATCCACTATATGTGCTTGAACGCCATCTACTAAAATTCCAGGGAATTTATCCACCTGACGCTCCTACGCTGGGCTTTATACGCAGTGAACCAATCTACTCACGCGACTGTGTCCATCTGCTTCACTCCCGCGACATTTGGTTGAAGAGCGCCCGCGTAGTGAAGCTCGGTGAGCAGCCATACAAAATTGTCAAGGCGCGCCCAAAGTGGGATAGGGTAAGTAAATATACCTCTAGCTCGAAAGCTTTAAAAGGCTTGCGACACCAAATTTTGAATATAGGATGTTGTATAAGGTCCATTATATCTATTTAATTGTATTGAACAAGCTGTATTATAAGCAAAATTATAGTAGAACTCAAATTTATACAGCTCACGCGTACGGTGATAAAAGATCAGCCGTTGGAGATCTTTGGCTATTGGCAAACTCAGGACTATGAGCCGCCCACAGCCGAGAATGGAATTGTGCCGCGCAATGCCTACGGCAATGTGGAGCTATTCAAGGAGTGCATGCTACCCAAGAAAACGGTGCATCTGAGATGTAAGTGTGCATGTCGAAATTGTTACCAAATATATCAATATAGCATCTCCTCCTAAAATTGAACAGTGCCTGGCCTGATGCGCGTATGTAAGAAGTTGAACATCGATTGTGCCAATGCAGTGATTGGCTTTGATTTCCATCAGGGTGCCTGTCATCCCATGTACGATGGCTTTATTGTTTGCGAGGAATTTGGCGAACTGGTCACTGACGCCTGGGAGGTGGATCAGCAGGAGCAGGCTCGCAAGGAGCAGGAGAAATATGAAACGCGTGTCTTTGGCAATTGGAAAAAGCTCATCAAGGGGCTACTCATCCGCGAGCGCCTTAAGCGAAAATATAACTTTTAAATTGGTTTTTGTCATTTCATTTGTTTTTCGTTTATTGTTCAAATTGAATTGAATACATATAAATATATTTTTGTACTTTATGTATTGATTGTATCAATGTTCCAATAAACTTGATTGATATTCGCACAATTTATCATACATTTGTCACGTAATTTGAAATGCACTTAAAAATTCATATTTTAATTGAATTAAAACGTTCATGTCAACATTTTGAAAATTTGTCACATTTTATGATTCGCTTATCTTATAAGATTGTGCATTGCAATCTCGTTGTAGTCCATCGCCCGCCTTGATAATGGGATTCCGATGCTGCATCTGCAGCGCTAGGCAGAGAAACATGAGAAAAGCATTGCCGCCAACGAATTCACCACGCGGCTATGGCGAACAATGTGGGCGCTTTCGTCGCCATTTTAGCGAGCATTGGCGCCCATAAATTCGAATCCGCTTAAATGGGGATATGACCAACGGCGAAGTGCTGCTAATGCGCATGCTCCCGTTTCCAGCAGAGTTGGCTGCCATCGAAAAGGGGACTTAACATTTGCATTTTGGTCAACTCGTTCAAGCTCTGCTGAGCCTTGACCTACTACTACAAACCAACAAAAGTCATCATCAAAATAGCGAAGCTTAAAAGGTCTTGAGAGCATAGCCGTGAGTGCGAAAGAGATAGTATGACAATTGAGTAGTGGTGGGTTTTATACGGAATGCAAAAAAATCGTTTGTATCGACCAACCTCCATAGTGACTGCTGTGCGATTGCCAAAATTAGTACTGCAGCCATAAGAAACATAACCTGGGTCAAACATTTAGATCAACAAGCACCCACACAAAATGTCCGACGAAGAAGGAGAAGAGTCCTTGTCCGAGGGCTTTTCGGCTAGCGAAGAGGACGAATGGAAGCCAGGGAAAGATGTTCGCGGTGGCGAATCATCGGATGACGATGACAGCGAATTCGAGGAGCTGCCAGGAGGAGCCGCAGCTACAGCAGCGGGCGCCAGTGGTCGCTCCTCGGCGTGTGACACACAAAAAAAGAGGCAAGCAAACGAATCAATTAAAATCTCAAATAATACTAATTAAATATTTTGTATAGGGAACACAAGCAGCCGAGTGGAATAAAGGGCGCTTCAGTGAAGAAACGCAAGCCGAGCGGGCAATCGCTGCGCTCCAAGCTGTTCAATAAATATAGGCCGCCACCGAAAACGTTTCCCGCATCGCCGACAGAGAACTCACCATCGGCGTCTGGCTCTGCCAGCCGTTTACCGGCGTCAAAAAACGCCAAAACGCCCAATGAAAGCAACAACGCGGACTCCAGCAGCGAATCGAGTGTTGATGACTATTTGGTCAATCCAGCTGAAATCGATTTGCGCTCCAGTTTCTTTACGGCAGCCAAGGAGAAATCGCCAGCGCCACAATTCGATTGCAATGCAGGCATTACAAATCTGTCCAATTCTGGTTCCGGTTCCGAGGACAACAACGAAAGCAGCCTTGATGACAATGCCAGCAACAATAAGGCATTCGATTTTCGTGGCTTGCTCGAGAATGCCAATAGCCTGGAACGGACAAGGGAAGCACTACTCAGCAAACGTAACGCCACGGCCTCGCCCCCGGGCAGTCAGGCGAGGCGCCACAGCAACGCTGCCGCAATGGATGTCAACACACTGCTTGCATTGGGCGAAAACCAAAACCAAAATGAGCCAAACCAACAACAAGCGAATGTTGTAACGGAGCGTCGACGTTCTGGAGCAAGTGCAGCAGCAAAAGCAACTGCAACTGCAACAGAGCAGCAGCCGCAGCCGCCGTCGTTAGATGCCCCGTCGCGACTGAGCAAAACCAAATCGACTCGCATTAAGCGGCATACAAAAACGCGTCCAGCGTCCACTGTGGTCACAGCTGTTGATACGGACGACTCCGACTTTGAGGAAGTTGCAGGTAGGAAACGAAAGTAGAAAATGTTGAGGATAATTATTAGTAGTAGATGAAGCACTAGCAGGGCTTATCAAGTTGGTTGTGGCGTCGCATACATGTTGTTTGTTGATACTAATATTGATATTGA
The DNA here is from genome assembly GCA_035044105.1 of Drosophila nr. perissopoda 5 BK-2023a. Lineage (NCBI taxonomy): Eukaryota > Metazoa > Arthropoda > Insecta > Diptera > Drosophilidae > Drosophila > Drosophila nr. perissopoda 5 BK-2023a. The sequence goes on from JAWNMK010000231.1 coordinate 7,963, forward strand.
TATGGATGTTGATCTTTGATGGTAGTTAGAAAATTCTATAAATTCTGGCATATGATTTAAAACAAAAAATAAGCTTCCAAATTGCTCCGTATGAGACTGCGTAGTTTTGTGTTTTAAATAACAAACTAAATATTTGAAAGAGCTGAGAATACCTAATACGAAACATAAATATATAAACATACTAAATACTATCTGCTAAATAACCTAACCTAACTCTATATTACTGTTAAGCTACGTTCACACAGTTTGTATTGATTTTGTCAAATTTTACTTTATCTAGCATTCCAAAAAATATTCCTATCGAATTCATAAGTAATGCAAACTGTGTGAAAATGGGTCTTATAGTCTATTAGACTGAAATATAGCATAAAAGCAGCTGTGTAGAAAAACCCTTAGAAGGCTTCAGCTGACACGCCTTAAACTAGTATTTTTCGACACTAAACTACAAATACCTAAACATATTTAGATACAGTGGTCGCTTAAGAATTCTCGAATTCTCTCATGCATTACTGACTATAATTATCGTATTTTAAATTGAACACATTATGTGAAAAATCTGAAAAGGTTCTCGAAAATTCTATACTTAAAATATGTAGAATAATTATGTGGATCGTTGGATGTTGCATCACTGTATTTAAATATTTTTGAACAACTCAAAATCAAATGCTCGAAAATGCTTTATTAAGCGAGATTTTAAACTATTGTTTTATCAAACAGCTCTAAAAAAAATAGAACCATCAAAACTTCTCAATGTATTTGCAAATAGCATAAACAATTTATCACTAAATAGATGTTTGGGTGTTATTAGATGCTAACAAGTTTTGAAGAATTCTGTATGTGTTTTAAAGGTTTGCACATTAATAATGATCTTATACAGAAGAACACACAAGTTCTATTTGCAAAATACATAACATCGAATCAATCTCGTTTTTAACTTCAAATGTTCGATTGATTGAGAGATCGAACTATGATTAAAAAGCCGTCGGTTTTTTAAAATAAGTTGAGTTTTGACGAAGTTATGGCATTTTGAAGTTTCGACCTATGCCCATACACCGATATATCGATTTTCGGGCTATAATTTTTACTTGTCTTCCGACCTCAAATTTCGTTTTCAACTTTAAATGTACGATTGATTTAGGGGCAAAACTATGATCAAAAAGCCTTCGCTTTTGAAGATAAGTTGAGTTTTGACGAAGTTATGGCATTTTGAAGTTTCGACCTATGCCCATACACCGATATATCGATTTTCGAGCTATAATTTTTACTTGTCTTCCGACCTCAAATTTCGTTTTTAACTTTAAATGTACGATTGATTTAGGGGCAAAACTATGATCAAAAAGCCTTCGCTTTTGAAGATAAGGTGAGTTTTGACGAAGTTATGGCATTTTGAAGTTTCGACCTATGCCCATACACCGATATATCGATTTTCGGGCTATAATTTTTGCTTGTCTTCCGACCTCAAATTTCGTTTTCAGCTTTAAATGCAAGATTGATTTATGGGCAAAACTATGATGAAAAAGACCTCGCTTTTTAAAATAAGTTGAGTTTTGACGAAGTTATGGCATTTTGAAGTTGCCCATATATATACATATATATATATATATATATATATATGCTGATATATTTTTTTTCCTTTATGTTTCGACCCCAAATCACGATTTCGATTGATATAGAGGTAAAACTATGATAAAAACGCTCTTGCTTTGGAGTATGCATTGAGTTTTCAAAGCAATCACCAGATCTCCCGTTTGCAGATTTTGAGTTGGGGATTGTCACTTGACTCTAGTGTTATTCCTTCCAACTGAAACAAATCTGTGATTATAAGGCTTAAGCCTTATCGCATTCTCTGTCATTTTGGGCTTACATACTGATTAAGAAATGCCTTGGACTGAGGGCTAACAAGTCGGTTTGATCTTCTGACATTGAAGAAATCTGTCTCGAATTTATACAAGCTTCAACCTTGGATAGAACTGATGATAGCTTTTCAAACGTTTATTTGAATGACGCAGTGGATTTGTAGAAGAGTGTAGAAGAAAGAACTATTCACTCCCTAGTTTCCAACATGATAATTTGTGTTGGATAGAGTTGGATGGTATCAAAATCCTTGTAGCTTCCAGGAAAGCAAGATCAAGGAAGAAACTCAAACAAAAGTTTTACTGTTGTCAGAGTACATTTGCTGGGAACATCCCTGTCGTGCATCAAAATGTGCGAAGGCGGGACAAGCACCTCCAGATTCGTGAGATATGGATGGAAAATTGAACAGAACTTTAAGTTGACTGTTAACCAGTAGTATTCTGTTCTTGAATCTTTCAGTCAGGTTTTACTTACTGCAAGGCATAATTTGTTAGAGGAGACTTGTTCACCATATTCTTTGCTTCGCCACTAGTTTTAGCATTAAGATGGAAGAACTCTACCAACGGAGTTATACTGGGATTGTCTATATAGATGGCCGTGAAAAGGTCTCGGAAAGAAACCCATTGGAGATAGTCTCCACTAAAAACTGGACAACACCCAAAAGATGAGAAAAAAGCGTTACGGCGGAGTGCGTTTTCCCATCAGAAAGACACAGAGTAGCAAGTGTGGCGTTGCCTTGTGTGATTCGGCCGGATTTATGTGATTTTGCGGAACACCATGTTGCAAGTGAAGGTATCGATAGTCCAATGAAGCGCTGTCTACTCAACTGCCTCTTTTTAAAACCCACAGCTAGATTCTGTGATTATAACCTCATCCGTGTGTTGTGCTGTGCAAAATGAATGGCTACCAAAATCAATTAAAGTCAATCAGACAGTTGTTGATACTCGCTGTTGCTGTTATTATAACGACTTGTCACTTGGATGAGTATATGAGTTGAGGGCGCGGCTGCTTTGGTTAAGTTTCTCCAGGCCATCATTAATTCAGGTTGGAAAGTGAACATGTGTAATGACTCCCAAAATTTGAGTAAACTCTCAAGTGGATAATTAAAAAAATTAAAAATTGAAAAACTTTAACCTATATAAAGGAATGCGCCACCGATGAGCCATTAGATACAATTGGAATTCCGCCAAGGATGCTCTTCAGACTGATCAGGCAAGCGCCGTTGACGGAGAAGGTGGCCTCCCGGGATGGCTGCATCTATCTGTACCGAGCTATGAAGTTTCTTGGTTGGATACCGCCAAAGGAAGGTCTGTTACGCTATGTGTATCTCTGTTGGACACTGATGACCTTTGCGTTGTACACCACTTACTTGCCACTGGGTATTCTGGGCAGCTATATAAATCGGATTAAGCTGTTTACGCCGGGCGAGTTTCTAACTTCGTTGCAGCTGTGCTTAAATGCGCTCGGCTCCTCGGTAAAGGTGATCATCACGTACTCCCAGCTTTGGCGCCTTATTAAGGCCAGGGATTTACTGGACAAGATGGATGTGCGCTGCACCAGTCTCGAGGAGCGCGAGAAGATTCATCGCGTTGTCGCGCGGTGTAATCGTATCTTTCTCATCTTCACCATTGTCAACTACAGCTATGGAAGCGTCACATATCTCAGCTCCGTGCTCAGCGGTCGTCCTCCCTATCAGCTATATAATCCACTCTTGGACTGGCATGATGGCAAACTCAAGTTGTGGATTGTCTCGACGTTTGAATATTTGGTAGCGTTGGGTGTTGGAACGCAGGCTCAGTTGCCGGACACTTTTACGCTGATCTATGCGCTAATCCTGCGCACTCATCTAGAACTACTCAACGGGCGTATTAGCAAGCTGCGCACCAACCCAGAAATGACCGAGGACGAGAACTACGAGGAGCTGGTGAATTGTGTCTTGGATCACAAACTGATATTGGAGTTAGGCAAATTATAGTCAGTTAATTGGCAATATTATGTAACTATTTCTCTTCTCAGATACTGCGCTGTTATTCGACCTGCCTTATCGGGCACTATTTTCATACAGTTTCTGATCATTGGCGTTGTCCTTGGACTAGGCTTGATCAATTTGTTATTCTTCTCTGACGTTTGGTCGGGCCTCGCCTCTATTATGTTTATTGTCGCCGTTCTGCTGCAGTCGTTCCCTTTTTGCTACATCTGCAATCTGATTATCGACGACTGCGAGGGCCTTGCCCATGCCATCTTTCAAAGCAATTGGATAGGTTCCAGCTCGCGATATCAGTCCACGCTACGATACTTTCTGCACAGTGTGCAGCGGCCCATCGTTTTCATCGCCGGCGGTATCTTTCCGATATCGGTGAGCAGCAACATAACCGTAAGTTATGCAGCTTGATATACACATAAGTATAATTGTGATTATTATTTTCAATTTGTAAATTTCTCTCTTTTAAAGGTAGCTAAATTTGCGCTTACGGTTATTACCATCGTTAGGCAAATGAATATTGCGGATAGATTCAAAAATGATTGATATACTCATAAGCAAATAAGCAAACATTTTGTGTAGTTTGGTGTGCTTTTGTCAAGTTGTGCATTGCTGTTGATTAATTGTTTTAATAAATATATTCAAGCTGGAAATAGGCAAAGTAATTAATTAGAAATGTTGTTAAGGGCGTTTCCGAAACTATAGCTTATTCGACTCATTGGATAATACTGATCGATAAGCGCCCTTGTTTCGAAAAATTTGTATCGTTTTTGATCAATACTAACGCGGTTGGTGAAGTCAGTGTGAAGGAAAGATGGAGAAACCGGACTGTCGGTTCACAGAGGCGATGCAACGTGTCCGCATAAACGCATCGCTGCTGCTACATGACCGCCCAGAATGCTCGTGGGCGACGAGGTAATGGCTTTGGAAAATTTCGACCTATGCCCATTTGCCGATTTTTAGACTAAAGTTTTCACTTATTTTCCGACCCGAAATCACGATTTCAAACTACAATGCAGGATAGATCTAAATCTAAAACTGTTATCAAAACGCCCTTGCTTTTGAAAATGCGTTGAGTTTTGATGAAGTTATGGCTTTGGGAAGTTTTGTCCTATGCCCTTGTGCCTTCAAGCCAAAAAATGTTTAAGTCTGTTACGACGCCAAATCACGATCTCATCTTTAAATGTTCGATAGATCTAGAGCTAAAACTATGATAAAAACGCCGCTTTGGAATATGCATTGAGTTTTCAGAGCAATCACCAGATCTCCCGTTTGCAGATTTTGAGATGGGGATTGCCACTTGACTCTTTTGTGGAGTTCCTCTAGTACTCTTCCTTCCAACCGAAACACATCTGTGGTTAAGAGCCTTAAGCCGTTGCCAGCGAATTAGGATAGACGAGGTATTCTCTGCGATTTTGGGCTTACATACTGATAAAAGAGGAACTCCGATTAAGAAATGCCTTGGACTGAAAAAAATCTGTCTCGAATTTATACAAGCTTCAACCTTGGATAGAACTGATGATAGCTTTTCAAACGTTTATTTGAATGACGCAGTGGATTTGTAGAAGAGTGTAGATGTCAATGAAGCGCTGTCTACTCAACTGCCTCTTTTTAAAACCCACAGTTAGATTCTATGATTATAACCTCATCAGTGTGTTGTGCTGTGCAAAATGAATGGCTAGCAAAATCAATTAAAGTCAATCAGACAGTTGTTGATACTCGCTGTTGCTGTTATTATAACGACTTGTCACTTGGATGAGTATATGAGTTGAGGGCGCGGCTGCTTTGGTTAAGTTTCTCCAGGCCATCATTAATTCAGGTTGGAAAGTCAACATGTGTAATGACTCCCAAAATTTGAGTAAACTCTCAAGTGGATAATTAAAAAAATTAAAAATTGAAAAACTTTAACCTATATAAAGGAATGCGCCACCGATGAGCCATTATATACAATTGGTATTCCGCCAAGGATGCTCTTCAGACTGATCAGGCAAGCGCCGTTGACGGAGAAGGTGGCCTCCCGGGATGGCTGCATCTATCTGTACCGAGCTATGAAGCTTCTTGGTTGCATACCGCCAAAGGAAGGTCTGTTACGCTATGTGTATCTCTGTTGGACACTGATGACTTTTGCGATTTGCACCACTTACGTCCCTCTGGGTTTTCTGGGCAGCTTTATAACGCATATTAAGCTGTTTACGCCGGGCGAGTTTCTAACGTCGTTGCAGCTGTGCATAAATGTGCACGGATGCTCAGTGAAGATGATCATCATGTACTCCCAGCTTTGGCGCCTGATTAAGGCCAGTGATTTACTGGACATGTTGGATGTGCGCTGCACCAGTCTCGAGGAGCGCGAGAAGATTCATCGCGTTGTCGCGCGGTGTAATCGTGTCTTTTTTATCTTCACCGTTGTCTACGCCATCTATGAAAGCTCCGCCTATCTCACCTCCGTACTCAGCGGTCGTCCTCCCTATCAGCTATATAATCCATTCTTGGACTGGCATGATGGCACACTCAAGTTGTGGATTGTCTCGACGTTTGAATATTTAATAATGTCGGGCGTTATACTGCAGTCTCTGTTGACGGACACTTTTACGCTGATCTATACGCTAATCCTGCGCACTCATCTAGAACTACTCAACGGGCGTATTAGCAAGCTGCGCACCAAACCGGAAATGACCGAGGACGAGAACTACGAGGACCTGGTGAATTGTGTCTTGGATCATAAGCTGATATTGGAGTTAGGCAAATTATAGTCAATTAATTGGCAATATTATATAACTATTTCTCTTCTCAGATACTGCGCTCTTATTCGACCTGCCATATCGGGCACTATTTTCATACAGTTTCTGCTCATTGGCGTTGTACTTGGAGTAGGCTTGATCAATTTGTTCCTCTTCTCTGACGGTTGGTCGGGTCTCGCCTGTGCCACGTTTATCGTCGCCCTTCTACTGCAGACGTTTCCCTTCTGCTACATATGCAATCTGATTATCGACGACTGCGAGGCCCTTGCCCATGCCATCTTTGAAAGCAATTGGATAGGTTCGCATCCACGATATCAGTCCACGCTGCGTTACTTTCTGCACAGTGTGCAGCGGCCCATCGTTTTCATCGCCGGCGGTATCTTTCCGATATCGGTGAACAGCAACATAACCGTAAGTTATGCAGCTTGATATACACATAAGTATAATTGTGATTATTATTTTCAATTTGTAAATTTCTCTATTTTAAAGGTAGCTAAATTTGCGCTTACGGTTATTACCATCGTTAGGCAAATGAATATTGCGGATAGATTCAAAAATGATTGATATACTCATAAGCAAATAAGCAAACATTTTGTGTAGTTTGGTGTGCTTTTGTCAAGTTGTGCATTGCTGTTGATTAATTGTTTTAATAAATATATTCAAGCTGGAAATAGGCAAAGTAATTAATTAGAAATGTTGGTAAATAAAATAAAGTCTCCTTAATACATTTTAAATAATTTGAGTCTGCTAAGGGCGTTTCCGAAACTATAGCTTATTCGACTTATTGGATAGTACTGATCGATAAGCGCCCTTGTTTTGGAAAATTTGTTTCGTTTTCGATCAATACTAACGCGGTTGGTGAAGTCAGTGTGCTTTGAAAATGCTTCGTTTTCAGGCTATAATTTTTACTTGTCTTCCGACCTAAAATCTCGTTTATAATATATATTATATTAAAAAGTTAGCTTAGAATCGATGCGGTCCCTGCAAAAAACAAGACTTAGAAATCAAAAGTGAAATGCAGGTTTTAAAATGATTACACACAACAGATAGATACACTTATGTACTTACTTTATGGCAATTTCAAGTGTTTTAACAAGAAATTAAAAGCATAATGAAATATAAAAAAAATTGCTAACAAATTAGAACTGATGTTAAACGAATTTACTTTAGTAAAATTGTAATTTCACAAAATATAAAAAAAGAGAGATTAAACACAAATAATAAACAGAAATATTTGTAATAAATACTAAATAAATGCATAATTTTAGCGCAATTTAGTGAATGTTAAATGTATTTAATTCAACAATTGAAATTTAAAATGCACTTCAAATGATATAAATAAATGCAAAGTGTTTCAAAATAAATTCAACTAAGTAGAAATAAATCAATCTCATTTCCTGCCCGCCCGTCCACTTATATAAGACCCAGACTGTAACAGTTGCTGCTTGACACTTCCCCATCTTTCTCTCTCCATCCACTTCCATTTTGCAGACGCTCAGCTAAGCAGCGATCCAGAAGATGCGACTCCAAACATCTCCGGTGATCTTGAGATTCACGTGGGATTGCCCTCGCGCCACTTAACCAAGAAGCAGAAGACGCAGCATGAGCTGGAGCTGGCGCTAAAGCGTCGCCTGAATCGCGACATCAAGGATCGCCAGCTGCTGATGCACAAGGTCAGCCTGATGTGTTTAATTTCACGCAGCATCAAATATAATCGTCTGCTGGCGGACACGAAGCTGATGCAGGCGACGCTGAAACTGTTGCCCAGTCGGAATGCATATCCCACGGAGCGAGGCGTCGAGCTCAAATATCTGCAGTCTTTTGTCACCTGGTTCAAGACGGCCATCAAGTTGTTAAGCCAGGATTTGTATGCACCCAAATCAGCAAGCACAGAGTCCGCAATTATTGAGGAGCTGCTGGCACTGATCAAGCGCAAGGAGGCACGCTGCAAACAGGATATGATCTTAATATTCATTGTACTTGCACGTGGCATGGGGATGAACTGTCGTCTCATTGTCAATCTGCAGCCAATGGCGCTGCGGCCACAGGCTGCCGACTTAATACCCATCAAACTGAAGCAGGATGAGAAAAATAAAAGTCACTCTACTAAAAGCGAAGAGGAGGCTATGGAAGATGAGGTGGAGCTGGAGGGCAAAGCTAGCACGTCCAAGCAAGCAAAGGATGCGAAATGCAACTCAAAAACAGCTGCCAAAAACGATGAAGCTGCCAAAAGTTCAGCTAACAAAATCAGCACTGCTAAAGCCAGTTCCACTTCCAAGAAAGGTACTGAAGATTCCAAAGTGGAACCCCAGCCGAATTCCAGATCGGTGGCAAAGGCTAACAATAAAGCAACTGAATCTACGGCCATACGCAGACCTGATGTCAAAATCAACTCTCGCAGCACAGCCAGTAAGCGCTTGGAGAACAACTCAGAAGTAGCAGCCAAGCCCAGCAGTTCTAGGCTTAGGCAAGACAAGAAAGAGGACGGCAGCAGAAGCAGTAGCACTGAAACCAAGGCTAAGCCGCAGCTTTCTCGACTCAAACGCGCCGTAAACAAACCAGAAATGGATGAGGTAAAGAAACCCCGGCTGCAGCTGCAAACTGAACCAACGCCAGTTGCTCGACGCACTCGCAAAGCATCTACAGATAAGGACAGAGCAGCAGGACGCGTGGAAGTTGCATATCCTGCTCCCAAAATAGGCTCACCCGTCATACCCAAACTGGTGCTGCCCAAAGCCAAGCAGAAGAATACAATGGAAAACAGCGACGCAGAGAATGTCAATCCTAGCAACAATCAACTTGTCACGCGATCACAGTCGAAATCGGTCAAGGTGCACATCTCTCCACTGTTACTTAATGGTGGCAGTCAAGCAGCCTCTACGGCAAGCAGCGGTACATCGCGTAAAGGTAATAATGCTACGATCAAAATCTCGCCCACATTTCTAAAGCAGGCGGAACTCGTGCGAGAGCTTCGCACGCGCCAGCAAAAGGCAAAAGCGCTGGCCATACCCCAGCTGGATGGGGGCGACGATAGTCTACCATTACCCAAGAAACGACTTAAGCTGGAGAAACTGCATAAATCAAGCACAGATGATGGCGACTCCACACCAAGCAGGCCCATCAAAAAGGCCCCCGTTCTGCCAAAGGTAGTTCAGCATTTGCGCAAGGATCGACGCGTGCTGTCCACAGATGATGAGGCCGTCAAGGAGAAACGCAAAACAAACGCCTCCGACATATGGGTGGAGGTGTGGTCTGAGGTAGAGGAGCAATGGATTTGCATTGACCTGTTCAAGGGCAAGCTGCATTGTGTTGATACAATCAGGGTAAGATTTCAAAGTAGCTGTGCTAACAGTTAAATCCTTGGAAGGATCCAGCTTTCTAAGCAATTTGAACTTGCAGCGAAACGCCTCCTCGAGCCTGGCCTATGTCATTGCTTTCCAGGACGATCTCAGTCTAAAGGATGTGACAGCGCGATACTGCTCCAACTGGACGACCATTGTGCGCAAGTCGAGAGTCGAGAAGGCCTGGTTGGATGAGACACTGGCGCCGTATCTGGGCAGGCGCACCAAGCGCGACATATGCGAAGATGAACAGCTGCGACGCATACACTTGGACAAACCACTGCCCAAGTGCATTTCCGAGTTCAAGGATCATCCACTATATGTGCTTGAACGCCATCTACTGCAATTTCAGGCCATCTATCCGCCAGACGCTCCCACGCTGGGCTTTATACGCAGTGAACCAATCTACTCGCGCGACTGTGTCCATCTGCTCCACTCCCGCGAGAATTGGGTGAAGAACGCCCGCGTAGTGAAGCTGGGTGAGCAGCCATACAAAATTGTCATGCGACCTAAGTGGGATAGGGTATGTGAATGTATTTTTACTGTACACCAAAATATAGGAGATCAAGTTTACTTAATATGCAAGAATAGTAATAATTCATATTTGTACAGCTCACCAGAACGATGCTCAAGCAACAGCCTTTGGAGATCTTTGGCTATTGGCAAACTCAGGACTATGAACCGCCCACTGCCGAGAATGGAATTGTGCCGCGCAACGCCTACGGCAATGTGGATCTATTCAAGGAGTGCATGCAACCCAAGAAAACGGTGCATCTGAGACGTAAGTGTGCATGTCGAAATTGTTACCAAATATATCAATATAGCATCTCCTCCTAAAATTGAACAGTGCCTGGCCTGATGCGCGTATGTAAGAAGTTGAACATCGATTGCGCCAATGCAGTGATTGGCTTTGATTGCCAACGCGGTTTCGTAGGTCCCACGTATGATGGCTTTATTGTTTGCGAAGAATTTGGCGAACTGGTCACTGCCGCATGGAAAGAGAATCAGCAAGAGCAGGCTCGCAAGGAGCAGGAGAAATATGAAACGCGTGTCTTTGGCAATTGGAAAAAGCTCATCAAGGGGCTACTCATCCGCGAGCGCCTTAAGCGAAAATACAACTTTTAAATTGGTTTCCCGCTTACCTTTGAATTTAATATTATCTATATATATATATATATTTGTACTTTATGTATTAATTGTATCAATGTTTCAATAAACGTGATTTGCATTTGAGGCATCTCAGAAACCATTTAGAGTATTGTGTCGATCTATGCAACAACTACGTTGTTCTATGCTTCCAATTGGAAGTTACTCCTACAAAAATCACTGACTAATTTGTTTTTACTATGTCAACATTTTACAACAATACTTGAGGATATCACAAGGAAAACATTGTTTAAAGCTTCGTTTTGTTTTGGAATGCATTTATTTAGCAATTTTTTAAAGATTAGATTTCTGTTTACGTTACGTAAGTACATAAAAGACATAAATTTTAAAAATGTTCAATGATTTCTGTTAAAAGAAAAAGTCAATTTTTGTTTGGATTTGAACAAGATTTAGGTTTAGAGACAATAATACCGCAAAGGTAACAATTATGCGTAGCTGCAGTTATTAAGTACGTAGTTTCTTGAGATTAAAATTGTAAGCGCTTAAAGTTGCGGAATGCTGAACTCAATAGATGGGGGAAAAATATAATCACTAGCCATTTGGCCCGTTTGGTTTGGTGTTGGTTGCCATACAAATTAAATTTTAAAAACTAAAAACTTTGGTTATGCAAATTCACGCAGACAAAATGCATTTTCTTGGGCGCATTTTGAGCAACTTTCAGCTCAACTTGGCTTAACAAAACTTTTAGCAAGGAAGTTTAGCTTTTTATGCTGAAGCCGGCAGCTGAATGAAAATCTCAGCCGTGCAGTCATTTCTCTAACAATCCATAAATTAAGTTTTTTCCCATTTGTAGTTCAATTATCTTGTCAGCTTGGCTCAGTCCAACTTATGCTATATTTGCGGCTTCAGTGCTGCCTGTGGCAATTGCGGTGCTGCCGTGCGGCTGCTTGCGGTGCGCCTGCAAATACTCAAAGTACATGCGTCTGGCCTGGTTGAGCACCCGGGTGACATCGTGCTTCCGCACCATCTTGTCAAAGTGCATCGCAATCTCGTTGTAGTCCATCGCCGCCTTGATAATCGTATTCCGATGCTGCAGCAGCAGCGTCAGGCAGAGAAACATAAGAAAAGCATTGCCACCACCAAATTCACTAGGCGGCGGCAGTGCAGCAGCAGTGCTGTTCAGGCCATTCAAGGGACTCGGGGAGAGGCGGTGTGGCGAGCGCGAATAGGCGCTTTCGTCATCAGCATTCGTTGCTATTTCTACGAGCGTTGGCGCCTCCACACGATTTGGTTCTGTCGAAATTGGCATTATGACCTCAGGCAGACTGCTGCTGTTGCGCATGTTCCCACTTCCAGCATCCAGCAACTGGGTGTCATCGATAAATGGATTCAACGATTGCTTCTCGGCTGGCTGCACGCTATTGCTCTTGACGGCAGCCATACGCTGACGTCGGCGCATGTGCAGCTCGCTGACATCGGGACAGGAGATGATCTCATTTTCCTTCAGATCATCGACCATATCCAGCGTGTCCTTGTCGAGTTTCTCGTACTCAATATCATCATCGTTAGCAGCAGCAGTAGCAGCAGGCGCAGCAGAACCGGCGGCTGCAACTGTTTGCTTTTCCGTAAAGGGCAGACCAAATACCTGACGATCCAGATTCTCCGATTCGAGTCGCAGCTCGCGCGTGATGGCATTTGTCATGGGATAGTATTCCTGATCTGGATCCTGATCGGGCGTGCTTCCATCTGGCTGCTGCTGCTCGTGCTCTTGGTCTATCTGTTTTTGTGACTGATCTGGCGAGACCGCATTCAGATCCAATTGTAAACTGTAGCTGCTTAGCTCCTGCGCCTGCTGTATGGCCGTGGCCGCTGTAGAGGCGCTCCAGCTAGTCTCTGGTATGGAAGAGGAATCGGATTCATCCAGTGAACTGCCCAGCTGACCGCTCTTAATAAGCTGAACAACTGGCTTGATGACTTGCGACTGCTGCTGCGGCTTCTCACTGAGCTGCAGCTGATTAGATAGACGATCCGAAATGCGATTCTTGTTGATCGCTGCAAAGTTGAGGAACTCGTTGAAGTTCTTCACCAGTTTAGGTGGCGTCTTGTTCTCAGCATCGTCGACGCCGCCATCGAATGAGATGCCCATGCGACTGCTGGCTGCGATTTTCTCCTTGAGATCCTTGAAATGGCCACCGCTACTGCTGCTGACGCGTTTGACGCTCTCGCTGACGGTGCTGGCATTGGATGCCAATTGCTTGGCAATCATATTGCTTACGTTGAGAATGTTCTTTTGCTTCAACTTGGCCAGACTCTGTGCGACATTGATCTCCTTATCTTCGTTCAGATTGGCTGATGATGAGCTGCCCAGAAAAGCACGTTCGGGCGTGTTTACATTATTGTTATTGTTGTTGACCGGTTGCTGTGCATCTTCCTTAAATGGATTCGTTTCATGAAATTGAGGTGGAGATGCCGAAATTTGTTCATTTCGATCAAAGACATCGTCATCAGTATCCTCACTAGCCGACAACTCCTGCACCGACTTAGTACTGTTCTCTATTACACCACCCTCGATGAGCGCCAACATTTTGGACTCGTCCAAACTCTGATGGGCCTTGGACGAAACCCTCCTTTGACGACGCGCCGCATGTCTCGACATGTTGTCATCCAGACTGTGATTCAGACGCTTTGAGTTATCCAGCGCATGACTGCTGGCGGCGCCCACTGAGGAGCTCAACGAGCTAAGCGATGCCGACGAGCTCTGACGACGCAGCGCACAGACTTTGGTGTATGGATTCTCACGCGGCTTTGTCAGCAGATACGATGGACTCGTCGGTGTGGCGCTGTATGATGTGGAAAACGTGCTTGCACTGTTTGGTGCCGATGTCTCTGTTATGGGCACAAATTCCTGAAATAGTCAATGATTTTATTTTAATTTCAAAAGATCAACTATAAGAGAAACAAAAGGATGAATTAACTTTCGAAATTGAGAAACTCAATTACCCCAGAGCAGTTGTGAATTATATTGATGATTCACACAAGTTACAAAACTAAGCTAAGTGATTAGCAGAATGATTTTGATAATAATTTGATAAGTATCTCTGCTCTAAACAGTAGATTTTCACACACTAAGAAAGAGCGATATTAATGAATCCGATAAAATATGGATTCCCACATTTGTTAAATTATTTAGCAAATAAATTGTTATACCTATATACAAGTAGGTAGCCATGATTTAAATTTCATTAGTGTCACAATTACACCTAAAAAATTAACTTGAAGAGCGACTTGTTCTAAGCGAATTGTTCTCACAGTGGCTGCGAATGATAAAGACTTTTAAGGTATGGGCAAATAAATTAAATGTAAATAATTTTTAATTATAAGTACTAGTAGTGTTTCTACTGTAGTAGTCAAATTATAATTATAGCATACCGAATCAGTGTAACTAAATGCTATTAATATAAACTTAAACTTCAAAAAGACGGGCGTGTAGTAAATTATTATCAAACATTAGAGAAATAACCCGTGGAAAGAATATACATAAATTTCTCTTTGAATACAAACCTTTTCGTAGAGAGGTAACTCTTTGGAGCAATTATTGTCGTAGCACAATGAGCTCCACTGCACCTCCAGCATGCGTAGCGCATCCTCGAAGGGGAACTCACGCTTCAGTTCGAGCAGCAGCCAGCGATAGCAGAAGAGCAAATCATCCGCCTGCTGAGATTTGAGATACTCCCAGAATTCAGGATCGTAGAAACTCAGTGCTTCGGTGAGATGCGCAAACTTCTGAGTCATCGCAATGCCATCGAGCATGAAATTGCCTCGCACTCGCGCCATTATGGCACAGAAGCATATGTAGGCCTGCGCCTCGTCATTCATGGTGACGAGCAACGGTGAGGCGATGTCCGACATGCCCTGGCAATAGCTGACCACGGGATGATTTAGCGCATATGTGGTCAGTATATTGAATAGCGAGGCAATATTCTGATTGTCATCGCTGCCCGCATAGAACGGATGCAGTCGATCCGTGCGTAGCACATCCTTCTTCACCATGCTCGTCACATAGGCCAGCTCGCCGGCGGAACAGCCACGTTGCACGGCAGACTTCCAGGTGTCACGCAACTTATAGTATTGCTCGGATTTGCGACGCATAAACTCCATGCGCTGATGCCCATCCATGGAGAGGCCGTGCAAGCCGCTTGGATAGACATTTAACAAATGCTTCCATACGACGCGCCGTAAACTTGGCTCAATGCCGCCCAGAAAGATGACTTTTCGCAACTCGTCCCTGCGTTGGATTTGTCCCAATGCATCGAGAAATAAGCGAAATTCGCTATCGCACATGGGCGGACGTGGCGGCAGATTGGCCATATGCTCGTCAGACAAATTGAAGGCCTTCTGCACAATCGAAAATGTCTTTTCCATCTGGTTCATTATCAAGCCCGGAAGCTTCGTCTGCATATGCTGAACATATTTCTGCGAGACACCCAATGATTGCAGTGGAGAAACAGAGAATGTGGCCGTACTGCTTACATTGTTGGCCCGGCTTATCGCCGTGGATTCAGTTTCACATTCGCGGACAACGGTGAAGGGTTTGACATCGATTTGTAGCATTAGGCATGGTTCCGATGCTGTCTGTATGGATATATTGTGGATGCGAAGGAATGCAGCGTCCAAATCCCAATCGGAGAGCACAGCCAAATATATTTCATTGCCAGCTGGATCAAAGGCCTTGTATTTAATTGAAAAATCCGATTTAATGTCGAAGGCTTTCGCGAGCAACGAATAGAGCACCTCCAGTGTGGTTATTTGCGGATCCACGGAGAATTTGCGCCACTCGTGCTGTCTGCTTGCCTCGCATTTCTGTGGATTTTTGAAAGAGAGAGTTGTGGGGGTAAAAGGTGAGAACGACCAAAGCAAATTTGAGAAAATTTGTTTTCTTTGTAGTCTCGCTGGTATAAGTTGAAAACAAAACAAGAAAATTAGAACTTACCTTGACTTTGACGCGTACCGCCTCTCTGGGATAAATGCCGGCCATGATTTATTGTATTTTGCACTTCTATTACTAACATAATTCCATTATTTGTATTTTATTATTATTTGTTCCATTGGGCAAGCGACCAATGCTCTTTGTCGTTACGCCATCTATTGGCTGCAGTGCTGCTAAGCATCTGATGTTCACTTGTGTAGCACATTTGCCAACACTGATAATTGTGTTGCCGTATTGATATGTGCCAGTGTGTACCTACTTAATGGCCGTGCTTGTGTGGGGTAACACTGCAAACAAGAAAACATCAGCGCATACAAATATGAGAACATTAGTGCAAAATTTGTTGTTATAGTTTATTTTCGTTAATAGTTTTGTTTTATCGCAAATGCATTGCATGCACAAATTGAAAGCGACGTGTTAACGCTTAATGGTAAACAATCCAAGGCGCGCGCGTCGAAACGAAGCAGCGTAATCCCATCACCATTGTCGTCTAGAATTTTGGGTGTGTATGCATGTGTGTGTGTGACTCGGGCGTGTATGTGACGTGTTCGGCGAGCAAACGCTCATATCACAAGCAGGCATCTCCACAAAGCACACAAATGCCCCAAGGATCAGCAGGATGACGGCCAACTCAAACTAGGCCGGTTATATCAGCTGCCTTATCACCAAAGATCCATAGAGATTACTCAATTGGAGGCCTTGTTGAGATAACTTTTGTTTAATTTATGATCGCTCGCTTATGAGCTGTATGCGTGCCCAATTGTACTTGAGTTTGTGTGTGTGCCGAGTGTGCATATGCATGCGAGTGTGTTTGTGTGTGTGTTGTGGCAGCGATAAATTCTCTCTGAACTTAACGCTGCTTTAGTCGTTAGTTGTTGTGCACACAACAATGTGTAAGTTGAATTATTATGCAAAATAATGCTCTTAACTTCCGTTGACGCATTATGCTTATGCATATATATCTGTTGTGTGTACAATAACGAATATATATTTATTAGTATGAGTGTGTGTTTGGTGTGTATGTGGTGTGTGTGCGCGCCCAGTAGCGGCATACTTATATCACACATACGATAACTCCTCCAACTGAGCAGTTTATATATTAATATAATCATGACATTATCAAGAAATTCTCCAACGAGCGAACTGACCGCATGACCTTAAGTGCAATATTTAATATGTGTGTACTTGCAGTTTGGCCAGCGTTTAATGGATGACACATCATCATGGGAAAGCTATTATCAAAAATTTTCGGCAACAAAGAAATGCGAATTCTTATGCTCGGCTTGGACGCTGCTGGCAAAACAAGTGAGTTCAAAATGTAACTATTTGAAGTATGCATTATTAAATTGAAACTCAAACTCCTTCACAGCGATCCTCTATAAACTGAAACTAGGGCAATCAGTGACAACGATACCAACGGTGGGATTCAATGTGGAGACCGTCACGTACAAGAATGTTAAGTTCAATGTCTGGGATGTTGGAGGGCAGGACAAAATTCGACCGCTCTGGCGGCATTATTACACAGGTAAAGCTGAAATAGAGTCCTAAACAATACACCGAGCATTAAAACTATTCATGGTTTTTATAACAGGTACACAGGGTCTAATATTCGTTGTGGATTGTGCCGATCGAGATAGAATAGACGAAGCGCGCACTGAACTGCATAGGATAATTAATGATAGAGAGATGCGGGACGCCATTATACTGATATTTGCTAATAAACAGGATCTATCTTCAGGTATATATGCATGAAGCTATTTTCATCAAATGGTATATCTCTATTTAAATGTATTCCCTTTACAGCAATGAAACCCCATGAAATCCAGGAAAAACTAGGCTTAACTAGAATAAGAGATCGCAATTGGTATGTCCAGCCATCATGTGCCACAAGCGGCGATGGCCTTTACGAGGGCCTAACGTGGTTAACGTCGAACCATAAATTATGAGAATCATAATCAGAATACAACGTATTTCTATGTATGGCATGTATTATTCGAAGCGAAACAAAATTATTATATTTTTTATTTATACACAAATCCGCAGACGTATAGTGAATAACCCCAACAAATTGAGCAAAACAGAAATTAACAAAGTTGAAAATAGAATATATAGAGATGTCGATATATATTACAATGCTGATGAGATATATATATATATATATATATATATATACATAATTAATCAATCAATACTCTCACTAGTAAAAATACACAAAATGATCGAAGCAAAATCAATAAATAAACTAATTAATTATCTAAAAAGAAACAAAAAGCAGTCAAAAAAATAAAAATAAACTAAAAGCATAATAAAAACAAGAGCAAAATTAGTGTTAAGTAAGTTTTTCTTGTAAATTATAATGATGAGCCACGTAAGCAATTAAGTTGAATGCTTGTTTATTGCAACTGTTATTTGACTTGAAAACGAGAAAGTCGTAAATAAAATAAATAAATTGTAAATAAAAAATATTCAAATTAAAGCCCTAATGCAAAAACAAATAATAACAAGGACAACAACTGAAATCGAACTACTCCGATATATAGAAAAACCCTATTGCTTTAGATTAAAAAATAGCCTTCAAAAAATATAACGAATAGCATTTGTGCCTTCCCGAATTGCGTCTCATGTTTAAGACATCTTTTGATTTTATTTTTCGTGGTTTTTGGGAATTCAATGGATGTTGCTTGAACTGAAAGAGCACTCCTTTAATGTAATTAACATCTCAAGCCAATTATATGTACATTTATATGTACAGGATATATGATAACAAATTTGTTGTGCTCTTGCGGCTCAAGATGGACTATGCACAATGGTTTCGCAACCCCCCAATTGATGCGTCAATCAGGAGCAGGCATTGTAACAGCTTGACTTCAACGGCAGTTTGGGCTCCCTTCAATTGTTAATGTAAGTCGAAATGTAAATATGCCAAATCCATGACTGCAACCTATAAATGTGAGAAGCAAGGGCGAGTGCGGGTTGCCATTTGGCAGAAACTAAGAACCGAATATTAATTGCTAAACGAGGCATTTTAAATTGTTCTTTGTTTCGTAAACTGGTTTTGTGCGTCGGATGAGGTAGATACACGAATATACCTGAAAACGGCACGTGTCATTGACTCCAGGTTGTATTTGTTTACAAATAAATAATGTGCTGTTTTGGGCATGATAACTCAACCAAATAATGTGCAGAATCGAATTTGAAAATGCGATTACCCAGCTTGTATACTTCAGCAGCAGATACTCTCCGTACATTAAGTTATCTCATCGATACTTGAAGCGAGCTAAAGATGAGTCGTTCGAAATAACTTAAGTCGTAGCTGAAAGCAGAACTTATTTGTTTGTTTTGTATACTTTGTATACAGATTTCTTATTTATATTTCTAGGAACTAATATACCAGCCAATATTAAAGATTACAATGCCAAATTTTGATTCTACTTATGCATATTCTTATACTCTAATGTGATGTAAATATTTTGAAATATTATTTTCCATAACCTTGATGTGGTAAATATTTCTATAGACATATGAAAATGTCCCCAATAAAAGACCTCACTTAATTTCTGAAATGAACGTTGTGATGGAGACTTGCCATGCGAATTTTGATTGATTAAATAAAGTGCACTGCACTTGATGAAGCACAAAAAAAGAGGAAACAGAATGAGAAGAAAACACAACTCGTATGCACACCCATTCACACCTATTGAATCTGTGTGTGTTCGTGTATGTGTGTGTGTGTGTGTGTGTGTCTGTGTTTGTGTCTGTGTCCTGGCAGAGAAGAGATGTCGCCCGTTCAAATGTCAAGAACCAACCCTCTAGACTATGTTTGTCTCGCTCGCACTGCGTCAGCTATCTCGCTTGCGCACCAGCTGTGCTGTTGTTGTTGCTGGCGGGCATTTTTGATGCACGGATATTACAGGATAACGCTCTCGCTCGCTCCTCCTACAACGTGGGCGTGGCCAGCGCACAGCAAAGCGCTTTGACTTTTGCGTTTCTTTCACTTTTGTCCTGGCCATAAACTTCTGCCAGCGCCATCTGCCCCCATTCTCCCCTTGGCTCTCTCACTCTCTGCCTCTCTCTCACTATATATGTATACATATATATCTATCTCTCTCCCCAGCAGCCAAGGAAAGCGAGATGCTGGCAAGAATGAGCGTGGGTGGGCGGGTGGTAGGTGGGAGAGAGATGAGAGTGTAGGAGCTGGTAGGTGATTGTTGTATTCCGACATCTCATTTGTTACAAAGTTAATGTTGGCGTATTAAGCGCAGCAAAATCCTCAACAACAAAAGCGGCACGACAAAAAATATATAAAAAAAATCGGACTCATCAAGTGGATGTGGCCGGATGAACTTTTATCGATTATTGCATTTTCCTGTGTATAAGGTGGCAGCTTGCTTTGAACATTAAATACACTCTTTGTTATTTTGCCTATTTAGAATAAAGTTATCGAAGCAGAAGTAATGATGTCATGCAATCAGGAAAATTAAATAGAGAATGTATATACATATATAAGTATGTATATGCCACAAAATTCTAAATTTAAGATCTCTTACTGTGTCTTTGCTTAAAGTTTGCATTATTTTACTAAATAAATTCTTAAAAGTGACGAGAGAGAGAGCGACAATTTGAGAATATGGTTCGATTAATTCCACTTTTGCAATATTATTATTATCTTTTATAAGTGATTGCTACATTCATTAATCATCATTTATTGTTCATTCATAATTATATACAATTTCTGGATGGGAGTTATTGTCGAAACTTGTTAAAGGAGTTAATATAAGTGAAAAAGTTAAATTTGACTGAGTTTACTTGAGAAACAAACGTAGAACTGCATCTTTTACTTAAATATAATTGTTATTATTGAATTCTTGATAGTTAACAATAAGAAAATAATGTCTACCATTTAAGTTGATTCTGCAAGGGAACGCAATAATTTCTATATTTTCCTTAATTCACTATCAAAGCTTTTATCTATAACTGACGTAATCCGAGAGAGATGAGAGTGTGTTAATCTAGTTTTCATCGGAATAGTATACGCAGATGTGTATTCATTATTGTTTTGCCCATAAATCTGAGACACTTAAGGTCGGAGTATTCGAAACAACAAAAACTAGATGCGAACCACGAACTGCCACTCAGTACGAACAGGCCACAGCAGACTTGCGTTCAATTCAATTACAGTTAACTGGTAGCATCGGGTTCGAGGACCGCACCAGCATCGAGGCCAAGGATGACGACGAAAAACTGAGCAGGAGCAACAGCAACAGCAGCAGCAGGAGCAAAAGATGGAAACGGAGTAGGAGCAAATTCGAAAGCACTAACATCACAAAGGTATTACAAAACAAAAACAAAATGTCAAAACCCAAGACGATTATGTGAGCGAACACCCCGCGCAGCTGCGTCACAGTGCGATAGCGTGAAGGGGAAGCGGGCGTGGGGCGCGGTTGCTGCTCCAAGCTGCCATTGCGCTGTATTTGCAACTGCTTCTTCTTCTCTGCCAGTCATGATGGCGGCCAAAGTTCTCGCTGTGTGAGTGTGTGTGTGTATGCGTGTCTGTCGAAGCAAGAGCGCAGAGAGCGCAGCTCGGGTGTTTATTGGAGATTGCGATTGCGGCTTGGCTTACCTACACTCAAACAGCAGCGTCGACGTCGACGCCGATGTTGGCGCTGGCTTCGCCGCAGCATCAAGAAGGAACGAATCAAAGCAAGCCAACAAGCAAATGCGCCACCAGAGTTGCCACTAAAAGTCTTTGCAAGCGTAATATGCGACCACCCACACACCCATATACATACATACGTATATATTGAGTGGGGGTGGGTTGGGTGGCGGTTGTGGCGGATGTGGATGCGGTTATCCTTGTTGTTGCCGCTCACTGCCTACTGCCTACTGCCTGCTGCCTGCTGCTCGCTGCTCGTTGCTCTCTGCTCTTATTGCGCCTAGTGGGTGGCAGTGGCATTGGTATGCTGCTGTCCTTACTGGTGGTGTGCTTTTTGTTCTGCCACACACACACATACACACACATGGCCGACCTCTGCCCACTCACCGAGCATGGATTATAAATACAGAGATGCTGTATTTATTATTTTTTTTCCTATTTCGGGGTTGGCTGACTGGCTGGTTGGCTGCCTGGGCTGGCAGGCTGCTCTACTGCCGGACACATCGCTGTTTAGCTTCTGTCATGGTTTTATGATAAATCTGAAATCGTACATCGAGACGTTAACATCATAATCGCCGTTGCCGTCGGACAAGCAAGCGGCTCAGCAATTCTGCGCTGCTCAGTTCATCCTAAAGTCGGTTTCAGATACGCTCTCATTCCGGCCGTGCGCGTTGCCGTCGCTGAGCTCCTTGTTTCTGTTACGGATACAAATTTTAAATAAATATAATGCGTTTAAGTCAAAGTGCACGATAAACTTATCGGCGATGCAATCAAATACCGCGTAGACTAAGAGAATAAAAGTCAAATTTCAAGTGTTTATTAGCTTAAGAAATTTAAAAAGTGTTTGTTCATTTACGAGTTGTTATATTTATTCAGTTATCCAACTAGCTAGCTATGAATAAAGAAGAAAGTTTATCGGACACTCGTCCAGGATCTCAAGGTATATTTTATTGTGAATTATCTTCAATCAATATTTGATAAACAATACGTAAAAATACTTTATAAAGTGAAATACTTGTTAGTGAAAATATTATGCATGAATATTCAAGAATATTGAATTTAAAAATGTGCAAATATTAATAACTTACCTAAAGGCAAAACATAACAATTGTATGTAAAATATTAAAATGTAAAAGATCTTTACGTGTGTGCTTCATCATAAAAGGGCCCAAAAAGGTCCACATATCATTTATTTAATTAAACAAAATGTGCAGTTTAACTCTAAGGTCAATGTCATTAAATTGTCTGTGTAAATATACATAATGTGCATTTTTTCTGTTGGCTGTTTTTCTTTATATTTTGTGGTAAAATAAAAAACAGCTAAAAGCAAGAGCACATTAGCTTGTACCCTTTTTAGGGCATCCCTTAGGTAATTAAATTTGAGAATAGCAACTGCGTTTAATATAAGCTTCAAAGAAGTTTAACTGCAACCTTTTGTCAGTAAAGATACTTTTCAAAAAATGTCTATTAAACCTCTGCAATTATGCGAATAAATCCAAATTTTGATAGATTTGTAAAATACAACTTGTGGCAGTTCAAAGAGAAATCCACCCACAAATCGACTTCAGAATGGAACGCACGAAAGAACGTATAAATTCAATTTATGATAATCACAAAATTGAATTAAACTCGAGTCAGTCTGCCAAAATTTCAAAATTCATAACACAAGCTGGGCCAGGACGAGCGGTAGGAGTGGGTGGACCTTTAACACTTTTGTCGCATTTGCCATTCCGGTGGAAGGATACGGGGATACGCTAAAGTGAATTTCAACGAGCTCATCAAAATTAACAAAGAGTGGCGGAAAATGCAAGCATATGACGCTAATCCGCCGGCATTAGACCGCAGTTGGTTGCTACCAGGCAGAGCCAAAGCTGGAACCAGAAGGAGCAGACGGCATGAAAGCCAATGCCAATGCCAAAACCAAAGCCAAACAGAAGAAGGACGCTCGAGCGCACTGGCAAGTGGCGAGTGTAACAAATGTGGCCGCGGACCGAGGGTTAAGTGCATCAAGGAATCAGAATGGAAACTACAATCAAATTAGGGTGTGATGGCAAAACAATTGTCCCCCGAGGCAAATTTTATGCCCAAAACGAGCGCAGGAGAGCGACGAGAGTGCGGAGAGTGCTGTGAGCCGTTTGGCTTAATGGCACCCTAATTGAATGTGTAAATATATTTTGCGGATTACAGGGCGTCAATGTCGTTGCGTTGGGATAAGATCAGCCGGTGCCCTCTTTGACAAATTACAATTTAATTTAAATGAACTACATAAGTGATTTTTTATTGTATTGCCTTTTTTTTACTTCTTTTTTTTTGTAGAGCTGCACAGTCCGTCGCGTCATTGCTATACACCTCCGCCGTCATCGCATGGACAACAGTCGACAAATTCAACAGCAGCGGTCACTGCTGCACAGCCCACACTGACCACGTCTAGTCGGCTCTTGGGCTGGAACCACAGTGCAGCCGCTGCAGCGGCTGCCGCGGCGGCAGCCGTCGCCTCCAATCATCAGGCAGCCATCGCGTGCAGCCAGTCGTCGGGGGATCAATCCTCACTGACGCGTCTTAAGGGTCAGAATCTGGGCCTCATCTGCGTGGTGTGCGGCGACACCAGCTCCGGCAAACATTACGGCATACTCGCCTGCAACGGTTGCTCCGGCTTCTTCAAACGCAGTGTGCGGCGCAAGCTCATCTACCGGTACGTACCAACCAAAAAAAAAAGAGAGAGCTGTAACCCCTCCTGCGAATCCTGCTTAAAATGTCGCTTGCCATTTAGCAAGTGGGCGGTGGTTGGTGGATTTGGGTGTGGGTCTGTGTGCCTCATCCGCTGTCTGGCGGCTTACGAAATGTTTCGAAATTTATTACAATTATTCAAATCTTTGGGATTTGAGTGTCAACTTTTGAATGCGTTGACTTTGGCCTCGGCGCCCAGACAAATCTCGACGAGGAGCATCATGTGCAGCTTCTGAATCATTTGCTATTTTTTTCTGGGCGAATGGCACAAAATGTAATTGAATTTAAAGTGCGGATTTCATTTTTTGTTTGTTTTTTTTTCTCTACTATTTTGAACGCCATTTTGTGTGCGAAGCTCGAGTTGTATCCCTGGAACATTGAAGTTTCTGTTACGTATTTGTTTTATTTTATGATCATTATATCGCATATTTTATGACACTTGTTTCAGTTTCAGTTCCATTTTCAATTATCATTAAATCAACGCCTAGTTTCTGCTTTTACCCCGCCTCACACCGCTCGACAGCCAAATAACTTTGGCGACAAAGTCTTTGCGAGTCAACATAAAGTTATGATTCTGTAATGTATATTCCGTTGGTCCTGCGTGCTGGGTGCTGTATCCTGTTGCCTGTGCCGGGGCAACTTGCACGGTAAATCACAAACGTCGAAATCTCTGTATCCTTGCGGTCCCATGAGATTGATATGGAGGGCTTAAGCGCAAAACACTTGGCCAAATGTGACCGCCGCGCCACATCCCCTCCATGCGCCCAAAAACCGACCCTTACACCAACCACCCCAACCATCCCCAACCAAAGACTATAGCTAAGCCAGGCCAAATCGCAACAAAGTACAAAAAAAACAAGAAGAGAAATGGAAGAGGATGTGGATGCAGAGGGCGGCTCTTAACAAAATAGAGCAAAAGTTTGAACAGGGCTGAATGGGGAATAAAATGTAACACACACAGTGCCCACAGTCCACACCCACACACGAAGCAGACTGGGCTAGTGAACGAGTATATTTTTTGTTACGTGACATGTTTTTCGATAGACGACGAAGTCAATGTGCCGCCAGAAGGATCTGCATTTTATATATTTCTCTCTGGTGGCCACATTAAGGCGATTTCAATTATAATCAATTGCCTCCAATCAGAACTTTTGGCTGTAGGCATCTTCTTCTCGTATGAGTCCAATATATCTTGAAGAATATAAAATAGAATAGTTTGGTAAGGAGAAACATTATTTTGAATAGCTATCAATTGTCGAAAATATAAAGTTCCTGCTTAGGCTGGTTGGTTCTTTCGTAGCTTGTAAGACAGTTAAAGTACAGCTACTTTTATTCTTTAAAA
The DNA here is from genome assembly GCA_035044105.1 of Drosophila nr. perissopoda 5 BK-2023a. Classification (NCBI taxonomy): domain Eukaryota; kingdom Metazoa; phylum Arthropoda; class Insecta; order Diptera; family Drosophilidae; genus Drosophila; species Drosophila nr. perissopoda 5 BK-2023a. The sequence continues at coordinate 33,693 of JAWNMK010000231.1, forward strand.
TTCGAAAATAAACACATTTTTTGTAGAATATTATGAAAGTTACGGAGAGTAAAGTTTCGAGTTATTTCACTGATTTTAATACTCTGATCAATATGAAGTTATCTAGACTAACTTCTCAATCTTTGAAACAGATCTACAATCTGTGGGTTTAGTTTTTTTAGTAATAATTTTGGATATATTGGGTATTAAAAGTATTTAATACTTTTTGAATATTATGGATAAAATGTTTCTAGGTTACGTATTAAGTCTCTGCGACATAATTCTTCCAATAATAATTTTCACAAGATTTTTGAAGCAATCACTTCCATAAATACATATACAAGTATATATTTACATATATATATATATATTTATTTCATAATTAGTAAAACACATAAACATAAATCTAGTAAATCAAACATAGCTCTTTTCAAACTGAAGCAACTTAGGAAAAAAATTAGAGTTTATTGACAAACAAGATTTAATTTTCTGGCTCTTGTTCATTAGACTTCTTTAGGCTTGGAGAGTCTCTCTGCTATATTCATTTGTTTTACCAGTGTAAAAACCGAGAATGAAAACTTTGTAGCCTGTGGTAAAAAAATAAATAATTATATTCATCTATATATATCAAATCATTTTGGAAGACCTGAAGTAAAACTTACATTTAAATTGGTAGCCACAGAAATGGTAAACACATTGCCGGCCATAAAAATAATTGGATTCTGAAGACTCTGCAAAAACACAAGCATGGTTTTCTTGTAACGCTGCTCTTGATGGATCCAATTGGACTCGAAGAGAGCATCTGCCAGCTTATCGCAGTCATCCGCCAAATAGTTGCAGAGTATGCAAAAGGGCGTTGTCTCCAGCACCACAGCGGTCATAAAGACAAGCGCCGCAATACGAGAGCCAAAATTGGCAAACATGACAATATTAATGATGGTAAAACCCAGAACGAGACCCACTACCAAAAGCTGCACAAAGATGGTACCAGATATGACGGGACGCAGTGTCTCGCAAAAGCTAGAAGAGTAACAGTATGAAATATATATTCAGTTAGAATACTGAAACAATGCGCACCGCAGTATAACTTTGTGATCCTGTATGCAATCGATTAGCTTTTCGTAGCGCTGATCCGGATGCTCATCAGGATCATTGCCCAGCTGTCGCAGACGATCCGCATAATTGGCCAGGTGAGCACGTAGCGGCACGACAAAGTTTATGGGATAACAGTCGACGCAGACGTCTTGGAAGCAGGCTCCCAGCATGGCAAAGTACTCCAGACCCGACTGCAGACATAACTGGAATCGGCTCGCCCGCCAGTCCAGCCATGGATAATAGTTTTGGAACATGGGCACGCCCATGATCGTGGCACTTATGAATGTGCTCGTCGCATAGATTAAATAGACGGTCATGTAGCAGAAGAAGATGCGATTACTGTTGGAGACAGCGTTATGCACCTTGCTGCGCTCGCCGGGCTGCGTCAGTCGCTTATCCATCTCGTCCAGTATGAGATTGGCCCTGTCGAAGCGTTTGACGAACAACCAGACAATAATCACCTTGGCGGAGCAGGTCCAAGCATTGAATGCCACCTGCAACGAGTCCAGAAACTGACCCGGCGAGTACTCCGACAAATGAATGACGTAGCCAGTCATAAAGCCAATAGGCTGATATATTGTTGAGGCCAGATTCAGCGCAAGGGACCACAGACAGTAGAGGAGAAAAAAATTCTTTGGTGGCCAACGAATGCCCATCACAAAGATGCAGCGCAGCAAGTAGAGCGTCGCCTTCCTCGATTCGGCTGGAGCACTGTCCGGCACGGGATACATGGCCGGAAATAATTTACGCAGAACCATCTTGCAGGAGCAACTATCAACTTAACATTGCAGTGCTGCCTGGCCACGGAGCTCCTTATAAACCAAAAGTAAACACAGAAATGAGTGAAATATTCATGAGTAACACTTCAAAACTTGTGAGTTGTGCAGTCAATCAAGGTCAAAGGACATGCCACTGTGTCTAACTGGACTTTATCCACACCGTAAATCAGCCCAATCAATTCTGTTGTTGCCGCTTGTCACGTAACGCTTCAAGAAGTGTAAAAGTTTACACTTTTCCATCAATTACTAATGAGTCCTCACTGCTCGCTCCACAGTACCTCCACAGGCTGTGGCCGTTCTCAGAGCGCATTATTCATATCTGTTAACCGATTCTCTAATCAAACAAGCAAGAGTTAAAGCATAGATGAAAGACATAAAACATGTTGTAAATGTATGTAAACGAGTAAGCAGTAACTGCATAACCTTACAAAACATTTGAAATCATTTTCCTATGTTGATAATGTTTTTATAAAATGCATAATCACACTCGTCGGAATAGCTTTTTCGACTTATAGTTCCTTCGGCAGCCACACAAGGGCATAGATAGAAGCCCTTAATACCTTAAGGTCGCTCGAAAATATCTCCTTCAATGCGTTTCTGATCAAAATATGCAATTTTTGGAAAAAAAAAAAAAAAACAAATTAAGTTGTAAGCTAATTGATTACCTCTTAAAAATAAATAAAACTTAGATGCGGAATAAATTTAGAGGACAATCCATAACCAAATTGGGATATGTTCATTTTAAGCCTGGAAAAATCACATACAGGCCATGATTGTCAAAATGTTCTTATATTAAATTAACTTATAAACGAACAGGTAGGAGTATTATAAAATATTTTATTTCTCAAAGAACGTCCCGAGCACGTTATAAGAATTATAATAATAAACAACTCGAAGCACACACAGCTCTTAAAAAGGCGCAGCGTTCAATCTACGTGATTTGTTTTCGAAAGTGAATAATTTGCTTATTTTATGGACAGATAGTGGGCGGTAGTGCGATGCGTACAAAGAGTGGAATGGTATGTATGTATCTGAAAGATACATTTAGCTGAGTGCTTTGTTAGTTAGTCAAACTTCAGCAGCGGCGGCGCCACAGATAGATACTTTGCCGGCAGACGTCTCATACCGAAGAACCTTTGCCATTTTGTGTTTTGAGTTTTGGCGCAGGCTTAGAGTGTGACAGGGATGCAGGACGATGAATAAGCTGGCGAGGGGGTTGCTGGCAATGATTTCGTGCTCGCCACTCAGCTCGAATCGTGTCGAGATTTGATTAAAATGCCACAAGTGCCACACAGCTAGACAAGTACCGAACAAAAGGCCAATAGATCCGCTCAGATACTTTTTTCTTTACTTGTAGCAGCAGCAGCAACAGCAGCAGATACTGAAGTGCTTTTGTACTTACTCGTTGGTTGGTTGGTGGCTGGCTGCTGGCAGTTGCCTTACGCTTCGTTTGAGCGCCGCATTTGACAAATGTTGCAATTTTTGACACGACAAATCTGGTTAGGAGGCCTAACTTCATTATGGACGAGGCCAACTGGTACAGCATTAAATTCAACTTCAATTAATCGAAAAGCGTTTCTTTGATTGCAGCTGTCAGGCGGGCACCGGGCGTTGTATTGTGGACAAGGCGCATCGGAATCAGTGCCAGGCCTGCAGGCTCAAGAAGTGCCTTCTAATGGGAATGAACAAGGACGGTACGTATATATCCGCCATTATAATCGCACTACTATCCCCACACTCACTATTCATAAGCTGCTAAACGCTCTAATGAACTGAAGCACGTTTAATTGCTCTTTAACATGACCTCAAAAGCCCGGCGACACGTGCATGTGTCCAAAGTAAATATTCATAGTACCCGTTCTTACCCCCTGCTCTCCTAACCCTTTCCCACGAATGAGCAGCGGCTATATTTTTAAAAGATCTCCTTGGGGTGACTGTCTGTGGGTGCACTTTATTTACATATTGTTCATTCAATTGATTTGTTACCTGCCGCCGGTTGTTGTCTTTGACAGATTGTTAAGCAGCTTCAGAGCACTTGAGTAAACAGCGGAATTTGTTATCTGCATTATATATATATTTACCAGACATATGTATATTTGAATTTATCGACAAGTTATACTTAGATTCGCGCTACTCTAATAGAGGCAGCTGAGAGTAACTAAGTAGCTGTCTTGTAACTTGCGCAACCCAAGCGCAGTTTGCGTCTTATTACCTTACTTTTATATCGAAGTTAGGACTTCGATCCTATAGATTAAATGAACTTATACACATAACAATCTAGAATTGAAAAGTAACGAACTTATTTTCAAACTCAGTATTGAAAAATAAAACTAGTTCTGTCAACACAAAATGAGAAATTAACAAAAAAATTTAAAATGGAGTTTGTAAGATAGAAGGATAATGATACTGCTTTAGACAGTCTCAAAAAAGGTGTGATTAAATATTCTTATATATTATACATATATACAATTCTTTAATTTATATAGATTATTATTGCATATTATTATTTTGAATTCCAGACAGTTAATGTAATTAATTTATATTATGTATAAAATACTTTAATTACTTCCTATATAATTCATGGAGCAGGCAGTTAATGCCTCGAAAATTAAAATATAAATTTCTGACTGGCTTTAATTACTGAAACAGTAAGGTAAATAACTAAAATAGATGATATAGGAATATGAATTTGCTCAAGCTCCTTAGGCTATTACTGATCGGTCAATTACTGTCAAATTTTTGGATCTTTAAAATAAAGTTCAAATCTGCGCAGGTCACACGCCCATTTGTTATATATATATCTCGTTGATTATACGTGCTAACTCTATAATTTTAGACTCAATGGTAGAGCATAATGGCAGCTGTAATAATTTTGTATCTTATCAACAACAGTTCAGTCAATAGCGGCACTTCATTATGGTTATTCACAGCCACTAATTTAACCATAAATTATGCTAGGCATATGCAAAACGGCAACAGTTTGCAAAGGGGGAGGATGCGGGACCCAAAGCCGGCTCACGATCCCATTCAGCTCGATATTGTGTGTGTGCGGTAAAATTGCATAAACAAATGCGAAAACAATTTGTGGGCGTGAGTGGCACGTGACCACAAAACCAATTTACCATGATGGGTTGGGCAATGATTGAGAGAATCGCTGCCCAGAAGGCACGCGCTACCTGCCACAAATTTAGCGAGGCGTCAAGCTATTTTGTCACTGTGACATTTTCCTCATTATGCTGGGCACCGCTGGGGGAGTCCTTTCAGCAGGCTCACTTTGTGGTACACACAGATCTATGGCATTGTGCATGTGTGTGTTTACTGATGTTAGTTGCATTTGTTTTGCAATTACAGCGGTGCAAAATGAGCGACAGCCACGCAACACGGCCACTATACGGCCGGAGACACTGCGGGAGATGGAGCACGGACGGGCGTTGCGTGAGGCAGCCGTGGCCGTTGGTGTTTTTGGGTAAGTGTTACTCTTGTTCTTATTGTTGTTGTTGCAGTTTGCTGTCATTTGCATAACTCTCCAATTTGCAGACCTCCTGTGCTACTATCACCGCCCTGCTACGGCACCGGCCTCTTGCCCCCGCCCTGTGAGTACAAAAAACTTGGCTTTAGTTGGTGTGAATATGTGAAACTAACAAAATGTTTGTTTGTTCGACTCCTTGAACAGCGCTGGGCAGCTTGCCGACGGGACGTCTGCTGCATCACAACCACCTTAGCTCATCCATGCAGCTGGCCACGAATCACATGAGTCATGCGAGCAGCTTTCCCATCTTCAGTGCAGCCGGACTGCATCATTCTCCCAAAGAGAAGGTTGTCTATGGCTCCGTTGGCATGGAGCTCTCCAGCAGCGGTAATGTCTCGCATTCGACCAACTCGAGCAGCAATCACAGCATTGATCCCAACTCACCGGCGCCAGATGCAACCAATGATAAGAATCAAGCCGGCGGCAGCGTCTCATCCATCAGCTCTTCCAGTCCCACGCCGGAGAATGATAATGATGGTGTGTATTGATTGGTCAAGTGGCAACAACTTTGATTAAAACCCTTGCTCTCCTCTCAGATGACTCCATCGATGTAACGAATGATGAGGAGCCGCATACGGGCAGCAGATCCGATTCCAGTTTCATAATGCCACAGTTCATGTCGCCCAATCTGTATGCCCATCAGCACGAGACCGTCTATGAGACGAGTGCCCGATTGCTCTTTATGGCCGTCAAGTGGGCCAAGAATCTGCCCAGTTTTGCGAGGCTGTCGTTTAGGGATCAGGTCATACTGCTGGAGGAGTCGTGGTCGGAGCTGTTTCTACTGAATGCCATACAATGGTGCATACCCCTAGATCCCACTGGTTGTGCTCTCTTCTCCGTGGGCGAACATTGCAATAATCTGGAGAATAATGCCAGTGGTGATAATTGTGTCACGAAGGAGGAAGTAAGTGTCGTGAAGTCACGTTAATCTCCAACTTATCCTAACTCTTGCTCATCCTTAGATGGCTGCTGATGTGCGCACGCTGCACGAGATCTTCTGCAAGTACAAGGCCGTCCTGGTGGATCCGGCTGAATTCGCTTGCCTCAAGGCAATTGTCCTCTTCCGACCCGAAACCCGTGGCCTTAAGGATCCAGCGCAAATCGAAAATCTGCAGGATCAGGCACATGTAAGACTCCAGATTGAGAAAAATGCTGCTGTTCTAAAAACAAAAGATTTCGAATCGACTTGTATTGTTTTTAATCTTTTTGGTTTACCGGAAACCAATTTTAATATCATGTCCAGAAATTGACTATTAAATTAGAGTACAAAAGTTGTTCGATTTAGGACAAAACCATTTTACAGATATTAGGCGAAGGATGCTAACTATTTGTCACTTATTTTCTGAAAAGACATAAGCTTTTTAGACTTGGTTTGTCCATAATATTAATTGTGCTTCTAAGATTAATGCACTTGTATTTTTCGGATTTTGTCACTAGGAATAATAAAATATTACAACAGGTTCCTTATAGGAGTTAAGTGAGCCAAAGACAGGTGTTATATTTAATTCCATTTTCACAGATCTGTGGCTATTTATGGCTCAGACTACAAACGCAAAGCTAGGCTTAAAGCAATTTTATGAAAAATAAATTTGAGTAAGAAATTGGGTTGCTGGCTCCACAAAGCGAAAGCTTACAGTTTTGTTGCAATTGCTTTTAAGCTACTTTTAAATAAATCAAGACAAAAGTATGTAGAACACGCTTTCAGCTGCCAAAATCATATAAACCATGCTATGCAAATTATGTAAAACATTTTTTTCTAATCGATTCCTGTTGGGTTTCAGGTGATGCTGTCACAGCACACGAAGACACAGTTCACCGCACAAATCGCTCGGTTTGGGAGGCTGCTGTTGATGTTGCCGCTGCTTCGGATGATAAACTCTCACAAGATCGAGTCGATCTTCTTTCAGCGCACCATTGGGAACACGCCCATGGAGAAGGTGCTATGCGACATGTATAAGAATTAGCTAATCTCGTGGCTGAAGTTTTTATGTAATTTAAACAAATATATATGAATATGTTTTTGTGTCTTGGATGTTAAAAATTGACTTTTTACTATTGTTAACATAAGTATTCATTTTAAATTTATTATAATTTCAACATGAATCTCGATTAAGAATCGCGTTTCCCACTTTGAATGTAGTATTAAACTACAGGACAAACCATTATCAAAAAGACCTGGTTTTTGAAAATAGGGTAATTTTTGACGAACTTATGGTTTTGGGAAGTTTTTTTTGAGGATATAATGTCGAGTCAGAATCAGATTTCAAGCTTTAAGTGTAGTATTCGACTAGACCTGAATCCATCATCAAAATGCCATGATTTTTGAAAATCGTGTACATTTTGACAAAGTTATGGCTCTGGGAAGATTTAATTCGTCCCAGCAAACATTCTTTCCAGTGTATAATTTTAGCATGCAGTTAGAAATAGATTCGCGATGTCAACTTTGAATGCAGTATCAATCCACAGGTGCTAGGAATTTCTAATGAAATGCATTATCCTCGAAACAGTTTTAGAGTACTCACAACGTTTGAGGTGTACTGGATATGATTTATGAAGTTACTAAATTGGGTTGATGTCCAAACTAAATTAGCAAGTTCTACAAACCTAACGAAATGTACAAACTCAACGACTGTTGGATAACAAACTGTTTACTTAACGAATTGCTCGTCTACCGCCACAATTTATCGACTTATCGTAACTGCTCAACGCAACAAACTGACTGCTATAGAACAGCTGTTGGCTGGCTTTCGGCGCTAGATGACGCTTTTCATGGCTTTGCGTATCAGTTGGATGCTGTTAGCTTCAGGAGCAGGTTCTTATTGGAGTCGCTGCTGCTGAGTTATCGCATTGGAATGCGCTCCTTAAACAACAAAAAACAAATAAGAAAAAAACGAAAAGAAAAAAATCAAATACATATAAAATACTTTCAACACACACTGTTAACAATTGGCGAATATTGCGTGTGTGTGAATTTGTTTGTTAATCAATGACTTTATTGCCGCTAAGCAAAAGTGAAAAGACAGACAATAAGTCTCCTGTTGTAGGTGCGTTTGTGTTTGTGTTTGCCTGATTGTGTGTGTGCGCTTGTGGGTGTGCACGCACAACAAAAATATAAATAAAACATACAAGCAGCAGCAACCAGCAGCAACCAGCAGCGCCCCATCGTCAATGTCAATGAATGAAGTTGATAAAAAGTGAAATAAAAGGCCTTCTAATTGCCGCTGCAGTCAATAAATCATCAAACGAAAATATGAAAGCATCTCTGGAATTTCGAATGTAAAATTAGAATCACAGGAAGAGATACAAAATAGTGGCAATGCCAAAGAGGCATACATCGTAAAGTGCGTCCGTTCATCCCACCATGGAGAGCAGCATCGGCAACAGCTCTGCTTCACTGCTCTCCCCACTTACACTTCCCATTCCTCTTCCTGCACATATGCCAGCTCCAACTACGCCAACAACAACAACAACAAAACGTGCTCCTGCCACTGGGGATGCTGCTGCTGCGCTAACTTCATGCTGAGAGAGCGCTACGTATGAAGAGAGAGGAATGCGCTGTGAGTTACGTTACGTTACGTTCACATGTAACGGCAGCAGATGTGCTCTCTCACTCCTAGTGCCACAAGTGAGCAGCGCTCGAGTGAGAACGTTTTAGTGTCATTCCGATTCGTAACGTCGACGCGCTCGCACGTATCGCGCATTGTCGGGCAACGCACGAAGCGCGCCAAAGTGAAATACCGAAATATAACGAAGATCGAAGCACGAGATCGAAGTTTTTATGCGGGAAACTCAACGTACAATTTGACAGATTGGAGTGCCTCTGCTTGTGCATACGCATATACATATATTTGCGTATGTGTGTGTCTGTGTCTGTGTGATTTGTGCGTGTATGCTGCCGACAGCAACGAACAACAATAACAATAATAATAACAATGCCGCAATGCTGAGTTGATGATGATGATGATGTTTTTGTTATGATGTTGATATTGTGAGAGCACCAGCAGGATATTTGAAACGGTGTGTGTGCTGCGGCACCACAGGCAACATTATGTGAAGTGTTCAATTTAATGAATAATATGTATATAGATAAATATGTATTTGTATTTGTATGCACTATAAATGCAGACACACTCACATACATACACATGTACAGCTGGCAGCAACTATGAAATATTGACAAGCAGGATACGGAGTACGCAGTGCATACAACAAAAACTGAGACTAAAGTGTATAAGCGATAAGGTTACAGATGTCCTAAGCACACACACGCACATACATACACACAGAGAGAGAGGGGCCATTCAGTCAGGCTTAAAAAGGATACGCAGAACGGCACTTGCATACAATTTTTGTAACTGGATACATGTTTACTCATAAGAAGGCGCTGCTCTGTCTTCGCTCAACGCTGTCGCACTGCAGCAGACAACAAATAGCGACAACAACAACAACAATAACAACAACAACAACAACGAGTAAGTGGCTGCCATGCTTAGCTATACAGTAATCCTTCGATAATTGAGAGATTCGGTATACAAGTTGCGAAATTCTGTAATTTGTGAAAATCTTATCTCTATTCAACAAACTAATTTGATGTCAATTTGTATCTCTATATATATATTTAACTTATTTATTTAAATCAACGTTTTAATTGGAGTCTAAGATTTCGCTAAAAGTAATAGTTGCAATATGATGGGAACTTGAGATACAAATAGGATTCTTAAAATATATTTACTATATTGTAATATATTACATTTTGCGAGGGTACTTATGTTAGAGGGACCACTGTAATAAGGGTCCACGCCTTGGCTTGGACAGTTTTGTGGCTAAGACAAAAAGGCGAAGCAGGAGTTGGTGTTCCGTTCACACATGCATACAAGCATGTTGACAGCGACCGCTTCCTGCGCCGCTAAGTATGCAATTCTATTTTTAAGCGCACGCTAAAGTGCAAGCGAAGTAGGTGAAGTGCAGTGCAAACCGGTGCATTGTGGTGTGAGTGGTGGGCAACTGGCAGAAACCACACACACACACACTCTCATACACATGGTAGTCGGACACACAAAACAAAAAACGTATTCAAGTGTAACTAAAGACGACCAATTCACAAACAAACAAACTGCAGAACGGACGCCAGCGAACCATGAGAACTAAGAGGCAGGGACAGAGGCCGACAGAGGGAGAGCGAGAGAAAACGAAGCGGGGGCAGATCGGGAGAGGGGCGCACGGGTCGCTTAGATCGCCAGCGAGCGACTCGATTTGACTGACTCGACGACTGTCGCTCTGTCGCCCCGCTAATGTTTATTATGGAAAGCGTGCCCTTTTGAACGCCGTCGTGTATTTTCATTTTTATTTATTTTTTGTTTTATTTTTTGTATTATTTTATGATTTCTGTTGCTGCATGTGTATTTGTATATTTTTGTTTTTCTTGTCAGCGCGACACGACGCGACGGCTGCAATATAGTAGGGTAGTGCGGCGGGGTGGGGAAGCCCTCATAATGAGTGCGGCGGCACTTAAAGCATTGATAAAAGATGCAACAACAATAACTTGGTTCTACTTGCTGCTACATGCCACAACGCTCGTGCAATTACTGTTATAATTTGGGCATGTAACCGTTATTCAAATTCAAATGCGTATTGCAAATATTCACGTAACCAACCCCCAAACACGAGGGCAGCTCTTCAAATAGAGGCATGGGAAAATTGAGTTTGGTAATGTGTCAGGAAATCTATTAGCTACCTTTATAGATATGCTATAGATCCAAAAGTTCTTTATGAATCACCTTCAACCTGGGGCCAAATAAGGTGGCCATAAAGCTGCGACCATAAAATGAATAAGAACGAGACATCAAAAGTCAGTGGGATACAAATTATTTACCGCTTGACATTTGAATACAAAATATGTTTGATTAATGGAGTTTTTAAGTATGCGCAAATAAAGTTTTTAGAAAAATGGTCAAATTGCTTGTCATCAAGCATTTCCCAATCGTATATTTTAAATCAAAAATAGGGAAGACACTTTATAATCACGCAGATATATAAATATTCAAGTAATCCATTTATGTTAGAGCTTGAGTAGATATTACTTATGTTGTTATAATTTATATGAAGACATATGTAGTTGCTGATTATATGATCCGAAAATCCATTAGGATTGAATCAATTGCTCAACTTGAACGTTAATTTTTAAATGCATATACAAAAGATATCTCAAATCAAATCAATCAATTAGTTTGAAATCCCTCAGCAATTGTTGAACCAATTTTAAGTAATTGCAGTTGGGTAATATCCTGAAAAGCGGGTACTAATGTAGCCGCCCTCGTATGTAACGAATCGCTAACGAGTGGGTAACAAACAATCGCCAATTGGCATATAATGATGCCCTTTCAAAACTGGCTGCCTGTCCGACTGACTGACTGGCAGACAGACTGACAGACGCGCAGACAGACAGACAGGCAGTGTGACAAAACCAGCAGCGACATTCAAAATAATTCTCAGGCCTTGACAAATGCAATCGTAACGATTTGAACGCGACTCACACTTTAATATTTGGTATTTGGCTTTTTTAACAATTTACGCGAGCTGTTACCCTTTCCAAGTCACACGGTCACACACCCAAACACACTCGCACAACCCAATACACATACGTAACGCATTCGATACTCGAGAAACAGGCAGCTAGTCATAATTTTAGGGGTTGTATTCCTGTACAATTTGAGCAACCTACAGTTTACAGCTGTTGTTCGACGGCGCTGTGTTTCTAGCTTGGCAAACAAGGGTTTGGTTTAAGGACAAGCCAGCGTCTATTGGCATGGGAACATCGTCGTCGTCGTGGTAGTCAACTATGGGATAGGGAGCGAACATGAACCATCGAACATCTTTGACTCCTGCGGTGATTAATTGTCATTCGAGCACAGCCCCAAAGAACACAAGAACAAGAATGCATGTTACATCCCAAGCCGACGAATTTAAGACTCAAACGAAGCCATCTCTCTTTCCAAGAGCTGCTACCTACAACACGAGAGCAGGGGCATTTGGGCATTCGGGTTCATGGGCTGCGACTTAACATTGGATTAGATGTCGATCATCGATACGCACAACAACGGATCGACACAGAGAAATAGATGCGAGACGGTAACTTGCTTTTGTCTCGTTGAAAGCCGAAAGTAGGTAGCTGATAGCCCACAGAATGAATGAAAGAAAACCCATCATAAATTGTTGGCTTCGCTTACAGCTCTAGGCTACACAGAGTGTATCTAGCATAACTATCATAAAAAGGGCATTAGCATGCAACGTTGATAAATTTGTTGAGGTAACTATGCATTATCTAAAGTTAAGCGTATTAAGGGTAGAAAGTTATCTTTTTGAGATAAACGGTTAAAAAAACACTTAATGCGGAAATACTATCTATACGAGTTTCAATACTGAAAATACAACAATAATGAATAGAGTGAATGTGTATACCTTTTTAGAATTGTAATTGGAGTTATAGACAGAAAAGAGCTCAGTATAGAAATTTAGAAATTTATTTATTCTGATATCAAGTTTAAAAAAGTTTTTGAGTTCATACATTTAGCTATTTTTCCCTCTCGCTTTAATTGCATTCTTGAAATTCCTGTTTTAGTAAATCTAAATCCATTTTCCGGTTATTTTTATTTAATAAATATTGACCCAATTTTTGTTTGAAATTTATTGCTAAAGTATAGACACACACTGTTATAGTTTAGCAAGGTTTTGCTACACTTTCACTGTTTCTATTTTGTTTTTACTCTTCAAAATAGAACTACTTAAAAAAGGCTCAACTTAAATCTCTTTAAATTAGTTTTTACACTATTTATTCTTAATCCTTGTTAGCAATCCAGTTGAGCTAAAAGCCAACAGACAGTTAATGCCCTTTTCCCTCTCTCTGAATTACAATCTTGTTATCGTTATTTATTTGCACTGAGGTTAACTTCAAATTATTGTAGTTTAATTTGTGTTTATTTCGGTTATAAATGATGTCTTGTATGATACTAGCCAGTTACCAAAAAGGCGTGATTAACTAAATTTTAATTTGTTATAAGTAATTTTAAACATTAACTATTTAGATATATTACTTTTATTTCTGTATAGCTATAAATATATTTATTTTAATTTTTATTTCATATTCAAACCCTCGTTTCTGGCGTAGTGAACCTGGATTACTGAATTTTTTCTGCTTAAGTCTCAATTAGTTGTAGCCTAGTGTAAAGCTAAAGCCAAAATATGTGGCTTGGCATTAAGTGAAATCGTCATCAGTTGGTTGCCATCGATTTGTTTGTCGTAGGGCATCATAAATTAGATGTGGCCCAAGTGTGTGCCAAATAAGTTACGCTCTCCCCCTAACTCTCCTTCTCCATCTCCTCCTTCTCGGCCAACACTCCAAACGCACTCCCACCACAACTAACGTTAAAATGCCTGCTGGTCAGCATCGTCAGAAGAAGCAGCAACTTTGAGCTAGATTGAAACTTTTCTAATGAGATACAAATGATAAGAGTCAGTTGTGCAGTTGCTGAGTTGTTCAGTTGTTCAGCTGTTCAGCTGTTCATTTGTTCGGCTTGCTGAGTTTGTGCCACTTATTTAACTGATGTGGCATAATAAATAATTTGCTTATTGCATGCATATGGCTAGCCGAGACAGCCTTGCCGCCATCTAATCTATTGTGTTGTATCTGCTATAACATGCAACTACATATGTATCTAAATGTGTGCCTCTCAGATACGGGGTCCATAATTCATGGCTGAAACTTTTGTTTCTAATTCAACAACAATTACGCTTAATTAATTTAAAGATGTTTGCTGTTGTTGTCGTCATGTCTAATGCCTCTATCTCTTCACGCAGCGAACGCTCGAGTTTTCGAGTCCTCCCTCTCCCTCACCAGGCAGCCAACTCCCTCCATCCATGAGTCAAATAAATTTTTGAGCAGCTATGAAGGCGTTGCGACAACTGCTGGGGAGGGTTTTGCCAGCCGAAACGTGCACGTCCGCTTATAAATAGATTAATTAAAATCATCTTTAATTGTTTGATTACAAGACCAAAAAAAAAAAAATGAAGAAGAAGGAAATTAAAAGGCAGGCGCAGAACGAGCTCACAATAGCTCGGCTTTATAATACATAGAGAAGCTCAGCAGTGAACAATATGTGTGTTGTGTTGTGGTGTGTGTGTTGTGTGTGTGTGGGCAAAATGCGCAACATGTGAAATCCACATGCGGCGGCGATTGCCACAGTAACCAGCACACTGATGAAGCAGAAGCAGTAGAAGCAGCACAGTCCCTTGAGTTCTGAAGATTTCATTTGTGCTACAGATGTTCAGAGATTGTACAACATAACTACACATGCTTCAACACACACACACACACACACAGGGAGCACACAAAAGTCACACGCAATTGAAGCAGCGGCATCTGCCACATACACTTCAGCTTTCAGCTACCAGCTAGCTGCTTCCATCTTCAGGCAAGTCGCGCGTTTCGAGTGGCATTTGATTTTAGTGTAGTGTGCGAGTGTGTACGAGTGTGCGTGTGTGTATTTCGAGTGCTCCAGAGGCATAAAAATTATTGCTGGCAACGCAAGACTCAACGACTGAGTCAGTCAGTCATCAATTATTTTATAGAATGCTCACTTGTTCTCTGCCTTGTACTACGCGCATTGTCTGCCGCAGCGACCCTTTGTGTCCCTCTATACATTCTGGATGGGGGAAGTTTGAAAAGTTCTTTTTATTGTGGTACACACACACATACACACACAGTCAGGAAGGGCTTCGTAGCAGCCGTAATAGTTGTGAAATTAAATTGAATGCGACGCCGATTATCCCACGCAATCTTTCATTCATTGAAGCATGACGGCAGCAAGTGCCACAGCGAAATGCTTGCAACTTACGACTTGCGACTTACTCCTCCGCCAAAAAGTTGAGAAATCATCAAAAGCTCAGGCGGAACTGCTGCTGCACAGCTCCCCCCCTCGCACTACATACATGTGGCACATTCATATAAGATGATTATATGCACACGCAATCTCTCGTATCTGGCAATAAATCTAAAGCGCCTGTCTGTCAGTCAGCCAGTCAGTCAGTCAGTCTGTCTCATTGCCCCTCTTTCGCTTGCGTGCCAAAATCAATGCAAAGTTCGCTTATTGCTTTGGTTCTGTTTTTTCTTCTTCTTCTTCTTCCTTTTCTTTTATGTCTTTGCGGTTCCAATAAATAAAATCCATTCGATTATAAAGTGCACACAATGAAATGTCGCTGATAAGCGATATACACAATCCATTTGGCCTACTTCACTTCATTAAAAATCTATTTAAGCAAGTGGAAATGCTGTCGATGGAAGTGATTGATTCGAAAATATCCTATATAGTCAGATCCATCGTGCTTCAGCACATTCTCAATTACCAACATTGGAAGAGCTTTAAGCCGTGCGAAATTAACTTGATGGGATACGTTAATCTGCAGTTAATCTTCAGTATCCCTAGCTCTTTACTGATCCGACAATTACTTTTTAACGAGCATACTTATGCAGCTTCTGGGTGCTGCATATTTTTCCAATTTATGCCACCCTTCTATGTCGTTCACCAAAATTGCGGGGTATAAAAAATGTGCAAACATGCAGCATTCCAGCAAAGTACATCAAATGTCTGGCTGATAAGGCGATGACATTCTCAGTGTGTATGTGTGTGTGCGTGTGTTGGAGCTGTGGAGTTCTGATTCTGAAATTTAACGATTTCATGTGGCACATTTTGATTAATCTTTAACAGCATGCAGGTTGCCAACAATTTTAATGGCTACTGATGCCTGATAATTATGCTCGTAAATTTGCCCGCAAATTTGTTTCAGGAAGTTGCAATAATAACTTTTGCCACATTTGCACAATTCACTCGAGTTTCCATCAATCATTACCGGCAGATAAGTAATAATCAGTATTGCGCGTATGGAGTGCACAGATTTGCTTGTTGTTTACATATCGATTTCTGTGCGGCAAAAATCTAATTTTGTTAAGCAGCCTAGCAAATATCGTGTATTATATATGGCATGGATTTGGCTCTCATCAAACATGAGTCTAGCCACATCGAAAACAAAACCAACTTCAATTTTCGGCTATAATTGAATGCACACAAACAACAAAAGCGTGTGTATGTGTGTATGAAAGTGTATGCCATAGGGAATACTATTATAATCTGGTCAGTTACATGAGATGCACACACACACACACATAAACACACACACACACACACCCACTCACATACGAAGAAACTGCCGAGAATATTGACAGACACTCAAGTGTCCACAAGCACCCTGTAAATCCAATTGAATTACGCATAAAGGGCGCTTAAACCAAAAGAAATGACGCTCGTGACGATGATGACGAGCTAGAGGAAAATGACGCTAAAAAGGCAGTTGGGAGACGCCTATCAATATGTATTATATGCATTTAAGTTCTTATTACCCGATATTTTATAGCTACTGTGCGCTGCGCGTGTCCCACGAATTCCTTTTGGCCTCTAATCATAATCACATTTCACATCAGGCAGCATTTCCGCAACATTTACATATCGTCTTTTACTATATGCACAGCGCATCGCTTTGTAGTCATTAAAAAAGAAGAAGAAACAAAAGAAAAAAAGGGAAATAAAGTCGACTATGGAGTGGGTTGAAGTTTAAACTTATGCATGATTAATACATAATTACAAAGGCAAACACATAAACTCCAACGAGCTGGCATGCCTCAAAGACTGACTTGCAGCACTGCTGTGGTGCTGGTGGTGCTGCTGGTGGGGGAAGTTTGAGGTATTTTAATGCTATGGCCAACGACTGAACAACTAGTACATAATAACATTTAACAGAAGACAAAAGACAAAAGGCTGCGTTCCCACACAGCACGTCCTGAATGACTCTTGCTGGCTGCCTTGTGGCCCGCCTATCTATCGGAGCAGTCAGTGGTCATGGCTATAAGTATATGTATACATAGCTGTTATTAATATTTCGATTTGGTACCAGCGATTCGTAGAACTTGACACATGACTTGCATAACAAATATGATAATTTTCGTTACTTGCGGACAATTGTCTCCGTTTATATGTTTGTGTGTGTGTGTGTGTGTGTGTGTGGAGTTGTGTGTTGACTGCCCATACACCTTGGGGCATATCGCTTACCGTACACTAAAGACTGATTGATGATGACAAACTTGACTTCATCAATAGGAAATCGATGCAGTAGTTGCAGGATGTACAGGCACTCGTTGAACGCAGGCTTATTGAAGTGTAATATCATAATAAGTAGGTAAGGGGGCTCCGCTATGTGTATGATGATATTTATTTTTATTATGTAACATGAAATTTATATTTATGTTGCTCCACATTACTTAATTCTAAAAAAAAAAGTACTTGTTGTTGAAGAAAAAACCCAATCTTAATTTTTGCCTGTCAATGAGTATTTCTAGATTTTTTCTTTCGAGTTTCATTTTGGTTAATAGTTACGCACAAGGGTTCTTACCGTTTTAAACATTATAACTAGTGACAGAAGGATGCCTGCTGATACAATATAATAGCAAATAAATTCATTCTAAGAGATGTCAATTTATATTACCAATATCATAAGTCACAACTTCCGCTTCTACAGTTTCCTGTCTCAGATGTAGGTGATTAGCCAGTCGAATTGGCTGTAACAAATTAAACCCTAGGCATAATGATTATTAATGCGATGGTGTACGTGCTCTTAGGAGTGTGTTAGTGTGTGTGTGCATTGCTTTGAAGATATGAACACTTAAGTCCATTCATGGACACTTTCAGTGGCTTTGACAAACTGCTGCGGTATTTGATGATTGTCAAGTGGGCAAATTGCATACACTTGTAGTTAGTTGGGAGAACTGACATATGAGGATGGAATGCAAGTGAAGTACGCGCAAAAGCCATTTAAATATATTTCTTATCTGACTTTTCAGATCGCTGTGGCGACATCAACGTAATCCAACTGCGGCTAATGCTAGCATACCACAGCAGCAGCAGCAACATAGGCAGCAGCAGGTGCACTTGTTGGCGTACAGGAAACGCTGCACGCAGGACAAGACAGCAACAACAACAACATTAGTAACAACAACAAGAACAACAGCGACGTGCATTTCAGTGATAAAAACAGACAACGAATTATTAACGACGACGAACCAAGACAAGAGCAACGAACGAACAGGCGGAGAGGAGAGGAGCAGAAGAAGAAGCGAAGAAGTGGAGAAGTGGAAGCATGACGTCGTCATTGTGTTTGCTGTTTAATAAAGCCGGAAATGTGATTGTAGTCTTAGTCAGCCTACAGCTAATATGGCTTACATTAGCCGGCTGCCGGGAGCTGTCGCTGAGCGGCGATTATGGCAGCATGTCCGCCTCCGTTGAGGATGTGGACATCATGGATGCGCAGGTTACCGAGGAAACATCGCCGCACAGAATCAACATCGAATCGGCGCTCAACAGCAACGAGGATAGCAAAGTTTCAGCAGCAGCTGCAGCAGCAGGCGCAACAGTTTCAGTTGTGGGCGGCTCTGCGGCGGGCACCCTTCTGGAAGAGTTCAATGGTGGCAAACTGACGCCAGCGGAGGCCAGCAATACGCTGCCCATATTCCTCAGCGAGCCAGAGAGCGTATTTGTGGTCAAAAATCGTCCGGCGGTGCTCAAGTGTAAGGCGTCGCATGCGCTCCAGCTGCACTTTAAATGCAGCGGCAGTTCGCAGCCGCCGCCGTCGACGCACGACAAGCACGTGGATCCTCACACGGGCGTGCACATGGAGGAGGTGACTGCCACCATACATCGCGATCTTGTCGACGAATACTTTGGAAAGGGTCCATTCAAGTGCGAGTGCCAGGCCTGGTCGTCGCGTGGTGTGGTCAAGAGTCAAGCGGCCACGGTGCATATTGCATGTGAGTATTCTAGTAGGGGTCGGGTTCATCTACCTCAGTTTGCAACAGCTGCGCCATGTGCTAAAACTAACCCCTAACCCCTACCCATACTGCCCATAACCCTGCACTGTAAACAATTACTATTTAATTTTAACTTTATTGAATTGGTTGTTGTGAGCATTATGTGGTAAGTTTAAATATTCATACGTGCTTTTCATGCTCGTAAATTAAACGTCGGTACCCTTGACTTTTAAGCCATACATTACAGAATCTATTTATGGTTGGCATACAATATTAAAAACATATTGTAAAAAGCCATGTTTTTTTGGGCTTAATCACCTATGAGTGTTCAACACATGTAGACTCGATTTCGTTTAAAATGTGAATAGATTTTTAGCTGACTTTTTAATTGATGTTACTTGTATATCTATCTGTTTTCATGCTATTTTTTTATACTTTTCTGTAAAGAACTGTCATATCAAATATTGTGAAAAAATTGTAATTGCCATAACTGAATTTAATCGCAATCAAATTTATATTTATTTCTGTGTACGCTGCCCTCTGTAGATATTCGCAAGTCCTTTGGTCAGTCGCCCACATCGCTGCGCCTCGAGCTGGGCAGCCGTGCGGAACTGCATTGCGAGCCGCCTGGCGGCTTTCCGGAACCGAAGCTTAACTGGCACAAGAACAATGCGGTCATAGGCGCCGATAGTGAGCCGGGCATCAATGTGGCGGGCAGCAGTCTCACCTTCCGCCAGGTGGCACTGCAGCACATGGCCAACTACAGCTGCAGCGCCGAGAATATTGCCGGCAAGCGCGTCTCCGATTCGGCCGTGCTCATTGTCTATGGTCAGTATTTTGCGGTCTGCACACATATTTTATGAATGTATGCGTATTTACCCACTTTCTCTTTCCAACCAACAGTTAATGGGGGCTGGAGCGCCTGGAGCCCATGGCGCGAGTGCAAATGCAGTGGGAAACCGAGTCAGGGCCGCAAGCGAACGCGCACCTGCACCAATCCGATGCCCTTGAATGGTGGCGGCCAGTGTGCGGGTCCCCAGATACAGAAGTCCGCCGACTGTGCCGCATGTCCAGGTATGCAAAGCGTTTCCTCTGGTTATCCACAAATTTGTGGGCGTCATCGTCGGTTTTTGGGCGCCAACTTTTAGTAACTTTTAAAGTGTAACCGTAATTGAAGTGCCAACAACAAAATTGTCAATTTAAATGGCATCTGCACAGCCTGTGGCCCCACAGCCACCTGCGTCTCTTTGACCTCCCTCCAGCAATCCACCAATCGAATAACGAACGTTCCCTGTTTCGTCGACAACGACGCACATTTTTCACACCAGGCAACGAGGGAAGGCAGAACCAGCAAGCAGGGAGTTGAACACAAAGCACTGCCACGCAAAAGTTCAAGGGGCGTTCCAAAAAAAGAAACAACCAAAGTAGAAAAATCGACAAATCAACAAGACGAGCATTAAATACACTTTCCCTTACTTAGAAAGCAATAAAAATAGCTTTTTCTTAGTTGAGATTTGGGATATAGGACATTAAATTCGAGGGAAATTTGAATGATTTAGAGAAATGTAAGATACTCTTTCTCCAACGAAATATTAAGTAACTGATTTCGAATAGTTTATAAAACATTTGAAATTACAGCACTAGCTTTACAAAACATATCCAAATGGAAACACGATGTTAGAAATATTGAAAATATAAGAATTGAAAATGATTGAAATGTAGCAAGTGTTAAAGCATACAAAATAGCGTTGTCAAAGCAGATGCCCTAGTCGTAATTCCCATTTTAGGACAATAGTCCAATAAATTTTTGAGTGAGCGCTGAGTATTTCATTTTAAACACGCATTCGACTGCGGCTGCTGCTGTGGCAATGCCTGTTTGTATGGAGTAGCTGGTGCTGCCTTTTCAAATGACGACAGATATCTCCACATGCACAGATATAAGTATCCGTACACATACACATACACCTAAATAGATGGATAGATTGGACGTGGACGGCATTTGGGGGGGGCCTTGGACCCGGGGGCGGCTGCTTGCGGCATACCAGTCACAGTCACAGGCACTGACTGACTAAATGGTGACAAAGGCATTGACGGGGCGCATGGTAAGGGCAAGCACTGCCGTTGGGTGGGGCAGTGGTGGGATGAGCGGTATGTTGCACAACGGGATTCGGTTTGGGTTTTTCGGGATGCAAGAGCAGGCGAGTTGGGGGCGGCGTTCTCTTCTTGTATTATTATTATTTTTTTTTTTGTGACAGACGCACGGGCGGCATGTGTTTGAGACTCTTCACTTTTATTCATGTAAATTTATTGTATTGCACATTGTATTGTAGTGCTCACACACACACATACACACACGCACACACATATACGCTCTGGCAGGCTCGCAGCGGGCACAGCAATGAGCAATTGTTGACAGACAAGCGGGGCAAATGGAGCGCAGTACAATGGAGGTGGCGAGGGGGTTGGGGTGGCTGCTGCTGATGCTGCTGCTGCTGTTGAAGAAGCAATAGCAATACACTTCAAGTGGGTGGTGGTTGGGGGATTGGTGGCCTTTTTCTATGAAAAGTGTGTCATAAAATTAATTTTAAATTTCGCTTCGGTTTCGTTTTTTCTTCTTCTTTTTTTGTTCGGTTCCATCTTCTTCAATTTCTGACTTTTTCATCCCCATGGAATCATGTCAACCTTATGGCGCTTCATCTGCTGCTGCTTACCGTTTGGTTGCCACGCCCACGACGCCTGCCAACGCCTGTGATTACGCTGACGCTGACAACGACAACAACAACTATAACAACAACAACAACAACAACAACAACAGAGGACACTCAAATTGTGAGCGCTGATGGATTTGACATTTCGTCGAGTAAGCGCAGTAAGTTGAACACGAAAGCCTGACAATGTGCATCTCATTCAGTAAAGGGCTGCCTAGTGGGATATGAGAGGTGGGTGGGTTTTGGGTGGCTTCGCAGCGTTCAATATGACATTGTGTGCGAGAGCCGTTAAAGTTGAATGCTTAACGGACCAAGCCAGGCAAAATTGTTAGCTGTGAATTGGGGTACGGAAGTTTGGGGGGGGGGATGCGCTTTACAATTCAATAAACAATTGTGTTAAACTGAGCCGAAGGCCGTAACAGCAACAGCAACAGCATCAGCATCCATATCCGTAAACAAAACGCCAACGAACCATGGAGAGAGTCATTCATTCACTCATTCATTCATTTTACAAGCTGCAAAGGCAGTAAAGCTGTATCTGTTGCTGATTTGTTACTGGGGCTAGCTGAGTGACTTACTTTGGTTTGTACCCCCAAAAATAGTGACGTCATTGTTGACGCTGAACGGCGGACAGCAACTTAAAAATCACTTACCACGATTTACGCTGTCTGATTCATGCAACAGTCTGGCGACGACCCTTGAAGCAGGCAACAGCAGGAAGCAGCAGGATGCGTTTGCTGGAGTGGGTGTAACACACACAAGCACACACACACACACCCACACACATAACTAAATGCTTGCCTAGGCAAAGTGATGATGGGGACGACAACTTCGCAGTTGTTGTCGTCTTTGACGAGGGTGGTTTTGTCGTGCACAGGAAGTGGCGAATGCCGATATATGTATATATATACATATTTATATATATATTTAAGTTTGGCATAGGCATACATCTTACTACAACAACTACAAGAACGACTACAATACTCACATTTTGCGCTTTTTGTTTAGTTTTCGGACTTTTGCGTTCCCCAACAAACAAAAGCAGGGCTAAAGAAAAAATTGAAATAAACGGAGCAAATGCGAAAATAGAAAAGCATTAAAATGACAATCACTTTTACTCACACACAAAATGCGAGACACTGTAAATAACGGGCGCAGGGAGAGTAACAGAGAGAGAGAGAGGGTGGGAGAGGTGTGGAGTAAGGGGATTGTGGGGATGTTGGGGGGTTTAGTGTATCTGCTATTAAATATGCTGAAAACATTTTTCAACTGCTCCCCTGGGTCGGCGGAGCATTTAAAGTGGAGAACTGGGCGCTAGGCTGGTCATAAATTCTATCGCTGCATTTAGTTCAAAAGGTGGCATAATTGCGACGCATCTATTAGCCAAAGCATTGCTATAAAATGTAATGGGAGCCCATCAAGAGCCAAATCCCCTATCAGATACATGCATCTCCATCTAAGGGTGTTGCCTACTCGCACATCCTCCATGGAACTGTATCCGTATCCCACGTTCGGCGCCTTTTTTTGATAAATGGCTCTTGAGCATGGGGCTGTCGGGAATGTGTGCTAAATCATGTTAATATGACTTTTGATTTCTAAACTGCTTCCCTTTCTTTTACACACTCGCATAGTTGCTCGCTGGTCTGCTTGGAGCGAATGGAGCATCTGTTCCGCGGAATGCATACAAGTGCGTCGCAGAAAATGCTTGACGCACGCCTTGGTTGCCGACGTGGCAGATGAAGCCGGCGAGCTGCTGCCGGGCGGTGTGGGCGCCGCAGCACTCAGCAGCATTGGAGGCAACGATGGCGCCAGCAGCATCACTGGCAGCAACAATAACAACAACGGTGACTCTGACGGCTCAGGATATGGCAAATCATTGTGTGCCGGAAAAGATATACAAACGGCCGAATGCCGTGGAGAGCAATGCCAGATTGGCAAGGATGGTAAGTGTGCTTATGACAAAAACAGGCAGCCTGGCAGCCAACCAGTGAGCCAGTCAGCCAGTCATTCTGTCGTTCTGACAGTCGGCTACAAAGTAGACAGTTAGACAACAATAACAATCACAGTGGGCACAACAGACACAATCCAGACACAGGCCAGAGTAGAGAACAGGCTACCACACAAAAGCCGAGCACTCAACGCTGATTGTCACAATGGGAAATTAACCAAGTGCATTTTGTTTGTGCATGTCCCCACCCACTTTCCCCCCAATTCCACTTATAGAATAAAAATGGTAAAATAAATCAACCACCCAGCACTAGAAAAGGCCACTCCATTTCATCTGCACTTGTTTGCAATACAAATCCCACAGCGTTAACCATTTGCGATGAAAAGGGTCGCAAATCAATCGCAGCCCGCAATGCGTTGGGGTTTTAAGAATGGCGCCCTATGTTTATGTTCTTTGCCAGATAATTAGGCATGCAGGCAAAGACGACGACAGGATAATATCATTCAACAGTAGAGCCCCTTCCACGAACTCCAATCGAACCCAAGCCAACCACTTTGAAGCTTTTTACGTTGCTTTGCTGATGCTTGGGTTTCGATTTGGAAGCGTGTGCGATTTGCGATTTGAACCCAACTCAAATATAGTTTCGGATTATTTGGGGGAGGAGTAGCCACTGTGGTCCATTGGGATCAATTATACGACTGTCACAGTGTGTAATTGAAAGGATCAGCAGTGGGCAAGTTCCTCAATCATTCAACACATCATTTTTGTTACATTTTCGGGTTTCTTTTTTGCTGCTGTTATTGCTGCTATTGTTGTGGTTGTTGCTGTTGTTGCTGTTGTTGCTGTTGTTACTCAGCTACTGTTATTTGATTGCTGTTGAAAAGTTTTCTGCAATGAATGAAGAGTGACACTTTGTTGGTTTTGACTTGAGCCTTTGGCTTATTTTCCATTTTATTACATTTGCTGTGGCACTGAGCTCCAGCTGCCCCAAGGCTAATATCCCTGGGGGTACTGCAACAGTTGATGCTGAATCCGGAGGCTTTATTATGTGGCCATTGTGGCGACGGCCGGCTGAAAGTACTGAAAGTACCACATCACCACCCCATTCTAATCTCTTAGCATGACAAATACGCTTTTGATGTCCCAGGCAGGAGTCTAAAAAAAATCAGCATGCAAAATGCACATAGCAAAAGTATAAAAAATATGAATAGAAAAAAACAAGACGAATGGAAAACGAAAGCGCAAGAAAAAGTCTAAAGTTTGGTTGAGGAACGATGACGAGGAGGAGGAGGAGGACGGGTAGCCACAGCGAAGGATGCTTCCGATGTTGGAGCAGCGCTGTCGCTGATTTACAGCGAATATAATTGCTCATTTCATACATTGTGTAATGCGTTCGCTGTATGTGTCTCTCTCTCTCTCTCTCTCGCTCCCTGTATGAGTGTGTGTATGTGTGTGTGTGGGTGTGTAATAATCATAATATATACATATATGCAGAGTAATTCCTTGCGCTGCAGCGATTCCTTTTTTGCCCGGCACAGCGGCAACCAGTCACCGCCAGCGCCACCAACAATGACGACAACAATCACAGCAACGGAAACAAGCAGCGCAACAATGGCGCTGAGCTGAGCGGATTGAACGTCGAAAGGGGCGGGGAAGGGGGGGAGCATTGAATAGCCGGGGGGTAGAGCGGGCACCCGACAGCGCACAATAATGCGAAATAGACGCCGGACTGGGAAGCAAATGGGTATTGGGGACTGGGGTCTGAGCAGTGAGCATACAAACATAAAACATTAAATACAGACATAT
Organism: Drosophila nr. perissopoda 5 BK-2023a; assembly: GCA_035044105.1. Classification (NCBI taxonomy): domain Eukaryota; kingdom Metazoa; phylum Arthropoda; class Insecta; order Diptera; family Drosophilidae; genus Drosophila; species Drosophila nr. perissopoda 5 BK-2023a. The sequence goes on from JAWNMK010000231.1 coordinate 59,443, forward strand.
ACTGCTGCAGCCGCAGAGAGGCAGCAGGCAGCAGTAGATACGGATACGCATGGCTGCTTTGGATTGATGGCAACTTTTTGGGATACGAGAATGCGAGGAGGATGCGACCGCGTTCGGTTTTGGTTGACTCAACTCTGGCGTATGTGTGTCTATGTGTGAGTGTCTGTGAGGGGCGGAGTTTGCGGATTTACGCAGAAACATGTAGGAACTTGCCTTTCATTTTAATACAAAAGACAAAGATTGAGATTGGCATGCAAGCACTCGCTTGAGTGGAGGGGAGTCATCGCACCAAAAGTGTATATTAAAAACCAAAAAATCAGCAGTTTTACTTATCCTTCTTTTGACCCGCCAAGTAATCACCGTTCCTTCTTTCACCATTCACAGACTTCGATTGGACACTGTACTTGGGACTGGCCTTTCTCACAGCCGTTTGCTTTGCCTTCGGCGCTGTACTTATCTGCTGTGCCCGTCGTGGCATACGCGCCAATCCCCACTACAACATGGCCCGTTCAGGTAAGTCGTCGTCGACTGCTACGACTGCTGCTACTTTGGCTAGTCCGGCTCACGGCAATTGAATCTGTGCTTGCACTTCCTTCCGCCTCTTGCAGTTATGGATGCGGATTATATGCCCGGCGTTGTCGATAAGAAGGAGATGCGCATGCACATCGAGGCTGCCAATTTGGGATACGATTATGTCAATCCCGGACATCGTTACATGCCCGGCGACCATATCGTCGGCATCGGCGTCGGCTGTGGCGGCGTAACGGAACATCACTACGATGTGCCCAACTTGGCGGCAAAGTAAGTGGGAAACTCACAAATTCTCGTATTTCGTACATTAATCTGGCAAAGCGGATTACTGCTGCAACTGTATTGGTTGCGCTCGTATTGAATTCTGATTCTTGCAGTTTAATATCAAATATATTATTTATTTTATTAAATATATCAATATACACACAAGTGCACTTATTGGCATCCACAAGTATTTTGCCCAATAATATTTATTTAATTGAAAATCATATTCATGAGAGCTTGTTTTGTGGCCAGCGTAGCATGATTATGTGTATTTTAATAACCGGACGACGCATGTTTGGACCAAAAGGGTTTACTGTAGCAGATGTCCGACCATGGATCAAAAGGTCACTGGCAAAGCATTAATTCTTCGAGAATGAAAATTATTTGATCTGATTTTACAACTGAATGAATTTCCAGCAGCTTAGTGAAAGGAAGTAGTATTCAAAAACCTTAGACTTAAAAATGTAGCATTTATTGACGGCTTAGCTATGACAAGCTCAGATGATGTCTATTTTTATGTAATATTATCTAGCATTAATTTAAAGGTAGCTTGAAGAAGATTTGTACTTAGCTAACCGCTTTCCTCTTTTGCAGCTACACAAATCCCATAGACGATTTGAGCGCAGATTATCTATCAGAGACAGGCGATTCCTCCACAGCCGATACCTGTGAGTAACTGCTCAAATCAAATGTACTTCATTCCCTAACTCTCCCATTTTTGTGCCACAGCAAATTCAACGTTTGATATGAATGCCAAACTATCTTTGCTGAACGCGTCGAAGAGCACCAGTTATGAGCTGCTGGGCAGCAATGGCGGCCAGTTGCGCTTGTATAATGGCGAGCTGTTGCTCTTTGTGCCGGAGCTGGCCATTGGGAAGCATCTCAAGAAGCATGTCTCTCTGATGCTGCTGAGCGACGAGTGCAGTCGCATTGCCTGCGCCACGGAGAGCTCCATATTGTGCAGCAGTGTGGTGCATTGTGCACCACGAAACTATGGCTTCGTTAAGCCAGTGATACTGAAGATACCCCATTGCCTGCTGTCGCCGGAGCAGTGGCATGTGCACATCTACCACGCGGACAGCGAACACGATGAGCTCAATGTGAGCTGGCGCCGTGCCGTATCCGTGGGTGAGGAGACCATCAATACGCCCATGTTTGTGCAGCTGGAGCCTACGCACGTTTACATCATGACGGAACAGCTGGGACACTTTGCTGTCGTCGCCGAGCCACGCATTCAGCAGCCCGCTATTAAGATGAAGTTGCTGGCATTCAGTCAGCATACGCCGCCGAGCAGCGCCAACTGCAGCCTGCGCATCTACGTGGTCAAGGATTTTCCCAACAGTCGCGATTTGTGTGCCAACGTCGAGTGCAAACTGGGCGGCAGCTATCTGGGCGAGAGTCAGGTCTTTGGCTTTGTGCTGAACAGTCTCAACTTGAACATAAGGGTGCGCAGCTGCACGGATGCCGAGGCGACGCTGTACGAACATGCAATACCCTATCAGCACATACTGGGCAACAATTCCATATTGCACTGTGAGTTCAGTGTGCGGAGGCAGGAGCAGCATGCGCTTTGCGTGGACTTTGGTCAGGACAACGAGCTGGACTGTTATACGTTCAGTTTGCCGGGACAGCAGCAGCAACTGCATCTGGAGGAGGATGAGGAGCTGGTGTCGACCACAAATACAACGATATCGATTGATCGCCAGGGCAACTATGTGAACGAGAGTTGTGTGCTGGACTTTGTGCAGCTGCCACATGCCACAAAGCGTTTAATTTGCGCCGCTCTAGATCCGCCGCGTGCCGACGAGCGCGACTGGCGACTGCTGGCAAAGAAACTGAGCACCGATCGATATATTGCCTACTTTGCCACAAAGCCATCACCCACCGAGCAGATACTCAATCTGTGGGAGTGTCGCGCCAACAGCGGAAGCAGCAGCAGCAGCTCCTCCACTTCCATATCGCATGCGAATAGTATTATGGCACTACTGCTCATCCTTAAGGAGATGGGGCGCCAGGATGTGCTGGACATCATTGTGGACACGATTGGGCCACTCTGGATTTAGGCGGGAAGTTGTTGAAAACAAGAAAAACAAAAACAAAACTGTTCATGAGTTGCCTTTTATTTGAAAAATGTATTAAAAGTGCAGAGTGGAGCAAGTGCACCCAAGAATTGGAAATTGAAAACAAAATCGAAATCGAAATCGAAATGAAACGAAATGAAAATATTGAAATCAAAGTCTAGGCTTAAGGCATAGGCGTAGTCATAGTCTGTACTAGTTATAGTATAAGACACTAAGTTAAAGATACTACATAAATGCATTACTTACATGTATATATATATATATATATATATATATATATATTTATATGTGTAGTGTGTTGTGTTCAAGCATGTGAAACTTGAACGTCTGCTCAACGAACTCTGTTCCCCATGGGTGCCATGCATTTTTGATACTACCTACTATTTAGGGATAAGTCAGATATTACTGTGTAGCTTTTAGTTATTTGTGGCTTAGCAAACTTATAGTTTTAAACACTAGTGTTTTAGATTTACAACTATTTATATACACGTACATACAACACAATATCCATGTATTATATACAATAATTGCTCGAATTTAGATACATTTGACTCAACCCCATTTCTCAATTTTTTGCCAAAATTCTATACTCAATAGCTCTCAAAGTACATACAAAACTATAGATATGATTTTCTGAAAGTTATACTTTCTTCTACCAAAAGTGAACAACTCATTGATTGTTATATAATTTTCAATTAAATAATTAAGTTATAATTTGAGTAAATTAACTTACTAAAAGTGTCTACTTTCGGGCAACCAATGTATAAGATATGTGCTAAGTACTCAAGTTTCTAGGGAAAGTATGCAAACCGCACCCCAAATCCCCCCCAGATCGAATTCCTTCATATATAGCGCGTCTATATATGTGCAAAGGTAGTTCGCAACTGTTTTGCCAAATCGTTGAATTTCTCAACCGACTCTAGTTATAGCTCATAACATATACAAACTGAAGCATATAAAAAAACATAGCATACCTATACACACACACACACACATGCCCACACTCATCTGAAGGCATATAGAGAAGTATATACTAGTATACATATATACAATTGAATTTAGTTGGTAGAAAGCAAGAGGAAGTGGTTAAGAACAAACAGAAAACGAGTAGCTTGTTAGACATACTCAAGTGATAACCTTTGTATTTGTCTCTAGTTGATAAGTCTAAAACTGTCGTTTATAAATCGTTAATCAAACAAATATTTCAAACAATAATAACGAATATTTAATGGCCCAATGAATATGCATACAATTTAGTCATATGTATATGCAATAAAATAATACAAAAATGTAGTTTGAAGTTTGTAACTGAATCACACAAAACATTTGAAAACAGTTCCCGTTGCTGTTGTGCGATTAACAGTTAAACGATGAGGTTTTTATTTTTGAATTCAATAAATGACAAACAACAGAAAATGCAATTCAATAAAGACGTTACTTACTGTAATCATTTATATTGCTGTGGAGGTGTTTTCATTTCGGGTATCAAGACTTTGAAGTCCAATGTAAATTAACTATTTAAACAGACATTTATGTTCGTAGGAACGAATGTTTATTATTGTTTAATACGTGAACAAATTACCTATTCAATCTTTGCCATTTAAATATCCGTTTCTTAGAATTCAAATTCATTAAGTGTTGGAAAGCGCCAATAGTTGAGAAGTGCGTCTCAGCTGAATCTAAGCAAAGTTTCGAACCATAAAGTAGGGACCTAACAATATAAGATGTGTGTCCAGGATATTGCAAGACGAAACATAGGGGTGCTAAGTTTCGAACCAATAAGTAGGGACCCAACAATATAAGATGTGTGTCCAGGATATTGCAAACGAAATATAGGGGTGCTAAGTTTCGAACCAATAAGTAGGGACCCAACAATATAAGATGTGTGTCCAGGATATTGCAAACGAAATATAGGGGCGCCACTGTGCTACACAAGCATTAGCGTTGCCTGTACGTTGGTATTGCCAGTGCGAAAGTATCGATAATATTTTTCGTATGCGATATAATTGCATTTTAATTGGCGGCAACGTTTCAATTTAAATTTAAAAATAATTAAGTGATAACATTCAAAGCATAATTGATTTCGAGGTAATCTAAAAAGTGTCTTAATATAATGTATTTATTTATGCATAATTGAATATTCAATGTAGAAAAAATATGTAAGTCAGTGTCAAAAAAGCATTTGAAATATAATATTTTTAAAATAAAAAAAAATAAATAAATTAAAGTACATAATTAAAAATAAAATGTAAAAAATAGCTTTCCAGTATTGTTTTACAAGTTAATTAAGACCAGATAGTCAAACTAATAACGTTCTTATTATCTCGACACATGTGCCAAGTTTCCCACATGGCACAACACTTGCCACATTTTCGCCAAAAATACTGCACAGCAATTGCCAATTGCCAGTTGGCATTAATAAAACAAAATTAAGATACAATTATTAGTTTGGGCAATCAGCAATAACACCAAGAGCAATAGCAGCAGCACACTCAAGCATTTTAACAAGCTCGCGCGGCAAACGATCCAACAAATAACAAATCAATAATTTCATGCAACTGCCAGAAAATGATTGCTCCTGCTGCTGCTGTTGTTATTGTTGTTGTTGTTGCATTGTCGGCGCCTTTTATATCGCAACAGCATCCGAACGTATAAATAAATTTAAACGATTTTGGTTTTCTTATAAGCTGCGGCAAATAGAAATCTACGAAGGCCACTTACAATACATGCAGCGAGACGTTGCACGCTTTTTGCTCTGTCGAATCGATGGCTGTCCACAAATCGAGTACAAAAACATTGACTCCTTGGTGCCACAGCAACGGCAACTGCGACTGTGACTGCGACTGCGACTGCAGCTGCGACAACGACTGCTGTCATCGTCAATTAGTTTTCTCACCGCAGACATAACAATATATTTTATGTATCGCTCGATTGTTGCTTGTATTTTTGGTGTCCCTGTTCGCATCCTTGACCAACGGCGAAGGTTTTTGCATTTTTCCGCTGAAAGGCCCTTTCAACAGCAGCAGCAACAACCAAAGCAGCAGCAACAGCAGCCGTCGAAAAATTTCCTAATTGGGTCGAAATTCCAATCTAACAACGATTTCAAATCGCTTGACAATTTCTTGGCTGCTGCTGCTGTTTGTTGGCCGCTTCTGCTGCTGACTGCTGCCAACTTATTTTGACAGCCATAAAATTGTTGGCCCTGATAAGGTCGCTTCTGCTGGTAACAAATGTTGCTGTTATTATTGCAGCTGCAAGGTGCAACATGGCAAATTGCTTGAAGCTTCAAATTTACTTCCATTTGCGATTGTTGCGCGCTTTTCTGCGCACTCATTGAATATATATTTGTTGAATGCTGAATGAATTCACTCATGCTTTCTTTTGAAAAGCCGATTGATACAACAGAGGAAAGAACAAGTCACAAGAAAAGTAATAAGAACATCAATGACAATATTTTAATATTTTAATAATACTTTCTCAATCAGCTCAACTAACATTTCTTTGCAAAATAATAAATTAGATTAGCTTTTACAAATTAAAATTGAGAACAGAAATAAACATTTGAATAATTTCTTGACAATTTGCATATTCCAAAATCCATTTTAAAGATAAATAAATAATAATATTAGTTGTTTAACAAAATAACACACTCAGCAAGTAGATTTTACTTTTTAATCACCTCCAGATACAAAGTGTTGCAGATTAGGGGGAAGAAAATAAAAAATACAAAAAGCTATTTGAATATTTATTGTGATTTTTATACAAGAAACTCAAGACTTGAACAAATATGTCAAGAACGGAAATGTCCGCTTACATACAAAACAAACAACCACATGCACACTCACATACACACATGCAGGCACACTCACACACACACTGGCACACATTCTTAGTAATGAGCAAATACTAAAGGCCAAAGCGGAAGTTGACACGCCAACGGGCAGCAATCAAAGCAGCAACACACACACACACACACCCACATACACACACACACATGCACACTAACACACACACATCAAAACACACTGTTAAATGTACACTTATAATCATAGCCGTGTGTTCGGCTTCGTGTTCTATCACTTAGCCAACTTGCAATCTGGCAATCCGGAATGCCAATGAACTATTGATGTCAGAGGCGGTATCAAGCCACTTTTTGCATGCCACAAATCGCTAGCTGCACTGTGCACGCTGCATGCTCCATGCTGCATGCTGCATGTAATTTTGGTGAAAAACAAATCCGTAATGCGAACCCTTGATTAAAAACTTTACTGCGAACGGCCCCCAATAATTGCGCAGCAGCTGCCATTTTGAATTTGTCTGTTGCATTCAACAGCCGGCAACGGCGTGAAGCATGAATTATGCGGCAGCAACTGCGGACGCTGGACAGATAGACAGACAGACATTGAGGAAAAGAGAGAACCAGATATAGCGAACGAAACTTGGCTGCCACAAAGCGTTGATCGCGAGGCGTTGAAAGCGCTGGATAAGCCCCAAAACACAAAACAATACAAAATGCTCCAAAGCAGCAACAAAAACAACAAGCGAATAAAAAATCAAATAGGAACAGTTATCTTCTTGATGCCGATGACTAAATACTCTTGTATCGAAAATGTTATGTCTTATAATTTTATTGAAACTATATATTACATAATATGGCATCGAAAAAACAAAATGCGTGTAAGAGCTTAACATTCATCCGATTTATCCGATTACAGCTAAGTACTGTAAGTGATATTGATAAGTATATAGATAGAGTGATCCGATTATTGAGATTTTAATTCAATCTGCTACATTTTCAGCTGCCCAGCTTTCTGGAATAAATGTTTGTAAGGTCGTACCTTTCGTTACACATTTGGTGTCAAAATTCGAATACTCGCTGCAAGAGTATAGGAAGAAAAACGAAAATGCGCCTCTACTGGCTGCAACATGTGCCATGTCCAGACTTCAGTCTGCGGCTCTGGACAATGGACAAGCTTGAAGCTGATGCTGATGCTGCGGCTGCTGCTGCTGCTGCTGTTGCTGCTGATGCTGCAGTTGCCCCAGCATTTCAGACAACCCGCAGTTGTATTACGAATTTATCTACCTGAGCAGCAACCATCGTCAATCGTTGAAGGAGGAGATGTTGTTGTTGTTGCTGTTGCTGTTGCAGCTCTTCTTCTTGCTGCTGTTGTTGCTGGTCCCAAAGGAGCAGCTACATAATGGCCACCGCACGTCAACGGCTGCCGTTGCCACTGCACTGCAAAGTTGCGACCTCCGCCAACAAACAACAGGCAAACTGGCAAACTGGCAAACAGGCAAACAGGCCAACAATGTTTTGCCGTTTTCAGTGGAAAAAAAAGGCCTGGCTTGGCCAAGGTTTTCTGCTTATCAATACATTTGATATCTGCGCTGTGGCTTTTGCAGACGTCGTCGTCCGTTCGAGGCATCCAATTGGTACGCTGCACATATTCCAATGCCCCCCTTCCTGTCGCAATCGCCCCCTCACTCCATCAGCAACTCACTGTTAAGCCCCTGCCTCGGCTGTCAGGCATTTCTGGCTGCCTTTAAAGATTGGCTGCGTTTGCGTAGGACTCACGTATGTACTTTGATGTGGATTGCTGGCCATTGTGGATGTTGTTGCTGTTGTTGTTCCTGCTGCTGGAGTAGCTGCTGGCAGTTAACATTTCGAATGCCATACAAATCGACTAGCGGACATTGGAAATGGGCAACATACTAAAACAAACACACACACACACACATACATATCAGCAGTATTTGCTGCTGTCGCTGTCATTGGATGTTGTTGTTGTTGCTGTGTGTTGCTCAGTGGCATTGTTGTATTGAATTGTAGCTGCTGCTTGTGTTCTGTTCAATGTTTCAATTCGATTCCTGTGAAATTCAACCAAAAAAGAAGAAGCAAACCACAACAACAACAATGAATAGCAAAGAACGCCTGAAGTTTCCTGTTACAGTTGCAAAAATGCTCAAATCTTTGCTGACAACGCTACGTATACGCAATATAGATATTTAAGCAACTTGAGCTAAAAAGACATTTAGCTTTTCTCACAGTGTAGCTTATTCTGAGCTGTATTCTTAGCCAAAACGTATATATACATACATAAGTATGTAGTCCTATATTGTGTGTGGATTTGGCTCGTCCCCACACATTACTGTTGTAGTTGTTGGTGGCGGTGTTGTTGTTGTTGTTGATGTTGATGTTGTTGCAGTGGCAGTCACGGCGCTGCTGTTGCTGCTATTGTCGGCAAACGTTGCATTAGCATGCAGCAAAGACTAACAGCAACACCAACAATAGCTGCATAATCAAATTTTCAATTTCGATTCCTGTTGGCATTTGCATAATTCCAGTAAAACGCTGGCTATATTAAGTTTCCAAATGCTCATCAAGAGCTTAATAACTGAAGCTCAACATTGAGCAAATGCAAATGCATGAGCAATTTACTATTGTTTGAAAATTCGACATAAATTAATTGTTTGCGTTGAGAATTCAAAAATGAATTACAAATAATTGATATATAATCTACATCAATATTTAGAGTAAATTTGTTGATATTATAACAGTTAATGGATGTATTGCCAGTTATTTTAGTTTCATACATTTTTAACAAATTATATTTTATATATATAACTAAATTAAATTCTGAAATGATTGTTTATAAAGGTTAAGCGAAGTTTAATTTAGGATGAAGGTTCACATAAGAACAGTTGTATCACAGCTTAAGCATTAATCAAACGTATCTGCTGCTGGGGATAAGTGCTGAACTTAAGCCCAAATGAGTGCAAAGACAAACCTCCATATTGAATTGCAATATGGTTCTATCTATCTTGAACGATGGATGGTTTGGGGCCAAGTTGGAGTGCCTTTTTGCCAGGCTTGTGCATTCACAGTGATATGCACTGGCAGCCAAAACTGGACTTGTGTCTGCACATTTCAACATTTAGTGCGGATACAAGTGAATTGCAGATACAGATACTGCAACAGATACAGGTATAGATATAGATACAGATACAGCTTTGGATACTGGCAGGGAATGAGCATAGTTAGCCATAGGCATTGGCCAAGTTGGCGCTGACGTGCTGCGTATTCTATTCATTTATTTATGTATTTATTTCTAGTCGCTGGCAGCCTTTCAGCTTTAAGTCTTTTTTCTTTTCCTCTTTTCGCTGCGTTTGGCAGCTGCGTTTCCCTCGTCTGCCAAATGTCATGAGTTATGTTTGCCGCAATAGTGGAAAAACTTTGCACAGATCCCGAAGCCCGATGATGATGACGATGATGTCTTTTATTTGCCGTTTGGCGGCCATTTCTTCAGCACTGCGCCTGTGCGCACAAATGTTTCGGTATAGGTATCTGTCACTACATATCTCTCTGTGTGTATGCGTGTGTATGTGTGTGTGTGTGTGTCTGTGTGTGTGTGTGGGATGGTGTGTCGCCATGGGAGCCCAAGAGTTTGCAATGTATTTCTGTTGTTGTTGTTGTTGCTATTGTTGTTGTCGTCGTGATGTTGCTGCTGGCACAACCACTGTCAGCAGCATCAGGCAGCCATTGTTTGACCCCACCACGCACCCCAGAAAAAAGGCGTACGACTCAGCCCAATCCGTCCATTTTTTTGTCAAGGATTAATTTTGGCTGGTTAAGAGAAATTCATACATATTTTTACTATTCGAAATGTATTTTATTTATATTAGCCTTCAATTAAAAAGGCTTTTCGTATAAGCAGAAATCTCGAACGTAAATTTCTAATTTCATTTAGCCAACACAGAGAAAGGCTACAAACTCTTCTTTTACATATTTGCAGGACTGGTTCAACTGGGATCTTAACCATTTGACTTTTTACGAATTCGCAGCCCATATTCGGTATCCGATTGCGTTCATATCCGTTGCTGTTGTTGTTTTTTGTTGTACTTGTTGTGATTTCCATTTCCATTTGCAATTCCTTTTGTATTTTTTCCTTTTGGGTCTCAGCGCGTTCATGTCTCGTTTGTTTGCTCGGCTGCTGGAATTTATTTTGCCATTTTGCGCATGTTTTATTCATAACTTGCAATATCTGGCATACAATGAATGCCCCGAGTTAAGTTTATGTAAATTCCCAGTGCACAGCCACTATATATAAATATATATGTATATGTATATGTATACATATATATTTACCATGAACAAACTGCATACACAACTCTTGAAAAAATATTCGTAACATCAGCAACAATCAGTAAGAACAACCAATCAGCCACATAAAACAGTCCGAACGTCGACAGTTTCACATTTTGTTGTTTCATTGTTAAATTGCATCAATAATGAATAACATTTTCATATATGCCACAAATATTATGGCGGCCATTTTAAAGTACATATTGCAACTTTATTTAGGATCGATACGATACGAGTTCGTTGAACTGGACGTTGGCTGCTGCGCTGGCCTTTGGCCTTTTCAATTGACTATTTTGCATTTTGTGTGAGTATTTGTGTGTGTGTGTGTGTGTTTGCCTGAAATTCAAGTGCAGCACTCAGACGCACTGTGGAACACAGACGAAGGGAGAGAGCGAGAGAGAGATAGCAGCCGTAATAAACTGAGAGCGCGAGCAAGCGAGACAGGCGTCTAATGCTCTTGAAAATTTCAAGTGTTAATTACTCGCATTTGCCACCAGACACCCACACACACACACACACACACACACATAAATTCATACTTACTCACACACACTGAGCGCATGTGGGTATATGGAACATTCATATATACGACTATGCGACCAGACCTGGAACCAGACGCCGACACTGAACGCCCGAGCCTAATTGTTCAAGGTCACAGACATGCGCATTTCTTCGGCAATGTATTCAAAATTAATTAAAAAACAACTACAACAACAGCAACAGCAAGGCACACAAACAATGCAACAAAATGGAGCAACAAACAGCAGCGGCAGTACGACCACAATTACAAAAACAACAACAACACTCAGTAACTAAACTTGGACGACGCTGACGTCGAGGAGGCTGCACCGTGTAAATTAGCTCAATGGCCGCAAATGCTGCGTGAATGTTGCTGCTGCTGTTGTTGTTGTTGTTGTTGCTGTTGCTGTTGCTATTGGTGCTTCTGTTGCCGTTGCTGTAGAGATTTCACTTTTAGCATAATTGCAAACGAATGCCTGGCTGCCTGTTAAACTTGGGCGTTGAGGCGAAAGTGTCAGTTGATGTAATTGCACCTCTTTAAAAGATCCAGCGAAAGAGAGAGAGAGAGAGAGAGAGAGAGAGAGATAGCAACATCAACTAATTGCAGACAGCACTCACATAAGCAACTCTCTGAATTCGCTACATTGCTCACGCTCTGCTCTGCTGCTGCCGTTCGATTTGCTCATGGCATGTGTTTGCTGTTAAGACACCAAGTCAGCATCACTGATCTTACCTGGCTGAGTGTGTGAATGGGCCTACTTACATTTAATATAATGTGAATATTCTATTTTTGCTTATCACTAATTTATTAATTTCATATGTGCATTTTTTAATATGCCAAATTCAGCTATGGCTCATTGGGCTTTATAATCGGCAGAACATGTGATTGTAAACATATCTACGATCGCACCTGCTGCAAAAAAAAACAGAACACGGTTAATTTATGTGTGTACGGTTCCGGATTAATTCAATTAGCCGCAATTTACGTTTCGTTTAGTTATCATATGGGCGCACGCTGTCGTTGACACTTGTAAAACGCAATGAATTTGTTTGCATTTGCCTTTCGCCTCTGCCCAGCTCTGTTTTGTGTGTGTTGGTGTGTGTGTGTGTGTATGTGGCTCGCTTTTTGCTTTTTGCTCATTCATTGCTGTGATTAACGCTCTCCCCGCCGCTTGCCCCCGCTCGGTACTAAGCCCCACCCCAACGGACACCACCTCACACCGCCGCACCGCACCACAACCAATTTTGCTTGGGGCCCGTCTGGCGGTTAGCGTGCCGGCGCTGTCGCAGCGCCAAAATCTCAATGCTCAGTCAGTTGCTTGTCGCGCTCCTCTCCTAGCCCTTGCACATGCGCCGCAAATGTTTATTCATTTTCATTTTCATTTACATTGCAAATTGCTTTTCATTCGCCATTCGCCATTCGCCGCTTTAATCGCGTGCGTTGCACGATTGTGCGAACAAACGCAGTCAACGTTTATAATATTCCTGATTTTTTTTCTTATGTTTTTTTCTATTTGCATTCCTACACTTATGAATATTTATAGTCGTGTAGGTGTTAGAATTCGATTTTGTGTGGGGCTTAACATAATAATCAAACAATTCGTTTGCTAAATGTTAATTTTGACTCAATGCTCAAAAAAGTGAAGGATTTTCACACTTTTCTTTTGATTGGTAATACGAACACTTATCGATATTCGAACAATAAAACATTCGAGACCTCTTAAGGAACAATAAACACTGAATTATAATTTTGGTTATTGTTTCAAATGTGCGGACAGATTTTATAAAATGACTGAACGTTATTAACAAAAGAAGAAATATTTTTCTTAGATCAGTGTATTACATTATATATAAATTATAATCATATTTAAATTAAAATATTCATATATGCTCTATATTTTGTACAATGTTCAAAAACTTCTAAGACATAGTATGTACTACCCGCAATCATAAGAGCATAACATAGTAAGTTGGTAATCATAGGTTATAGAAAGTCTTTCAACATGGAGTTCTCATTTTAAGTGGGAGCGCATTTGGGAAAGGTCTCACTGCAACTGGTACTCGGAGCTCGCTCTCTCTGTGCTAGCCATAATTCATTTCCACAATTAATCCACTTCAATCTGTGGCAGGAACCCACGAATAACCAACAACTAGCGACCTAGTACCTACATTGTATATTGTACACATCGTGTTGTGCCTACCAGCAACCACCGAATCCAGAAAAGCTCTCGAATAAATGTAAATACTTGAGATTTCACAGAATTGAAGTGCAGGTAGCCAGCAAAAATAAAAAATAAAAAAATTCCAAGTAAGGCAAACAGGACTTGGACTTGAACATATTCGTATATAAGAAGAACAATGGGCGCATAAAAACTTTTTTTTATTTATTTATTTTGTTTTTGCCAACGACACCGATTGGATAGAGACTGGCGATAGGGGTGGGAGTTGCAGCCCACTTGCACAATTGTGTCGCCTTGTCAAACGAAAGGTCCTTGCTGCAAGGGGGCAAGCATTTTAATCGATGCCATCGCTTGCCACCTTCGCTTCTTTGCCATTAGTTACATTTTTCTTTTTCTTTTTTTTCTTGTTTTTTTTTTGTTGTTATTTTTGTATTTTTTTGTTGTTGTTTTTGTAGATTGCCGAAGCGCCGCCAGCGAACGTTGGTTTCAGCTGTCACTGCGCAGCACATGACACCCTGTACGAGTGCGAGTACGAGTTGTTGCTGTCGGTTGTCGTTGTCGTTTGCTTCCTGCCCCACGGGCTGCCATTCGCACGCGTACTTCACACGTCGCCACTCCCCACCCTCCCATCCCCTCCCCTCCCCGTCGAGCTTGAAGCATGCCGCACCTGCCCCCCTATGGCAGCGCTGTGTGAAATGTGTCCGTGTCGCATACTCGCTCTCATATTCCGATCATTTTTTCACACGCAAATTCTTATGCTTATTCTTTTCTACACGCCGCAAGGACCAATCGCATAATGGGGCGTGGTGACGACGACGATGGCAACAACAACAGCAGCTACAATACCGACGGCTGCCTGACTGTGCAACAAAATCGTCGTCGTCGTCGTCGTCTCTCCACTTGATGTTGCTGCTGTTACTGTTTATGTTTCGTTTTGCGCAGCGACAACAACAACATTGAGGCAAGCCAGCAGCAGGCAGGCAAGCAGGCTGGCAGGCTGGCTGGCTGGCAGGCAAGCAGTCATGCAGGGAGCAGCTTTTTCTCAAGCAGCAACATAGTTTTTCCCTCTGCTCACGCGTGCATCCAGACGCTGCCTGTTCTCTCCCCCACAGGCAGCTGGCTTTTTGTCTTGTCTTTGGCAGCCATTTGCCGTTTGCGTAGCTTTGGCTTTGCCGTTTGGCAGTAGCTGCGAAAGCAACAACAGCATCATCATCAGCATCATTCGCATCTTCATTATGATTATCGTTATCCACTTGAGTGACTAGCTACCTTAAGTGGGAGTGGGGGGCAAATGCCGCAGTGAAGCGTAGCGCGTGGAAAATCAATGCGTTCTCAACAAGCAGCAGCAGCCAAGTCGAAGCCTAGCATTGCGCATACGCCGCGTGGGGCACTGAAAAAGCAACTCTGCGTCTGACTCTGACTCTGACTCTCGACTCTCGACTCTCGACTCTGGCTGTGGCTATGCCATCGCCTTGGCATCGACTGAGATAGCGGCAGACAATGGGCTCAACATTTGTTAAGCTGCTGCCTTTAAAATCTGCTATTTTGCACGCCCAACAACTGTAAATGCGCTGCTGCCAGTTTGCTCAAAGTGAAACCAATGGCAACAATTCAACTAGAGTCACACAAACACATATAATCTTACCTACACCCACCCACACACACACACTTAAATATCGTGCACACTTTAAGCAATTGCCACGTTTTGTCTGTGAAGTTCACGTGACAGTTAAACAAAAGCGAAATTTAAAACGCACACAAAACAATCGCACGCATCCGCAAAGTTCACAGCAGAGCAAACAAACGACAATAACAAAATGGTTATAGAGGGTCGCAAAAGCCAGGAAAAAAAATTCTCTGGAATCCAACGTTAATTGGGATAATCCGTGATGTCTTCTTCTGGTTCGTACAATGGCATGCCAAGCTCAAAAGTACTATTAAAATTTGGTAACTATGCTACATATCTGGGTTTGGTAACATTTATGTTGTATAAGCGATTAGCAAATCTTATTCATTCTTCAAATGTGTCTTCAAAAAATATATTAATATTCTCCATTTAAGATAGCTTCTCCTTGGTTAAAGAGATTACAAATAGATATTTAAATTTTCCATTACTGATGCATTTGTAGATCTCATTTCATCTATTTACAAAATAAAAATCATTTGCTTTAATTTTGCATTTATTAAAATTTTTTGCCGAATAATTTTATGGAATTTCATCATGCTTGGTTATTTGAAAGAGAATGTTCCTACTAAAACTTTTCTTGAAGGATAACAAGCTACAACTTAATTTATTATTCACACGAATAAACTGTTTCTAATGTAATGAATATGTTGTTATTAAGGTTACATTATATCTGCAATTTTACCTTTAACTTTCCACAAAGTTATACTTCAGTTCAGGCTACGGTGGGTACCCTTTGCTCTCTCCCAATCCCAACTATAATCCTGCGACTTTGTCTACAGTTGCGTGTCCATATTGTTCGTGTACGTGGGCTGTCCGTCTGTCTGTGAGTCGGCTGCTGGTTGCAAAATGCCAGTCTTTGGTCTTTGTTTGGTAGCATGGCTACAAACTGATTTTTCAAGTGATTTCACGCCACTTGCGCTCGCACACTACACAGAGTTGGGTCCATCGATGCAGACAGTCGGCATTTAAAATGATGAATGGCGAAGGGTTCACAGCTTGCGAATTATCTATCGTTCTTTTTTGAGAAACTTAAAATGGCAAAAGCCGTTGCCAGTTTATAGTATGCAGTTGGCATTTGGCATTTGGGCAAAAGCGGGGCCATCACAAAAGTGCGAATTATTTACCATGGTTATCATGGGCAACGCAATGGGTTACAATACTAAAACCAAATCAAACAAATCAAACGCACAAACAAACAATAAATTAAAGCGGGTAAGACTGGTAAAGCTCAAGCGACAGGTTGCCATACTTTCGATATGGTTGGCAGCCATTTTTGATTTGCATTACGTTTTGTATTAAGTACATGAGAGTGAGAGCGAGAGAGAGAGAGAGAGAGAGAGGGTGCGAAAGAGATAGAGAGAGTGGGACAACTGCAGTACGTGGATTGTTTGCACATTGGGATAATCCCTTTTGCTGTCAGCTGAGCTCACTTTTCCGAGTTGGCAGTGCGCATTATCATTAACATAAATTGAAGTCGGCAAATGCAAATGCGGCGCGTTGCCTTTTGAAGGGTTATCTCGGCAACTGCACCTGTCACAAGTGTCTACCACGATGAGTGCGTGTGTGTGTGTGTGTGTGTGTGAGTGTGTATGCACTGACCCCATTTGTAGTAGACGCCTTTTTAAATGATTTATTTTAATTTAATCAGCTGCCAAACAGAGCAATGATAAGCACCGTACCAAAACCATAAGCAGAGTCGGAGTCGAAGTTGGGAGTCGCCAGTCAAAGCAGCTCCAATTATAGCGTGCAAATCGGCAGCAAAAGCCATGAAGCAAGCGCAGACATATGTTGCACTCATTTCACAAAGCTGAAGGACGCTAAGGGTGGATGGGTGGGGGGGGGGGGGGGGAAGTGGAGCGGTGGGTGTGTGCCAGGTTGAGCCGGCAATGGCCACATAATTGAGGGTTCAAGTAGCGTGGCTCAATTTGTGGGAGCGTTTCGCTTTATTACACACTTTCGACACGGCAACGACGATGACGACGACGGTGACGGTGACGACAACATTGAGGACATGGGAATAGCAGCATGTTGTACCCGATACCCGGTACCTAGTACCAGTACTCGGTACTCAGTAACCAGTATCCGCAGCACATGTGAGAGCCTAAGTGCATACTACGACTAGTAGCAGTACTCATCATCGTCATCATCATCCGGGCGCTCTTCGGTTTTGACCTAGCCAAGCGTAGTGGAGCCAAACGACTACTCTGAGCTGCCTGCCCGCCTGCCTGCCTGCCTGGGCTCTTCTGCTCTAATGACTGCCTAATAGCAAAATTTGCTCGATGCCAGGGAAGCGGTTGCAGCCAGGCTTGCTGTCGTTTCTTTGACTTGATGTGCGCACGTTTCTTACGGCGGATTGTCGTAATAAACTTGTGTAATAGAATAAACGCCACACGGCACAAACAAACTCCCGTCGAGCTGCGTTTGCCTGAGTGGGTGATGAAGAGGGGGTGTTGAGTTTTCATTATGCCCTACTACAGGGTATTCCCATTCGACTATGAAAAATGAAACGCATACAGGACAAGATGTTCCTTGTATATATTCCATAGGATTGTTATTTTAATCAAACTTTTCAATGATTTGTTGCCACTAAGATTTGAGCAAAGAGTTAACAATATTAGACTAATATATTTGGAATATCTTTTGAAAATTGAGTTGTCTGTAAATATTTCCCACATCTGAAAGGGTATTTTAGCTTCGTCACCCCATATAAAAACTTGATGTCTTGTTTTATTTTTATTTTTTTTTGTTTTGGATAGCAGTCAAACACGTGCAGCTTGTTCGGCATTGGAAAAATCTTTGCCTTGAGCACGTGCACGGGATTTTACATAATCAAGCACCGACAACTGCACAGCACACACTCACATGCAATGCATGAGCGTGGTATGTCAGTCATGTCAGTCATATAGCTATGGCCATAGGGTAAAATATCATGCTTTGTATTATGCGCACACCCACCGGGCAACCCGCTGGGCGCAGCATACAACCCACCTGAACCGGGAGCGTGAGCACAGCTTCTGTTTGCTCAAAAGATAGATTTTGACTTTTACAAATTTTCGCACAGCCACCACCAGCCGGAACAGTACTACCAGCGCCACCACCACAGAAAACACAGCATGTGACCGGTATAATAGCCTTGGTGGGGTTGCCAGCCCCGCCGCAGGTATTTCGACGGATTAAAGCACGCAAACCGTGTCATTTGACACCACTTGGGTAATCTGAAATGCCGCAGCAGCCACCACGACAACGAAGGCAATGTCTGTCACCCACTCCACCCGCTCCGCCCCACTCCATCCAAATACAATTTCAGTTCCAATCCCCCGCCCGACAAATTGCAAGCATATTTATTTTTAATGACGTAAATTCTCAGTAGCAATAAGTTACAGCATTTGTTTACAACACAATACACTTGGCCTAATGGCTCAAGAGGGGCGTGTGTGTGTGTGTGTGTGCTATAAAATTATAGCTATCTATTATCAATTATTTTGGTAGATGTAAGATTCGGGATCTTCTGGTTGCGAGAAGAAAATTAGTTTAGTAATTTTAATATATAAAATACTTTATATGTAAGCAAGAGACAAACAGCAACAGTAAGAATTATTTCAGCAAAACCAAACTATAATTACTGATAAACTTCTTGCCTTGGATAATCGGATGTAAAACAAATATCTAGTTGGATGCATAACTAGCATTTGTTATAACTGCCAAGTCTTTGTTTATTGCGAACATGCCAATGCAGGCCCATCAAGTCTTTCGGCTATTACCAAACGCTTGCTCATAATAAAATGATCAATACAATAGGTAAATAAGAAACCAATCGTTTAACATCAGCCTACTCGGAGGCAAATGGAAATGATCAAAGTATTTCACACCTTGAACCGAAGAAGCTACTCGCTAATGTGCTGCGCAAACCTGAGCCATATAGAAAAGTACGCCTCCAATCATGTGGCCATAGACTACCGAACTACACGCTGCGTTGGCGTTGGCGTTGGCGTTGATGTTGACGTCGGCAGAGGCAAAGGCCCAGCGACGCCATTAGTAAACAATGTGTGGCAGAGACTGAGACTGAAACTGAAACTGGAGGCCAGCTGCAGTGGCCAAAAATCGCACCTACGCCTCGCCTCGGGTGTATGTAATATGTATGGGCATGCATATAATCAATATAAACACAGCAGACACCGATCTGTGTGGCCAATCTATTAGTGTCGCCGTCTTAAATACTTTTTATGAACTCTAGATAGTCAAATAAAAGTCAACCAAGCGTGGTAAAAACAAACGGATGCACAGTAAAAATTTTAAGTTTCAATTAAATTCCCTGAAATATTTATACAAATTTAATCGAGTTACAATATTTGTAACCATTAATGCATCGAGAAATATATTTCCTTAAACCTTAATTATATTTAGAAAAGTATCTAAGCAAGTAGATGTTTCTCGTGCAGTTTGAATTTGTTCTTCAATTTTTTTTCGAGCTGTGTACGCAAAATCCATCAGACTTCCTTTGAAGTGTCTGTTTTTGCAAACTGCTGTTCTCAGTCCCAGGCTGCAGATTCAAGTATTTTTCAGCAGAAC
The DNA here is from genome assembly GCA_035044105.1 of Drosophila nr. perissopoda 5 BK-2023a. NCBI lineage: Eukaryota > Metazoa > Arthropoda > Insecta > Diptera > Drosophilidae > Drosophila > Drosophila nr. perissopoda 5 BK-2023a. Next base: position 79,417 of record JAWNMK010000231.1, read on the forward strand.
AATGTGAACGTATCGCTTCCGTTTGTCAGCAGATATGCTGTCGAATATGCGAATTCTGACTCGAGGTATTGGAATTGGGCCGGTCAACGAGAAGACGCCAAAATGATAAAAATTACCACTTAATTGGATTGCCAGCCACCCAGGGACGCCGCTGGAGACTAACGCTTCTTAATACAGAGTCCCCTCAAAAATGTAGATAAGCATCTAATTTATGGCAGCGCCTATGCCGTGTGAGAGACATCAGGAGATCCACAACAAGCACACACGCAGGTAGCCTTGCCCAGGGGCCCTTTTCGGTGCCAAAACATTCTCGAACGAAATATTTCTGCTGGTTATATATATTCGTATATTTTTTAATAAACGGCTACCGAATTTCGCATTTCCTGTGCGCTCCGATTCGACTGTGTTATTGCTATAATTTGGCTGGCAATTTGGCTAACGCATTGTGTCATTACGACGCCCTCAGAAACAAGCCAGAGAGACCAGCAGCATCATCCGAATTGTAGAGCACTGTGATGGGTCTTATAATTTCAGACGTACGTGCCGGCATTTTTCTCTTGGACTGAGCAGGTGAGGCGAGAGGAAGGGGGTGGGACAAATCCCACGACAAGTTGATAGGAAATGCCCATGAAATCAAAAGCCGGCAATGATCATGCAAAATTCTTACTGAACAATCAATAAATGTTGACGATTTAATTTAACGCTGACGCATGCAGCTAGCACATACGACACATACCTAAGTATGTATGTGTATACATATGTATGTACACACTTTACAATCCGACATGGCTATAAGGCCACCAAACTGACCGATGATGAACACAAGCAGCAATCGGCAACTGGTTTCAGTCTTTGAGTCTCTCTCACTTTTTATTTTTGTTTTTTGGGAACCCCAAGACCAGTAGCAAACGGAAGGAGGCCTGTCAGCCGGCTACAAAGTAACTTAATTTACACTACCAACGCCTCAGAAAGTGAACAACAATTGTTTGTACCCTGCACTTTACTCATTTGAAAGGTAAAGGGGATATATTTTGGGAGAGAGAGAAAAAGTGGGAAAGCTTTGCGAATATCGATCTTAGCGATCTATCTAATATGCTAAACAATTAGTTGTGTGCAACTGTTCAAAAAGATGAATAGGTTTACATCAAGGTAATAATAATATAATAATAATAATAATAATATCATACAAAACAAATGACCCTTTGGTTATATGCAATATTAACGAACTAGAATAAAAATATTTTATACAATTTTGTGTGATCTTCATCATAATCTAATTTGATGATAATCTTTACTTCAGCAGAGCTAACTCAAATTATATCCTGTATCAACAAAAACAGAACTTAATCATTATATTATTCGAATACTAATGGATTAATTATTTACGAGAAGTGCAAAATAGCTTATATGTTACTTCGAGGGTATCTGTGAAGTGTCATCATTTATGTTATACGTGACAATTACTTTATAAGATGCGGTCCTGCACTACGTGTGCAACGTGCTCATGACGTGGTTACAATTATTATTACGATTTCTTCATTTTGATTATTATAGTTACAATATCATTGTTGCTGCTGTCCATTGTTGTAAATCATTGTGCGCGACTTTATTCACACTTTCTTTCGCCTTGTCCGCTGTTTATTGTGATTTACTTTTCTTTGCCTGCTTTATCGCCCGTAATCACAACAAAGTTGGACAAATACAAACATCGAGCCGCAGCCACACAATGTAACAAGCATAAATAAAATACACAAGACAAAAAAAAAAATACACAAAAAATAAATAAATAATTTTATGTTTTTTTTTTGTTGACAGCGAGAGTTGTTTCTGTCCAGCTGTTGGGCTCTCAGGCGCTGCTAGAAAGTGTAACATTTCGCTGCGTGACGTCACTGCAAGCGGCAAAAGCCACAAAATGTCAGTGGACACGGCCCACAAGAGCCGCTCGCGGCACTCATTTAAGCCCAGCTAATTACAATTAGCGTTTGTTTGCCGTAAACAAACCAAAATACGCTCAAGAGTTTGCCAGCAGCAGCAGCAAACATACACATACATACATCCATAATAGCATTTTTGGAATACCAAACTCCACAACCCTTACTCCAACTCCTACCCCTTTTCGGGGCAATGAGATTCATTGAGACATCAAAAATTGCTGGAACGCAAAGCGAATATGACGTTTATTTAATTCGAAGTAATGATTTCCTCGCGCTCTGTGTAATCGATAAGCATCTACTTGTACAAATACAAACAAAACACGAAAGAACATTGATCATTGGGGTGTCGAATTATAAATACCCTGGCGAACATGAGGCAGAACCACGATAAAGTACAATATTAATTTTTCACCGAATCACTGTCCATATTTTGTAGACTAAAATTATTATATATTTTGTAGTCTGAAATAATTTAAAATTTGTACCCAAAATTTATATCCATAATACACGCACTTCGTGGCAAGATTATAATACTCTATGAAAGGGTATAGCAACAACATGTATATACACACTTACAGGCAGTCAGTCAGGGAGGCAGGCAGGCAAAACTGTGTCCTCATTGCATACTTTACGGGCAGAGGGTCGAGCACTTGAGATAATCGCCTTAGGGTTGTTTTTAGGTCGACTCGACGGGTACCCGTGCGTTGCCACGTACTATAAACGATCCTGTAATTTTCGTTGCTCGCAGGACCTTGCAGGCAGGACAAAGGCCATTGTTGTTCATGTCGATTATTATCGCGGCAATGAGCAAAACTATTGCCGACACATGTATCCGTTTATTTGTCATGACTTTGGTGCACCAGCACACACAGCCCTCGTCCCTGAGGACCGTTGCCTCCACCCCGCTTCTATGGCAAAAGCAAGCTCAAGCTTTTTGACATATTGTCTGCTAATCAGTTCCGCCGCAAAAGGTTCGCTGGCAACTTGATGAAATCCTTTAGCGCTCCCTTGGCAATATGCGTGCGCCTAAACGAGCAATCGCAGCGCAGTGACATGCCGCATAATTTCAATTAGGGTTGTTTGCTACTTGTTCAAATCACCACCACCCCCCCACCAACCGGTGCCCCAACCCCCAGAACGAATCACACACATTGCAGGGGCGTTGTCGGCACGCTTAAGAGCGCATTATCGCAGTCATAACTCAATTTGACACTGGGCCAGCACCCAGACCGTGAAGCAAATCATGACCAGCACTGGCCACTTCATTAAGATTATGAGCCAACCCGTTGATGTCGCTAATCAAATCAAATACCTTAGCATATGTTGCCCAAATTAACACTAGTCAACACTAACTCTGTCAGGTCACTTTTTCTTTGGTTACCTTAAAAATACTATTGCTACTATATATCATTTTATTCAGTCACTTTATATATTCTTCTGATATGCCAGAGCAATAAGAACTTGTTTTATATTATTATTTAAAGTCGTTGGGGCAAAACTCACCCAAATATGTTAACAGAAAACTATTAAAATTAAAACAAGTATCTTAGAGCAAAGTTTCATTTTTAATAAATTGTTAAAGATTTAATTAAATAAGCTCCTAATTTAAAATTATTAATTTCAAATATTGATGTTGAATAATTTAAATTTCCAAAAATGTATAAACACAATATATGAAAGAATGTCGAAATGAATGCTTTTTTCCCATGTTAAGAATAGTTATTATTTTTTTATTTCTGCAATGGCTTTATTCACATTAATGTCTGCCTTTTATATTCATATTTATTTATCCTTATCTTATTCAATACTTATCCAATAAGCGAAGATTTTGTAAGAAAGTGTAGACCATTAAATGGATCCTAAGCTAAGGCAATAAACATTACGACTAGCCCTGCACTAGTGGTTACCTTGGGCCTTCCGGTCCTGAGTAACGTGTGCGGCTCGTAATCATTTTTTATGACAACGCCGCAGGAATTATGGCAGTCAGGCACTCGGCATGTGCCTTGGGACACATAAAAGTTGTCGTTTGTGGCCATCGTTGTTCGCGTTGATGTTGGTGTTGTTGTTGTTGTTGCTGCTGCTTCTGTGTACACGGATCTCGTGCCATAAGGACAAAGAGTCAATCTGCAGCATTGCCAATCGGATTGGACATCGTGTTTCACTGTACAGTGCAAGTCACAAATTAGGACCCAGGGGATCAAATTATTTAAAAAGCCCCGCGCTCAAACTGTAACCATAGACCGAAGACCATCGACCGAAGTTTAGAAGCCGCAGCTGAAGCAAGACCGGGGCCAAGACTTGCTAACATTATTATTGTAATGGCTCGCATGCGTCGCCCATTTTTATGGCAGCTCGAGCAGAAGAAAAATTGGCAACCTTATTTGGCTCACGCCTTGCACATAACGGCTCTTACTGCGCTCCCCGAGAGCTGTTGACAAATGTTTGATTCTAATTTGGCATCTCGACAGGGCTACAGCAGCAGTTCTTGATAAAGCCAACTGAAACTTGATTGATTTTCCACAAAATATGGCCATGGCATTTGGAAATGTGTAGAGAGCAAGTTTATGAAGATTACAATAAATTTGGTATGCCTATGGGGAAGAGGACCTTACTAACAGTGGTCGACAGGAAATTCTAATTCAAAACAAATCGAAACGAGTGCAACATTTGTAATCATTTTCTGGGAATTATTAAAATAAACATCAGGTTTCATAATAACAAAAATAATTTCTAACTTTGAATATAATCTACAAATTATTTGATTTAATAATAATAAATTAATTTAATAAATTTATATTATTTTCTTCAATATAATTGTTGTTATATTTTACTTATGATTATTAAATGATGCCTAAAACTTGTTGTATCTATTGTACCTTCCTTAATCTCGTAAAATGTGCAGTATATTAAACCTAATATTTATAGAGTCTATCTAAAATAATTCAGGTATTTGCCGGCGCTACTAGTCTTAGTAACTTGTTATGTAAAATAGCTAACAAAGCACATGGAAAGGACATGTTGAATAAGCTCTTGACAACGAGCGTATATTGTATTTGTGTGGCTGTGTGTAGGCTTTTAGGCCAATGTAAGCAGCTCATTGATCAGCAAAAGCCATTCTATAACACTGCAAAACACAAACAGCAGCAATTGCAGTCACAGTGGCTGCCACAGAGCCCACTAAAAGTCGCACTCATTAGTGCAGTGTCAATGACAATGGGTTTGGGTGTGTGTCAGTGTTTGCGAGTGTGTGTGCCAGTGTGTGTGAATGCTAGCGAGCGTGTGCCGGTCAATTTTGGTTGAACTTCTTTAATAGACAATGCTCATATATATGTAATCGTGAAACGGGCCGGGAAAGCGGGCGTGGCATGCGTGCGAACCAGCAGCAATAAGTCGGATACCCTGCCACGCACCGCACCGCGCCGCACCGCCCCGCAGCTCAACGCTCATGTCTGTTGCTGCTGGTATTCGTGTACTCGTGCGTGTAACGCATCTGAAGTGATTTGTAAACAAATTAAAGGCGTGCACGTGTCGGCCTCGTTAAGCTTCCACTGCGACGTCCACCGTCTCCGTCTGCGTGTCCGCCTCCGCTTCTGCCTACGGATGCGGATGCGTGTGCGCCGCCATCGTCTGTTGTGAACCACAGTGGTGCAATGAGCTTTGCGGTAGGCGATGGGCGGTGGGCGGCATCTGTAGTTGGTTGGCCGTTTTGTTGTTTGTTCGGCTTTGTCCGACACATGTCGCACTGCACGGTGAGCACATCATTTGCATTTAACGCTCATAAGTAAGCGAATCGCAATTATCAGTCGCTGTAATCAATGGCTGCAGCCGCAGCGAGTGCGAGGGGTAGGGGAGCGAACATTTTTTTGTGGTATTAACTTTTACTCTATGGCCCATAAGCCAATCTCTCTTTGATGATATTAATAGCCGCGTGCTGGCGCAAGCAAAGTCGAGAGTGTTTGAGAGCTGAAGGCAAATGGGCTGAGTTGAGTGCTTGATCAGATTGTTTGGGGTGCGATTATTAGACTAGTACATATGCTGTCAATTATGATATGCCAGAATCGACTTTAGCTGCAAAGGAAAGGCTTATTGACATGCGACTACAAATATATTGAAATGTGGTATATCACTTGCCAAATTTGAATTGTAGCGTGAGAACTATTATGTGGCATGACAGTTATAATCTTAATTGATTTAAGCTGCACAGGAAATGATTATAGACGTAATTTTAAAATCAATAATGAAAAGAACTACAAGATAACAGCACGACATATTTAATCAAGTTGCAATTAATTGCTGAAAGTTTAATCATTGTTATACCAAAATAAACAAATCCTACAAATATAAGTGCTTAAATCAGATATATTATTCATGTTTAGAGTATTTCTAAATTACATGCTCATATCTCTAAAATTACGTGACATCCCATTTTGAGAAGTTCTTTTTCAGATATTATTTTTTACAGATATATATACTCTAAATTTATTAAAGCTTATCAATAATAATTATACTCGATACCCGAGTATACACGATATTCATTTTACACATTCTGTTGTAAAGTTTAATTGGTAAAAACTGGCTCAGTGCTTATAGATTTCATTTACAAAAAAAAAACACATGAAAAGATTTAATAATATCAAATTGAAAACGTTAACTAATATAAATATTTGCAATCCCCTAGATAAGCTGGAAATCATCCCATAGAAAATAATAATGAAAGAATTTGCTAGTGAGAAACTTTTCACCAAAAGTTTTCTTTGTGGAAAAACAATAACGCAAACTCACTTGGCACGCCTCCAACACCCAAGACCCAAGCTCAACCCACTTGCCTAAGCCCACGACTCAACCCCCAATATCTCGCATTGAATTCACCATCTTTATATTTGATATGCGCACATGCCTCGTCCAATACCCTTGCGTCCTGGCAGCAGCCGCCCTTTATAGATGCCAGTGCTACGCGGTATTCAAGGATCTCAAAAATAAAAGGGAGAAAAAAAACCTGAAAAAAGCATACGGTATGGAGAGTACCGTAGCACTTGGCTTTCACCGAGTCTTTCAGCAGTCAATGATGCTAGGCAACGAATTGAAAAATCCAGGCTCACGAAATTGTACACAATTTTCTGTCTATTTAACTTTGATGGTTATAGAGAGGGTAGCGCGTGGTAAGGGCGGCAGGGGAGTCAGGGAGACATGGAGGCAATGTGAGCATGGCGGCTGTTGAAAATTCTCTTTGCTCAGCGCCCACATAAAGAAACATAAAAACCATTTCGCTCTTTGAAACTTGGGCAAAAACACAACACTGGCTGCTGCAAGAGAATTGAAGCGCCAGCCCCCAACTCCAAAGCTGTCCCGCAAGCCCAATGACTGCTTAGGGTCCTCCGCCAGGGTTGTGGCAGGGTTGTCAAAGTTTACGTTTCACTTCGAGTGCGGTGTGCGGTATTTTGCTGCTGCTTTGTTTTGTTGTTGCTGCTGCTTTGTGTGTGTTTGTATGTATGTGTGTAGCACGAGGCAGGATCACACAGCACGGGCCAAGTGAGTATCTGTAAGTGTACGCTTAAATGTGTCTGTGTGCGTATATGTGTGTGTGCTTGTGTGTGCATTTGTGTATGAGTGGGCATGCCCTACAAAAGCTACCTTTTGGTGTTTCAAAAGTACATAAAAACTACTACGACTGCAAAGGCGACTCTTTGGCGTGTGTGTGCAGAAACCACAGTTACGTAAATACGAAAATCCGATATTACGTTTCCACTTCTCGACGCAAAAGTGGGTGGGTGTGTGTTTGTGTGTGTGTGGGTGTGTGTGTGTGCGCGCGCTTGTTACACAAGTGCTGCGCTTTGGCGTTGCACTCAAAAAGAGAAGAAATATAAGAAAAACGACAGAAGCGGCAACAAAAACTTTGCATGCAAGACCAAAGCCCTCGTTTCGAATCCTTTTAGAAAATATTATATATGTACACATATATGTATGTACAAATACGTACGTACAATACATATTTGCGTGTACGTTGTGCTAACCGAAAAGCTGCAATGTGGGAGCTGCTTCACAACAAAAAGTTGAAATGGCAAATTCAACGGCAAAAGACAAGTAAAACTCAAGACTCGATTTTTCGGTGCCAATGTGTGTGTGCGAGTGGGTGAGCCTGCCACACCCAATACAAAACGTGCCAGGAAGCTGCCTATGAATACCAGAGGCTCAGCAAGAAACGACAATAAAATAAAGAGGACTTTGGACGATACTTCCCGGCTTCAGGATGCCCTAGAACATGAATGCCCAATAAAAATCTACTGAAGCAAAAGATTCTTATTATAGGACAGCGCAAATAAATTTCTTGAAAAGTCTAGATTATAATTCAAAAGCAAGCGCTGCCATAGAAAGCCTTACATGACTGTTACCATAATATTTATTATCTGACAATAGGTAAAAATCAAAATGTTTACAGGTCTAGAATAGAAGGAGTCGTTTTGAGTATTTCTTTTTGAAATAATTACGTCAAACTAATTCGCCTGCAAACAAAATTAATTTATTCAATCAGATCTATTTAACAATAACCTCCGACGACATTAACTAATGTTTTCGATTAAATAAATCTGTTCCAAATATGCTGGCTATAGAAAAAATGTTTCGCCTAAGCATTTTCCAAAATTCACATACCCTCACTCTGCATTTAAAGGGTGTAGGGTATAACAAAAATGCAAACTTCATGTACTGCAAAGCGAAACAGAAAATGTTGAAGAGCGTGCCCCAGGCTCCGGCCCAAGCAATGGCTGAAACTGAGGCTGTGGATGGGGCTAGCGAATGGGCATAGGGTTGTGTGTATAGCGATGGGCTTGGGAAGGGAGGGGGGAAACTGACGCAGCCGTCGCCGCCGACGACGACATCACCTTTGTAACTTTCCGCAGACATTCAACACTTTCGAGCAACAAGAGCAGCAGAAGCAGCAGCGGCGGCAGTACAAGAAAATGTACTACAGAGCTAAAAAAAAAATATAAATAAAATAAAATAAATAAAAACAAAAAACAATAAAAGCAAATACGTGTGCAACGCATCTGAGTTCAGTAAAAAGAATGAAAATAAAAACAGAGAGCGGTAGCGACTTGCAAAAGATTGCAGCGCATTGTTGTTCTACGCTGCCTCATCCAGTTGTTGTTGTTGTTTTCGTTGTTGTTGTTGTTGTTGCTGCTGCTGCTATTCACAATTGCAAGCGCATACAACAAGCTAAAAGTCTGCTCTTGCTTGACTATATGTTGGTTTGTTTGTTTATTTGTTATATGCGCGTTGATGTACAAACATGCCACACACACACACACTAGGCATACACCTGCTGACTGTTGTGTATGTTGCCCCTGCTGCACATGCCCAGCACTTTTGAATTTTTATTCTGAAATGCGAAACTCAATGACAGCCATCGACAACGACATCAACAACAACAACAACAAGACCTAACGACAATGTCAGAAGGAGCTGGAGCATCAGGAGCTGCAATGCAAAAGCTGAAGCTGAGGCAGCGCCATTGTGGCATAAAAATCACATTGTCAACTTGAGAGCATCTATCAATTCTTTTAATTGATCCTTCTCTCCTTTTTTTTATCGCCATCATATCGAGCTGTGTGCATAAGGAATGAATATATTCATATGGAAATATGAATGAGCGGGTGCATATACTTTTTCATCTCTCTTTGCCTTCTGCATAATTGAAAAGTTTCACATTTCCATGTAGTCGCATAACAAGTTATTTAATGGCAAACGGAATGAGAGAGTTCTTGACTTGCATGAGCAGAAAACTTAAGAGAACTGGCAAGTATCCTTGAACTCCATTTAGTTTTCTTCTAGAGCCCATTTAATTAAAAAGAATCACTAGACTGATTAATTAGTAATGTCTACAGTTTTCAATTGGTTTTCTTTTTTAGCGATTTTGAGAAATGAAATTGAATCAAACGAAGCAAAAGTTTTTCTTTGAGAGGCTAAGCGTTAGAATGTTATTTATTTGTTGAACTTAAGTACTTGGTATTTAAATATTTGTTTTAATTTTTTTCTATATATTTATTCGTATGTAAACAAATCTTACTGTTGTTTAGGAATTTTGATTCTTTTCATAAATTTTAATACTCAACTTGAAGCTAACATTCAATAAAAAAACTTTTTTCAAGAACCACAAATATTTTGTCTACATAAAATGCGAGACGTTTGTAGAAATATTATTTATGTTTCAGACTTTTTGCAGGATGCGGCAAAAAGTGAGAGTGGAGGTGGTTTGTCCTTTAAAATTGTTACTAGTTTACTACCAGCACTTTAACTTTAATGTTCACTGACTTTAGCTCTAGCGCCTACGAGGGCGTGATATCTGAATCTTACCAATCTATCTTATGCTGACATGTACAAGTATCCCAACAAATGTGTATTAAAGTTTTATATTCGGCATTAGAATGTAAGCATATGCTTAATATTACTCCACTTGGCGTATGAGCAATATACACATCTCCACCTTCTCTATCTATTCACAAATTATAAGTTTTTCCTTAGCCCCATTAAAATTATTATGCTGAAAAGCTTATTTGACTTGTTAAATGTGCGTTACCTACGTTCAGTGGCGAATTATCACTCGTGTTTATATAAAACATTAACAGAGTACTTGCGAAACGCTCAAAAGATTTCACTTAAAGCTAAATAAATAAGCGCAACGGTTCCAGGGCTTATGTACACAATACATATGTATGTATGTATGTACAATATATGTATATTTTTTGTGTATACATATATATTTTTTTAAAGAAAATAAACTGAATAAGAAAAGCTGACAATGCGAATCCGATACTTACGGCCAAAAAGCTGTAGCCCCAGTCCGCAAACCCTTGACTTGTTCTATAAGCCATCAAAGCAATACAACGAAATCAACAACAATGAAGACGAGGTAGCAGAAAAGAAATCGACAGCGACAGCAACAAAAACTTTAAAGCAGCGCAAAAAAAAAAAAATACAAAACGAAAATCGGAAAAAAAAGAATAATAAAATGAATAATAAAAAAAATATATCATAAAATGACCAAAGAAAATAAAAAATCTAAATAAATACGACCTGCTCGATTTTCTTCAAACTTTTTATGCTTTTTGCACCAACAGCAAGGAAGGAGGGCAGCCATAGAGGACCCAAGGCGAACGCACACACACACAGACAAAAACACGTATACATAACCCAATAACAACAACTACAACAAGAACGACAAGCTACGTCTTCTTACTTGTGGCAGCCCAGCAGCGAACATCTTTTGCGAGCGAGCGAAAAATTCCTGTCATGGGGTCTCCAAGTGATGCCACAATCGGCGGCGGCTGCTTCTGCCACCGCCGTTGTCGCTGCCGCTTCAGCTGCTGCTGCTGCTGCTGTTGCTGTTGCATTATTCATGTTTGGCAGCCAGCCATCGTGCCCCCAACTCTCCAACAGCAGCGGGGCCAGCAGAAGCAGCAGGCAGCCCAAGCATACAGAGTCAACATGCTGACTGACGACGACGACAACACCACGCCCTCAAACGGCACTCGTTGTGTGCGTGCGAGCGAGAAAGTCATACAAACACAAATCAGCTGAGAGCGCCGCCATTTGCTGCGTACAGCCAGCGAGAGAGCTGGTGAAATGAGAGAGCCAGTGTCAGACTGGCGAGTGGAAGCGAGAGGCCGCTATAGGTGGTTGATTGTGGCTGCCACTGTTGTTGTGCCGGAAAGAGCGTGCCTCTGAGTTGAGCTTGTGAATTCGCTGCAGGCACAAACACACAGTAAAACGCCGCTACGCTGACTGGTTGTCTGCGCGGATGTTTCCAATTCACTCGCAGCGCAACGCAACGCAACGGAACGAAAAGAGTCGAGTTTTTATTTCACGTTCACGTCGCTCAGTTTCAAATCGCGTGGCAACAACAACAGACGCCGATGATACGTCGCTCGGCTCGGCATTTTCGTTTGTTTTTTATAGTACAATAACAAGCAACAACAACCGCACTGTATATAAATCGGCTAAGAAAAACAACAACAAAATCAAAAATAAAATAACCGAATTGTATTGAATTCAGCCCGGCCCCGTCGTTTGGAATTTGCCGCGGGCGTAACGTAACCTTTAACCTCGCTGATTACGCAGGCAACACTTGCACAGTTCGCCGTCGGTTTTGTGGATTCCTCAGGCGTGATCTTTTCTCTGTGTGTTCGCAATTCGCACAAGACAACACAGCAACTCAACAGAACAGAACAGAACTGAACAGAACCGAACGGAACACAACATCAATATCAACATCAACAACAAGGAGAAGACAGCAGCTGCGAGACAACCGTCCAAAGTCAAAGTCTTATTTAGTTATCACATTGAACACAAATACAATCGGTAATAAACAGAACAGCGCATCCGCCTCTGACTGAGCGCTCTCTAATGCCTTATCAGTAGCATTCATCTCTGGGGCTGCCGTAGGAACCACACAGAGACTGACTGACCCGAACCCGGACCGACCAAGTGGACCTTCTACCACTCAATTTTCGGAGTGGCATTCTCGCGCTGTCTCGTAAATTAATGTCATAAATTAATTTCGGGAACCTCTGGGACTGTCGTTGACATTGCAACCGGTGCTCTTCGAGAGTCTGAGACTGAGTCGGAATCCGTAGTCCGTGTCGGTTCAGGAGCGCGCGCGTCGAGCGGCCTATTAAAGTCAAAGTCTACTTTACCTGCCGCCCAAACAAGTCAAGTGTGTGTATTGTGTGTGTGAGTGTGAGTGTGTGTGCGTCACCTAAAACCCAAATGTTCCTTAAATTACCTTGAATCTGAAGCAAAAAATAAGAAGAAAATAATAAAGCCAACAAATTATACATACATGCATACGTATTTAGTGAAATAAATAAATTTAAAGAAAATTATATACGAGGAAGCTTCTTCGCTGACGACATCGGATCTGCCGGCCAAATTCAAAGAAAAAGAGCTCATCGAAAAATGTTAAATCTATAAATCGATGTTCAAAGTGTTTTCTTGTTCGACAAACTCGCTCGTAAATTTAGTTAATTATTTCGCAAAAGATTTAATACAACTAAAAAGCAACTCGTAGCATTAAAATAGGCCAAACTTATTACTTATAAGCAAAACGCACAATTTACTGGATTACTGGACCAAAACCATCGCATTTTGCCTTGCGGCCAAACCAAAATCAATCAGGATACCAACAAAAATAACAACAAACATACACCAGACAGATATCATCATCGTTGGAAATAGACCTCGTGTCATTCCAAAAGGCGCACATGGGCGTCTGCACCGAGGAGCGCCCTGTGATGCATTGGGTAAGCATTGATAATAACAACATATCGATAAGTTGATATGTCGACTATCAGATAGACCCATACAATCCCGACAGATTTACTCGAACCGTTAAAAAAGTATCAAAAAGCTCCATAAATTGGTAGATAATCGAAAGATGTAAGCATTTCGATAAGTCGATAAATTGCCAAGATCGTAATGTAGCTACAATAATAACAATAATTACTTCATCGAGCAACTGATCCCAACAGTCTTTGACAAATTCATCAAACATTTTCATATTTGTATTCCAATCTACACAACAATTTTGAGTCAGCAGCCGCATCAGGTCTATGGGCGCTGATTAATTTTTGATTTATCTCTTGCTCGGGTTACAAATGTTATCAATGCCAGACCAAAAGCTGCACTCCCAACAGACAGAGATACAGACAGCGACGGCGACGGCAAGAGCTAAGCGCAGTTGCCGCCATTGGCGATAAGAAGAACCCCCTTATGCATTTGGTTTAAATACAATTACAGAGACAACGCACAGATCTTGAATTGAGTTTCAGTTTAGTGTTGTTGTCATGCATCAATAGCTAAGGCGATTCCAACAATCAGTTGAGAAGAACTTCGATTTATGATTCGCTTATCGATTTATGTATATACTTGATTTCCAATTTGTAAATCACGTGCAATAGATTCATTTAATGTCAAAATAAGCTCAAAGTTTAATTGATCATAATACGTATACGCAATGTAAATCGAGCAATAAAATTGCACGGAAAACTGAATCTTCTGTTTTGCTTCTGATTTACGATCGAGTCTTTTCCACTTTTTTAAAATATTGATTTCGTTGAATAATAGATTAAATAAACATGTGTCAGGCACAGCAAACATATGCAAGCGACAGCCGTGGATGATTTTCTTATGATGACCGCTTCTAATTATTAATCGGCTTAAATCTAGGCTTTGACTAAAAACTTGCATTACAAAATAATCGTAGGCGAAAAAACACGGTTGATAATTTTCTGAAGCAACGATCTTAACATCCATTACTTCTTCGCTTTGTTATTTGTTTTAAGTTCAGCAAGAAAAGTGAGAAATATTGAATTTTGTTTGGCAATTACAGTACATCTTATATAAAAAAGCTACATTTGCAAATGAATGTATCAAACCAATACAGCAGTGGTAAACATTCAGATACATATTTACTTTTAAAATACCAAATCAATACAGCAGCTGCAATATTCAGACTATAATTTAATAATAATTTTTCCTTTTCTTTTCATTTGCAACATATGAAAATTAAGGTTTTATATTCCAATAATGTTAATTTGTTGTCAATTTTATTGCCTTTTAATGCCAAATCTATAAATGGTCATTATAAAGATAGATAGATTACATATCGAACAGTTTTTCAGAACATTACAAATTAATCTCACACCTGTACAATAAAAAACTGTTTCTTTCGCAAGATTTATACGTACTACACGAATTATGTTGTCTAGTTGTTGCTGTTTCATTTCCACCCTCGTTGACCATGCTGCAGCCAGCAAATCAAGTCTTCATGTTGCACAAAAACAGCGTTGCCATAATAATGTGGTTATGCCATGTCAGTTGGGGATTATGTGTAGTTAAGCTATATGGCCTGGCTGAAATGGTGAAATATCGAAACAAAAATGGCAGACACAAATGTGCGTTGTCCCCCAAAGGTAATGTGCCCAAAAAAGAGAAAATACGGATAAAAAACATCAAAATGCTTGTACTTTTCAGAGAGGCGGCAAATTGGTTGGCTGGCAAAACGCAAAATGCACAAGCGAAGTGAAGTTTTGGTATTTATTTTATTTTGTTGGAAAAAACCTGTCATCCTTCCAAGTTACACAGCCAAACAGTTGAAATCTATTTTCAACTAATTAATCAAAAAATAAGTAAACTGGAGCATCGATGATACGTAGCGAGTCACAACATAATGAAACAAATATATATATATATACTTATATTCTATGTATATATCTATGAATGTACTTGTGTAATTCGTCTGTTAGCAATGTGCGACAAGATGCCTGTGCTCCGTTTTGTACTCGAACATACATTGTACACCATATTATATGGTCTGTATTTCTCTGTACTTTTTGTACATATATATACATTTTTTTTCAATGAATGTCTGGGCATGGTTTTTGCCTTTTAGGCATCATTTGTCGCTGCTGGGTTTCCCTCACATGTTCGTTGTCTTCAAATGTCGCGCAACGTTTCCATGGAAAAACGCGCTAAAGTTGCCTAATTGTAATTAACTTTTGCAGTTGTAGTCGCCGCCATTGAAAATTGCATGCATCATTTTGAGTTCAGGCACATCCTTTGAAATTTGTGAACAAATTTCAGAGCTGAGTAACACGGCAATGATCCGGGTCGGCCTCGAAACTCCATTTTGAACTGTCTTCCCTCTTATTAAGTCTGCCTTATTAAAATTTGCATATTTCTTCTTGTTGGAATTTGCAGCAGCAGAGCGCAAGATTTCTTGGGCCCGGCGCAAGGGAGAAAAGTCCAACACCACCTGTAGCACATCAAGGGAGCAATCAATGCGGCAGTGCTGCAGGTGCAAATAACAATCATTCATTGTTTCGCACTTGCTCCACATCCTCGTGCCCTGATATTTGTGATCACAGTACAAAGCCATTTGGCAATGCATACGGCAGCGAGTCATATAGAAGGTAAGTTATGCGCCAACTCCCCGATATCCCTGCTCACAATAATTAAGATCGATCCTCATACATATAACAGCTATGAAACCGCCGATCGCGCCACATTCGAAGACTCGGCAGCTAAATTCTCAATTAGCCGCAGTCGCACGGATTGCACGGAGGCCAGTGACGAGACCACATCGGGCATATCATTTAAAACGGAGCCCTTTGGACCACCCAGTAGCCCCGAATCCACCAACGATAGCAAAGTAACCCGCAATCCAGACGATTGCGCCGGCTGCGGCAGACAAATACAGGTAAGCTACGAGCTGTCCTTTTATCAAGGAAATGCCGTCGCGACAGCAAGACAATTGTGAAAAGACAACCTAAGAGTTATTTATAATATGAGGAAAACTATGTAGTCAATTAAATGAAATTGATGTCGTCGGTTACATGAGAGATTAACCTGATATGGTTGTTATTAAAAAATATTAAAAAAAAAAAAAATCAATAGGTAGTTTAGATGATGTAGTTTGTCACAACCGTCTTTTGAAAATATTAATTAATTAATTAAGTGCCATTAGCTCAAATGAGATCCAAACAAGTTAGCAATCTATTAAAAGCTAATATTGAAATGTTAATAAAATGATAAAGAAAAAAAATGTAAAGCTTTACAGTAAATATAGACCGATAGTTTTTTTTTCTCATAACTTTTTCAAAACGCACAATTTAATATATTAGCTAAATTAATTTAACAAACCGGCCAGCAGATATATTTTTAATAAAACTATCAGAAAACCCTTTGGATCGTCATCCGGTTCTAATAATAAAAATAAATGGAAATGGAAAGGGGAATAAGGGAAGTGCATCCGTCATTTATTGTATCGATGCTTTATTGCAGGATCGTTTCTACCTCTCCGCTGTGGAAAAACGCTGGCACGCCAGCTGCTTGCAGTGCTATGCATGTCGTCAGCCGCTGGAACGGGAATCCTCATGTTACTCACGTGATGGCAACATTTATTGCAAAAACGATTATTATAGGTAAGTCGTACTTAAGTCCGAATGCCAATTTCACTCAGACTCTAATGTTATGGTGCGGCCCAAAGCTTCTGAGAAGCATAGAGGGGCTTAGGGCTAGCGGGCTTAGCGGTAACTGGGGGTCGTCGGATGAATCAGATAAAGCCTCGAACTGCATGCCAAGACATTGACTAGAAAATGATTGCCAAACACGCAAATGAAATATTTATGCATGCATTGTTTTGCACCACTGTGCGAAGGCTACACCCGATTGTGATGGTGATGGTGACGGTGACGGCAAGAAGCAGACCGCGACCGCAACGAAGACACCACAGCTGGCAGCTCCTCCACCAACACCAACACCAACACCAATACCAACACTAACCATCGCCACCTCCACTGCCTGCCTTTGTGCCTGCCAAGCTTTTGACGGAGCTCCGCCTGGCTGAATGGGCCTGCGTGTGTTCTGCTGCTTGCATTCCCATTCCGCGTTGTTTCTCAAGAACGCGACTTGAACGCTCGCTCACCTCGCTGCCGCACGCTAGACTCGCAACTTGTAGTTGCAGTTGCAGAAGCGGTGCCAGAGAATCAAAGCCACGTTGCAGTTGCTTATTTCAGGTTGACACTCGCGCTTGGGTGGGTGCTGCTAGCTAGGAAGCTGCTACCACCGCTGCTGCTGCAGTGCACTGCGATTTCACGCGCCGCAACAAACACGCGAGATTTAACCAACAACAACAACTGAAGTTTATAAAGCAGCTGCTGTCGGGACTTTAAGATACCCTATAAAATAACTCCGAATTGCTCAGCTTTAGTTGTATACCCCAGGCATTGTTAATCAGGCTTTTGCTTAAGATATTTAATATATTATTTCAGAACATATATTTAACATTTATAGACATTGGATACTCCCTTGTCTGTTATTAGCTTATCATCGTATTAATGCATTTATAAGCGGGGATGCTTCTTTCTGTCAGTTTAAAATATTTGCATAGCTTCAGTCTACCCATTTTATTTAATTGAAAGTTTCGCAGAGTATTAATAACAGAGACAGCAGGGGCAATAACAAAATGAAAACAGGTTATAATTATACCAAATTTTTAGCATACACACACACGCACAGACACAGAAGTGGCTTTTACAATTGTGCACAGCAACGCCCACAATTTGTTGGGGCATGGCAATTAAAGCAGCAACTGCTGTTCACAAGCTGCACGCTGTTAGTCAAAAAGTTTTCTAGCGGCTACAACACCTGCCAGCAGCCACTGCGTAAATCAAAAACTTTATCATTCATGCGGTCCTAAAGAAGAGAGAGAAGAAGAAACAGCATAGCTACATGAATTTTCAACTTGCTGCTCGAACGCACCATAAATCCAATGCAAGTCACGCTCGTCACTCGTATTTCCTCTCAAATGATTCTTGTGACATTTATTACCGCTCCATATTTCAAAATATATACGCAGTCGCAGTCGCAGAGATCGGAATCGGAGTAGCAGTCGCAGATCGGATGATGATGCTGCATGCTGCATGCTGCATGCCGCATGGTGTCTGATCCCCTGAATGGCAGGCAACGCAACCGCTTCGCTCCGCTTCCAATACACGCACACAAGCATACGCATATACATATGCCCTGGCAGATTGGGGCATGGGGCATGGGGATGCGCTTGGCGGCCGCCATGTCATGTCATACACAGTCCAATCCACAATCCATTCCGCCGTAATGTTTCATTTCGTTTCATTCCGCCGGCAACTTAGCTGCTAGGCATTATCAATCAAATCAAAAGCAAGCCCGATTCCCCTCCCTTCCCATCAGCATTCTCCACCCCCCAACTCACCCAACCCCCCTTCGGTTGGCCCCTATGACAACGACATTCTTTGTTGATTTATAGAGCTGATGTCAAATATGACAACGCCGAGTCGACAAAGTTGAGTTGCGGGGAAACAGGCCAAAATTTATGCCCTATGCACCGTTAACTCTCTGGGGACAAAACTTGTGGGTGTACGCGAAACTCTCTACACATGAAAAATCATCAACGCATCAGTGCAATAAATTCATGTTTTGTTAAATTGTTAAAAAACGAGGCAATTGTATTCATTTAAAAATAAAAGTAAAAATCCACGAGAGAACAGTTTAGTTCAGTGTGCCAAAGATTAAATACTCATGCAGACATATAGCAAATGTACGATAATTCTGCATATACATATGTTTCAGATTCTAGGGATTTCCAGATTTCAGTTCATAAATTGTGAATTCATTATTCAAATACTTTAATGTTACTTACAAACGAACTCAATTGTTGTCAGATTGTTGCCTTATCAAAAATTACAACGATGTTGATACTTTTATGTTCCTATTTTAAGAGCACTGAAAATTCATTTTGAAACTGTTCCAAAATCAGTTAATCAAATTTAATCAAGTATAAAATTCTGAAAATTAGTGAAAAGTCATATATTGCTTAAGATTTATTTGTACCAGTTTAAAATACTTTTGAGCACTGGGAGACAAGCTAACTAGATAGGGGAGGTTCAACCCAATAAGTTTCCCAGATTATATAGATTTATTAAATTAATTTTATGTGTCATAATAAAATGCATGTGAATACACATATATAAATACAATCGTGGACAAATATATTTTCTTGAACGCATCATAAATTTCAAACCAAATGATGAAGATTTTCGCCAAATTCTATAAAAACCAAACCAAAGTCATGTCAGTCTACAAATATTGATATCATATTTGAAGTGTCCTTAAGTGGAAATTGCTTAAATATATCAATTTTTAAATGCACACATTTAAGTCTTTATGAATTCAAAAGAAATCTGAGCTATTATTGATAGCTTATTTATGACATGCAAAACATTTCAATGCAGCTCAACAGAAATATTTATATTTTTCATTTTTCTATAGAATTCGTGTGTCTGTGTGTGGTCAGCACAGGTCAACAGTAATTAATGCAATACAAGTACTAATACACACACTCACACAGACACAAGTTTAATTTTTACTAAATATTCAATTTAAATGCGAGTTCTTGCTGGTTGTTTATGCAATCCTACAAAAGTATTTTCCAAATGTTTAAGCGATAAAGCTTGACATATTGATACATATTAATACATGATTGATTACAGAAAATATTTTTGTTAAAAATTCAATTTTTTATTTGAGGAATACAAGCAAATTTTATTTCTGTACTTATGGATTGGCAATTCAATGAAAAGCTACACAAGTTCCTGTTGTTATTGTAATATGTCCCTATGTCGAAGAGTCAAACGAAAGAGCTTGAAAGTTAATTAGTCTTTGGGAATAATTTTAAAAAAATTTAATACGCAATAAAAGCTGTTTAACAATCAACTTTTATCACACCTCTTAAAAGGGATAGGCGCTATAAAAACCAACTTTTTATGCTACAAACAAAGCCCAAAATAGTTAAGGGTGCTCGCAACTAGTATTTATATTAACCCAAGTATTTTATAGAAAAATTTGGAAATATGCTATGATCTTATAAGCGAAAACTAAATAATTTATTATGCACACAAAGAATAATGTTAATTAAAATCTAGATTTTACTCAACGCCGTTCACTTTTGTTTCTTTGTTGTATTCTTATTATGATTAGATTTTCACCCTGTCTGTGGGTTGACCTTCGCCTGCCGATGGAGAACCAGCTATGAGCCAAAGTCTTAGCTAGACTTTAGCAAATTTGTTTGTGGTATGCAATGGTAAAATCCACAGATTTTGATGGCAATAAACTGAAAACAAAGCATCTGATAAGCACTAAAACACATGTCACATTGACTGCCGCCGCTACTGCACCGTTTGTTGCGACCAGTTTAGATTGAAACTACACTCAACATATACCGATTATATATATGTGTGTACCTCATTCAAGTTTTTGTAGCTCTAATCGGGTCATCAAAACATATGTTCGCCACCGCCGCAGCGGTGTTAACCATATATATATATATGTATATATGTATGTATGTATGTATATCTGCCTCTTTGGGCTTGCTCATAATTTTGTTGTTTAGTTTTTAAGCTCGCAAAGCAAATAATTGGATTGTTGTGGATTACATTGAGACCGAGTCGCTGTTGCACTTGCCCCTCTGCATGGTATTGTTGTTGTTGTTGCTTTACCTGGTGCTGTTGTTGTTGATTTTTTTCCCCCAGCACTCGTTGACATTTTACAATCAGGCAATGTACCTGTTTCGGTCGGCAATTCTTGTTTCGATGCCAAAAGCAAAAAAAAAAAAAAAATACAGAAAACAACCAGGGAAGAGAAGAGAAGAAATAAAAATTGTTGGCTGTCACCTCGTTTCTGCATATTTCGTGGCCGTCCTGCAGCGACAACGTCATAAAAGTCCAAGCAATCCAAAACTGAACTCAACACAACCCAACGGAGCTCCGAGCTCTTATCTATCATGATGATGTTGCGCTGATGGCATAACGGATAAGCCGCTTGCAGCGCAACAGCAGCCAAAGGGGAGCTGCAACTGTGGCTTTATCACGGCAACATCTTAATACACACACACACACACATAGTGTACAGTGGATAGATACTCACGCTAGCCTAGCCCGAGTGTCATAATTTTTATGTGGCAGTTGCAGACTCCAATTCTTAGCCGCGACCCATTGTGGCATATTGCTGATTGGCTTCGTTATCAGAGCGTAGTGAATGCCCAAAATGAAAGAAAAGATTTGTATGTATGTTGTATGAAAAAATAAAATCGTAAAATAAAATAAAATGCGTCTGCAGCGCCGCGCAAAATGTCTTAATCAGCGTCTAGAAAAACACAGGCAGGCAGTGAGGGTAAAAAAAAGGGTAAAACAGCGTTCAAGTTGACCACGGTTTGACCGAAGCCTGCGGAAAAAGTTTGGCATAAAATGTTTACAGTTTGGAAAGTCAGCGAAGCGCGACCATTTAATTGTGGCCAACGAGTGGCTAAGATACTCGAGCACCAAATTTATGGCCAGCCTGAAATCGCGCGTTATGCAATAAAATAATTTCTTCTTGCTCCTCCAAGTAGAAGAAAAACCAGAAGAGTAAGCAGCAGTAGCAGAAGCGCAGTCCATGCGAAAAATCATAGAAAATCTACAGAATTCATTAAGCAAACAGCGCAAAAAATAAAATGAGAAAAAACGAAATTGAACAATCAGAAAAGCCCACAAAACAGACGTAGACGAGTTAAACAACCGAACAGTTTAACGATTCTATCTCACGACGTTTTTTTATGTTCACCTAGTTCCATCCTCCGTCCCCCCTTATTCCATTCGCTGTCAGCTACAGCAGCAGACACTTCACTCTCTGTGGCGTCATCAAAAACTTGAGCAATGCGAAGGCACTACACAGGAGGCACCGAAACCGGGGAGAACCACAAAAAAAAAGAGGCTGAGAAAAAAGCGCAGTATTTATTTTTTATGAGCACTTGTCAGCGATCCCATGTAGCGCCGTCGTCAGCACCCAGGCACCCAGTTTCAGAGATGGCATACTAAAACCAACATACAATGGCTGAGAATGGGCAAGTTTGCGTTCAGAAATATTAAACTCGGATTAAATAACTATTATAAGAAATAAGAAAACAAAGTCTTCAAAAAATATGTATTTTAAATGTGACAAAAAATTTAATATGTTTGGCTTCCCCGGTAAACCAAAAATGGTCTTTGCTACTCCTGTTTAAATATAATCTAAATAGAATGGAAGAAGTCGTTTCATATCTTAACCCATAGTTATTCAATTAGTTATTCCAAAATGAATTTCAAAGAAACACTAAAATTACTCTGCTTCTTCAGCTATCAAGAAGGTATTTACATTTATAAGAACTCATCCAATTGTATTATTATTACATTTGCTTTCTTCAGAAATATTTAGATAACTGCTTCTACAATTTGATGACTAAGATTAAGACTTTCCCTGCCACAACAAAATTAACTCATTCGTTACCACTTACTTAGCCACCTGAGGTTTGGTTTTTCTTATTTTAATACGATTGTGATCCACAGTTATCTTGGTGGTGACGGTGGTTGCTCACTGCTGCGTTTAGGCCAAGTTGCATCGCTGGCCGCTCGCTTCGCTGGTCAATGGCTTAAACCATGTCTATCTCTTTCTAGCCCTTGACCAGAGAGAAAAAGTAAGAAGAAAAAAAACACCAGCGGCGCGATAATTAAAATGTTTAATGGGCATCTTAAAAATCATTTTACGCCGAATTTATGCGAGAGCGCATTGAAACAGCCGACACTTAAGATCCCAAAACAGAAACAGCCGCCACAGGAACCAAAAGAAACTAAAAACTTAACTGAATGTCGAATACTGCTGTTAACAATGGGGCGCTAATCTAATCAGCAAAACTATAAAAATTATACATGCAATTTCAGTGAGCATGATGCGGTTCTTGGAAGCCGGAAGAGGCATATTAAAGAACGTTTAAGCATTTCAATTCAAATGTAAATGTAAATGAAACTATTTGGAATCATGTCTCTTGAGAAATTATCGCACTTTAACGGTTAATCGTGTGAGTGGAGGTTATAATGCTCATTGAGGTTATGTTAATAGTGCAAAGAATGTTTCCAATGCGGTTTAACACTAATCCCTTTTGCTCTATATGAACACATCCGACAAAAAGACAGCAATACAAACTAATTTTCCAGCACATTTAACATGTAAAAAATGAAAACACACAAATCTCAAACAAAAACCAGAACTTGTCGCGCTGCATTTTTTAGGGTCACAGTCAAAACAAAACCAAAACACAACACTCAAAAAAAAAAAAAAATATTCTTAATGCAAATAATTATTGTATATGTTTAGGCAGGCATTCAGCACATGGGCAGAGCCTAGAATCGAATTAACGCCATGGGACGTCCGACGGGGTTTTGGCCGCGTTTCGCTCTCACGAAATCCGGACCAGACCAAACACATATATATTTTTGTTCAACTACGAACGGGGTGGCGTCTGGGAAATCCGTTTTGCAAGCTTAGGTCGATGTAGCAGTTGCTGTTGTTGTTGTGTTTGTTGCAGCATGTATAGTTCGTATGTAATCGGAAGAGCCGCTCACAGCGGGTGGCACTCGAAAAAAAAAGAAACGAGCGCCGGGCGCACACAGCTCAAAAATGCAATCCCTCCGTGCGTTACAAATGCTCTCACGTTACAAAACGTGGCCGACGATACTCATACCCCAGTGGTTAGTATGCAGCAACCGGTGCATCAACAACAAGAAAAACAATCAGGACCCCCTTCAACAGCAGCCGCCGCTGTTGCTGCCACACGACGATTTACACTTCAACGTACATACGCACTCTGAACTCTGCACTCTGTGTCCTGCCGTATGCGTTTCCGCCTTCAAAAACATACGGACCCTATTCACTTTGTTTCTGATGCCCATCGGCCCACCGGGCTCATCGAGCTATTCATGGAGTGGCCGCCAAGTGGCCCGAGTGGCAATGCCGCGCGCCACTTAGCCACGATTTCGATGTCTGTTATCAGCCACGTCTAAGTTGCAACTTGCAACCACCACCCTAGCGCAAGGCTAACTAACCCACCAGACAGCCCACCATCCACACTCGAACTTATCTATTTGCGAAATCAGAGGCCGAAAAACTTGACTTTTTACTGTTTTGCGCCGTGTGACAGCAACAAAACAACAACAAAAATAAAACAAGATAAAATGTTGCTAACTCTTTGAGTTGACGAAGCTTCAAATACACTTGCAAACATTTAACACACGATCTCATATATGTATGTTGTACAACTTTATTTGCATGCAATATTTCAATGAATATTATGTATGTGTATAGTTGTCAGATGCTGATTGGTTTCTGCTGGAATATTGACAGCTTTATGATGCTGTCAATTAATATATTTGACTTGAAATGAACTCAGGTTTCTTCGAATAAAAACTTCTCATTAGAGCTTTAGAATATAATAGTTAAATATTGCGCGCAAAGTAACACTTGTCAGTTTGACCAAGCAATCAGTAAAATCCAAAAGTGGTTCACACAAGAAATCAAAATTGGACAGATATAGTTACGGATACGATGTTGACAAGCAAGAATGCTTAATAACATACGTATATATTGACATTCGTCAAGATATGATGACAAAACATAAGTTTGGTAGACAATATCTCGATTATCTACAGGTGTTACTTGTAACAACCTGCATCAAAAAGATGCACATTTGCTAAGTTGCATTAAAATATATTTTGAACTAAAAGCACACTAAAGAAAATCAGATGCACAGACAGGGGAAAGGATATAGATACATGCATATCTATACACCCCGTTTTGTTGATCAAAAATATACAAAAATTATGATTACCTTTTTTGTAAGGTGTTACACATTTCTTTACTTAAGTCAAATACCCTCTGCACGGGTATTAATGTAAGCATAAGCACAGGCATACTCTCTCAGACTATAGTCATGGCTATCAGGCGAAATCTGCATCTGCGGCAGCTGCTGATGCTGATGCTGCTTCTGATGCTGCTGCTGCTGCTGATGCTGTAGCTGATGCGGATGCTGTTGCTCACATGTGTCGTAGCTTCGCACGCTTCAAGTGGGCAACGCCTCCGAAACAAGTGCAGGACAACAACAACAAGGTTGAACGATGCGGTTAACCCAGGCAGTCAGCCGGGTTTTTGGGATCGGTTCGGTTTTTGGCTCGGGTCGGGATTGATGTGAGCTATGTGCTGGGAAATAGACGTCGCACTGCAGCCGGCTCGGCCGGGCTGGGGCAACAGCCACAACCACAGTCACAGCCAGAAGCCAGAACAGCGACAGTAACAACAACAAACAACACATCACAGAAATGACATTGAGGCTGCGGTTTAAGCTGGGAGCAACCCAGTGTGCCCAGACCGAGTGTGTTTGTGTGTGTGTTTAGGTATATGTTTATGTGAGTGTGTGTGTGTGTGTGTATTTGTGTGTGAGAGTATCAGATTTCGAGCGCTCGAAAACATAATCATATATTAGGCGTTGTCACTTTGACATTTCGCCTGCTCTTTTACATGGCAATAATCATAATTCATTTTTCTCTCGCTCTCTCTCGCCTCCGTTCCGTGTGGTAAGCAAGGCGCAAAAGGGGGCGTGGCAGTTTGGTGGTAGATGTTATGGATGGGGGGAGGGAGGAGATGTGGGGCCCTCTCTTACTTAAAATAAAGTGCCCACGAAATGAAGGCATCGCCTGGGCCTGTTGTAGTCTTGAAACAGTTTTATGAGTCGGTAGCCAGGCACAGCGTCGCCGTCGCCGTGGCCGTCGCATGATGTTGACGCTGCCTGCATTCATGTTTAATATTATTTATGGGGCTTACGTCTTGGCGGCACAAGGTACTATCTACCATACAGTGAAAGATCGAGTGAGAGTCTCCGACGGCAGACAAGGCGAATGTGAATGTGACAAAAATCTCGGCGTCACATCCCAAATAATTTTCAACGAAATGCGCAAATGGGAAATGAAAATGGAGCTGAGAGTTGGTGTGCGCTATATAGTAAATATGATAAATTTATATGGAATTGTTTTAGCTTGTGTATTTAGTCTGTTTGCCGGCATTTTATTTTTGCCCAGCATTTCGATAGCGGCAACCAACGACGACAAAATGTGAGAATGAGTCTGTTGAGCGAAGTTGAAGTGAAATGCGCCAATTATTTTGATTAATGTCAAAGAAATCGCGTGTCTCGCGCATTTGATGTTTCCCCCCTTCAATTTTTTGTTCACCTCTCCCTCTCGCTCTGTCGCGCTTCCATGTCTGGAAAATGCCTGTGCACCCGTACAGGGTCATCATTATTTGGCACGAAACCCAACCAACGAACAAACGAACGAGTGAACGATCGAACGAACGAATCCCCCCAATGATTATGACTGATGCTGGTAATCTTTGATCTGTCATTTCGCAAAAGTGAAAACAGTAGCCAACGGTCCAAAGCGATGCTCTGACGAATGACTCTCGAGACGACGATGAGTGGGCGTTTTGTTAACAGCTTCATTGTGTTTTGGGTTCAGAGTCTAGACTCTTGGAGATCTCGTTTGCCGAGGGCGATGATTGCACAGACAGTAGCTCAGAGCTGTTTCCTGCCCCGCGAAACGTGTTATTAGTTCAGAGGCCATAATTTTGTCTGGTCAGCTAAAGATTATTGCCTGCACACCTCTACAAATATTATATGTACATATGTATATATTGAGGCTTTCGATTTTTTATTATCATCATGCCATATAATTGTGAGCAGTTCAAACTAAAGTTTAGAATTCTTGAGATTGTCTGCAAGCATTTGACTATGCTATTTACATACGAAGTCGTCCGACTGCAGGTATTCTGCTGATTTCCATATAATATTAGTTACAAATTTGGGGACTCTAGAACTGTGACTAGTCAGTGGCTCGAAACCTCTATACGTGAAATTCTCAATCAAAATATGATTAACTTTGTCTTAATCCAACAAATCAATTGGCTTTATAGCTGTAGTACAAGTACAGTAAGCGAGTCATATCGTGTATAAGAAGTATTTAATATAAGTTTAAGAGATAACATAAAACAGAACCATTTGAATGTACCTTTCTTAAAATTCAGTTCCCAGTAGAGACGTGAAGCAGAAATGTAAATATAATATCCATTTACATATGTATGTATAAATAACCAGATATGTATTTTCACATACATCATATCCAATACTTTACATTCCTTGTAAATCCGAGCAGTTCCTTTCTGAAAGATAGAAGAAATCACAATTAGATTTTATCTAATTTATTGAATTACGAGAGAAAAACAATTTAAAAACAAATATATTTAATATTCTCTTTAAAATTATACTTGTAGTTTTTTTGGTACTCGCCGCTGTTCCCGCTGCCTGGCCTCTATTAGCTCCAACGAGCTGGTGATGCGCGCCCGCAACCTGGTCTTTCACGTCAACTGCTTCTGCTGCACGGTCTGCCACACGCCGCTCACCAAGGGTGATCAGTATGGCATCATCGATGCGCTCATCTATTGCAGGTGTGTTTTGTCAGACGGATGAATTCTTGGGCTATGCCAATAACGGATGGAATGGTTTTTCTTTGATCTTTTACAGAACTCACTATAGCATAGCGAGGGAGGGAGATGCCGCCTCGTCGAGCATGAGCGCCACATATCCGTATAGCACGCAGTTTGGATCGCCGCACAATGACTCGTCGAGTCCGCAGTCGGATCCCAGTCGTAGTATTGTTCCTACGGGCATCTTTGTGCCCACATCGCATGTCATCACCGGACTGCCGCAGCCGGCGCGTCAAAAGGGCAGACCGCGCAAGCGCAAGCCCAAGGATATTGAGGCGTTCACCGCGAATATAGGTAGGTTGTAAATACCAATGTGGCCATAAAAACAAAGCAGCATCAGCATGTGGCTTGCGTCTTTATAGCCTGGTGGCTGAGTCTCCTCCGGACTGGCGCCAGTGCAGCGGATTTTTCCCTCGATTTTTTTGTTTTTTATGTGCCACGCATAAAAGCTGCTTGTTGGCGTCATAAAACTTATGCAGAGCCCTAAAAGTCAAGAATAACAACAAGTAAAGTTTTTGGATTGCTTGCAGATCTCAACACGGAATATGTGGACTTTGGGCGCGGCTCGCACATGAGCGCCTCGTCGCGGACCAAGCGAATGCGCACCTCGTTCAAGCATCATCAGCTGCGCACCATGAAGTCCTATTTTGCAATCAATCACAATCCCGATGCCAAGGATCTGAAGCAGTTGTCACAGAAAACGGGTTTACCAAAGAGAGTCCTGCAGGTGAGGAGGAGGCAACTGCCAAATGCCAACTGACAAGTCAATCAGAATTTAATGTTTGTTCTCCCCTCCGGGCAGGTTTGGTTTCAGAATGCTCGAGCCAAGTGGCGTCGCATGATGATGAAGCAGGATGGCAGCGGCATGATGGAGAAGGGCGATGGCACTTTGGATCTGGACAGCATTTCGGTGCACAGTCCGACATCATTTATGCTGGGCGGTGCGAACAGTACGCCGCCCCACAATCTCGACTAACAGCTGCTCAGGGAGCACCACAATGCCACCACAACTAACTTCAGCAATGCAGACACAGTCTCGAGTAGCGCCGCCGCAGACGCTGCTGTTGCTGCTGCTACTGCTGCAGCAGCCTACGCAATTGAGTTGCAACTGCTGCAGTCAAGTGGCAATGGACGCTGCTCGCCGGCGCTGCTTTCGTTGGCGGACCTGTTGAATGGCAGTGACGATTAGCTTGTACTTGAATCCAATACTCAAAACTCCATACAACACATACACACACACACACACACACACACAAGCGCTCAGATCGCAACGCCTAGAGAATGTTGTTAGACGAGAGCTGCCCCTGTGTGGTAGCTGTTGCATTAAGTATTTTTGTAGTTGCTTCTAGCCCATTGCCAGCACATCAGATTTCAGACTTCAAACTCACCTTGACTGGGATGGCGAAGTTGCAGAACTCATGCAAGGTTTTCTTCTTCGTTTGGCAGTTGCAGCTTATCTTTAGTGACAGAGATCAGATCTTACGCACCACCAACCCAAAATGTTGTTTCTATTTCAATCGTTCATTTGTAAATATGTACTAGAACCTTAGTAATTGCGCTTACCAGAATATTGTTAATACTTACATATATATATTATATATATACAGATATACTATATGTATATGCATATGCGTACATGTACTATATCTAGTGTACACTTTAAATAAACAAATCTAATATATAAATTTAATATTTATTGCCCAAATTACATAGTTAGAGATGAATTTAGTTTAACGAAGCGCTCTATATGATATACATATATATGTCGTAGTATTACGGTAATTTACTTGCTTCGCAAAAAAAAGAGAAAACAAAAAATAAATAAATAACGAGATGCTAAATAAGATGATTCAAGTTATGATGAGCAATGGAAATGCAATTGAAGCAAAGTGAATAACAGAAATTTGTACTTACAAATAGTTTAACCATAAGTCGTACCATAGAAGCCAAATAAAAATTATTAAAAAAAAATCATTAATCAATTGATTTAAATTCTTATTGCTTAACCGGGGGGGAAATAATATATTGTGGTCAAAAGTTGATTAAACTAACATAAGAGAGATGTCTGACTCAAAATGGTAATTATGAGATCTAAAATATAAATTTCAATTGAAATTTGATTAGGTCTATATTCAATTTATTTGATCGCTTAAACATTTTAGTGTTGCCAAATTTGGTTAGACCGGATATACTGCTAAAGACAATTTAAATGATTGAAAGCATTTAAACACCTTTTATCAGGGGAATCAGATCATTAATATCTTCAACCGCTCCAAATAAAATACTTGAAATTATAAATTGTCCATTGAAGTGAAAAATAATTTATTACAAAACGTTATAAATTAATGAACAGTGAGATTTCCATGTGTGTGTGTGTGTGTGTATTTGTTTACTTGCAGCATAACTTACAAATTAATAAATCTCAATCCATGCAGCAATACAAGCTGTTAGGAAAAATATATATGATTTAGATTCATTTATGTTGCATTCAAAAATCGGAATATTTAATACAAAAGGTTTCTTTATTTTTATTATTAGTTATATATTATTTATTATTTTATATATATTAGTATATTTTTTTGTTGCTGTTTTTTGTTTGTCGCACTTAAATAGCTAATACAATTACACAAAAATAAATGTCTTTTATAAATGTCGCATTTTGTAAAAGCAAAACGCATGTAAAAAATTACAAACAAATTTTTTTTTCTTTCTTTTTTTGGGTGCACAGCAAAATGATTTAACGAGCAAAAAACACGTAGATAAGGCAAACTTTATAAACAATTTACGACGAGCCGCATTAACGATAATAATTCTATATGCATGTAGATTTGTTTGTTTTGTATTTGATTTGTTTGATTTGAATTTTGTTTATTTGTTTTGATGAGCAAGAGTCGTATATTTTGCTGCTTGATGTTGCTGCTGTTGTAGTTTGTGACAACTTGTGACACATTTTCGATTTTATTATTTTGCAGTATATTAAAAGCTCCACACCATGTGAATATATAAATATTTTTAGTTGGGGACTAGTTAAGGGTTAATTCAACTAGGAATTTCTAAGTATTTTTTTTTTATGGTTTTTTTCTTCTTTTGTTTGTTGTCGTGGTTGTTTTCTTTAATGTGTGTTTGACGTGTGAATGTGTGTATTAAGTGTGTGTTCAGTATATATATGTATGTGTGACTGTGTGAGTGAGTTAATTTAACATATATAACTAGAGAGCATGATTTGTTGTATTGCTTATTGCAGCCAAATGCCGACAGCACGATTCAGCTGATGTTCTTAACGGCATTATTAACACTATCACCGATTGTTGCTTGCGGCTCGACAGCGATATCTCCCCCATCCACATTTATATCACCATCACAGGCTGTTTGTTTCTTGGCAGTGGCGGATAATGCCTCACGGCGTTTGCGCTTCATTTCCAGCAACTGTTGTCGCTGCGCCTCGCGTTTCATTGCTGCAACCGAATTGGATGCGGCTATTTTCGAGCTCTTTGCACTGGTCGCGCTGCCAGCTGT
Organism: Drosophila nr. perissopoda 5 BK-2023a; assembly: GCA_035044105.1. Taxonomy (NCBI): domain Eukaryota; kingdom Metazoa; phylum Arthropoda; class Insecta; order Diptera; family Drosophilidae; genus Drosophila; species Drosophila nr. perissopoda 5 BK-2023a. The sequence goes on from JAWNMK010000231.1 coordinate 110,832, forward strand.
TTTCGTTTTCAGATTGCCAGCTTTTTGTGTCTTTGTTGTTAGTGCCTCAGCCTTGGTTGGTGGCTCAATAATACGCTGAAACAAGTAATGTGGGCTTAAACAGATGCTGACGATATCGCTATGCATGCAGCTGACTCACGTGCCAATCGTTGCTCTTCAGTTGCTCAATATCTGCAAATATGGAATCGACATGCGTCACCTGCAAATAAACCATATCCCAAAAGCCCTGCAAATCATCGACTGTGGTGGGGAACGCATCTTCCGGCGACCGATTCAAATTGTTGTGACAAAGACCTGCGGAAGGAACATAGAATCAATATGGTAAGCTGCTGTGAATGCTTCATTTTACCCTCAAACTGTTTGATTTTCTGCGAGGCAAGTAGACGCGCCTTGCCCGAGGCTGAACGCAATAGACCGAAAGTGTCCTCCGTGATATCAGGATTGCTCTGCAAAAGTTGTTCAGAATTTAGTCGAGGCGGCCAATTAAATGTTTATCGTATATGCTACTCACACTCAAGGCATCAATATACTTATCCGCTACGGCGGCCAGCGCTAGCAGACGAACCTGTTCGTCTTTCAATATTTTCAGAAAATAATTGCCATCCTTCGTCACGACTGCAGCAGAATTGACTGTTGTCTCAGGGGTCGTAGCTTTAGCCTCCACTTCCTCCATAGTTGAAATCTTGGTGGTCCCCATGTACTCTTCCGTGTACAGCGGTTCATGATCCACAACATCCAGGGTGCCATTGGTGGGTGGCAACACTACCTCGGGTGCCGGCGAAAGGCGCGGCACATTTCGCTTGGGAGACACCGTTGGCAGCTGTGCGCGAAACTCATGACTCAGATGCCTGAACACTGGCAAATCCACATCCCCATTGGGATGGACAGTAGTGGGCTGCTCCTCTTGGGAGCGGGCCGTGCAATTATTTTGCAGTTTCTTGCGAAATTCCCCATAATCCTTGCTGGGCGAGAGCTGCTTGAATTTGCGCGACAATTCCGTGCTCTGTGCTGACGTTTGGAGCTGATCGTGCTGCTTCTGCCTGGTAGCAACAGGCGACTGGCTGGAACTGGAGTTATGCTTTTTTGGGCTGTAGAAGCCTTGGGCTAGAGCACCGGGTCCATAGAGACGCTCAACGCGCTGCTGTATGAAGCTGCTGGTTGTTGCACCATATGATTTGCCGGCACCGTTGCCATTGCAATAGATATGATCTCCATTCTCCAGACCATTCTTCCTGGAGTTATTGTTATTGTTGTTTGTCTCGTTGATAATCATTGTGTATTTGTTGGCCATTGCCGTTGCCGGCTGCGTAGTGAGCGGCATTGTGTGCAACACTGGTGCCGCCAGCGAATTATTCCGCTTGCAATATTGCAGACTGCTGGTCGAGGGGCGTATGGGTGAAACCTCACGGGATTTGTTAATATCCTGGCGTATCTTTGAGTCGTAGGTGGTCAGATTCGAATAGCCGTTGACGCAGCAGGCCAAATTTAAATAGCTGGGCTTCTTCTCCACAACGTCCACTACGACAAGGCTGCTACCGCCGTCACTCTGGCTGCTGATGTTCTTCGTATGCTCGGCCTGGGAGTCATCGACTACGTCGCTCGCCGGCGGTGACAGCACCATGCGCACCACGCCGCCCGTCCGCGGATCCAGATTGATGTGGGCGGTGGTCGTGGTTATCGTACGCTGCGGCTGCGGCTGCAGCGGTGAGCGTAGAGTGCAGCGTTCTCGTATATTTGCGGTAAATTCGCGCGTTATATCCTTCACGGAGATTGGCGTTGGAAAGTTCAAGCTGCCGCTGGTGTCTGCAACATTGAAGCACATCAAATTTTAGTAAAAGTGGCAAAAAATGCAAAACGCCAAGGCAACACATGAAAAGAACAACACAAGTCAACAACAGAAAAGTCAAACAAATCGAAACAAATAACCAAAGGAAACTCTTCGGTATGCCGAAGTTTAAATACTCTTGCAGACATATAAAATATATAAATCTCTAATCTCGCTCCATTTTCTTTATGGAAACTATATTATATAGTATAGTAGTCCGATGTTCAATACCAAAAAACAGACAAGAATATATGTACAGGCTCTGGTATGAGAAATGTGTCGTTTAAAGCGTTACACATTTCTTGAGAAAATTATAATAGCCACTGCAATGGTATGAAAATAAGATAATTTACAGCATTTAGGTTAGGTGCGCCACATCAGTGTATATGTGTGTTGTGCGTGCGTGCGTGTGAGTGTGTGAGTGTTTGGTATACCTGATATATCGGATGAATCGGCATCAACATCGAGTGAACAGCTGCCAATGGAATCCAAGCTGCGATCCATGGGAAGAACTTGCGGCGGCTAGAGACGATTTATTGAAAGTCGTTTTTGTGTTTGTTGTGCACTTTTCTACTGATTTTGAAACGTCTATGTAAATGAATCAAAATGAACTAAAAATTTGACATTTAAATACGTAAACCGACAAGCAACTAATCCAATAAACAAATTATTAACTTCCGCAAAGCCAGACTGAAAGCTCTCTGCTAATGCGCTCTGCTAATAAACGCCCTCTTCTGCATTTGGAATGCCGTCCAAAAGAGAAATGCAATAATTTGTAATCGTGCAAAATAAGAAAAAACGAAAAGAAATATAAATGAAAACAACTGAGCACAAATACCAAATGGGCGATGGCCTTATAATAATTTTGCCATTTATGCAAAGCGGAAACTCTGCGCACAAGAGATGCGAGCGGGGGGAGGGCAACAAAAGCTTACTGCAGATCGGTTCGTTTGCCCGTTTTGGACAGCGCCAAGGCGACAAATGAATAACTGTGCGTGAGAGCGGGCGGGTGGGGGTTGACAAGCAAAGCAATGTCTGCTAAAGCAGACAGCAAATAAACGACAGCAGCAGCAAGAAGAAGCAGAGAGCATCAGTGGAGGCAGAAAGCTTTTGAGCTGCGCGCTATTGGAGATTGGTAAGTTTTTTTTTTATTGTTTCTCCTCTTTGGTCTTGTCTGCTTATTATTTGCGCCGTATTAGTTTTTGTTGTTGGTGCTGGGAGCAGCTCTAACGGCACCGCCGTTTGACGTCGACGTCTACATTTCCAGTTCCGCTTTGCTAACTTTTTGCCGTTGTTCAACAGTGTTTTTGTTGCTGTTGTTGCCATCTTGAACCCAGTTTGTTCTTTTTCACTTCTAATTCCCATAACATGGGACTACATACTTGGAACTAATTACACAAACAAATAATTGCCAGCATTAGCGCCGCAGCGACAGCCAAACTCCGGCAACAACAGCAACAGAAACGCCAACTATTTATAATCCGAGCACACAGAGAGAGAGACAGAAAGATAGACACCAAAAGGGGAGCAAAAGCGAACAAAAAATAAAATATAAAAAAAATGGAAAAAACGGAGCGACACGTTGTGTATAAACGGCAAGAAGTCACACAGTAGTCCCAGAAAACATGACTATGTCGCTCGGCGGACACAGAGACAGACAAACGTCAGCGTTTGCTGGTATTTGGAGTCAACAGCCACAACTACAACTACATCGACAACTACAGGCAACCACAGGCAACCACAGCGGCACGCAATATGTTCTATTTTGGTCGGTGAAACTTATTATAATGAGCTTACAGAACGCATACACTGAGACCGCCTAAATGTCTGACACAAAAAGGCAGGTCCTTCGACTTTCGATGTACAAAATATGCAAATTTATCAAAAACAATTTAACACACACAGAGAGAGAGGGATTTACAAATGCAAACGACATACACATACACACATACACAAAGATGACAGCACTGCAGTTCACGACATACATAAAAAGAACGGTACACACACACATGTGGATATTAATTAATAAACAAGGCAAGAGCCACACACCTCCAGCGTTCCTTCGGCTTGCTGTTGATGTTGTATGTTTTGTTGCAGCAAATATCAGCTCTGTGACATAATTATAATTGCAATTAACTCACGAATGTATCACGAATGCTGCAGCGTTTGCGTTTTTATCTTTACTGCGGCAAACGACGGCCGATATGTTGTGGCGGTCGGGCGATGTTCCATCGATTAGGTATGGCACTTACTCAAATATCGATGACGAGCGAAGCAAAACATCGCATTAAATTAATAAAAATATTTTTTATTGACTTGACTTTATTAAACTATCAAGTAAATTATATGTTAATATAGATATAGGTATAGATTTGGTTTTATTTACCATACAATAATGTGGCACAAATGTAAAACACTTGTTTTCAAAAGAATGCCGGCATACACTTGCTTACTGTTCAAACTTGTTGACTCTCAGCAGGAAAGTTTCTCTACAATATAATACTGTCTACATTCTCCAAAACACATTCACACGCACACATACTAGTCTGATGTTTATTTGCAAGTTTTCTTTCGCTCGCGTTCAGCGCTATCCACTCATTCCCACTTTAGAAGCCGAATCGGGAAGACGTTTGAAATTCCGTTGCTTTTCTGTTAAGTCTGCAAGAATCGTACATAAGAAACTTCATAAAATGGCCGAGCTTCCCAGTGAAATTAAACAGCTATTCGAGTAAGTAAAAAGATTGTGTGGCGATGCCACTGTTGCATATAATGTTGCGCAGATGTACATACATATATCAGTACACATAGACATATATCCTGCTTATCTGCTTGTTGTTTATGGTTATTATTGAACTCGTACATATTTATGCTTGATAATAGGGACAGCAACAGCTGACGGCGATAGCAGTTTGTCAGGCAAACAAGTGAACAAATTACAAGTGCACGTTCATAATTTTGATTAAAAAAATGTTCACCAACTAATTTCTTTATTAATTGCACGATAACCATACAAAATGAAATCACGTATTCGCATACTGTCTGGATAATTTATATTTATCCGGGTGGCGACAACGCCTTTAAAAAAAAAAATGCATAAGAAATCTGCCTGTTTAAAGAAGCATTAAATTTATCCGCTTTGTGACGCCTTTTGAAAATGCATACGAGAATCTGCCGGTTTGCGAAGCTTTCTTTGTCCAATCAGAAAAAGAACGTCAAAAGATAAACGAAGAAAATGGAAAAATATTCGGTGTGCCGAATCTTAAATACTCTATTGGTATATTTGTATCTTATTACTTAAACTAAACTTATAATGCCAAGAATGAAATTTAATTAGAATGAGTTTGAACTCAAAATAGTTTTCATTTGCTGAGATTAAAATACAAAAATAATATTTATCTGATTAAACAAGTTTTACATTTCATATAGCAAATTGAATGATTCCGATAGGAATTTCTTAATGCGTTTTCGAAAAGTATTTGAATACAGACAGTTGATCAAAAATAAGCATTTCAGACTTAAATATATGCATAATCGTAATATCTACATTAAGTTTATTTAGAATTTAAAGTCATGTAACCAGATTAGAGATCTAGGTTGTAAAACATGCAAACATACATATAAATGTACATATAAAGCCCTCTTTTATGCATAGCTCATTGCCTGATTAGATTGAGGTATACACTATCTACCCAACTATAACGATAATCAACGTATCGTGTGGTTTAACCGCAGACTTGACTTTTCAATATTATCAGTGTGTTTCACACGAATTATAGGATTTTGATATCAATATATATTGCCTAACCAAAATTATTGCTTTTAGGTTTGTGAATGGCAAGAAAGATGATTACATTGAGACCCTGAGAACCGCAGTCGGCATACAATCGGTCTCCGCCTGGCCAGACAAGCGGGGAGAGATTGACCGCATGGTCAACTGGACGGCGGACAAGTTGACGGCGCTCGGCACCGAGATCGAGCTGGTTGATTTGGGCAAGCAGACGCTGCCCTCGGGCGAGAAGTTGGCATTGCCGAAGGCGTTGCTGGGCACACTTGGCACGGATAAGTCCAAGAAGACGGTGCTGGTCTACGGTCACTTGGATGTGCAGCCCGCCCTCAAGGAGGATGGCTGGGACACCAATCCCTTTGAGCTTACCGAAATCGATGGCAAACTGTTTGGGCGCGGTGCCAGCGATGACAAGGGACCTGTTCTGTGCTGGATCCATGCCATCGAAGCATACCAAAAGCTGAACATTCCGCTGCCCCTGAATGTGAAGTTCGTCTTTGAGGGGATGGAGGAGAGTGGCAGCGAAGGCCTCGACGAGATGCTGATGGCACGCAAAAACGATTTCCTCGCCGATGTGGATTTCGTGTGCATCTCTGACAACTACTGGCTGGGCAAGAAGCGACCCTGCCTCACGTACGGCCTGCGCGGCTTGGCCTACTTCCAGGTGGAGGTCGAGTGTGCCTCCAAGGATCTGCACAGCGGCGTCTTCGGCGGCACCGTGCACGAAGCGATGCCGGATCTGTGCTATCTGCTTAGCACACTGGTCGACAAGGATACGAATATTCTGATACCAGGCGTGAGTCGCGATGTAAGTAAGAGATCAATGCACGGATTGAATTTTAATTTCTTATTCATTGGATTGTGTCTTTATTATTCTCTATGGTTAAAAATATCTGAGTCAAACTGTTGCTAAGGCCATCCGATTTGTTTGCCCTACAGGTTGCGCCTCAATTGCCAAACGAGGAGGAAATCTACAAGAATATCGACTTTGAAGTGGCTGAGTACAAGTTAGTTGTATAATCTAATCTCCAATCATAAATCTACTGTCGTCTAAACTAATCTTCGTACCGCACCCTTTTCTTTTTTAGGAAAGACATTGGTGTTCAACACCTGCCGCACAATAGCAACAAGACTCGCTTGCTGCAGGCCAGATGGCGTTATCCCAGTCTCTCCATACATGGCATTGAGGGTGCCTTCTATGAGCCCGGCGCCAAGACTGTCATACCAAAGAAGGTCATTGGCAAGTTCTCCATACGCCTGGTGCCCAACCAGGATCCCATCCACATTGAGGAATGCGTTACCAAGTACTTAAATGACAAGTGGGCAGAGCGTGGCTCACCCAACAAGTTAAAGGTGTGCTAAACTTGAAGCCCTTTTTAAGTATCCAAGTGTGAAAGTTTTTAATTGTATTCTGCGACAGGTGGTCTTGTTGTCCGCTGGCAAGCCCTGGACTGAGGATCCCAATCACCCGCACTATGAGGCCGCCAAGCGTGCAATCAGACATGTTTTCAATGTGGATCCCGATATGACACGCGAGGGCGGTTCCATTCCAGTGACACTCACGCTGCAGGAGGCAACCGGCAAGAATGTGATTCTGGTTCCGGTGGGCGCCTGCGATGATGGCGCTCACTCGCAGAACGAGAAGATCGACATCTACAACTATATTGAAGGCGTAAGCTAAACGATCTTTTTAACTCTATTGTCAATTGTAACTCTCTTTGACTGCTTGCAGACGAAACTGTTGGGCGCCTACTTGCACGAGGTGGGCAAGTTGTAAACCGATTTCATGGGGATTCAATCCAAATCTTTACATCATGATGCAACATCACAACACAACTGTGCGCTTATACGAATATACAAAATTCTAAATAATCATTTTATATACTTTAACACCTTTTTATATGTGCTTTATGTCAAACAAAGCAAATAAACATTTTATATTGCATTCACAAGAAGAGTCGGCTCTTAATCTGTCCAAGAATCTCCGTATTTGTTCTGCTTGCCAGCTGGTTGCTCGTGTGCCGGCGCCAAGGGACGCTGCGGCAGTTGCTGTTGCACGGGCGCCTCATATGGCCTTGAGTAGGGGCTTTGTTGATGCTTCGAGTACTCCTCGCGATTCTTCTTACGCAGATCCTCGTACGACTCGCCCGGCTTGGCTGGTTGCAGTGGCAATTCTGTGTCCTCCATTGTGCTATCATCTGCCCAACGAAATACAAAATGAAAATCAAAGCAGAATATATCAGCAAAAGTATTTACTTACTGTCCAAGTTGGGTCTGTAGATATCATCCAGACCCGATAGCGTTGGGCGCGAATCCGTATCCAAATTGAGGGCCGTATTTCGCGACGGCTTGAAGCCGTCGTCGGTGTAGACATCCGCAGAGTTGGGTGTGAATGGGGCTAATGTGAATGCACGTCCCAGATTCTCATCAGGTGTCATGCTGCTCATGATGCCACCGCCCTGTCGACGTTGTCTGAGCAGTTCACCCAGGTGGGAGTTGGGCAATCGCATTATCTTCTCAGCACATTTCTGTTGGTAACTAAACTTGCCCACAAAATAGCCCATGATCACGCCCAGCACAACTTTGGGCACTGCTCCGTACTTGCCATTGCCCTGTAGGTAACCGTTCTTCACGCCAAAATAGGCCAACAGACCCAACCCGGTGCCGAAGGGCAGCGAACGCTGAACAAATGATTCCTGGTTGCATTCACGTAACGCCTTCAACTCCTCCGCACTGAAATTGTAGTCCGTCTGGAAGAGCAGGCGCAGGTCACAGCGATAATTGGATAGAGTGTAGCTCTCGGCTTACCAGTGGATGCTGATTAGACGGTGGCGGTTTGTTTTCATCGTTCAGTGTTAAATCCATTATAATTATTGTAAATACTGCAAGAATTCACGAAATTCCACCAGGCGGCTATCGCCGGCCTTTTCAATTGTTGGTCGCTTATCGATACATCGATAGCAATGCAATCATCAATAACTCTCCGCATGAATATCGGAAGACCATGCAACTAAATTATTCAAATGTAACAAACATTTACAAAATGGATATAAATTGTGACTTTTTTTTAAAAAAATCAATACTGGCCGGAAAAATTACTTCTTTGATTTAAATGCACAACAGTCTGGGATATTTTAATAGCACACTTTTAGGCGATGAGAGGTATGTTTTCATTGCATACTTTCAGGCGGCAAATTGAAATACAAATTATCAACTTACATGTGCACATGATATAATAATAATATGTAATAAAAGCATAATGTTGATGGCATTTTTTTAGATTTGGGGTTATGTTATTGTTAGTTATTATTGGAATTCATTGAATGCATTTCTTGAGCTAAGCAAACATGCTGCTCGTATGCATTTTGATTGAGTTTTGATTCGGCTGCATTGGGATACCCTTTTAGCGAACAATCAGCAATTGGCAAGCGCATAAGACAATAAATGAAAGTCTGGTTGCCAAAATTGGTAAACTGGTCAAAGTCAATGCAATGTGTAGATCTTGCCGCAGCCGCTGTCACGCAAACGTCAGTTGGCCATTTTCAGTTTCAGTCCCAGTCGCAGTCGTTGAACAATTGACAAAACATGAACAAGCGCCTTCGCCTTCGCCTTCGCCTTCAACTTCGCCTTCGCCTGCATCTGTCGTCGCCTGTTTTCGCCTTTTTTCGCCATTTTTGCGCCTTCACATGGATAATTTCTTGTGAAAAATCTCAGCGTCATGTTGTCGTTTTGTTGTGATGCATGAATTAAATCAAAGCAAAAAGGAACGCGGCTCGCAATAACAGCGCCAAATGCAGCAGCCGACTTGTGATTGAATCTTGTTTGTGTTGGCATGCCAAGTGTTTTGGGGCAATCATAAAGTGCCTTTTTGGATCGGGCCCTCATAGACAGTCATAGCGCGTCACATTCGACGAAAGCGAGTTGCGGCCAAAGCTAAAACAATCCATCTGACCTTGACCCAGCTAAACATCAACTAAATGCAGCAACGGTAAAAGCAGGTTCATTGCGCGCTGCACGAACTAATAGCCCACTAGTAAAACCGGCTAAAACACCAGCCAACCATCTTCTGGCCTCTTGATCTATGTGTGTGTTTTCATGTGTTCTTGGCCTGGCTACCATGCACAGCATTTGCGTTTGGCTAATGATGTTTGTACAAAGCCCGTTGATTAGCGACCACCTGCAAATCTCATTTACATTCAATGACGGGTCATTGCGAACGTGTATTAATCAAATGGCTAATACTAATTAAGTTTCTGGAACGATGATGCTGTTTTGATCCTTGCGAGATTTAAAATATGATGAACATTGAAAGGAGAATAAAGCCAATTAAATAAATTACAAAATAAGATCTGCGCACAGCTTAAAAGTAAGGGCGATGAACATTTGGTACCGATCCAAGTACCTATTTTGGGATCGTTTTTAAGTATGAATTTCGACCAAGAATCCCGCTCGGTATTTGAAAAATTGATTACTGTTGACAAAGTTATGGCTCTGGAAAGTTTGTAACCATCCACCTTTTGATGGTATAATTTTAAGATGAGATTCGATCCAGAATGGCGTTGACAAATATAAATGTAGAAAGGTGTACTAAATGTCAAAACATCTAAAGCAAAATATATGTACATATATAAAATGTGACTCCTATGGACATCTGATGAGAAAAAGTTTAGAATCTAGCGCCGGTGAATTGGTCACGTTTTTTCTTTGCCCCACTCGAAGTCTAGATATTATTTGTGTAACCGAACCCGAATTGATTCTTGGAATGGGCGCAGTTGGCAGCGCCCCAAAAAAAGGGAAACTACAGTTATCTGCAGTGTATTTTTACTTACTAATTTTACAAGCTATCATAATGACAATTTGGTAAGACGAGACGTCAAAATGCGACACAGGGTAACTGTAATCAGCCCGAAAAGGGGGCCAAACCCAAAATGGGGATCACGTCGCGGATAGATTATAATTTCATGGTAATGCCCGATTCCGCCCGACCAACAGCAGACATCTGTATGAACAAGCATTAAATGAATCAACACGTAGAAAAAATTAATGTTTCTACTTCACTTTTTGTTTGAATGTTGCTTTGCATTGTTTTATTTTTTTAATAAGTCAGTTGAGAATTACACCCAAATGTCCAGCAGGCAATGAGGCGGATCGGAGCGTCGGATCTTTTGAATGGAGCACGTCGCGACGTTGGGTCTTCAATTTGGCGCTAACCATATTCAAAAATGATTTTTTTTTTTGTTTTTGGCTCGGGCCGGGTCTATGGCCGTTTGGAATTGGAAGTGAGATCGATGCAATTGGTTATGAAACATTGGGCTGGGGGATTGACGGTTAATTGTAAGTTTCCGGTTGAGTGGAAACTCATTTATCTAACTGCAGCAACTTCAGTGTGACTCTGTCAGTCAGTCAGTCAGTCAATGAATCGCAGATGAAAATGAAAACCGGGAGAGTCAATGAAAATGTCGCTATTTAGGTTAACTGCATACGACAGAGATGCGGAAGCATAACAAAATGCAAAATAAAACAAAACAAAACTGCAAACTGAAATGCTCATCAGTGGAAAAGTATGTGGGTGAAACTAGTCTAGAGCATAATGAGATCACAGTTTTTAATTAGCGCACAAAATGGCAATTGCAAAGAAAATTGCGTTTAAATTTCAAAAGTGTACTGAATGAAGTTTCTTTTTTTTCATTTGGCATTTGATTTAAATTGATAATGCACACAGCAACGAGTTCTGTTATCATATCAGTAGCAACATCAATATTTACCGAAATTAAATTTAATCGCCTTTGTCAACTTTGTCCAAAACGAACTAAGTATCATATGCCTGAGAATGTTAGTCATACGCTTAGCTAGATAGATTGGGTAGGCAGTGTGCCCACACAGTTGGGTTTTTTCCTCGAAACGAAGGTAACGCGATCTACATTTAAAAGGAAAAACTCTTAATTGGCTGCCATATGTACTCGTGTCAGCGCGGAATAGCAAATGATACGGCTGATAAGCCATTCAATTAAAGTGTAATGAATAGCTCCTTCCCCATTCAATCTGCAGCAACAGAAGTAAACAAGTTGTCTTGCATAACATTTAATTTGAGATTATACAATTGCCGTGATTACACATTGCATTACCGATAATCAAAAGAAGTTTAAGTGATAAATTGATATGTCTGTTTGCCAAAGCTAATGGCATAAATAAATATCATGACTATCTAATCGAGAAACAGCGCAAAAGCCAAATCAGCTGATTGCTGTCAGGTCTACTCGGATACCCCAATGAGCTTCTAAGAAAGTGAAGAACTTTTCCGACCTTGAGTTATTATTAAAACCAAGCAAATAATATATAAATATCGTTAATTCATTAAAAATTATCTAATCTTTAAGGGTCTGCAGGCTTCATCTATTTTCGAAACTCAAGTCAATTGGATACAGCAACGCAAATAATAAGTTATTTACTTAATTAGTTGTGCATGGAATCGAATGAGGAACCAGTAAAAATAGTTAGCTTGTTTGTGTTTATTAATTGTATACCTTTCCTTTGTTATATTTGTATTGATCGAGTACAAACAAATTGCACAGGCTGTTACGCAATTAGGGGTCTGACACTTGATACTAAAAAACATACAGAAAAATGGTCAATTATTACAAAGACAAATGAACATTTTATTCGAGAGTATACTTCACACTAAATAAGTATTTCAAATCTAATCACTACATATTTCGAAAATAGCAACACTCAAGTCGTTCAGTTCTTAGTAACATATATATCATTATATTTAATGACGACAACCCACACACACAGACAGACAGATGTATATCACATATGCAATCAGCCAACTTTTTGCGATGATCTTATCATTACGTATTTCTTAAATAACAACTGACTTACCTCATTGATCCAGTCAATTTGTTCTGTTTTTTAATGCATGTTAGTAACATATACATCATCATATTTAATGACGACAACCCACACACACACACACATATATACACTCAGGCATTATACCTCGTTTTGGAGGTGATATGCGAAATCAGCAAACTTTTTGCGATGATCTGCGCGAAGCTTTGACGTCATTTATTCAACGCTAGCCCAATTTGAAATTAAAATTTTGGCTTTCTCAACAAATTCATTGAGGTTTGTTTCTATATCATACCTGCTTTGGCCATCCACTGGACACTTCCGAAACAATTGACGTATGTTCAGGGCAGGTGAGGCGCCTCTTGTTTGTTGAATGTGGCTTTTCGCAAGTATCAACAATAAGATAAACACTGCGCATAGATATAAATAAATATTCAGCTTAAACTCTTTTAGAGAAATCTAATTTATTAAGTGAGAAAATATTAATTTCCAGCAATCAAATGAAACATGACCAAATAATTACCAAAAAATATTTTAAAACTGAAATTATATAAAAAACACATGACAGACATCTGGGCATATATTAAGATTAATTATATTTTAAAAATTTAATAAACCCAATGTTTTATAACCCTTTATTGTATTGATAAATTTTAAATTAATCATTATCATTTTTTTATTACTTATTTAATTTATTTTTTTAAATTAAAAGAGTAATTTTATTACTATTTGTATTTATTTGAATAGACTTTTACTTTGATTACGTATAGATTATAATGAAAGTTTCGTTCCCAGAGTGTTGCATAGTCGGGTATATATTCTTTTCATTTCAGCTACATCTTATTTGCGTTTGCTTCTTTCTAATCATGCAAGGTTAAAGGCAAATAAGCGCCAAGCGTTCTGCTATTTCTGAGTAGTATATTGTCCGATTAAAGAAAAGACGAATAGCTTTTGAATGAGATAAGCTACATTGTTCGACAGCCTCCAAAATTATGTAAGCGGTCAAAAGTTTAAATTTGTTTAATTAAAGGTTGTATAAGTAAGATCTCAATCTCTTTTTTAAGTAAGATCTCATCAAAAATAGTCGATGTTTTTTTTGTAGAGTTGCCATGTGTTAGTTTTGACTAAGAGTTATGGTATATGGGAGTTTTTTGGGTTCTTGGTAGGTGATATCATTGAGTATACTGAGTAAAACAAACACTGGCCGTCTCGGGCATGAAATGTGTGCGAGATATAGCGATAAGATAAATTGAAACTCAAATATTTGACATTGGTATTAACACAAGTTTTGCCACTCAGCTGCCTCTGCAGTTGGACTGGCAACTTAACAATTTTGCAGTGCCCAAAAAGTTCTTTCCATACCATATTGAACAAGTTGTGATACCTATGCATGTGCATATGTATGCGTGCCTCAAACAGTGAGGCAACTGACAGTGACCGTTAACTTTGACCCAGAAACCCACTAAAACGTAAACAAAGCCACCCACGCAGCACATGAATAGAATTCGGCGTTTTTCACTACGTTTCTATTCTCAGGCAATAAGCTAAACTTTAGTTAAATCTAAGCATAATTAGCTAGACAGCATGAGCACGCAATCCAAACCAAAAAGTTCAGAAAACACACGCGAATGAGTAAATTTTTGTATTATCAGTGAGATTGGGCATTGATAAGATATGAACGGGTGTTGGCTACAGCTAAGCAGCTCCCAATGTTTAATTTCGTCTCTGTGTAAACTGTGAGCAAAGTTTCAGAGTTTTGCAAAGTGTAAGAATAAAAAAAATATTAATAACTGTATTGCCAAAAGCTTCTCTCTCAAATCCGCATAATGCACATACTCTTGATATTGATAACAGGTAGCGAGCTTTTCAAGTGAAAAAATACACAAACACACTAACTGGCCATTTCATAACTTTACGCATTATTCCGTCTGATGTCCACGTGTTCCACTGGGGCGTTGAGCACACCGGTAATGGGTGGGTATCTTTGTGCGCTGAGCGAGCGAGCGAACGATCAACTTTTTCGCTCATGGAATCTCACTCCAGCTCCAGCGCTTTAGCTCTGCGTGCTCTCTGCCACTCTGCCATTCTGCCGCTCTGCCGGTGCTTCTGCGCTCCCAACAGCAACTGCTGTATTTATATGTGTGTGAAACGGTGGTGAAGTTTCAGTTCGGTTTTGCTCATTGCCGCTTTGTGCGAAGGTTCCATTTAGCATTGCGTTTATTCGGCGCAAAGCTTTCTCATCGAACGGTCGTGTGTGTCTCCGCTTCGCTTCGGCTAGTTAGTTTCGCCGCGATTCGCAGCTGCGACAGTCAACGCGGTGTCCAATTGTATATCTCGATAGATTTTCGGCTCCGATCGTGCCGCTCCGCAAAAGCCCGTGGAGTACGTACGCAAACAGACAGCCGTGTGTCAAAGCTGAGTGAGAGGCACAACCCCCGTATACCCACCCAACCCCAATCGTGATCTTCACTATCGCTCTGTGTTCTCTAGGTAATTAAAATCGAAGCAATAGTTTCTGAAATGAAAATAAGTGCAAAAATCATGTATGTTAAACTTATATGTATTGAAATCAAAGGCAGACAGCTACAAACATTGAGCAATTTATGGGACTGCAGTTAGTTTGCTTGTTCTTTTTTATGGGCATATCTGTCTCTCTCTGTGTGTGTGTGTGTGTGTGTGAGTTTGTGTGTGTTTGGTGCTCGCCTTTGCTCAATGCTTTTCGGTGACATTTTCCTCGGCTGCTGCTTGCGGCATTTCTCGCTTGCCTCTTTCAGACTCGTTTTCGAAATTCTTTTTGTTGTATCTCTTATGTGAAATTTTTTTTGCGCCGAAACCTAAAATTGATAGCGAACGCCGCCGACAATCGCATTCGCAGTCGCGCAGGCAGCCAGGTCGAGAGATCTTCAGACTTGAAGAACGCCAAGCGCGTTGAAGGACTTTCTGTGAAATATAAAAATTAAAAACAAACAATAAGAAAGAAAAGAAAAGATAATTGAAATTGAAATTGCGCCGGTGCAATCAGCAGCAGCAAAGACAAAACAAAAGTGCAAACAGCAAAGCAGACAAAAAACACAAACTATATATGTGTACCATATACATTTAATATAAATACAATACATAATATCTATATATATACATATATAAATGTTTGCTTGTATAGAGAAAATAAAGCAAAAAGTTGAGTGCATAGATTAACAGGCGCACAGATACAAATGTATCTGTAGACTTAAACAAGAAAGTGTGCAAAATTTTCTACAATTTATTTCACCTTTTTGTGTGCTGTGAGTAAAATAAAAAAATTAAAGAAAGGAAAAGAAATACACAGTAAGCGTGAAATGCGAGTTTTTTAAGATCAAGCCCTTGTGCTAGTTGATCAACAGTGTCGTCGTCTTCCAGCAACGTGATAAGGGAAACGACTCGAGAATTATTGACATGCCAACAAATATATTTACAGTTAGCACATAATAATATATGCCCATGTGAGCATTGTGAACATTTGATTAAAGCAACAAAAAAAAAAGAAATCAAAAATTATCACGAAATCTTTCTGTGCAAGTGGTATCTTTTATTAGCTATTATTTCGTTTGAGCTTTTTGCGGTTGGCGCAAACTTGACCCTGTTTCTCAACCAGCAACAGTTATACTAGTTATATAATTGCCAAAAGCCACGAAAACGATGGACAGACGAGCAGACTCAGAGATTCGAGACGAGTAGACCTTAATAAAAAGTGGTTGCTTTAACCCCCTGGCCGAAGCTGGCACTTAAAATTACTTAAGCGACGCAACAACAGCTACAACTGAAATACAATAAAAAATTAAACCTTTTTGCCCAGCGATCTTGCAGCAATTACCAAAACAACAAAAAACATTGTGAAAACTCACCGATGAACGCATTTTACGTCCATGTGAAATTTTCGAGAGATGGCACCGTGAATATGAGTACCCTTTGCCTGCACTCACACGTACTCACGGCAGACTCACACACTCAGACACTCATGCATGCAATTTGTGAGCCGTTTACTTAAAAAGCCAAAAACCACACAACTTGTAGGTGCTCACTGCAAAGATACATTTGTTTATCTTTGCCATCAATTTGTTGTACGTGGCATAAACATTATTTCACTTCTGTACATTTGCAGACTATAGTGATCCAAGTCCACAATTATATCCCTTTGAAATTCGAAGTATTTTACAATCAGATAATACACAAAATGGAACTACGTACATAAGTGTATGCAAATTGTAATCGCTTCTTGAAACACACCGTTCTAGTTTTCAGGAAATCACTGTACTTGGTTTCATTTTACACAATCGGAAACTATTTGTAATTCGTTTGTTTACACATTCGACTGTAAATCAAGTTCAAGCTGCGGTGATTAAAAAAAATAAAATGCGTTTCAGTTCTTGTGAATGTCGAATGAATCATTTTACCGCAATTTAGGCTAGTGAAGCAACAATTGCTGTTAAAAACGATTGAGAACTCCAACTCAGCGGATATTACGCAATAGTTGTCGTTGTCTGAAACACATCCATATATGTACATACAGATGTCTGCGTGTGAAACACAGTTTCTATACCCGCTCTCGTCCCGGACAGGTGCTAATTTGTGGTTCATAATTCACAGAAATGTGCGAGTGGTCGTTCAAGTATCAGCAAACGTTTTTTTTATGCCTCATAACTCAGCGAACGGATCGCTAAGAAATATATATATATATATATATATACATATATATAAAGCAAAAGAAGAAAACAATATTCATATCGATGACGTTGAGTGCTCTTATCTTTGCCATTGATATTATGCCTATTTCTACGCCATTTGCTCATTGTCGTATTTGAACAACTTCCGCTGCATTATCGGGTTCTATGGAAATTGCACATTTCACGGGTTGCCAAGTCACTTTAGAAAAGTTGCTAATTTCACAATATTATGTTACTTAGTTTAAGGCAATTTATGTTACATTCTAAGGTTTTCTTTTTTAATCACAAGGTAAGAATTCATTCTTTCGAGCGATATTCCTGTAGTTTTACATCTCGCTAAAATTCCTTTTGATGTATGTGTACAACGAATTCGATATAAAAATATTTTATCGAAACTATCAGTTGTTACTTGTTCATTTTGTGATTTGATATTTCCCATCGTGCCGTTTTGTTTTCTGTGTGGTAAACAGTAGCGAGCATGAGGAAAAGTTTGAGAATGATTGGATGGCGGAATGTAATCTATAGAATAAAAAAAAGAAAACGAAATTTATTTCAAAATTAATGAAAAATGTTAAGTAGATTGCTTTAAATAAACAGCACATAGTATAAAGAAAAAAAATAATTATGCATATATTCTGAAATAACAAAAGTCAACGGAAATTTATATGGCAAGCTTTTCGGATATACATATGTATTCCATGTTCAATATATGGAAATACGTATATTAAATACACTAAGAATGCATATTTTGTGTATATTTTGCCATTCTCATTGGCGTCCAGAGTCTGGAGTCTCGATTTTCAGCAGTCATTTGGTGTTTGGTTGCGTCTTTGCAACCAGAGCGTTGTGCATTTGACAACCACATAGAAGAAAAACAAAACAACTTTAGAGAAAACCACAGATATATTGTGTAAGCATACGTATTTGTGCATTTGGGCGGTATGTCAACCTTGCCCCCAATAGATACAACTCGCTGTGGTTGCTGGGATGAGCAACAAATGCTTGCGCTCAATATGTGTTTCGATAAAGAACCAACACGCACTTATCAGCGCTCAATCAAAACAAAAGCGATGCAACCATTGCCCCAAAATAGCAACAGCAATAACAATAACAACAACAAGAGGAATGTTGACAAATCCCATGAAAATAATGCGTTAGCTCAAGAGGCTTTCATTGCCGCGTTCAAATATGTGCATTTTGTCATTTCGAAATCCTCGCTCTTAACGCCAAGTGCACATGACTGTGGCTGGTCCGCGCCAGAGTTGCCATTCATATCTATAATTAGCAAATGTCGAGCGTTTTCCCAATACGATAAGATAACCGCTGTCAACCCTCCGCTGTCTTCGATAGCGTTAAATAAGTTATAAAGGCAACCAGGCCAGACAGATGCGCTCTAAACATAGAGAAGGAAGCCTAAATCGTATTTATATATATACAAATTTTTCGCCATGGCAGCAGAGAACTTACCTCCAAAATTTCAGATATCTATAGAGTGCTGATTGAGTATACATAAAAATATATAATATAATCAAAGATAAATTCCAATGCCTGTTAATTACGTATACCCAAATTGAAATGTCTTGCAGCGCCTTTCACGGCTACAGGGTATATTCCTGTATGACCTCGAAACGAGCACATGGTCTGGAAATAGGAAATGCTTTAATTTTTTCTAAATATTTGTGTACATTTTTGTCTTTTTTTTTTGGGGGTAAACGTGCCGCACTTGCAGCGTTTTCTATTGTTGTAAACAACTGAGAAATTGCTTAGCAGATAATTATTGTTATTCTTTGAATTGAGCTGTAGGGTTTAGTTTACATCTGGGGAACAGGTGGCTCTCAAAATTCTGGCAGAAATGTTAAGCACTCGTCGGCGCCGGCTTCGCTGCTTCATATTTGTTTTACTTGATTAGTTGATCAATGAAGAATATATTTGCATACGGATATTTATAGCCCACGCCAAACAATTTGGTCAATTGGCAGAGGCAATCAAAGGCACAAAACACGCGCAAGCATGAATGAGGCTCGTTTTTCGTTGTGTATTTGTTTTTTTTTGGTTTCTTTTTTAATATTTTTTAAATGGCACCAAATGTGGACCGTTGTGACCTCGTCTGGGATTATGAGTGCGTTGGCTGCAGCCACTGATAGTAAAATGTGGCCGACAGATCGATTGCATGGGTTTGTTGGACTTGTGCTTGTGCCCAGCGTCAGAGTCGCTGCTAGAAGCGTTGTATATGGCGTATGAGTAATCTGCAACAGGCCCGCGCGTTGCCTGTTGCTCCCCTCTCTTGCGTTACGTGACAATATGTTTGGGGCACGTTCGACGCATATTAATCAGCGCTCCAACAAGCAGATAAATAAATTCGCTTGACACTCTTTTAAGTGCCCCTCTGTGCGAGGGGCGACGCATGGTTGCAGCTCATTAGGCCGGTGATTTGTATGGGAAATGCATTGTGCGGCTACGCTTTGTATTGTGTGTTCCACGCATTATTATATATATATAGACGTATTATACAAATTATACGAAAGAGTGATTTTCAAAAACAGCGAGACGATGCTTTGGCATTTCTCATTTGACAACGGAGGCAGAGACAGAGGCAGAGGCGTCAAACAACAAATAATAAAATAGTTTGCAACACCAGAGAGTTATGGGACATTGATAAAGTTATTACACTTGATTTGGACTTGAGAAAAGTTTTCAAAAATTGCAAATTAAATTAGAAATATATTGAACTTTTAAATTAGGTTCCCCAACTTAAGAAACTATTAAATTGACTTTTTTCAATTATTTTCTGCTGATCAAATTGAGAATTAATTGACACGGGCTAAGGAAAAATGATAAAAACTTCTCAGTCAAACATAAGGTCAAGTTGTTTTATTGTTGCTTTCTTTTATATACTCCGACATATGTACATATATATATTATTTAATAATATAAAGAAAATTAAATATAATAATATAGCATATGTATTATTTGACTCATCTGTAATGAACTTTGATTTGTGAAACTTTAACACAGCATTACCAAAAGCGATTGCCAGTTATGGAAATTTGCGAATGGCTTTAATTAACAAAGTCAGGCAGCTGGGGAAGCTGCAACAGGCACAGCACTCATAGCAGTGGCAGCAATGACAAAGTTCGTTAAAAGTGAATTTAGAGACTTGCAATTAAACGCTAATTATACACAATTAACATCAAAGCTAATAGCAGCAGCAGCAGCAGCAGCAGCAGCAGCAAGTATAAAAATAGTAGTTAAATTCAAAAATCAAAAATAATAGTATTTAAACGCATACAAGCAAACAAATGGATGCAAAGCGAGTGTTGAGTGCTTTCTATATATGTATGTGTGTGTACATACACATATGTATATGACTATAGCCTTAAGCAAAGTGAACTTTCGATTTGGACATTTGAAATTCGCATGTTTTTCACATTTTATTTTAGTTTTATTTTGCGTTTACTTTCAGCTGTGGAACGGACTGCCGACCATTTATGTCTTATAAAAGGTAATCAGCTTGCACATTAGCATGCAACGAATCACAAAAAATAACCTTAACGACCAAAAAACAAAAACAAAAAAACAAAATCAACGCGCGTTTGTGCCTCCAAATTGAGCTGTACCATTGGCAATGTACCAGATTCGCCAAAGCTCCGATCTCCCAATTTAGTGGCGTCTCCAACGACTGAAAACAGCTCATACAGCCACAGCAACAACAACTGCAACATCATCATTTGAATCATCATCAACATCATGATGTTTAAAAACCAGTTTGGCAAAACCAGACAGCAAAGTTGCTGTTGCTATTGCTATTGCTGCGGCTATTGCCACTGCCATTGCCTTTGTTATTCCGCCCGCATTTAACCCGTCGCCACTCTGGCCAAGTTGCATTCGCCGGCCGGCTGACTGGCCGGCAAAGTTGGTCTAAAAGCCAAGCAACAAGTGGTCATAACTGTCAAATGACTCGGTGTCGGCCTCTGCCACAGCGTTCGACAGCCACTGCCAATAGCCAACGGCAAGTGGGCCACTTTAATGGGCAGCAGTCGTGCGTGCTCTTAACGTGTCAACTGCCAAGTGGCAACCGAAAGGAGGCACAACACAGCAGCCACAACAGCCACAGCAGCCACATCAGGCACAGCACCCGGCATCTGACCATGCAATCTTCAGCGCTATTGTGCACATCGACAGATACAGATACGACTACGATATATTTATGCATAGTTTATTAAACTGCTACCAAAACCTAACCGCAGGCTAATTTGTCTACAGGAGTGCCTTCGCTTTCTGTGTGTGAGTGTGTTTTCAGTTTGATTGCTGTTTGGCCTGTTCTTCTGGCTGGCCTTGTACTTCTGTGCCACACCATTGACCAACCGGGCGGTTTGTATTTCGTCTGCACGTGTTTTTGTCTACACTGTGCTTCAGAATGTGGCAACAACTTGGCTTTCTGTTTTCTTGTGAGTTTTTAAAGATATAATTCCTGTATCATTTAATAATTTAATACTGCTGAATGCACATCATATTGGTTTCAACATGATAAAAACAGGGAAAACTAAAATTTGGATCAGTTATTCATTGATAATTTTATTTTGTGATTGTAGTATAGAAAACCATCTCAATAATCATTTAACCTATCAGAGGTGAAAAGCATCCATTATGCAAATTCTCAAGTTCTACGTAGATCATTTGCTGTTCAGTGTAAACATATACAATATGTGAATATATACAACCGTGCAGTTAAGGACAGGCAGACAGGCAGACAGACAGACAAGACGAGTCCGGCGCATTGGCAGGTGCAATTGGGGAACAATTTTACGCTGCAGCTGAATTATTTATGACATGTTGTTAAAGTTTATTGATAGTTACAAGTTGTTGGCTGTGAGTTCAATGCGATTGAATATCGAAATCGAAATTAAAACGAAAACCAAAATTTTGACTTTGGATGCTGGGCAATTAATCATAGTAGTTCCAAGAATAACAGCAATTGTTTTTGCCATGCAATGATACTCAAATAGTTCGCACTAACCTCGACCGTTGAGTTAATTAGATACTATGACCCGGTTTAATCGGAAGTAGTTGAAGTGTTAATGACTACAATTAATTGTGGACCGTGACAAGGTCTTCTGCTTAGTAACTGCTATAAATAGCAGCTATAGATTATGCAATAGATCGAACACACTTCGAATAGAGAAACCCACGCACATTTAGTTTCGTTTCGGTTTGGGCCAAATTCAATTAAGATGTTATTTCATAACATCACCCAAGCAATACGATCCACTAGTTGGAAATTGCCGGAAATCCAGCAGGGAATATGCGATCATCCAACAACATTGATCGTTCGTTGTTCGCCAATTAGCGCAACCGTGGTTAGTAATTTAGCTTAACTATATGTATGTAGCTACATCTGTGTATCTGTATCTGTATCTGTATCTGTATCTGTTACTGCTGCCATATATCAGCTTCTCTATACCGCATTTGCTAGATTAGTCTGTCTCGCAAACTTGTTGAAAATGTTAGCAATTGTAAAGCACTGATTAACTACGACTACGACTAGTGGCCCGTAAGTCAGATTAAATTAACGTGCTTCTAATTATAAACAATCGGGAAAAAGTTCAATGAAATGTCAATTTGCCCAGTGCCGCGCTTCCTTCCAGCGTCATTCGCCAACTGATTGACATTGCTGGATGCAGTCTAAACACTTCAAACAGACACTTTCATACTTGTTTAACTGATTACATGGCTATTGCTAATTGTTATCTTCTTGCCAATGCAATCATTCGAATACGTTTGTACTGAGCTATCATATCGACAATATCTTTCGAGCTGTATCATATGATTATCAGCTTAACAGAAACATTTAGATCCAATCCGGTTTTAATGTATTAATGTAAAGTCCACAACGTAACGAACGTAAAATAAATTCAAAGCTCAGTTCAATCTATAACAGTAAATTATAGCCAAGTTTGCTTTAATAAGTATAGTTAATTCCCTATTTAACGAAATGTATGAGAGGCTGTAAAAGAATAACGATTCTGGGTTATGTTCTTTTCAGGAAATACTAAGCTAAAGTTATATGATATATGAACATATCCATATATTATATATTAAAATCATCAGCTGTTGTTGTGTGAGGTGCTAGCACCACTTTAGCATTTTTAATCCCCTATTATAAATTGTCGGCCGCACACAATAGGGAGCTTAGCAAGGAGGTTACGAAACGATGGTCAGACAAAGTGCAGCAGACTGAATGGTTGGCGCCCATTGAAAAGTGCAATCCCATTTGGCACTAATCAACGTTCACTTGTCTACGAGTAAATCATCATCATCAGCAACGTTGTGATGATCATCGTCAGCATCATCTGTGAATGCAAATGTATCTATGCCAAATGACAATGAGATACGTTGGCGTTGTTGTCAACGCGCCAAAATTTTGCGTAGGTGTTCGTTTCGACTGCTGATCTGTGCCAGCCACAAACACACGATCACACACACACAGCAGGCCATAACCGGCCTCTCAGTCAAAACTGAATTAATAAGAAATAATCAAAGTTTCAAAATTGAATTGTTGTTGCTGGTCAGTGGTGCCTTTCTCTTGACTGCTGCACTGCATCCAGGCAAAATCGCATGTCGCTGCTGTGGTCAGTTTCGAGACGGGGTTTCACATGCATGGGACGCAGTCTGTGTGAAATGCTTTGTGTTTAAGAAACTAAACGTGCACTTCATTACGAAATTTGTATGAATATATATATATTTTGATTTTTATAGTATATAAAATGTACAAACATCGAAGAGACGAAATTAAATTGTGCATTTGCTGCTTGAGAATGTTTGAAATATTTGCAGTACTTGAGGCATTGTGGTTCGATTTCATGCCCAAGGCAAATCACATTTAACAGTAGCTGTCAAATGTATGCAGACACCTTATTAATGGATTAAGTTTTCAAATTAAACAATCATGATTTAATTTTCTTTATATCTAAAGAAAACTGGCAAGCTACAAAACTAAATATACAAGCCAATTTTCCTAGTCCAGATTTGATCAGTTTTCTGATTATGTAAAATAATTTTCCAATTAAATATTACAGATATTAAGATGTGTTTGGTGTAGGTGTAAACTAATCTTTCAAATGATAATCACAACATACATTTATAAGTTAGTACAATAAAAGTGTTTATAGGATTGAAAGGTTTGCTTTGTTCATCTGGGTATCTGAATAGTAAAAATTTCTGTTTACCGTTTCCTTTCTAATTGCTACAACTGCTTTCTCTACACAAGCACTGTTAATTACTGAATAAGCAATCATGTTTCGGGTTTTTTTTTTTACATATTGATTAGTTTTGAAATTTTAAAGCATTTATGAATCACTGGTAAGCGTATTTTCCCATTTCCGACCTTATATTATTGCAAACTCAAAAACACCAAGGTTTTTACAAATAACATAAGCTCGCATGAATCAGTTTTATGGGAATATATACTTTTTCAATATACTTTTGTTTGCCCAAGGCTGGCGGCTCGCCAAATGATCAAGCGACACTGAAAATACCATGGGTACTGGGGGAAAATGTTGTTGAGTTTCCCTATAAATTTAGCAGCCATCTGTTGATGTCTCGCCGAGTTCAAGTTCAATGGAAATTGTGTGGTGCATGTGCCAACAATAGGCAATGTTTTTTTTTGGTCAATTTCGAGCAATCTGAGAGCTGCAGTTGATTTTTCATAGTTTCATATTGAATTTTTTGTTTTTTTTTTTGGGGCTATTGTTTATTGCATTTTTGGTGCATTGACTTCGAGTGTGGGGCCCACGTTTTTGCTTTGGTTTTGATTTTACTTTTTACTTTACGCCCCACCTTTTTGTGGGGCGATATTAACTGAGTGGCGGGGAGGCGAGAGAGTTCAGCGATCGTTGGCAACAGCACGTTTTGCATAACTCACATAATTTTCGCTTATGCTTTGCGCTTTTTACCAGTTGAGCCCATTGCTCGAGTGCGAGACTCACATTAAAGTTACGTATCTTCAAGATTGGATTCGTTTCATTTCTGTCTTCTTCTGTATTTCCATTTTTTTGTTGCGTTGCTTACTTTTCGTGGAAATCAATAAAATACCTGCTGCGGTTCTTTTTTTCTTTCTGTTTTTGTTTATGGGGATTTTTTTTTATTAATAAAATGTTTTGAACTTACGCTTAAGATGGGCTCATTTGCACTTGATTAGCGTTGCCACACTTTTCGAATGCTCAGAGCGAAATGCTCAATTGGCAAATTTAAGCCGCTTTGCCAAATTGGCATATTGATACTATGTATACTTCTGTTGATAACGCGGGGCTAGCGAAGTGGCTGTGGGGGTTGGGGTCGCAACGAATTGGGTCATTAGACCCCGCAGACAGAGCTCTACTGCGGCGACTGCAGTCGAGCTGTGTGGCTTGAGGTAATGAGCTCAGCGCTAGGCTATAGATCGAGAACAAAATAAAATTGGAATATGCTAATTGCCAGTAGAGTTGCCGCGAGCGAATGAGTGTGTCTGTATGTGCGTGTGTGTGTGTGTTTGACAATCTGCCCACAAGTTATCGCAAAATGCTCACTGCTTGTTTTCTATGACGACACGACTGTGTAAAATATTCACAGTTCGCCTTGAATGAACTGGCGCGCTCTTTGCTTTTTTGCTTGTCATTTTATTTATTATTATTTTTATTTTTATATTTCGAATTGTGAATGGCAGCTTTCGACTTGGCTAGCTTCTTTTGGCCCGCTGCCTGATTCATAAAACGCTTTGCTCTATGACTGAGACGTCATCGGGGCAACAAAGCGCCAAGTTTGTCTTATAAGCTATTTATACACATATGAATGTGTATGTAAGTGATTTTTATACATGCATAAGCGCGCAGGTAAGACAACGAAATCACCTGATATTTAAATAGCGGCGCGTCATTTCTGTTTTCAGAAGAAACAGAAAGAGAAAGAGAACGAGAAAGAGAAAGAGAGAGAGCGAGAGATACCGGGATATGCATGAAACAAAAGAAAGAGTTTTGGCAACGGAAACGTAGAGAGAAAACGAAACCAAATTGCAGAAGAAAGACACAGACTCTATATAAAATCGTAAACACTATAGTTCAATAAACCACAGAGTCGACGTTAGAAGTTAACGGTTACCCATACAAATCGATGTCACTCCCCACACTTTACACTGATCGCATAAGAAATGAATTTATGGCGCACACCATGTTGATTAGTGTAGATTATTTTGCATAGCCAATTGGCAATAGAAGCAACCGCTAAATTGAGCTAAGGTTGAGTAATTTTATCTCTTGCCTCTATTTATAAACCATTAGATATATAAAATCGCGAAAAAGCTTTTATTATTTACCGGCGGGCGGTGAGCACAATTTAAACGTGCCTATAAAAAAGAGATTTGCACAAATCTAAATACGCACACACAAACACATAAATCTACACACAAAAATCCAAAAATTTTGCATCGCTCTCCACACGTTGAGATTTTTACGATTTTTTTATGGTTTGTCAACACTTAAATCTACTTACCATATGATATACATATGCATACACATAATTTTTTTTTTGTTGCATGCCCTCAAATATGTACATATGATGAGAGGGTATAGAATCCAAACAAGCACAAAAGAAATGCCGAATCTCTGGCTATATATATTTACCCATGGTTAGGGGCATCAAATGATGACCGACAAACGTATGAGTAGCAAAAAGCAAATAGCGGTACCTCCTCTTTTATACCCTGCAAAGTGGGGCATTTCCGAGTGAGATCAGGTTTTCTTTACATAAATATATATATATATATATTCTCAATAAATATGATTCATTTATTGGGATTTTTACCTTAATAAAATTTGTATGCATACGTTGATTTGTTTTGTGATATAATTGTTTTAATTTGTGCCTTCATAAATTAAAAATAATATAATATAATTAATGACATAAAATGCAGCAGCTAATTTTAGAATGTCATATGCTTGGGATATTCGTGTTTTAATTTATTGTATGGCATTTGAAAATATATAAACGATTGTCGGCAATATATGTATATACAAATATTCTGATGAGAGACGGTTTTCATTTCAAATTTATTTATTTGATGATTTGAATTTAATTAGTTAACATTTTCTACACGGTATCTGTCAGCTCACACAAATAAGTTGCATTTGCCTTAGTATATGTTGCTAATGTGGTCGCTTCTTTTTATTTAATTTTTTGGCATCGCATGAGTCAAGGTTAGGCGCATTTGTCATCATTTAACTTTAAAGTTGATTTTCTAGTTGTTGTTGTTGCCTCTGATTTCTTTCAATTTACGAAAAATGTTTGTTCTAAGCTGTTTCGCCATTAAATGCCACTTGGAAGTCAAGCGTTTCAATTTCTCCCTTCCCCACCACTATTTTTTTTTTAAGCAAGCGCATATTCAAATCGTATGCCGCCAGACAGTGTCAAAGCACCGTCTTTCACCGACCGCCCACCGTCCAACGTCCACCGACCACTGTCACTTCCCCCTCAGTCTGTCCACATGGCTAATTTTCAGCTTCCTGTCGACTGTTTTTTATTTGAAGCGCACGTGTGAGAATGGCGAGCAGAACGCAATCAATTAAGTGAAATCACGATCAAATTATGATAAGAAGCATATTTTAAAATGCAATTAAGCGCATTAATTGCAATTTCGCGGCAGTTGACTCAAACTGGTCAAGCAGGTGGCCCCAAAATGGCGAAAACCAATGAAATTTAGCAAAATGACAGATTTTGATAAATGCCACCGCCAACTGTGTTGCAAAATCTTTGGCTTTTGCATTTCCAACTTGCAGCGGGGAGAAAGTATTTTCCCAGTCTTTCATTGGCAACACAAGCAATTTGTCAACACCAGCCCATTTGAAGAAGACATTTGTGAGTTGCTGTTGTTGCTGTTGTCACTTGTATTTGGTCACGTTTAGCCAAACGCAATGACACAATTTGTTAAGACCACTTTTCACATGTCAAGCAGCGGCAGCATCATCTGCAGCGGTAATCAGTAAACGGCAACTGTTTACAGTTGAGTTGACCTTGAGCATGACAATCACTCTCTCTCCCTCTCGCACGAAAATACATTTGTATCTTTTTATCTGTATCTCAACACATTTGCATATGTGTGCCGCCTCATTTCCAGTTGGCATTTTCTGTCTCGTCGAGCAACAGCAGCCCGCATCATCATTATCACAACGATGACGACGACTGCTGCTGCGCCTGCGCTTTAATTATTCGCTCTGTTCCACCACTTGCGGCCCTTGCTTGCCGCAGCTGCTGCACATGCCCCGGCATATATGTATATCGTTGGTGATATTTTGCATCGCCGTCTGCCAACAAATTGCTCGAATATTGGCGCGCCGCTGCGCACAGTTGCCCAAAAATGTTTCCGTCCTTGAATGCGGCAAAGCTTTCTATACCCTTGCCGAGGGTATTAAATGTATGCCACGAGATGTGCAACGAATTGAATGAGGCATATGCGACACTAGAAAGTATCTGTACATATATACATATATGTACACTTTTTTCTGCTTACCAAGGTCAGCAGAGATTAAGCTATAATTGCCAGTGTTGATTTTCCTGTATTTTTCTATTTTAAGTCTGTCTGACACTTTTTATGATGCCTGATAAAAAATGCAATCATAAAATAATTTTTTTTTCAAGGTTACGATCTAGAGGAATTTTGCTCTATATTTTATTATTTAATTACATATGATATTTTATCAGGAATGACCAAAGACCCTCTCTTTTATGGCTTAGTAATTGCTGTCAAGATGAATACTTCCAGAAAATAGAATCATTACTTGCAATTTTTTAAGCGTCTTGAATTTATAATTTTTATTGGTCCAGACGTTTTTATTATGTTATGTTTAAAAATATTTTTCAAAAAAAAGATAAATTCTGAATGAGTTGGATTTCATTTGTATTATTTTGAATAAGAAAAAATATTTGTAGAAATTATACAAATTCATGAATTATAAATTTTGAGTTGTTTGTTTTTTGCACGGTCAAAAATATCCAGATGTAAAGTTCATTTCGATAATTATATAAATTATTAAATAAATTATATGCAACTGCCAGAGAATTAATCATTAACGTAAAGTAATTATTTATTTATGATTGGAATCAGGTGGATTAAACTGTGTTTTTTTTTTAAGAATCAGCATGATCATGCATAATGAAAGCAAATTAATGTCAACTCAAAATTATTTTTAATTACTAAAAATCCAACAAACATGGAATAATTATAACTGAAACTGATGGAAAGTTAGCTCAAACTGACTGGCGCTCAGTTAAATTTATTTCCTCTTGGGAATAGTCAACACTTGAATTATTCAAGTGCGCCTCGCTGTAAATTGCAAAATTGTTGGCGGCTGCCATTTTAGCGTGCAGCTATTGCATCTATCAGATACTTATGCGGCGCACAGATGCAGACACAGATGCAGATGTGCTAGTCTTGTCGATTAGTGCGAGGCTTACAGTCAGTATCTATATATCCACATCTATATCTATCTTCAGACAAATATGTACTTTTTCATTGTTTTCTGAGCGTTTTGCGGTCAAAGACGCTGCCGTTTCGTGCTTATCAGCTGAGGCTGAGACTGAGGAAGAGCGCGAGCTGCACTTAAATTGCATCCACGAGACAGACGTCAATCAGTTTGCGTTGCTCAACTAATAAATGCCCAAGCACACACACACACACATAGCCATATATACACACACAGTATGTATGTATACTTCCATTCAGCACACTTACAAGAGATTGAGATTAAAAGCAAGCCGCTTGTTAGTGTGGCAACGTTGGAGCAGCTGCCTCGCCGACCTCAACCCCTTAACCCAACCAGGCGCATACTAAATGGACTTGATCTTTATCTCTTCGAGTGTGAGCCTGTGTGTGTGTGTGTGTGTGGGTAGAGGCTAGTTGAGCTCTTTAAGAGACAAATGCTGAGACAAATGCTGACAGGTGATTCACTGAATTAAGAGTCTGGTCGAGGGGCAGTGAAAGTCACATGATAGATCGTTAAATATAACAAACTCAAGTGCTAATCACCGCTAACATTAACAGCTGTAGTTTAAATTTGAAATAATTGCTTAGTTATTAATGCGTATAGTTTATTCTTTGTAATGTTGGCTTGCTGATCTGTAGCTCATTGTAATTACTATAATGATATATGTCCTTTTGGATAATGGATTTAGTTTAACTCACTTAATTATTACCTGAAGGCAATTTATCTCTTACACAGTTCTTGGGTCATTTCCAAAAGACCCTTCAAGACTTAATCATAAGTTCATGGATAAGTGGCACCCATGAGACTTATAAAACATTGTCCCACTGGGATGTTATAGTTTAAGTTAGCAAGTCTTGCCTTCGGAAATTATTTATGAATTTCTCTTATGATAGTTCACTAATAACTGAAAGGCTTTAAACAACTTTTCGAGTCACAAGTCCAAATTTATAAAGCATTATTAGTGTAATCAATGTTCCATTGACTTAGTTTATTGATTTGTGAAAGTCATTATTATTTATGATTTTCTGATTAAGAGTAAAGACATGTTTCACCTTTTCTCAACCTTATTTCCAAATTACTAAGAATAACTAAGCTAAATTTACTGACTGACTGATTCACACACTCGTGTGTCAGGTGCTTGAGTTGCTGCTGATGTCACAGTCAACACAAATGGCTGCAAACCCCAAATTATCGTGTCGCACTTACAGACTTATCGATACCAAAAAAAAAAGTATTAATTGCCAAGCAGAGATAACGTTGTCAATTTTTTTTGCTATGCTTAAGTCGATAACGAAATCTAAGCATGATAGCGTTTGCAGATATTGAGAAAGAGAGGGAGAAATGTAATATCAGCAAAGCGAAGAGAGAGATGGGCATAGGAGTGGGAGTGGTAGTTACTCAGCTAGCGAAATGACGTAACATGCGATTGCGTATCGATCAAAGCGATCAAAGCTCATGGAATCGACTAGATACAGTTAGTTTTCATTGCGCTGTTCGCCGAGGTAGTCTTGAATCCATTAACCAACAACCGTTTATTAATCAACTTTATTTTTCTTTTTCCATTTCCAGTTAAGAGCTGAGCAAGCAAGTAGATCTAATCACCCATCCACATCCCACACCAGCTCAGATAACAAACACAGTCATGGAGCGTCTAAATTTGGCTGCATTGCTGGCGCTGTTGCTGTGCGTTTGTGCCACAGCCTTGCCCGCCTTCTACTGCCCCGAGGACTGCAGCTGCGTCCTGTCGCAAAACACACACAAGCCACTGTTGCACGCCAAGTGCAACAGCACGAAAGGTCTGCAGTTGTCGGAGCAGCCACTGCACGCCTCTATTCCGATACATTCCATCGATTTGTCGTATTTGGGATTGACGAGATTGGAGCATGTGCTTGACATGCTGCCCAATCTGACCTCTGTGAATCTGGCACACAACGAGCTGCACGAGATTGGCCACCTGAACAGGCGCATCAAGAAGCTCAACCTGAAACATAATCGCTTGACGTCCGCCAAGCTGGTTAAACTGCCGCAGCATTTGCAGATCCTCAATCTGCAGCACAATGACATCACGTATCTGCCGATTGAGCTAACACATCTGCATCATCTGCAGCAGCTAGAGCTGGGGCACAATAACATCAATTGCTCCTGCGGAACACTAGAGGTGCGCAACTGGCTTCAGGAGCGTCATATCTACATGGAAAAGCCGGTGATTTGCAGCCTTCCGACGGAGGCGCATGGCAAACCCTGGTTGCAACTGAAGCAGTCGGAGGTGTGCGAGAAGGAGAAGAGCGGTTTCTATGCCAGCGACATGACCGATGAGAACGAGCTGATGATGGGCGATCAGCCTGTGGCAGACTCTGCCGAACAGGACAACGAGGAGGAGGAGGAATTGAGCAACGCCTATATGCTCATCGGCAATAACAAGACGCCTGAGCCATCAACGAACCTTAATAACGATGTTGAGGGCTCCGGAGATTTGACCGAACCAAATATGGAAATCAAAGCTGTCGATTCGGACTCAGTGACAGATGAGCCCAAGGTGAATGAGGACGAAACGGATGAGGAGGGCTCCGGGAGCGGGGGCGGCATTCTTTATGTACCAGAGATTGCCTCTGGGCCAGACAGCAGAGATGACTTTGATGATTCGCCCGATTCTGAACATGGCAAAAACATCGACAATCAATTCGACAATCAACCGATGGAGCCACCAACAACGCCTTCATCGGTCACCTTCAAAAACTTTGGTATCTTTGACACCGCTGAGCCAGTAAATGAGGAAACCATTGTCCCAGCAATACAAACCCTAGTGGAGGATGCTCCGTCGGATGTTGTCACCGATGGCCCGGTGGACTTAGACAAGACGTCCGAAGATATTTTGACCGCCAAAATGGGCAAGAAGGATGACAGCAATGCCATTTACTATCTGTTGGGTGTCATTGCTCTCATCGTTGTGGGTCTGATCCTCTTCGTGGCCATTAAGCGCTGCAAGTACAACAGCAATGCGGCGGCCCGTGATGCCGAGGCGCAGCGTCAGACGGAGCTGCTGGACATGGACAAGAAACAGCTGGGCAAGCCGCTGGCCCGCAACGGCCAAGAGCATGCGCCGCTCATCGGCGAGAAGGGCAAGGTGGATGATGCCCAGATCATCAATGGCGCCGGCAAGAAGCCCTACGATAGCAAGGACAACGCTGGGCAACAGCCACTACTGAATGGTAACGGTGCAGCCAATGGCGATGCCAAGGAGGTACCCACAATTGTTGAGCCCGTTGCCGGTGAACCGGCACCACATGAATACTATCCAATCACACCGAGATATCCGACGCCGCAGTCACCGCGGGCATCCAAATATGCACAGCATCCACAGGGCGATGCTAGCGAGCAGAACAACAACAACAACAACAACAATAATGAACCCGATGGTGCCTATTTGCCATCATCACCCAAATCCGGTCGCTACTCGCCCGTCTATTCTCCGGAGACAGGACGTGTTAAGATCAAGCTGACTGAGACACCCAAGCCGAAGACACCAATGCTTGTGACGCGCAGCAAATCCAATGCTGGCGATATCATCACAACACCCGTTCAGGCTGCCGGCAGCTATCTGGAGCCAACGCATCAGGTGAATGGCATTGCCGGCCACTGAGCTCCGGATCCCAAGGCTGACTCCAAGTGCCAAGCTAGCAACAACAACAAAAACAATAACAACAGCAACAACACGAGCATCAGCATTAGAGCTTCTTTGAGCTGAGCTTAGAGTGTGGTGATCGATGAGTGGTAATCGGTAATCGATAAGACGATAACGGTGCTTTTGAATACGACAACAGCAAACAAACAGCAAGAACTATTCGTTTTAAGCTCCCGCTCCCCTCTTAAACATACATATACATATACATATATATAAATATATATATAAATATATATATATATATATATATACATATATATTGTAACCTTCGTAGTTTTAGCATTAAGTAAATTAATTATACTTAAGCATAAATCTAGTTTAATACCAAAGTTAAAAAATATCTTATATGTAAATTTGCATCAGCGCGAAATACAAGAAAAATCATTGATGACACTTTGCAACACTATTTTTCAACTGGCATCTACATGTGACACACACACACACACCATTACTTACTATACGAATACATGCATCTAATGTATACTTTTATATCCGTAATGTATGTTATTTAAGCTCTATTCTCTTGTGAAATTATAATGTGTTACTCTGTTCGTGTGAATGACTTTTCAATTCAACGTAAGCCTATCAATAAAAACAAAAACGACAACATTACAAATCCCACTCAATTCACTTTTGAATTTAAACAAAAAGCCCTCGCTGTACTCGGGCTCTTGTGTCAGTCGAGTTTTGCACTAAGGTGCGTGCATCTGATAAAATGGCAATTAGCTGCTGAGTGTGGGAATGGCTTATGTCTCGGCTGTTCACCAAATAAATACACTACCGGCCTAAATAATGAGACAACTGTCATAAAAAAAATGATTTATAATGATTAACGGTTAATTAATAAAGATTAAGTATCCAGTACTTAAGCAATTACGCAAGTTGTTAAAGAGCACTCAAATCCAGCTTCGAATAAACATACACTTCGTGTACCAAAACGATTATTTTCTTTTGTTGAGGAGGAAATAATTCCAGGTTGCTGTTCAGGATAGCAGATGCACGCATCAGTACAAGCTAGGTTGCTGCATTGGGTAAATTGCCCTGAAGCAAAAAAAGCATACTTTTAGGAGCGCGCTTGTAAAAAAAATTAAAGCTCTATTTCTGAAAGCCCTTAAAAATTTTGGAAGGATATTATGCTCTACAGCCGATTGTGCAAGTAAAACAGATTAATCATTCGAATTTATTCCAATGGAAAAATGTTGTTGTTCGAATATATTTTATCTAAGATGCATTTGTTATATGAAATTTAAATTAGTCTTAAGAGTTTTATATAAAATATTGAATATTAGAATATTGTCGTTTTGAGTGCTTAAAATAGGGTTTCTCTCATGGGCTTGTGGGCTTGTGCATTCCTCCCCAAATCCTCACAGGAGCTGGAGGAACTGTCGTCGGCCGCCGCTGCGCTAAAATTTCCGCTGACCCGGCGGCTAGCCGAGTTCTTTCGCTTCTTCCGCTTGCCGGCCTCCAAGTCGAGCTTTGGGTTGGATGTGGACTCATTTGATCGATTCTCATCGGGCAGCGATGTGATGTCCGGTTCGGCTAGCTCCTGAAAATCACTGGCAATAGTAGACGAGGAGGCCGCCTTCTTATTCTGTGCGCTACTGAAGTAGTCCTCTACAGCCGGATCCAGTTGACCCGTTTCCGTCGTATAGACCTGAGCACTGACCAGCATGCTGGATGGCAGCTTAGGCTTGCGTTTCGCGAAGGGGCTGCCCGATTTGACGCCTAGATCCTCGTACTCGGGATCAGTGAGGAATTCCACACTCTCGGCCATCATATTAGCTCGCTTGAATGGCGGTATTTGGGCTATCTTTGGCTTGCGTTTCGTATACGGACTGTTCTCGTAGCTCTGGAAGTTACCAATTTGTTCGGCGCTCTGCAGATTCTGCTGCTTTAGATGGGCAGCCGGAAAGCGGGAGTCCTCGATGCTAAAGCGTCGACTGCCAGACTGCGTGTTGTACTCCATGTAGCCGGTGCGACGACGTGGTCCATACTGAGCTCTGCGCTCTTTGTCGCGATTCGACAGCATTTCCACGCTGCGGAACCTCTGGCGGCTGTCCAGCTGCTGTTCCTCCTCACCATCGGAATGTTCACCCTCCGGATGAGTATGAGATCGGCGCAGCTGACTGCGTTTGCGCTCCGAGGCAGTCAGGTCCAGCATTGACTTGGCGGGTCGCTCAAGCTTGGGCATTAGCAGCGCGTCTTCGTACGAGGGCAACAAACTAATCTCATGGGCCTGCTGCAGCGTCGTCGAAGACTCCTCACGCATCATGCGCTCGTTGAGATCACGGCTGAAGGTGGTAGAATTAGTATTTGTTTTAAACATTACACATGATATTAACTTAATCAAAAATGTTTGATAGTAGATTTAATTTATTTAATTCTTAGCTATGCTTTTTAATAAGTCATATTTGGATTTACTTTAAATTCTTTCTATTTAAATTCATTTTAATCAGAAGTTCGGCTCAATTCTAATTTGAAATAAACTGTTTTAAGCTGTCAGCATATTAATAATTACCAATAAAGAAATGTAAAATTAGTTAACCTAATTTACTGGCCAAAAGCAATGGGACTTACATGCGCCTGAGCTCCTCATGATTTTCGTTGAGTTCCCTGCGATTGTTACGCTTCGTGCGCTGCCGCATCATCTTCTGGAAGCAGCCAAGCATCAGGGCCAGGAGACCGAGGGCCAAAATGGTGAGCATTATGGCGGACCAGATCTTTTCTCCGCTGCTGCTGCGTGCATTTGTTGCCCACACCGACATGCAAGCAAAATCCCAGAGCTGGCCATAAAAGACGGCGGGTGAGGCGCAGCGCAAATGAGAACGATCCCTTAGCTGTTGGAGCAAGTTGAAAAGTTTGATAACCAGGATTAATATCTAAATGGGCATTTGCCAAGCCTACCTTAGGTGGCTTAGCTGTCAGATAGTCATAAAATTCTATGAACAAGGGATTATGGCACTCGCATATCCAGGGATTGTCGCCCAGCCAGATTTGATCCAGAAACTTGTTGGCGCGAAAATATGCTGGCGGTATGGGATTGGTCAATCGATTGCCATTCAAATGCAGATTTGCCAGCTCGGGAAAGCCAGAAAAAGTGCCATTCCTAATGGTCGATAGCCTGGTGAAAGAGAGACAAATTAAAATCTGTGATTTTAAATAAATAAACAACTAAATGCGTTGTACGTGATGAAATAAGGCTTTGATGATTTTGGGGAATGGGATATATAATAGTCTTATCTTCAAGATAATTCAAATGAATCGGTATTCCAATAAATACAATTTAAAACCGCTGCGAGTGCTACCCATAGATTAGATTAGAGAGAAATACGCGAAAAAATCGCCACTTCTTGTGACAAAATGACAATACCCATTTTAGAAATCATAATTTAGAGCTCACCTGCAGTTGGCTAAATTTAGATGTTGCAGTGTCTCCGATCGCATCAAATTTGGTATATCGCTGATCAGATTATTGGATAGGTCCAAGGTTTGAATGGCCGACAGACTGGAGAGAGCTGTGCTCTCAATCGAGCTTATTTCGCACCAGCTCATGTTTATTAGACGCACAGAGTTGGAGACAATCTTCGACAGCTTCTGTATGATGTTCCGACTCAAGTTCAGCTCCAGGAGTACATCGTTGCCACGTATAAGGTTGCGGTCCAGATAGGCAATCTCATTGTAGGCCAGGTTCAAGTGCTTCAGTCGCTTCAGCGTACTTAATGCCTCATTACCAATTAGACGCACCACATTATTGGACAAATCCACCAGCTCCAGCATGGTATTATTTGCAAAAGTGTGTTCATCAACTGAACGTAACAGATTTCCTCGCAGACGCACCTCCACCAGCGCGGGCAGGCCACTGAGGTCGATCTGATCGAGATTGCAGTAGGAGGCATCCAGTTTGCGCAGTTCGTATGCCACAATCAAATCCTCATCCATGCTACCAAACTGTAGAGCGGTATTGCGTGATATATTCAGCACCTCCAAATTGGGCAACGCCTCAAAAAAGGTTGAGCTCAATCGTTGCAAGCTGCAGTTGCTCAAGTCCAATTCCCGTAGACTTTTCGAGGGCAATTGTAGTAGCTGCGTGAGATGATTATTTGCCAAAGACAGGCGTTGCAGGCTAGGAAGCTGATTCACTAAAATATCACCGCCAACGACGCTGATCTGAGCCGCTGAGAGATCCAGTTCGGTCAGTGATTGACTGCTCAGCTGCAGGTTGGAATCGGCGCTGGCAAAGCTGCCCAGTCGATTGCCGCTGAGGCTGAGACGATTCAGACTTGGTGCATACTTGAAAGCCTCGTTGGGACTTATCTCGGACCAGAGAACAATTGAGTTGTTGGTCAACAGCAAAGTGCGCAGCGATGTGAAGCCAATCAACGCATTCGCCGCTAGACTGGCTATTTTGTTGTTAGAGAGATCCAAATACAGTAGGGAATCCATATCCGCATATTGGATTGGAAACTCCTCGAATCGGTTGCCCGACAGATCCAGATGCTCGACGGGCACATTGTCGAAACTTGGATAGACGCTCAGCCCGCGGCGGGAGCAGTTGGCATACAAGCTATCGACCACCCAGTTGCACTTGCATGACGCCGGACAGTTTACGGCAGCGGTCCCAGACACTGCGACTAGAAAGATCGGGAGCAGCAGCATTAGCAGCAGCATTGTCATGCCTGCCAAAGAGAAAGAGTGATATGTGTCAGTTGAGAGCGAGTCCGAGTGCAATCAGCTGTCGAGTCTATCTATTACACAAACAGCCCACCGCTCATTCGATTGTTACCCTTTACGTTTATTGCGCATGCATTTTATTCGAGTCTTATCAATATTAATGCAAAACGCAAAAAAAAAAAAACAAAAAAGGAGAGGGGCAAAGCCGAGGGCTTTTTACAACGTTTACTCTACAATTAGACCACACATGCCATAGTTTTGCAAAAAAACGTATTTGTCCCAAAGATTTAATTATTTTGCAGTTATTTTGTATTGAATAATTTGTGTAATAATTGTTCTCGATTTGGAATCCCCTCTGTGCCAATCAGAAATTGCGTCGAATTATGCGTTCAGTGACGTCACTGTTGGAATTTATTCACCTGCTTCAATTTTGTTATGGTTTGTTCCTCGCCTCAGCTCTTATCTTATCGATGGGCGTTGGGGGATGGGGATAGTTGAAATTAGAGCAACAAACTTAGCGAACACTCACATATAACAAATACTTATTAGTTTTGTTGTAAATTTGTAACCATTTATTATATGTAAAACCGTGATTAAGGCATCGTTTCGAATTGGTGGCGACCATGAATATAAGTCAATATTCCCTGGGCCTGAATACTATTAGGTTGAGCGCGTCTTATGGCTCCTCAATGACTGAACGACTGAATAAAAATTACTCACCTGCTGCTACGGACACCGATTAGTGCTGATAAGATAAGCCACTGATAACACACAGTGTTGGACAATTCCGTCAGCGGCTCTCACTTGCTAACTGTTTCAAAACTGATGTATCTGCGAAGACAACTATCGCAGTGAAAAATACTGCTTAGAGAAATAAGTGGGTCAAGTTTATTATTTGATTGATGAGCTGACATTCAAATTGTTATCTCATAGTATTTGCTGGCACTCATGAAACCTTAAACGGAACATCATTGACAGGGTTAACTTTAACTTAATCTCAAATGAACATGGAAAAATTATGTATACGCCTGACACGCCTTAAAATTTCATTCATAAATATGGCTAAAGATTGACTTGCAAAAACTAGCTTCCTCTACCCCGTTTATCATTGCTCCATTATCTTTATGACTAGTTGAGTAAGTCAAATAAGTTATTGAGAATGGGGAATTAATTGATTACGTTGACAGTTAATCATTTTTTGCTTTAAATTAAAGTATATTTACTTCGGCGTCAAATTCAAAAGCAGCAAATGAGACCAGCTTAAATCTTGCACGCTTACAACAAAGACTCTGAACAGCCAGCTAAGTTCCCATTTTTTCACTTGTAAATCTATAAAATAAATAAGCAGAATGCGGAAAATACAGTGAATGTCCTGATGTCCTGATGGTTGCGTTTAACGCTGACGCCACTTGGCATGTGGTAAAGTGCAACTGCAAATTACTCCAAATGTGTTTTTCTCTGTGTGCTTGGGAGGAGGAGAGTAAGGAACTACTGTGGGCACATACACATCCGACTGATAGGGCATTAAAATTACCCTTACTCAGCAAATGGATGCAGGCGACTCTCAACTCTATGGATGAGGTGGATGTGGGTGGAGGGACGCGACAGACACCTCCTAACCGGATTTATTGTAATGAAGCGTGCGCAAAACAGAAACGACGCTTTCGCTCAGACAGAGCGATAAAAGATGCAGTGGGAAATAAAAAATCCGGACAACCAACAACAGCAACCACAACAACAATAACAGCAACAAGAACAGCAACCAAAACTGACGTGTTGACAGCAACATATTTGTGTGTTGCACAGCCAAGGGGAGGGAGTTACATAATGCCACAGGAAGAAACTAAGGTGACAAACGAAAGGAAGCTGTCTTTGCGGCGCTTTTCGAATACTCTATAGAACAATACATAAATTTGTGTATTCACTAAAATTGCAAACTAATCTATATATTTTTGAAAATCTAAAATATATGGATAAAATATGTTGAATTTAAAATTCATGAAAATAAAGTTATCATTGCATCAAAAAACGAGTTGATTTGTCCCCTTCATTAATACATTTAAAAATAACCCACAATCAATGGAAAAAACATCAGATATGATTCAGTTAAAGTGTTTATTTATATACATATTGAATAAATAAGATAATAAAGTCATTCTATCTATGAATCACTGCAGAGATGGCCTGTTATTCTTCGCGTTGCAAAGCTCCCAGGAAAGTTAAGCGATCTACACATGTACATATAAATAAATGTAGTCAGTGTACAGCGAGAAAAAGATTTTGAAAAGCGTAGCAGCGATACAAATACAATAAATAAGTTGACGCTTTGCTTTTAAGGCAATCAAGAAGAAGCAGCGCGAAATCGTCGAAGTAGAATGCAGAAGTCAGCATAACGCTAACCTGATAAGCGAGCGACAGGATGTAGCCCGGCAGTCCTGCAATAGTCATCCACCCAGCCACCCCCCCGGCAACGCCTTAAGTTTAAACTATTGAATGCGTTGAATGCGGTCTGTCAGGCTCGTCAAGCGACAAATTCTGTTGCCCGGGCAGCAGCAGCCACGCGCTCCCGGATAACTTCACAGATAATGAGCATCAGGAATAGGGGGAGTCGTCGCCAGTGCGAGAGAGAGAAAGAGAGATAGAGAGAGAGAGAGAGAGAGGGAGAGGAAGGGAGAGTAAGAGACGCATTACGCGTCCTTGCCGTTTTAATGAAGCGCACTGGCTTTGTTGGCCGCGGCTGTGTGACTGAGTGACAGGAGGAGTGCCATCCTTGGTGACGGGATAATTAGCGGCTCCGGCCATGCAAAGCCAGGCAATGTCCTTGGCAGGGGCGTTGGGAATTCGCACAGTTGGAATCACAAGTTAATGCCGCACGGTCCTGCTTGCAGGCCCTTTGTGTGTGCTTTTGTTAATGGATTGATTTTCAAATTTCTCTCTCATCTAATCTGGGTGACTTGATTTTAAGCGTCTTCGGCGGCAGCACTTTTGCCCCCGCTTCGCTTTTATGGGCGAATTTCTTGCTGATTTTTAATAAGAAAAGAAGTGCTTTTTATTTATTTTTGGGTTTTTTTTTTTGCGTTTCGTCTTATTATTGCGCCACTCACTTTGTGTAAGAGCCACCCACAATGCAGGCGTCAAGCGCAACCAAAAAGTTTTCGACGCTGAATGACAGCTGCGGTGTCCAGAGATAAGCGGCCCCCCCGACCACGCCCTCTGGCAGAGGCAGTGACACAACTGGCGATAAAGCAAACTGTGAAGTGCCTGGCAACTTTGAGATTCTACTCCCGCTTCAGTTCCTGCTCCTGTCCAGCTTCCAGGTGAGCATCAGCGGAAGTCAGCTGGCAATGGCAATTCCTGCTGACTGGCTGTCCAGAAGTCCTGATAGCTTAGCACAGAAGTTGTTAAGCATTTGAGACACACACACACATAGACACACACACACGAGTGTCTTGTGCCGATGCCATAAAGATAAGTTTTGAGGCCACATTATAGACCTTCTAATCGGCCTCGAGTGCCAATCGTCATCATCAGAAGTGGGCGCCCAGCACATAAACGACATCGTTTTTATTATTTTTATGCCTTAGCGCCTTGCCCTCCCATGTGCCCCAAAATTAGGTTTTTATTGTTAGCAAGAGGAGCGGATGGGGTGGCAGAAAACAATTTGCTTCTATCTGGAAGACGATACGTCACAAGCGGCACACATAAACATAACGGCGATAAAGTAGAGACTGGAATTTGCATACTTCTATCTGACTTGAAGTTCCTGTGACTTTAAGCAGCAACTGTTTTGTGATGCCGACTGTGACTTTAATTACAAATATCTGTGCGGGATTTTGGGGGCGTGGTCGACATAGCCGACATGCTTTGGCGGAATCAAAGCGGTTTACAAAATATCTTAAATAGCAATAAATTTCGATTTTTGTACACTTTATGAATTATAAGCTTA
Organism: Drosophila nr. perissopoda 5 BK-2023a; assembly: GCA_035044105.1. Classification (NCBI taxonomy): domain Eukaryota; kingdom Metazoa; phylum Arthropoda; class Insecta; order Diptera; family Drosophilidae; genus Drosophila; species Drosophila nr. perissopoda 5 BK-2023a. Next base: position 152,801 of record JAWNMK010000231.1, read on the forward strand.
AGAGCAGGCAACTCAACAACCCCACCATTCTCAACGGGGGTGGGTGTAGGGGGAAGGGAGGGCAATGTGCACCTTAACCATTTTCAATGTGCCAGCTAAAGTTTGAGCCAGCACTCTACTCCAACCCTCCCCACCCCCACCTCAGCAGACAACGCCGCACCACAAACTGACAGCCTTGGCAAAGATTTAGACAAAAACGCCAGCCCAGTTACTGTTCTTCGTACTGATAGCAAAGTAGTAGCTGCCCCCTTCCCACTGTCTTTCTACTTTCACAACCAGAAGGAGCGGGGCACCAGCGTCTTAACGGGGGCACGCCGAATGGCATTTTAACATTTTTAAGACGCGGCTACCGAGTGAAAGTCCTCTTCCCCTCAACTCCCCAGCCAGCTTCAATGCCGCATCCAGCCTTGCGCCGCAAGCCTTTCGCCAAGACCTGCTTCGCAGCAGCACAATGCCATAAATCAATTCGTATTAGTTTTATGAAATGTGTACCTGCGGCGTGCAATGTCACACACACCAACATTAACACACACACATAGAAAAACACACAATTACAGCCAGACAGTTGGCTCGCTTATGCGCAGTATATGCAGATAATCTATGTAAATATACAAAACATTTTTATTGCACTTTCGAGGCTGTTTATTCCCTTTCAAATAATAATATGACAAAAATAAATGTTTATGATTTTAAAAACAACATTTGGCAAGGGTTATATGTGCATATAAAAATCCAGTTACCTATACATACAGACCTAATGGAGCACAAAAGAATTATTAATTAACAAGGAATTATATGAATTAAGAAAAATATATTTGATCGCATGAATGATGCCGAAACTGTCAAGGATTTCTTTATCATGATTTCTTACGGGCCATAAACATCGTGAACGGTTATGTTGGCGGTTTAATGAGCAAATCTTTTTAGGCAGCAGCTTCAACTGCATCAGCAGAAAAACGTTGCCAATTAAGCGAGTCAGGCAAAGGACTTGGCATAATTCATGTCCTTGAGCTGACACACACACAGCCTAAATACGCATGCATATTCATTGCATACCTTAAGGCTGAGTCCTTCTCTCGACTGCCGGTATTTATTTTCTCACTTAGTTTTTTTTTTTTTGGGGGCGCCTAAAATTTGCATAAATCTTTGCTTGGCAAGAATTACAATATTTCTTGGTTATTTTAACTAGCTGCCCAGTGAGTCAGATTTATACCAGCGCCAGACTATGCATATTTAATGGAACTTTTGAATTATCGCCTGACAATGGGATTATCATTTTTACATTGGCCGCACACTGTGCAGGACACGAGACGCGGGACAGCAATGGACAATGGTATAGTGGGACAGAGGAACAGTTGGACACAGAGTCAAACAAAGACGCTCACCTTGAACGGTGGGCTAAGCCAAAGTCTTGACTGGGCGCCGCTCCCCTGGGGGTAATTCACAGTTGCCATAATTATCATCGTAAATTATGCGAGTAAAAGTTTTTAGGATTTTATGAAAATGAATTGAGATTGAGCCAAAAATGAAATGTGAATTTACAATTGATTTAAATAGTCGAGACGCCAACAGCAAGAGCAGTGAGAGCAGTAAGAGCAGCAGAAGTAGTAAATCAAAGCATCTTCCAATCTTTGAGACCCTGCACCTCTTCCCCCATCCCCTCCACCATTTTGGGCAATAATCTGCAGCGCCGAGTGTCATAAATAATAATTAAACAACTCGCGTTGTTAAGTCTTTTTATTACGGCCAAAGCGAGCGCGCCCAAGACAAACGACAGTTGACAGCGGGAGAGACGGCGACAGTGAGGGCGTCGGCGACGGGGCAAGGATAAGATGCTCGTGCAAAGGCATGAAGGGAAGGCTTAGAGCTGGTAGCATGTGCGAGCTTTGCGCGCTTACTCTCACACCCACTCCCACTCCCTCAGCACCAAGTTTCCTGCTTAAAAGGAAACGCACAATTTTCCACGCAACGACTTTTCCCATGTATCGTCTGGCACATGAGCCAGACACAGAAAGTGGCGTCCAGGATACAGGCAGGTGCCAGTGCCCTGCTACCCGCTACCCCCCTCACTTCAAGGAGGATGTTAAGACGTAATTAAGAAAATAAATAATAATCGCCCGATGCCAGCAAGCAACTACAAACATGAGTTTGCGTTTGCGTTATGCAGGGGTATATTGCCAGCCCGGTTGTTCCTCTATCTGTGTGTGTGCGAGTGTGTGTTTTTCAGCTGGCGCCTTGGACTTAAGCCCACGTTGTCATACACTTATAAAATATCTGAACTAGAACAGTAAAGGCTCTACTTGGGACTGGGGACAGTGGACGCTACCCCAACGCTTGTTTTACGTAAATCCTGCTAAGGCCAAGACAACCTACAAGAAGAATTATTATCATTTAATGGTACATCTTGTAGTCCTGCCAAAGGTTTAATAAGCTCACGTCCCCAACTCGGTTTGAACCTTTCTTGGTAGTGGCTGCAGCAGCTGACCCAAGCATTTTAAGCTGCGCAACGTTTGGGCGAAGATATGGAATGCGATCCCTACTAGGCACAATAAGAATTAATCGGATCTGTCATATATCATGCAGCTATCATAGAAATTATTGTTTGACTTATGTGTTCTTCAAAATATACAAGATAACCTTTATAGTTATTTTCAACATCGGATACCTTTTTCAAATATGACCAATAGGTACAGTCTCCCTGTCTCCTTTATAATTAATAAAGAAATTTGTATGTGACTAGGAGGATACCGGTCTAAATGGGTACGTAATTTTCAATTTTCCTAAAAATCTTTTGGAAATATTCTCATTAATTAATTTGACCACAAAGGCCGTAAGTGCAGCGACAAAGCAGCGGGCGAAATTTGAGGGGGTTGAACTGAGTACCATCGACCTTCGTTCATAGAAAATCGCCGTGAAAAGCGAATGTCACAAATCAAAGCGGAATTATTATTACTTATGACCATTTAATTGGACTTGCGTTTATTCATTTCAGTTTCGCTCAAAGACGCTCCTTTCTGGTTCGGTTTTTGTTTTTGTTTGGCTTGTGCACTCAATTTGCCAAATGGTTGTGCCACAGACATTGGAAAGCAAGGAAACCACCGCAAAATTCAACCACCAAGCAGCAGAAACAAAAACAACAACAACAACAACATCAACTGAAAGCAGCGCCAACTATTTGGCTCGCACGCTCATTAGTTTTATTGGCCCGCATATCAGTCAAAGCCGCAAAACTATTTATGCGGCAAAGCAGCGGCCACCACCAACCCAACGAACCCAGGTCCAGAAACAGAAGCAGATACAGCTCCTGTTTCTGGTTCTGTTTACGTTGCGCACCACAGTTGTCCTTGCTGCATTTCCTTTTGGCATTGCTTCGTTTTGTGTGTTTGCTTAAGCCATTAATTGCCGAAAAGAAATTTGTCTTTTGGAAGTCACTGGAAATGTCCTTTTAATGAATTGGCATCTATCCTTTTAACATTTGCTCAATTGCAGCACCACAAAAGCCTCTAATAAATCACATTGAACAATACACAAACCTTAGATGCATAAGCCCAATTAACGGTCCAGAACTGTGTCCATAGCATCTGAATCTATTGATTGAGTCAATTTTGAGATCAGAGATTTCTTTTGAAACCACTTCACGAGAAAGTATCAAGTCTATTTAAAAAGGACGGATTCAATCAGCCGCTTAGATATATGTATGTGCAGTTCTTTTATGCCTCTGGTTCTCGCACCTTTAAAAGTCAGGTTGTAACTCTCAGTTTCACTTAATTACGTTAACATTGCACGAGATTTATTTGCCATTAAGTGTTATTATGATATCAAGTACGAAAAAGTTGTTTGAAAAGCACGATTTATGCATCCAAAGTATCTGCAAAAACCTGAGCAAAGAAATTATAAGGATTTTTTGTTGAAAAGACTGTAGAGAAGTTGCACAAACGGCCGCAGAGACCGCAAGTGCGGAGCAGTTAGCTATGTAAATGTTTTCGCAGCTGTTTATGTATTTACTTTTAATGCCACTCGAAATGGCTGGTGCCTGTAGCCCAATAACAAGCTCCCTCCATAGAGGAGGTGAGCTGCAATTTAACACAGCAGCAGCCAACCACACAACGCGAAGAAAATGCTAACAATTTTAATTAATGGATAAAGTTCTATAGAATTCCGCGCCTCCTCTCACCCGCAATCAGCTCCACAACTGGCCAAATTTTACCAGTGGTCGAGCACAGGCAACGGTATATTATTTTTGTGGTTGTTGGAGAGGTAAAAAATAGTATGTACTTTATTTAAATATTTATGCAACCCGATTCGTTGCTACTCAAAACATTTTTCTCTAGCTATTCACAAAGGAACTTTGAGAATTTTTGTTCGTCATTGTATGGCTATGTGGCATAAAGTTGAATATATTGTTATTATATATTGAGAATTGGGGCACCGAACCACTCTTAATTTATTCTCTTTACATTCCCACTTTCCTTAATTTTTCACGGGCTGGTTGCATTTTTGTAAATTTTCCTCCAATTAGTTTCCTTAATATACGTGTAAAATAATTAAATAGAGCAAGTCGCACTTTAACAACAGAATTATTTTTCCGCCGGGAACTATTGCGCAAGATTGCGAGAATTGAGTTTTTTATTTAAGATACTGCTGAAAAGTATGCAACAGTCTTGTTATGAAATTCATAAATAAAATCCAGTTAATATGGAAGCCTAAAAATGTGCTCATAAATTGTGTGACGCCATTCCGTTAGCTACATTTGTACCTCCCACACTTCCATTTCCCCTTGCCGGCTTTGTCGGTCTTTCCCGCTCTCATTTTTAATTTAAAAGTTTGCGATAACAAATGATGCACATCCCTGCAGACACAAACACACACGCACACCCAATCACTCCTCACAGTACACACATTCGCCCATTCAGATACGTACTTAAAATAAGAAATAATGTTGACTGCTGATTTAGGACCTTCCCATACCCCGCTTGGCTGCCACACATGCATGATTGTACCTATATTTATCTATGGGGCTATGTATGTGTGTATGTGCGAGTGTGTGTGTGTGTACTTGTACATGTGTAAGCGTGTCTACAATTGTGGCTTGCACAAAGGCGAGCGAAATAAAGAATAAAGAAATGAGAAAAGAAATGAAGCAAACTTTGGCGCTAATAAATTGTTTCGTATCTCGTTGGAGGAAACGCTAATATACTCCGCCTGGGCAGATAACTCATACGCCGCATGGCCAACAGCAAGAGCAGCATCAGCCCCAGCAGGAGGCGGAGCAAGCGCTCAGCATCTGCAGCTCGCTCGCCATTTTTTTCCATATGCATATTTATTTCCCCTTTGCTTATCAGCGACTAACAAAAATGAAAGAAATAAAGCAAAGCAAGACCAGCCACATGAGAAATTGCCAAACACATTACCACACATTAGCCACAGTCGCAGCCTCAGTCGCAGACACAGCAGCGACAAGCGCTGTGAAGGAGATGCCCATGCGAAACTCCATGCCTCCCTATCGTACCATCGCAGCACCTACAAATGCATATGAGGTTGGTTTTCCTTTTTAGAATGTGCCACATGCATATACATGTATGCTAGAAAACCATTAAGTGACATCACATATCTAATAGTATCTTGTGTTCCACCTATTAAAGTCTAAGTTAACAACCTTATATAAAAAGGGAAACATACACTTTTCAAAGCAGCGGAATCATCTCTTGATGATAGCTGCTACCCAAAATTTAATATTTGACGCCCTTATACAGGCCTTCAAATCCGCGCAATCACTCAGAAATTTGCTATTCATATCTTCAGTGTAAATAGCTACATTTGAGTAAATGTTGACCAAGCCAACTGATCCGAATGGCAAAGTTTGAACGACTCCCTGCTTTGTTAAGTAATACTGTTTTCATTGCAAAGCATTTTGAGTTTTGTTTACAGGTAATAAGTGTGAGAACAGAATACAAAATCCTTTTAGAGGTTTCGCTAGCTGATTAACTAAGCAAATTTAGGTCATCTTTATTTTATGTATTGATTAATAGCTTTCTTCCGCAACCCAACTTCCATATAAACAATAAAGCAAGTCCTATTTTGGAGGCTAACGATAGTGACATCATTTCTGATTAATCAGCTCTGAGGGTATTTAATTCCGGTTGATCGTGCAACTTGTCACTAAGTAATTTCTTCAAAGATTGTCTTAAAATCAGATGCCGTAACGTCTAATATTTTTTTGAGCAAAATATCTCCTTCATATGCTGCTTTACCTCAAGATAAGTCTCAAAAGAATACAGTTTAGAGATATCGACTCTATTCCCAAGTACATTTGTAAAGTTCCATTGAGGTTCTGGATAAAATAAGAAGAAAACTTTGAGTTCAGCTCAAATTTGACATTTAAAATTGTATTTATTTAATTATTTAATAATTGCTGGGAATACATATTATAATATAATGTATGTGTGTCTGTAATATTTATTTGTGTGTGTGTTATCATGCTTTCAATAAATTACAAGTAAATTTAAATTGTTTTTATTTTCGATTTGCATGCTTATGGATCTAGTGGAACAATTCGTTAAACATGTTTTTAATTGTAGATATAAATGTGAATCTACTCGTAGTAATTGATATCAAAGTCTTCAAATTTAATTATTCAAATACACAATGGAATACTTGAAACAGCTGCTGAATATTTTCGAAACAAAATACTATTATTTAGTTGGCTTTAGCTTTATTTTATTTGCAGGTATTAAATACCAAGATATACAACGAAATCCACTACAGATAATATTTAATTCTTATTGTTTTTTTCTCTTTACATTCAATGAGCCAAGGATATGTGCTAAGCTGGAAAACGAACTAAAATAAGGCAAAAACTTTTAAAAATTAGACAAAGTATTTAAAAACGGGAAATTCCCAATGCTCGTAACTAGTCGTACATTAATATTGAATAGGTAGGCATAACATACATATTTACACATGAAATTAGCTTTCTTTGGTTACACGCCTAACTCGCAAATTGATACATAATTAATCTTATTTAAATATACGGGTGCTATTAGATATGTTTGATTAGGTCATGCTAAGCTAAGTCATTTGTCAAAAATTTTCTGCGTAAATAAATTAAAGTACTATTAGTTGTTCTAAGTGTAATTTTTAACTAATTTTTGCTAAATATTCCGTGGCAACTGCCTAGCTTACTGGGGCCGAAAGTGTGTTTGTTACTGGGTCATCAACTGGTACACCTCCTGCTATAATACTTGTAGAGAGTTTGCTTACGGGATTATGATAAGTTTTTTTTTTTATTTTGATTTTTCATTTTTTTCTTTTTTTTGCCATAGCTGCATAGGATTTAAATCTTAAGTAGAAGTGTAGTTCTGTTTTGGTGGTTGCCAGGTTTATTTACAAATGCTTCTAGCAAGCGGTAACATGGCCTGACAAATGTTCCAATATTTTGATTTTAATACTCTTGTCGCAACTAATCGCGCTCCTCGTATTTGGGCACGAAGGAGCTCAAGCCGCCCAGCTGGTTGCACTGGCTGTTATCGTAGAGCGACATCTTGAGACGCTTGCACTTGGCCCGCCGGTTCTTAAACCAGAACTGCACGTTCTTGCTCTCCAGTCGCGGAAACTTTTGGCTAAAATGGCAAAAGCAAATATATATATATATTTATTAGTTTAATTAGATTAATTTCTGTTAAATAATATACATATGTCGATTTGTATTATGTATGCGTGTATATATTAAGAGACAATTTAATTAAGGCTGTGCTGCTGCCTTTACTTACCGGTAGGGCATGGTGTTGAGATCCTCGGTGTACTTGAGGATGAGGTTGTGGGAGGGATGCGTATTCATGGCAAACCATTGCTCCAGCTTGGGCACCTCCGTAACCGGGTCGATGAAGGTGCGATTGCGCTTGCGTCGCTCCTCATTCGATATGCTCGACAGATTGAGTCCCGCTCCACCCATCAGCGCATTTGGCTGCAGGCCAGCGGCGGCCGCAGCAGCTGCCGCATGATGGGCATGCGGATGGCCAGCTGCTGCCTGACCGAAGGCCGGTATATAGTGGCTCATGTACATGAAGGACTGCGAGAACATCGAGTTGGGCACCATGGGAAATGGCAGCTGATCCTTGTGCGGTGTTACGCTGCCGCCCAAGTCGGGCGAGGGCGAACGAAACCCATCCAGATGGCTGACATCGTTTTCGTTGTCCTCGTCATCATCATCCATGTCCAGGTCGTCATCCTCCTCCTTGGGCGTACTGCGCTTGGGTGGGCTGGTTCCCCCTGCTTCCTGCTCGCTGTTGCTCTGATTGTGTGTGCTGTTGTTGTTATTGTTGTTGTTGTTAGAATTCACTTCATCGCCAGATGGCTCGAGAATCGCACTTGGATGCGCATTGGAGTTGGAATTGGAATTGTCATGTATTTCGTTTTCATCGCCTGCTTTTACAACTGTAGTCTTCTCCTCGCGCTCCTCATCCAAGCCATTGACAACATCGCTGCCGGCACTCTTCGAACGTTGCGGCTGCTGTGCGGACTGCTGCTGCTGTTGATGATGCTCGCCAGCACGCTCCTCCTCATCCTCATCCTCAAGCATGGGCGTGCTGCGATGTCGCTCATGCGTGGTCAGCGATAGCGGTAACTGTGGCGTTCCAGGCCTGCTGGGCTCCTCCTCCAGCTCATCGGAGTGCTGCGACATAGTGTCTATATCCTCAGACTTGAGGCTCATCGGGCTCTTGAGATAATCGTGCGACATGGACAGATTGCCCATGCTGAGCGGCTGGCTACCAGCGCTGCTGCTCGAGTTCTGGCCCAGCGGTGCATGCTGACTCAAATAGCCATTCATGGCCGCATGGCCCAGGGCGCTCATTGCATTGCCCAGACTACCACCACGCATCTCAGCGCGCTTTTGGGCGGCACGTGCGTTCTTGAACCAGTACACCACATTGTTCACATCGAGGGGTTTGCGACCTCGTCGCGATTCCAGAGCGTTCAGCTGCACCACATAGGTCTGAATCTGTTGGCGCGACGGATGCGGATTTTCCTGGAACCATTTCTGCAGCTTCGGCAGCTCCATCTCCGGATCGAAGCTGGTGCGCATGCGTGTCTTCTGGCTGGGATACTGAGCGCCATGCGATGCTGCATGGTGATGATGATGCATCGATGCGTGCATCGGATGGACGAGCATATTGCCATGATGGCCAGCCGCCTGAGCAGCCTGGCTAACAGCTGAATTTGGATGGTGTGCTGCCGCCGCGGCCGCCGCAACAGCCGCTTCGTTGGCCAGCAGCAGCGATTCCCGACTGCTCATGGCGCCCAGAGGGTTGGCAGCAGCGCCAGCGCCAGCTGCAGCCGCATGAGCCGCCGCTGCGGCAGCGGCTGCCATCGCCGTGCCCACCGGGAAGTCCATATCGCCGGGCACCACTGGCACAGATGAGGGTGCCGACATAAACGGCAGCATTTTTGGTGTCATCGCAGACTGTGGCGAGAGCTGATTCGACCACCACTGGTCGAACTTGCGCCGCAGCTCATCGGATATCTCGCCGCCAGGCAGTGCATACGTATTCTGGTGTGAACTGCGGCAAATCTGCGAGAGAGTCACCTGCAAGGAAATAAAAATAATTGAACTGGATTAGCGGGGGTGTCCTTGAATATACCAAACGAGTAAAAGGCATGACAGTGCGCTGAACAAAATGTATAGAATATTGGAAGGTAATATTATTAAAATAATATATAGTGTGAAACTCAAAGATAAAGTACAATATTGACATAAATGTATTTATGTATTGAACTTTGTTAACTTAGTAAAGATTACTCATTTTATTTTATGTGTAGATGGCGTGACTGTACTCATGTGGCGCATGTGGCTGTCGCCAGTGCAGTTATAGCTGGCTTAAGCCCACGTCTGCCGCACTAAGCGACTGTCATAAAAATCACGGTGGTTGGGTTGGTCGGTTGGTTAAGGCCCTCAAGTAGCGGGATTTACTTAGCCATAAATGTGCGGTTGACTCTGATTGCGCTAGCCTCAAAATTGCCTATTACGATACCTGCTTCAGTCCCATACGGAACTGATACCACAAAACTGATATTAACTGACGGCCCCGTCAAGCGCGAGCGCGATAAATAGATAGTCCCTATGCCCCGATAGGAGCCCGACGACACACCAGCTTATGCGATTAAAATTGAATTTAATGTTCAGAAATAGAAACGAATTCATAAGTTCTGCGTGCAGGGAGTGAGTCCCAATGCCAATCGCATATGTCTAAGGGGTTGCGGGGGGCTGGGGGAGGGTGGTGAGTTCGGGTATACTGTATTAAATGCCCATAGATACTCCGCCTCTTTGCCGCTGTATGTAGACAAAGCGTACAATAGATAATGTCGGTTGCTATCAGCTAAGGAGGCGCCCCAAATCACTTAAGCTGCTCGAAACACACGAACGGGGTGTGAGTATAAATGGTTGTGTGTTATAGTTATAGTTGTGTTGTGTGTTATAGACAACTAATTGTAAATAAAATGAGCTGACGTGCATTACGATCGGAGTGTTCGGTGGGGGCCAATGATTAAATTGATTTTCATATCGGTTGCCTGCGTTTCGCAATTCTTGGAAGAGAGACGACAATTACCACGGGATCGGGAGCGGAGTCACAGCGCAATGTGACCACAATCAAAGTGCATTTGACAGGGTGTGTGTCACATATGTGTGTGCTTTGAGGGAATTATAGAATATGCTTATCATGTGATTAGAGAAACTGTTTTGCTAATATTAATCAGGGCCAATAAAATCAGTCGCAATATCAATTGAAGGGTATTTCGGTCGTGATTTCCGATAGTGCCAAATACATCAATAGACTATAGTTAACAAATATATATACATACATACATATATACATATATTTATAGAACTGTGATTTATGGCTGGGATTTAGATAGATCATGTGATGGCAACCCCTAGCTACAGTAAGTTGCCTTAAATCCTATCTAACAAATTAATAAGCCCTCAGCCAATGTAAATAGAGATGGATGTATGTGTGTATGTAAGTATGTATGTACGTATGTATATATACGTATTTAAAATCATCAGCCAAGTTGATAAGCGTAAAGCTGATTAAAAATGAAAACTATTGCAGAAAAGGATTAGTTAAGTGAACCAAAATAAATGAACTCGTCTTAACAACATTTCTTTGTAGTCATTATCAAAACATTTTCTATACATTTCATATGCATACAAAGACACACACACACACACAGAACGAGAAAGATAAAGAGGGAGAGCGAGATAGAGAGAGACAGAGAGATATAGGCACACAGACGGCATTGGCCGGTGTTGTTGCTGGGTTGAGGGGGAAGGCGCAAGGATATGCCGAAACTTTTGTTGCCTCTTTTCATGGAGCGTGTGTGTGTGCTTATGCCTCAATTCACGCAAATTAGCGGTTTGAGTTTTTAAGTTTGCTTTTATTCCCCCTCTGCTGCGTTTAGCTACCAGCTTAGTTTCGCACTGTCTACAACAGCATGTTGGTAAAGAAATGGTAGGGGGGTAAGGCACAAGTTTTAGAAACTCTTGTAAGGATGAGGGATAATAGCGAGGCAGTGTGGTGTCATCGTAAACCGCTTATGAATCATTATAGAATTTCGTCAAGTTAACATAACATTTTCTTGACAGAGTTCAAAGCGACTGTCTAATTAGCAGCTCCACTCTCGAATCTACACTCACCTCATCCAGGGGGCAGCCGGTGGAGCGGAGCAGTGCATGCGACTGCAGCACAAGCAGCTTGAGCAGCTTGTCCTTGATCTCGCCAAAGGGGGATGTCTTCGGACGCAAGATGACAATACGCAGCGTTATAACTGAGGTCAGTTCACCAACAATATCGCTGACCGGCACTGCCGGATTATCGGAGATCTGTTCCAGCGGTATGGGTTTCCAGTGCTTGATAATCAGGGACCCTGCATAACGAGACAATAATATAAAAATTAGCAGTTGTTGTCGGCAGTGGCACTTATCATTCAACCCACCTCTTGCTGTGTTGGCCACCTCCTGCGAGTAGCCTAGACGCTGAAGCGCCGTTTGCACTATTTCGCTCCAGGGCGTGGCAGCTGCAATGATCACATAGCTGTCTGTCTCAATGTTGGGCCGACGTTTCCATGGCTGGCGTGTGTCAATGGTAAGCGACGCATTGAGCGAGTGCACAGATTCAACCACGCAGTGCAGTGGAAGCGATTTCGCTGTAATAGACAGAGAGCAGATAGCATTTTTTAATTTATATAATTACAATTAGGGCTGCTTGTCAAGTGGTGCTGAGAATTTCAAATCGTTCGTCAACCCCACTTTACTTTGAAATGAGTTTCATTAGATAGGAAATATTCTAATTCAAATTTTTATTTATATTCCAAAAATCACACTTATTAACTAATTTGAAAAGATTATTAATATTTAAGCCCTAGTTTAATTTTAATCTTTACACATCACAATAGAATTTTAAATAAAGGATCCTGTTAAAATGATTATTTGTCTGACTAAAAATGTTTGTTTTTTTTCAGTACAATAGATTTGAATATGCAAAAGGCTCAATAGTATCCTATTCTAAACGAAAAGACACCCAAAAAGTAATGTTCTATAGTTTTCCATTAAATGTCCTCTCCAATTGAACACAACAAAAGGACTTCGTTTCATAAGTATTAAATTGTATTATACTATTTTATTTGTACCTCTTCTAAATTGAATCATCAACTGATATTTTAGCTTCATTTTATTTATAGTTAACTGCAGGGTATTGCATTGCCATGCAACTATAATTAACTCTAATTCTAACTGTGGTGCTGCTGCTAATCGGTTTAGTTTGAAACGCTTCAAATGGCGGCAAGTGCAAACCGGGCAAGTTAAAATAAGCAATTAAAACATATTTTATACATTGGCCATTTGCCCCGCACACCGCACAAATTCTCGACCGCAGAAAAATGTTGAATAAATTATTGTATGCTGCGGTTAGCCACAAAATGGTTTTAGCCGCTTACCCCCATGCCATAGTCCATTTCCAGGATTATAAATATGTGCATTCATAACGGGCTAAATAATTATAAATGAATAATACCCGTGGTGCTGGCCCGAGTTCCTAGTTGGCCAAATTGAAAAATGTTGCCGCTAATCATCGGGAAATGATTTGCCAGCAGCACTCAGCAGCTCGAGTATACTAGTACTCACGCGTAAGGCTCTTTGAATATGGTCTAAATCAAATTATTGGCAACTTTTTGGCAACCAATTATGGAAAGCTTAAAAATAATTTACCAAAATATACCAATAGCGGACGCCAAATGCAATGCGTCCAAGCTCCCAAATGTCCAATCCAAAGCTCAAAATGCATTTTGCCTGTTGGGCACAGAGCGGTTCAAAAAGGGGGTCATTGGGCGGGACGCCAACATCGAATAGGCTTAACGCCCGTTGCTGGCCGCCATAATGGTATTATTAATTATTCCAATTATAAAAATTGTAAGCAGCACAGATTGGCGATTGGCGTTTGGGCGCGTTTTAAACAGCCGAACGACCAAATATTGCTTTCACAATTATGAGCGATTTTAACTTTATATATATTTGTGTATATACATATGTATTTATGTATATGTATATATATACATATATATGGATGTGTGGTGTTGTTTGTGTGTGCAAATCTTTTAATTGCCATAAAATCCTTATTGGGCATTAAAAATAAATATATCAATTGTATTAACATATTCGCGAAAAGAGTAAATTAAATATAAATGAATGTATGTACAAAAAAGGCATAAGGAATAATATATGTATGTTGACTAAAGTTATTTATAAAATAAGTAGCGGCTTAAATACCAAATTTCAGAGTAAAAAGGGAAAGCATTTTTAAGATATGAAATATCTGGAAATGACACCGATTAAGTTTTTTAATCTTAAGGAAAGTGAAATCTTTAATAATTGTATTTTTTATAAACACTTCCATTAAATAAAACGGTAAATTGATGTCTTAATATTTATATTTAAATCGTCATAGCAATCCACACATGGTTTATTTGCTTAAATATCTGATATTTTGGATAATGTAAAATTTATAAACTATGACAAGCCATTTACAATTTAAAATAATAGCATCATGCAGCATATTTTTTGGCTATGTAATTCCATTTGCCTCATGCGTGTGTGTGTAAGTCTTTATTAAAGCCATGGACGGTGTCCTTTTTGTTGTGTTTGTGCATTATATATGCAATATACCAGTTTCACATAGACACAAACCGATAATTGGAGTGTTTGGGGGTTGCATTTGCGTTGCATTTTGCGCATCATAAATGGCGGATAGAAATTGTGTGTAGGAAATACCCATAAGTGGCATAGGTGCGTTTTGTGGCAGCGGCTTTGGCTGAAAAATCTCGGCCATAGAACAATGGAGGGAAATGCAACCGAATAATAAACTCATTAAATCTATTATCCTGGTCCATGGTTCTGGTCTAACTCAACTGAAAATCGGATTTCACATACATATGCATATGTGTAAGTGGCAGCTGTGTGGGTGTGAGACTGTGCGTAGAGTGAATCACATAGTGGCCAAACGTAGTACGCTAATTGTTGCGTCGCCCAGCCCAGGACACTGTTTTGTGAAATCACCCTAACCTGAAAATGGCAGCGCTTTGGGATGGTGTTGGGGGATGCTGTCCTGATACATTCGTCTGCAGGCAGTGCAGCGCTTAAGTAGCCCCGCATCGCTGCCAGGCGGCGCTTATCCTTATTAGCATTATCAGTGGCAAAAATAATCGAGACAGCCAGCGACGAACAGGCCAAACAAATTGAATTAAAAACGTTTGAGGCATTAAATCTCAGCCAGGCTTGCTTGCTGGCTGGCAGGCTGGCAGGCAGACAGACAGATAGCCCCTCCTTACGATTACCTCTGCCCGTTCAGACCACCCGCCCTAAGCTGACAAACGATTTGTAATGAACTCCACTTGCATAGGCTTAGACGCTGTCGTCGCGCTGTCTGCATCCTCCCCAAGCGCTGACTTTTCCATTTTCTCTCTTTCTTTTTGTGCCCTGTGTCGCGTCTTAAGATTTATTAACCTGCGCCAGCGTCGAAGTCAATAGCGTTGCCAGCTCTGTGAGCGCAAAAATAATGAAGTTGCCAATTGCCTGCGATTTCTGTTAGCGACCAATTGGTACTGTGTACCCTGTACTTGTACTTAAAAGATCAAAGAGCAAGCCAAAGATAATCATATCTTCATTTTTTAAGGCCTAGTTACTGAATAAATTGATAAGCAACTCAAAGAATTAGAGATGACAGCCGGGAATACAGAATATCAACCGAAATATATTAATTTTATGTATTGAAATACTTTAGCGTTTTTAGAATTTTCATTAAAAATAGTTCTATATTTTATAGCTAATAACTATACGTACAGGGTATTCAATAGTTATAAAATGTAATTTTGAATTATTACAAAATTTAATCTCTTTTGATCTTTATTCAGTCGTTTTCTAAATTGTTGTATGGTCGCTTATTCTTGATTACCCCACGGTTTGCCAGTTGCAAAATTGTGCTCGCTGCGTTTGGCTTATCGCAATCTGAATTGAAAGTTCAAATAAATGGGATATTCGGGAATCGGTTTGCTTGTTAGTGCCGTCAGCTAAGCTCCTTGGAGTATGCAATGGACCACGATGAGAATGATTACGCAACAGCCCAGAGGTGGGCCAATTAGCAGCGGGGAAGAGCAACCCCCAAAAAGATTTTAATCTTCGAAACTTTTCGTAGCATCCACGTGTGCAGATTGCCATGAAATTTTATTGTGGAATGGAAGTTAAACCTCAATAAGACCTCCTTGCTTGTTGTTTGTGTATGTGCGCGCATTTGGCTTTCTTCTAAGAAATTGACCAATTGACTGACCACAAGAAGCGGCAACGACTGCCGAAAGGCCAACAATAATTATGAATCGCCTACGAACAACATCAAAACGACTTAATCCCCTAAGAAACTAAGAAGCACACACATACCAACACACACACACACATACACACACAAATTGAGTGGGTTGCTAGGAGTGTGGAATGGGGTAGAAAGGACAGATGCAGAACAATTTAAGTGACTGCTGGCAAGGATTATATAAGTTTACGGTTTAGTTTGCTCTGACAATATCTTGACCAACAAATATTTGTAGTTCTGCTTTTTTGTGAATGCCAGTGGTTGAGGTTGGTCTGAGTCCTTGTTGTAGGGTTGGGGAATTGGGTTGGAGATTTTTCGGGTGGACGAATAAAGTGTGTATTGTTTATTTATAAGAAAATGTTCATAATTTACTTATTAAAATGATTTGAGTGATTTGGGTATGAAAATTAAAATTTTACAAGTTTTAATAACCGTAAAGGATATTTGCCTAATGTGTAAAAGACATGCAAAGGCCAGGGGCAGGTGCGGCTATGCGGAAGGGCCCTGCTTAAGCCAAGTGAACTGTTTGAATTTGCTTATCAGTGGTTGACCAGTGAAATGTCTTAGTGCTGAGAGCCGCACGAAAAATCTTCAGGATTTTAAAGGACTTAAGTGTCAGGCATGTTTGTCTCTCTGCGTGTGTGTGTGTTTGTGTGTGCGTGCGTGTATGTGAAAGTAAGAGTGACCGGAAATTAAGCAATAGTCTTAAGGAAATTGCCACAAGTTTTTTGGGTGCCACGAAGCAGGCAATTTGATGTCTTTTCCCAGACTTCTTGCAGCAGTCCTTAAGTCTTTATACACTTGTGTGTGTGCTTGCATTTTTATTTACACTTCAACTTAAGTCCTACTTAATTGCAAACTCTTTTCAGTAGAATTTTTAATGCATGCATTTTAATTTATAATGCCAAGCCAACAACGGGACTACTTAAGAACTTTGCACAACACACACACACACACACACACACACACACCCACACACATGTCTATTTGCACACCCATGTCTTACGCATGGCTGCCTATTTCTCACACCTTGGACGTTGCATATCCCTGTCTAAGTCCTGGTTCACGTTCTGCCAACACCCGGCGGCTGTGTTGCAACTTGCAGCAAAAGAAAACATATTAAGAAGCACAATAAAATGAAAATCAACTTGATTGCCCCGGAGCCATGTGCCGCAGGAGATCAAGCAAAGCACAAAAGATGGAAAAATGCATCAAAAATGAGGAAAAGTGGAAAGAGACCTATGTCAAATTAAATATACTCTACAAATTTCAGACGAAATGTTGGTTTACCAACAGAGTCAGTATAACTAACTATTGCAGGACAACTGAAAGTAACAATGCCACCATCAAACATATTGTAATTATATCACACAATTTAAGCATATTGTAATTTAATTGATCAATTTATATAAATTTGGAAAATATGCTATCCGGATTTGTTCAACGAGTATTTATTCCAAATACTACGAAATACTAAAATAATATTACTGTAATTTATTTAACAAAAACCAATTTTTTTTTATATTTAATTCGTGTAAACCTTGAGTTGTTCCAATTGGTTAGTGCATAAGAATGAAACTTTTAACTTTCATGGAAACTTGAAAAGTACGCCTTGAGAGGAAGTTTGATGTGATCTATAAGCGACTGCAGTAAAAATGTAAAGCCTTTTTTGAACTGAACAAAGAGGTTAAGATGGCTTATGGCCCGCTTCAGTTAACTATCGATTGTGGCTGTGCTAATTTGAAGACGCTGCTCTTTGGATCTAAATCTGCGTGTAGCATTTAACGCTGCATACGTTGTTTATTTAGTATTTGCTGTATTTTTGCATTTGTCAGGCTGAGTCATAGACTTTGGCGTATTTGGTATTTTCGAAAGGGCTTTCTTTGGAAAACATGTTGAAACTTTTAAGCGGCTTATAATTAATGCCGCTAGGCATTTTCTTTCTCTTATCGTTTCACTTTCGCGTTTAGCGCACTGCACAACCAAGCCACCCCCTTGTGAGGTGTATAGACTGTTTCTGTTTCTGTGTCAGTAACAACACATAACCGGAAATCAAGGGATCTTCCCTTCCCCTCCTCCTTCCCCATCGCAGCCAATTGGCATGTAAATAGTCCAAGCTAATGGATGTGAAGCAATATCTTCGTTAGCTAAAGAGAGACCCAGTCGAAATAATCCTAATGAAATAAGCATGGCCCGTAGCGGTAATTTATTTAAACCCAGCCTCCGTCCGAAGTTCATTTGGCGCCCCAGCTGCAAAATTGGTGTCGGACTCTTTTTCGGGTATTTACGAGAGAACGAACGAGCAAAGGCATTTAAATTGTCTCAACTTTTGTTTTGTTGTGTAATAAATTCATTTTTTGTCCTTACGACATGTAAAACTATGCATGTATGTCCTTGCTTGTGTGTGTGACCTGTCTTAGATTTAATCCTTTTTGTTGTTGCCCCAAGAAAACAACAACAATAGCAACAAACACAAAGCATGCTCAAGCCACACATACACACACACACACCTCCATCTCTTGGAGATATGTATGTTGATTTGGGGGCGATGAGACAGCAGGTGAGGCTGCTGTCCAGAAAAACTAAACTAGCCCCAGAGTCCTCTGAATGGATTTTCTTAAGTGGTTCTAAGCTTTGTCTGTGAAGCAAACCAGAAAACATGCTTATACATGCGGCCAAGTGCCTACTGCCCGAGTTCAAGTGCAGGCAGCTGAATAAAGTTCAGACAGCTCCGACTCCAGCTCCGACTCCAGCTCCAACTCCAACCCCAGCTCTAGCTCTAGCCTCGGCAGCTCCGGCTCTAGTGGCATTAGCAGCTGCTTAAGGCACTGCAGCACTTCATTAGTTCCAAATTCGAAGACGAAAGGCTATACAAGGACATCCGTCCTGAGACAATGGCCAACTGCGCACGATAATTGAATGCAAGCAAAGCCAGAAACGTAACTCCAAATCCCCCAACCTCGCACAGCGCCCAACTTGAGCCCGTCGACAGCCAGAAAAAGCCATGTGCAACGAGTCATGGTTGAGGGCAAAATCACAAGAAGTTTCCAAATCCTTACAAAAGGATTATGATGTGTATTTTTGGTCAAAGCACGTTGATGAGTGGCAAACGACTTTGTTGAGTGTTGAGATTTTTCTATACATACTTACATATACATAAATACAAATGTGTATACAATGGAAATTGTAATGAATTCTGTGTTTGCAACTAACGAACTCATACATAAAAGTAGCTAAAGAAGCACATTTATTAATTGATGACATTCAAGTGTCGTACATCGAATTGAGTTGCATACCTCAACTAGACTATTAAACACCCTAACCTTACTGATAAAAATGAGTAACAATTTTTTATATTAAATGGTAAAACTGTACGCCTATTATAATATATATTCTATCTTCTAAAAAATCTCTAAGAATTGTTCAGTGGTAGTTCCTTATGAATTCTGTTTGGCACAGACAAATATAAATATATGTATGCATACGTATACGTATATTGACTTAAGCTATCTAACCACTTTAAAGATATTGTATTAATCGTACTGATCTGGACAAAGGCACAAAACAAACTGCATATCAAACCCTAAGCAGAGTCCTTTCAAGTGCTCAGAACAAATATGAGAATGTCATGAATGCAAATAAACGTAAAATGTTGAAAAGGATTAAAATTATGAGCGCAGGATAAGGAAAACAGACATGCAAGCTGTATGCAGTCATGTGTGATCACAAGCACACACACACACACACACACAAACAGACAGACACACTTGGCCACAAAAGTGCAGCCGCACAAAAGAAATGCTTGCAAGGGCGGTCGCACAAAAGGATTTTCAATTTGTCAAATATTATCAAGTGTAGAACAAGCCAACAGCGTTGCCATTGGCACTGCCTCTTCCGCTGTGTTTAGACCCCGTAGCAGCACTGAGTACGGATTTAAATGTCGATAATGTCTGCAAACACAATCGAAGTACGTGGCGGAGCCAAATGTTTGCTCAAAATGTCAAAAATCGACTTGTAGTGCAGTTGAACCAGAAGTAAGCGCACCAAACAAATGTCATTGACTACCCCAACCAACAAGAGTTTAAGCACCCACACACATATATACACACACACGTGCACACACACATAAATGTCTGCTCACATTATCACACTTGTATTCGACTTAAACTGAGAGTTGAGTGCTATTTGCCAGTTGCTCAAATCGATCACACATTTTTGAAAGAACTTCTCAGAGCCGAGCTATTGTTATATTGACTGCTTGGCTGAAGCTCTTTTAAAAGTTTTTGAAATTTTTAGTTAATTGATTCCAAAAAGAAAATTATTCACCAGAATTGAATCTTTGAATCTTTGGTTTATCTATTGCTAACTTTCTTATAATAAAGGATGCATTTTCGGAAAATTTGTAAGATTTTATTGCTTGATTTCAAGATAATAAAGACCAAAAATTGTTGCAAATTTTGTTTAAAATGATTTTATAATCAAAACTACTTGTTTTAAGATCATATTCTGTTAGTAAATGAGTAACTTGGTTGAAGTTAAGATAATAGTTTTTCAATTTAATAAGTTTCAGTAGCACACAACATAATTTATTTGTTCACTAGTGACTCAACTTTCTCTTGGGATTATATACAAATAGTATAGTAGCTCTAATCTTTTAATAAATGAAAGATTCTTAATTTCTGAACATTTTCGGTTTGCTGGTATAAACGATTTCTAATCTGGGTGGAAGTCAGCAACTGCTAATCGCAAAAACGTAAAATGCTTCTAAGAAGCAGAACTTCAAATTTTTTTGCACATTGCTAGTCGCTGAGCTGCGTTTCCGGCATCCCCTTCACCATCTTCAGTCATCGTCAGTGTGTTGCATTCACATCGTTGTTGTCGTCGTCATCGCTGTTGCCACACATGGCGGCAACCTTAATCACTTTAGTTATCAATATTACTTATTTACGTTGCTCCTACTTAACGCTTAAGACGCTTTGCCTTTTATACTGTGTGCATGTGTGCGAGTGAATTATTGGCCTGCATATACCAATATATGTATCTATATATGTATATATGTATATAGTATATGTGTGTAGATATGCAGTGGACAGACTGGGCGGCCCTGGTGTTGCTCTAGCATTACATTTGCCTTTAAATCTTCCTGCTTAAAGCCAAACAAAATCAACGGGTGAGTTGGCGAGGGGGGGTGGAGGCGAAAGGAGCGCACCATACGCGATCTGGCCTTATTGATTCAATTAAGAGAGCAGTCGAGTCGAGACAAGGCACAACAAAGACATAAATATATTTATATACTGGTGTGCTGGTTTAAAGAGGAAACAGAATACGCATACGCCTAGTTGGTTATGAGACGGGCGGCAGCATTGATTAATATAATCCGCTTGAAGACGCTCCACGCTCGTGGCCCGACGACGAATTAAGTTACACCCAAGAAACAAGAGGCGAAACGGGGTGTAAGGGTAGGGGGTGAGGGCGCTGTGGCCCCGCCGCACCTGGCACACACACACACGCACCCAGTTTTAAGTACAAGTTAATGGTGCTTATGCATATTACCCTCAACCATACCCATATACCATATCGAGGCCATTAATACCCACAACTGATTTTTCTTTTATACAATTTTTTTGCTTCTTATTTATTTTTTTCTTCATTTGTTCATCGTCGTCGTCGCCGTCATCGTCGTCGCTGTATTTTAAATCGATCCAATGGCAAAGCGTCTTTGTGTCGCTCGCTGCGAGTGCGCGGCGGCTTAATCCGCTGCCAATGAACTGCGAATGCGGCGGCTGCTGCTGTTGCTGTTGCTGCTGAGGTCGCCAGATGAGCGGCTTTGAATGCTTTTGAATTTACGCTAGAGAGGTGCGTGGGGGGAGGTGGGGAGGGAGGCGTGCCACAGATTGGGCTTTGCATGAGTCAGTTGGGCCGCCTGCAGCGCTGCTTGCTTTATTAGTGTGGCAGCTCCTGCGCATCCTCGTACTCGTCCTCAAACTCGTCGTCGTCTACTTAAGCGGCAGAAGGATGTCGTCGATACCGCTGTTGTTGTTGTTGCTGTTGCTGCTGTCGTTGCTAGTGATGTTGGTGTTGGTGTCGATGTCGCATTTGCCAACTCGCATTGGTATTTTGGTATTTGGGCTTTGTCTGGTGGGGATGAAATTTGATCCTCTGTGCGGCAGCGGCAACAACAGCAACAGCAGCAGCGTATTTACATTAAGCGTAACCTTTTGCTGCTACTACGCCAACAACAACAACAACAACAGCAACAGCAGCAACCACAAGAGCATAAGGGGTGCGCTGGCAGCTCTGCCGCCGATACGCGACTGCCAAGGAGCTTAATTTGAGGAGGGATTTACGCTGTGGCATTATAATTCTTTCTTTCTTTGCCCAGTATTTTTTTATTCACGTTTTTTTTTTATTATTATGCTCTTTGGTTACTGTGTGCTGGCATCTTATTGTGTTGCCGTGCTTCTTGTTGTTTTCTTTTCGATTTTTGCAGAGCTTCACAGGGATTAAGCAAATTTCTGAACAGATTTCCAGTTAATACGTCAAGTTCCAGTTGCATTGATTAGTTGCCGCTTGTGCGCGGATTAGTTGCATCGGGTTACGCTTTCAGTGCCACATAAACACACATATACAATAATGCATTCGCATCTCTGGGCGCAAAGCCAAACCACAGGCACCCAGACAGAGATACAGACAGACTGACAGCCAAGCAAACACAGCCACAGACAGCCGCCGTACCACACAGCTGACAGCTTAAGTCCAAACAGTAACACAAAATAAGAAATAAGAAACAAGACAAAAAATAACTAAAGCCCGCTAAAGATATGCCGACCCATAGACTCTGAATCCACCAACGCGGCAACAAAACTTAAAATCTTAGCCATTTATCCGCGCGTATTATGTGGCAACTCTGGCTAATTGCCAGGCCGCATTAAGCGTGGCCAACACACACACACACTCACACACACAGACACACATTTATAAATCTCAGTCAGAGCCACAGTCATAGCTGTTGATATATAAAAAACATTTGTTTTTGTCGTTTTGTGGTGGGTTACTTTGGGGCGGCTGGGGGCAGCTTACAATAGTTGTTGCAGTGTGTGCGAATTGAGTGTCGACTGTGTGTGTGTGTCTTTTTTTGCACAATTGTTGTTGGTCTTTGTCACTGCCATCAACATCAACACCATCTGCGGTATTCAATTTAAGGGGATTAACTGCTAATTTTTTGCGATTTCACTCAATGCCAGCAAAGTTTTTATCGCTCTCTATGTCACTTTTTTTGTTTTATATGTGTGTGTGTCACAGTGTGTGTGTTTTGCCAGCATGACTCGAACCAGTTGATATCCAACAACAGCCTGTGGATTCAACAATGTGGAGACCTTAAAACAGAAGCCACGAGTCAGGATTAAATGGGCAATTTTCATCGAATAGATGCGGATGAAAAAACTGTGATAGAATTTCGATATGTTTGTCGAGGCTATCCAAAGGAATTTGGCAATGCTTGGAATAAAAATACACGAGAGTGCACAACTAGGGGATACCATGCATCTAGCTCTACCAAACACTCACAGTGACGTCATGTTTAAGTATAAAATAATATATGTAAAACACGATGACTATGATATGATTAAGGCAATCGATGTGTTTTTTGTCCCTTGAATACCGCATTATAAGACAATTATACACTTTTGTGTCTATTGATCGGTGGTTATCATACAATTTTGAGAGCATGAAGATGGCATAAAAATTCAACAATAAATAACTTTGATTTTATTGCAATCAGAAATCAATTTTAATTGATATAGTTATAGATAGAATGAATTAATTTTGTTAGAAATGTTCAATTAAGCTACATTTGCCTGAGTAAAAAGTGGATAATGATAGTTTTAATTTCTCTGATGATATGGGAATAAGAGATTGTCAAAAAAATGCACTTACCAATCCGTCAATTATAACTAAAAACGTAAAAATAACATTTAACTCAAATCTTTCATTTTTAAGATGTCTTGCCCAAATTCTTGGCAGTTTTTCTTATAGCTTTTTGTCAATTATGGTAAAGATAAGATTAGATTTAGGTATTATAGTTGGATTTGAAACTCTTATCTATATAAATCTTAACACTGCAATGAGCATAAAATTTTAAGCCTATTTAAATTATAAAGTAAAACAAAATGATTTAAATCCCTATTTATATATCGGGATGAGATACTACCCACTTGGTAATTATGGTTGTAAGCCAATTGAATTTAATAGTGAAAAAAGTTCGAGTAACATTCGACTTATAAATTGACCATTAAGCCAAAATAAGGATTTTGAAATTAATGCATTAAATATTAAATCGAGTTGTGAGACATATTTCATTTTATGCGTGTACATACATGCTTGGGAAAACAACTATCACACACGATACTTTATGTCAGCTATTGAAGCATGAGCACAATTCTAACCCGCTTCCAATAAATTAGCCTAGAGCCTGAATCTTAATCGGGCTATCGCAGCCACACACACAAATTCACACATACACACACACACACATTGCATTAGTTCCCTTGAGAGCAATAGCTACCCAGTTCTATCCTCATCCCGTCAGCTGCTTTCACTTATCATTTTAGCCTTTATTTTATTTTCACAGCCTTATTCCTGTTGAGCGCTACGTGAGTTTTTTGTTGTTGCTGTTGTTATTGTTGTTGTTTGTTGTTGGTGGTGGTGGTGCGGCTTAGGATGTGAATGTGGATGTGCCGTTGGTAAAGCGCTAGGATGGGCGCACTTGCCACTGTTTTGAGTGCAAAAGCGCGACGGCATTGTTGTTGTTATTGCTGCCACATGCATTGTTGTGACTGTTGTTGTTGTTGTTGTGCCATCTCTCGGCTGCCAGCTTTAGAACTGCTTAGAGTATGTATATATGTCTGAATGTGTGTGTGTGTGTGTAAGCTCCACTGGGATGCCAAACAGTAGCACAAAACAAAATCTAGTGAACTTCATAGGGATTAGCCTGCACGAAAGCAACAGATTTAAAAGCTTTCGCTCTGCTTTTTAAGTTCATTTGTGCCCGTTGTCTGTATGAGTGTGTGTGCTTGTGTGTGTGTGTGTATTGTTGATGCCGTCCCTGCTGCTGCTCTGTAGACAAATGCGACTTGACAGTGGTGTGGCAAATCTCGTCTGGCGACAACGTCACAAACACAACCCCAGCTTCAAGTGTATCTCTGTGCGTGTGTATTTGTTTGGTGCACATGCCGGTTGCACATGGTATTGGTCATGGACCACATTTATTGCACTAGCTGATGAGAGTCGAAATTCGCGTAAGATTCATTCTACCGTCACACTTTGATTAACTCTTGAACTCATTGGTATTTCAGAATCCTTCTGCTTTCTACCCATGCGCGCACGCTTAATCCCCATGCCCTACAAATAATCCAATTGCACACAACCACAAACAGCAGCAACAGCAGCACCAACAACAACAGCAGCACTTTTCGACCGGCGCGAGTTCGATACGATTTAAGCGGCACGAAATACAATACAAAGAGAGAGAGAGCTAAATGTAAGACCAACCTTCCTCCAGCATGTTTGGCACGATACTGAAGCCCAAAGCAGAGCGCACGGCTCGTTTTGGCGCCCCATGCGATGAAAACACACACACACACACACATGTATACAAAGAGCGCTCACACACACACACACAGTTGCACGCACAAATACACTGGCAAAAGCAGATAGCAACATGTGGCTCTCTGCAATTGCGTACGCTGCTCTCACATCAGCACACACACACATAGATACAGATACACTCTCTGAGCGTATTGCGCTCTCCCTTCGTGCTGGCTGTACGTTGAGCCTCGGCCGCATTACGCTTATCAAAGTATATCTCAGGGATTATACGAAATGAATGGAATTAAGGATTAATTTCCAAGGGATGTCATTTCGTTTTCGGATAATTCTGCCTGACTGTGCGTGTGTGTGTGTGTGTGTCTGTGAGTGTGTGTTGGTGTTTGGTATTGCCCACAGCTTACGCTATAATGGATTCAGGTTCGCGCTGATGCCACATTTGCAGAAACCATTGCCATGGGGTTTGGGTTATAAAAATACACCCGAGTTTATAATGCGGGTTATAAGACAAGGACGGCGAAATATCGCACATACCCATAAAATGACTAGGTGCGTATGGATGAAAATATATCGGAGACTGGATGAGTATACAAGTACGCAACAAAAATAAATATATATATTTATATACTTGATAAGGAATTAATTCACATACTTATGCGTAACTACATAATATAATAGTAGCATAACCTTATTAAAAAATTGCCAAACAAACTGAAAGAATGTTGTACTATGTAATTATAATAATAACAAACAAATGGGATAAAAAAAAAATTAATTTCCAAATAATTTAGCTATTTTTTCTATTATATTTTTTATTTTATTAATAGATAATATTTTTATTTACCTAAGGCAACCCCAAATTGATATTACAACAATTTTCTGAGAGGAAGATAAGTTCAACATTTTAATCCAAACAAAAATGCCAGCAACCCAAACCATCATTTACTGCACATACTGTAGCATAAATCATCTTACAATAATGTATACATAGATAAGTTCCATTCGGCTTACATAACAAGTTGAAACTAATTATGATGCTGACCCCCTTGCAATTTTAATGGTGTGCCAACGACGCCACTGCTCATTATAATACCAAGCGATCCATAAAACGAAGAGTTAAATCCGAAATAATAATCCCGCACGAAATTAAATCCCTCGCCCACGCGGCCACCAAGCGAAAAACCCAAGCCCGAAATACTGAACGCCACCGTCTCATCTCGTCTCTACGGCCTCCACCACACTGTTTGCCTGGAAAAAAGTTAATCCCCCCGAACAGCAGCAGCCGGCAACGGCGACGTCGACGTCATCTCATCCGCCAACTCTGCCAACTGGCTGCTGTCACTGTGCGTCGCTGTGTGTGGCGACGACTCCCTACCTCAACCCTCCTTCACACTTTCCTGCTCCCCAAACAAGCCGCCTTCAGTGCTCGCCATGATTTTGGGCCTCTTGCTGCAGTTGGCGGCGACGCTAGCAGCGCTGCTGGTTTAAGGATTAACACAGACACAAACATTGCCAGCACACACAAATACTCAAACACACACAATAAATACACTCTCGCACACACATATGGACAGCTAAA
This sequence comes from Drosophila nr. perissopoda 5 BK-2023a, assembly GCA_035044105.1. Taxonomy (NCBI): domain Eukaryota; kingdom Metazoa; phylum Arthropoda; class Insecta; order Diptera; family Drosophilidae; genus Drosophila; species Drosophila nr. perissopoda 5 BK-2023a. The sequence goes on from JAWNMK010000231.1 coordinate 179,891, forward strand.
GCACGCAATGGGCAGCGCACAAAATCGTTGGGATTAATGTGGGATCTACTTTATTGCGAAAATATGCTCGACCTGCCCCCATTCCCCACAATCAGCCCCTTAACACGCACCCACGCCATGTTGAGGCACTGGCAAATAATGTGCGATGCGACTGGACGTTGGACGTTGCTGTTGGCGTCGACGCCGGCATGGATTGTTGTGACTTAAACGAATTGGGATTACGTTGCGTATGATTCATATGCAGACTAAAACAACAACAATGTAAGTTGTGGCGTCGTGTGTTGACCATGTGTGTTTCCATTTATGCATGTTGCATTGGGGGAGGGGAGGAGCATTCAAACGGATTAGAGAAGAGCCAAAAGCTTACAACTCGCTGCTCCCGCACCCCACCCCTTTTTGGTTGTTGTGCGCAAATTGAAAATGACCAAAGCAGCTGCCCAATATGCTGTGTGGATGCCCTGGATAATCCTCGAGGCGATCAATAAAGCGCCAGCCAGTCAGCCAGGGCCATCAGTCAGACAGACAGACAGATTGACTGAGTCGAGGGAGGTGGGGACAAATGTGTGTGTGAGTGTGTGTGGAGTGGGGGCCGGTTTGGCATGTGATGGGATTGGCATTGGGATTAGCAGCCCAGTCTCGAGAGCCAAGCTGCCACTCCGACTCAGCCACAGGTTTCTGCCAGGCATGCACCTGGCAGTGGCACACACACGCACACACACGCACACATAGGCACATACAGCACATTACTTAGCTGGCGGCCTAATCCCAAACTGCTGCTTCTGCTGGCTCCCCTCAAGCACTTCAAAAGCAAACAGGGACGAAAACAAAAGCTTAACTCGCTCTGGCAAATGGCAAAAAGGAGTCGGAGTTGAATTGACGCTGCTGCGTCTGCGAAACGTGAAACTTCTCTTCATTTGTGTCTGATGGGATTAGAGCTAAAGCCAGATAAAGGGATAAAGAATTTCAAATTCGAAATGCGTGCCCTGCTGCGTTGCTAGCTGCTAGCTGCTCGTTTCTCTTTGGGCAAAAGTTTTCATGCCACCATTTGTTGCTGTTGCTGTTATTGTTCTTGTTGCTGTCCGCAAAATAACCCTCCACCTTCCCTCTGCCTCTCGCAAACTTTTGGCGCCAAATTCGCATGCAAAGCAGGCAAACGACAAACAGCTAGAGAGGAAAACAGGAAGAGACGAAGCCAGCGGCGATACCCTTTTGGGCATTTGTCTTCGGGTTGAGGTCCTAGGTCGTGGATAAGTCGAAAACTTGATGCTTTCGGCTAATGTCCTTGGTTTTGTGGTGTTGGTGGTGGTTGTTTGTTGCACTTCGTTTCGCTTTTGTTGCTGCTGATGATGATTATTATGATGTTGATTATGATTGTGTTTGCGCTGGGGGATTATGAAAATACCTGGCTTGGCAGTCAACGCAAATGCAAACTAATGGATTAAACTAACAGTCTAATAATGCGTAGATCAGATATTCATAATTAGGAATTCAAAGTGCAAATATACACATTTATATACATTCTCAGTGTATTTATATGGGTTACAATGTGAATAACTTTTTATTTCGCAATTGCTGATAAACAGTGGATATATTGAATCAGTGATAAATCCATTAAGCTCGAATATTATCATGCTGGTATACAAATAAAAATTCCCTATTTGTGAATCATGCTAGCTTTAACACATTAATCGCATGTTAAATAAATGCTAGACCAAATTTCTTATCTAATTATAAAACGAAAAACCCACAAAGGCACATTACTCAACGACAAAAGATATGAAAAACCGATCAAGGAAAAACTAAACTTATATAAGCTTTCAGTTTGAAATATATCAGGCTACATTTATATATTTATATAGACATATACATACGTATATGTACACACCAACATACACACACTTATAACACTTAGTGGGAACACACATAACCTGGCCCAAAACTAAACATTGACTGCTTGGCCTTAAGCCGAAGCAGCTCCTAATTACAAGTATATGCCGAAACATGCTTAAGAAACCCAAACTGTAATTCCACTTGTGTATTAATACAATGCGTATATGTGTGTGTGTGTGTGTGTGTAAGAACACGTATACACACATTTGTAAGTAGCCAGCCAAAGTTATCGTAAGTGATTTATCATTGTTGTTATTACTGTTGCTATTATACTCTGCATAGTACTCAGAATTGGCATGTTAGATAGCTGCTCTGAAGGTTAACATATTTATACATAACTTTTACTAATACACTTACATATTTATAATTATAATTAACATAGATAGTATTATAGCTTAAAAACAGATCTGAGTACTAATAAAAGGAAAGAAACCGAGAAAGTGAAATTGAATCCAAGGCTGTGCTATCAATTTAAAAAAAGTATTCAGTTAACACATAGTAGGGTATACCCTCTAGCAATATGTACAATTATAGTTGTTCTTATTATTATTTGCTCCACTGCCTGCTGGCGATTCAAAGTGTCTTGATAATCACGTGGCAGAGATTGTGTGGCAGGCAGCAACAGCAGCAGCAAGTATACTACGTTTGTTTGCAGTAGCCAGTAGTATTTATTTGATTATAAGTCAGTGGTTGGCCAGGTGGTCTAGGGGGGAATGCGGGCGCCGGGCGGTAAGGTGGCCACATGCGTCGCTGAAGACTTTAAGCCGTTCGTAATGCTCACTGCTCGAGTTTATGCACAACACAAAAGGTGCCCAAAGGATCTGGCTGTGGATGTGGATGCGGATGCGGATGTCGTACTGGATATGTGTTTGAGGATGCAAAAGCGTATTCAGCTCAGTTTGCAACAGCAGCTGTTGATATTGTTGTTGTTGTTGACTCGATTCGATTCGATTGAATTCGATTTGCTTTGCACAACATTTAAATCCTTAAAATTTGTAGTTTGAGCTTTGCACCGAACCAAGCCCAGTCGTCTCCTGTTGTCTGAAGCGGAAGCTGTCAAATTCTCAGTGCGAGGCAGATAAGGATTAACTGGCTCCAGTCCCACTGCGAAACTGCAATTTCACTCCTATTTAAACCAGAGAGATGTAGAGTGTGAGACTGATACAGAGAGAGAGGGAGGCAGGGAGATTCGGAGAGCTCACATATGCTACTAAGAGCGAGTACATGAAGTTGGCTTAACTAAATTGGTAGCACCTGCCACTGCTGCTGCTGCTGCTGTTGCAATCAGAGCTGTTGTTGCTGCAGCTTGGGAGCTTTTTTGTTTTGTAAATCCCTTTTTGCTTATAATTCGAAAATGTTGCCTCCTGTTGCTTTTGGCATTTATTTGAATTTGTATCTGAATCTATGCGACTGCAACTGGGCGACATATTGTGCGTTTATATCATGGGGTTATGGCTTTTTTGGGGGTGGCACAAATCCTTTGCACAACTTGGAGCTTGTGCCAGGCTGCACATGGGTCAAATCCGGGAATGGAGTATACCAAACTCGACACAAATGCTCTGCTGCTAACCGGTGCTTCTGATGCCGGTTCTCTGTCTGGTAACTCGTTCCACCTATCTGTAGCCCTGTGCATAACGCTTAACACTTAAGCTGCAACCGCGTACATACTACAGACCTTGCCACCCTGCCACCCTGCCACCCTGCCACCCATGCGTCCTTGGGGCCACGCTGTCCGGGACTTAGCTAACGGCAGTGGAGAATCAATTCGTTCATCATATGTATTTGTATTCGTATGCGTATCTGCACCAAACTGAAGCTACTTTTCCTACCGGCCAACAATCGGCCCCCATTTTCCAACAACAGCTCTTCACCCCCGACAATGCAATGCCTCTGTATGGGTTGATTACCAGGAAACTGTGCGACAATCTTGATGATTTAACACAGACTGTATATGTACCAGCTGCAACAGTACCTGTAGCCATAGCAGTACCCATAACCATACCCAAAGCTTGCATTAGGTATGGCCTTGCACTTGCTAGGGGATGATTACTGCCAGGGGGTGGCGGATTATAGAAATGTGCAGTTGTACAAGACCAGATAGAGTACAGTTTGACATACATGTTCAAGCTTTTTGGCATGGCATGTTTTCAAAAGCGCAAATCATCTTAAAGAAACATGTTTTTCTTTCGCATATGTAATTAAGCTACAAATATTGCTACACACATATACATATATATCTGCATTTGACTTAGATGTGTTCAAATAAAATTTTTATTATTGTTTGTTAATAAACAATTATATTGTTGATCATACGAAATTAAAGCTTATTAAATTGATCTCTGGTTCTGCAAGGAAATTTAGACTTCCTATAGCAACTGGTCATCAATTGTGAGTCTCAAAATTTAAATTAAAATGAACTGAAAGCCACGCACAAAAACACACACACACACGCACACACATAATGGCGATCCGTTTGGAATATGCATAATGTGAGGCGCGTATTTTTGAGCAGAGCATATGCTTATGCATACAGAAAACGCCGCCGGGCTTATGTCAGTTGGTGTTGCAGTAGCTTCAGTGGCTGCCTCATGGGCGCAACAAACGGACGGTGACCCTGGCAACTGCATTAACAATAAAAACAACAACAACACCAACATCAATGAAGCTTCGCCCAAAACAACAATGGTCGAGTGGAGGTCAATTGGTGGCAAGTGTGATGGAGAAGGCTCTGTGCAGAGACAGGGGACGGAGGGGCTGTTCTGGTAAACGCGTTGATCCACAAACGTGTCGTTAACTAAGGCGCAGTGATTTTCAATTGCAGAACGCGGCACACAAGTACAGGATTTTCTCGTGTATGTGAGTGTGTGTGCGATGCTGTGGCACGTGTGTGTATGTGTGTGCATAAGCTTATAGGTGCCACTGCCATTCGAATCTGCTGCAAGTGAGTGGGCCAAGGAAGGAGGCAGGGACCAGGGCCTTGTTGTGGCTGCCTGCATATTGACAAGTGCGGCCGTTTGGGGATTTATTAAGGCTAACGTATGAAAATTTTGCATACTAAACGCTGAATAAATCGAATCGAATCGAATCGAAATGCGACAAGTAAAAATTGCCCAAAAATGCGAGCTCTGTTTGCAACAGTATTATGTCTGTGTGAGAATTAGAAACGAAAACAAAACAAACAGATTTACATATAAACACACAAACACACAAACTGTTGCAGCTAAATGAAATGGCAATGTTAAATGACAATAATAACAACAAACATACCAACAGCAACAACAACAACAAACCCACTACGTTCTCGATGTCGTTTTGCTGTGCAAATCCTCAACATTCGCACACACAAGCAAACTCACATCCATGACTATTTGGGTGAGACATTCACAAATTCAAACGAAATTCAAATCTAACGCACGTTTCTATCCCAACTAGCAGCTGCCTTTCAATTCATCCTGGCCCCCACACAGGCAACGATTTAGCAGGCAGCTTAACAGCAACAGGGACAATCATCCAGGACACGCATGTAATAGAACAGTTTGGCTTCCAACTAAAACTACTCTCGTGTAAATGCATTGAAAATGATTCCAAAAATATGCTATATACATATGAAAATATTAAACGATTTGGCTGGAATTTATTCAAAGTAAATCTACATTTATATGAAGTACAATAAATACATTAAAATATCCTAAAACATATTTAAAGAAGGAATATAAAATGTGCAAAGAAAAAAAAAATACATAATCATAATACAACAATCTTGTAAAACTTAAGTGCTGAAAGAACAATGAAACTGACTGAAAATCAATTATAAATTAGACGAGATTTAAATTACTTTTGAGTATTTCAATTCGGTGTTTATGAATTTGTTATGAAAGTTCAGAGAGAGAACCAAAAATCAATACGCAAAATAGATCTCTATGATTAGAACAACACTTGCGCATTAAATTTTTAAACTGCTCAGATATACAAATACTTATGCCGTGAACTGTAACCCACTTTGTAAAAATACAGTAAGCTCAGAGTTTTGTATGCAAACGAACGAATTGAGCGACGCGCAGGCAAAGAAACCATAAATTGGCCATAATACCACCGGCAACCTGTTGAGCCGCTCCAAAAAAGAGCAGCAAATGCGTTGCGTATACGCCGCGAGTGCCGGGCAGAAGAAGCCAAGGAATAAACAGTAACTTTCACGCCTCCACAGTTACTTCCGCTGCTGTTATTGCTACTCCTGTTATTTTTGCTGTTGTTGTTGCTTTATACGGCTGTTTTGGTCACAGCCACATGGCTAAAATAGCTCCACAAGTGTGTGGACTGACATTCATTTGACGCAACACACAGCCACACTCCCCCAGGCCAACAGCCGCCCATTGTAAGAGGGTGTGTGTACATGTGTGCCTGAGTGTCTGTGTGTGTGGGTCCTCTCTTGCTCTTGCCTGCCACAGTCAAAGCAAAAAATGTTTGTTTGCACACATTGAAAGTGGGAGAGACAGAGAAAGAGAGAGAGAAAGAGAAAAAGAGAGGGAGAGAGAGCGTTACTGGGAGGATAGACAGGAGGTAAAATAAACGTTATGAATGCTTCATATGCTTAATCCAGGGGATTTGGATGCATATACGATGAGTGTGTGTTGTGTTGTAGTTGTTTTGTGTTGTTGCATGCTTTGCCAAGCTGAACCTGAATGGATCGGATCCAAACACACACAGAGTTCGAATAGCCTTTGCATGGACTTGTGTTGGTATGCAAAAGGATTCCAAATTCGGCAACCGACAATCTAACTGACAAATACTGTAGCAGTTGTTGCATAAGTATCTGAATATAACACACATATAGACGCACACACAAACGTTTGTGAATGGGTTCAGATTCACAATGTGTCCATGACTAAACTAGTATTGATGAACTAAACAAGATTACCGCAACAGGGCCACTCAAAGATGCGACAACATAGCGAATAAAGGTGCAAGTGGATGCATGCCTGTTTTTGCTTGTACTTATGTGTGTGTGTGTGTGTGTGTGTATGTGTGTGTGTGTGGCTATGCTAAATGCGTAACAAATCAGAATCGCATCGCAGGTCCACATTCTACTTATAACTATATACATATATGTGCGTCAATATAGAACTCGGTTAAAGTTGCACAAATCCTTAAAGCTGTCTCTGATTGAACCCCACATTGCACACATAATCACCAGTTGCGAGCTGAGAGTAGCGAGTAGCATTTTGTTAGATTGCCGGTGGCACAAATGGCTCTGGCCTTTGGTATTTTTATAATGATACGGCTGCTTCTATTATTGAGGGCTCCACTGAAGCTGATGGACGGTTTCTGTATCGCATAGCCGGATTAAGGGTATTTGTGCGGCAGCACGGAAATAGCAAACCGCTCTCTCCCCTCCCTATTCCAAATTCGTTGCGTTGTTGCAACTGTGCCTGCCGACTGACTGGACGGGATTTGGGCTCATGGATTTAAGTGATTTATGCAACTGTTGCTCCGATTTAGTCAAAATTTGATTGTATTTTCTAATGCAACCCCAGCAAATACTTGAGCATGTTAACAGTTCTGTGGTTAGAAGTTAGTATTTATGCAAATGCAGGTATTTAATAAATTTAAGTCTTGATCATTTTCTCAGTTAGTGGCAATTTTCAAAATATATATGGTAAATAAATATGTTATTAATTATGAAGTGGAATATGCGATGGGTTACTCCAAATCGGCTTAAGGTTTATTCTCTATTTAAAATAAACGCTTAAGGGGTTCAGATGGCTTGTTAATGAATAAAGATGAAAAATAGATTTTTAATATTTAATTTAAGTGGCAAAATTTGTATGCTTGGGAAGCTAATTAATAATAACTGTTCGCCTCTGTTGCTCACCACCCTTTATTTACTAGTCTCGTAGCTAGATCCATTTAATAACTTTATGAATAATCAAATTGAATTGAAAGTCAAGTTGTCTACTCACGATTCACTTTGCTGACATCGAAGTCACGTCGGGATTCCAGAGCCGGATGGCTGAGCAGCTTCTCGGCCTGCTGCTGGGCCTGCACGCCCACGGCCATGCCCAGAGCAGCGGGTGGCAGGCAGGAGATGCTGCCCCTTTCCTCGCGCTCACTCTTCGGCGTCGCCGCGAGGGATGCATTCTGACTAGAGCCCGTCAATGAGGACACCGCAATGCTGCTGCCAGCATCCGAGTTGTGCATATGCTGCTGTTGCTGCTGTGATTGATGCAGTTGCTGTTGATGCTGTTGTTGGTGTTGTTGCTGCTGTTGTTGTTGGTGTTGGTGCGGCCCAAGCCCCAAGGCCGGCGGGCTGCCCTCTGCGGAACGCCTACTTGCGGCGTTAGCTGCCTCTGAGTTAGACTGTGACTGCTGCTGTTGCTGCTGTTGTTGTTGTTGTTGCTGCTGCTGCTGCTGTTGCTGGTGATGCTGATGCTGCATCTGTAGCTGGGTGAGCTTCTCCTGCACGCCCTGCAGCGATGCACGCCTGTGCTGCAACTGACCAGGTCCAGCGCCGGCCTCTTCGGGGATAACGCTATGCGGTGGCGACAGTGAGTGTTCCTTCTTGACGACCATGTCCATCAGGCTGGCGGCAGCCGAGGGTGATTTGGCATTGGCATTGGCGTTGGCAGCAGCCACCACAGCCGCAGCGTTGGCAGCTCTTGTGAGGGCCAGTGCTTGGCTCTGTAAAAATAAACAGTAATGAAATTTATTGAGTTACAAACTGATAATAAATTTAGGTTAACAATCTGATGAACCTGGCATTAAGACTGTGGAAAATTGAAATTTACAAAGTAGAATAATTGATGGGAAGGGTAAAGAAAATCGTCTCACTTACAATCATAAAGCCTGTGGATATTTGAATAACTTCAAGTAAAGGCTTACAGTGCTTATTAAGAATATAAAGAATATCAAAAATTGTTTGATTAAAAATGCTAAGACACTGATGAAAAAATGTAGATTAAAAAACGAGTTTCCGAGTGCGATTTCATTTAAAACAAATCTAAGCAGTAATTAAAACTTTGCAGAAGTGAGATCTTTTCAGTTTTAAAGCAAGAGAGTTTAGAGCGATTACAGACCGATAACTTTCTTTAAGACTAGGAAGAAAAATTACGAAAACATGAAAAACATCTATGATGCCCACTTTTAAAACTAGAGTGGGATTTGTTCCACCTATTCTTAGCTGTTATACCAATGATCTTACTGATTTCATTTGTAGTACAAATGAATACTTATAAACATCAAGAGTTGTTCAATTTAAACCAACATTTATTTACTGTGCCGAAGACGATTTAGTTGAGTATTCGAGTACCTGTTGTAGATGTCTATTTATTTGCTTGTGCTTTGTGTTTGTCTAGCTAAGTGTTGATTTGTCTGCACTGCGAAATTTCACTTTATTCTCTGCAGCTGGAAATAAACACACACTGAAAACAACCTAAATTTGCTGTATTGATTGATTAAGTCGCCAATGGGGCAAGCTCTCATCGATAGTGGCAGCTCAAAAGATCCAAAGCGTTTGAAGAGTTCAGCTCGAAGCTCTGAAGTCTGACAGGCGTTGATTTCTATTGATTTGTGCGGGGCTCGTTTGGGGCGCCGATTTGTTTGCTTTCTATAATTTAGCAGGTAATTTGGCGAATCACGAAATTGTCTTTAATGACGCGAGGCTTAAAGCCCCAACGATAACCCGCAACCCGCTACCCGTAGCCCACACCACGAATCACCAATCTTCTCTTCTTTGTCGCTCAACGGAGCGTAACTAAATTAATGTTTCTGGACCGCCGCCTCACTCTCTTCGGCCATTAGGGAGCTATTTTTTATTTTGTTTTCTCCTTTTTTTTTGCTTACAATACTCGTATTATCGTACTATTAATAACCGACTGCATTGAAATCGAGTGGCAAATGGCAAATGGAAATCGAAATAAGCGACGGCTTTTCAGTCTACAGTCTCTTTGGTAGTATCTCATGGCCAGTCCCACTCGTAGGCACCCTAATTATAGCGGTGCTACCGTTTACCGTTTTTTTTTTTTTGGAAAGGGGGGGCGCTGTTGTTTTTGCCTGGCACGCAAGGAATTCCTACAACAGCTTACACACTGTATTTTTTGTTGTGCGAGACGTCGAGGAGAGCAAACCCAAAATTATGGCATTCCCATTGATTTGCGGATCTGCTGCGCTGATCGGACGGATAAACTTAAATCGAGCCGAATCGAAGGTTGCCTAAGCACTATAACCATAACCTCTGCCTGGGATGGGGCTCCTGCTTCTGCTTCTGCGTTTCGCTCGCCTCTGGCTAGTTTGTCAAATACCGGGCAAAAACTTGCCCCATCCCCAATTGCTAAAAATGCGATCCAGGTGCTTGGCAAAATGATACACTAATTGGATACCCTGGCAAAAATGAGTGTCATTAGCAGAAAATTTATTAAATGGCGAAACATTCGTTGAATATATATGTATCCGTCTAGATCGCTTAATTAATACAATTTCAGATGCTCATAAAAAATACAAATTTTTCTGATAAAATATTTCATTGCGTTAAAGATGATGAAACTAATCATTCCAATTCGAAATTTACGCATATATATCAATAATCTATGCCTATTTATTATCCAGTTTGTGTGCAGGGTATAAACATGAAAAAGGGTAGTCAGTGGTGCAACAACATTGGCATCCACATCATCAGCGTCCTCGTCATCTTAATATCAACATTCACAACCCGATCGAACGGCGTCTGCTTTCTACAGTAGCCACGTCGAGTTAGCGATCAGCGACAGCAGCCATCGATCTTATGTTATAATCATCGTCAGAGCCCTGGCCAGCACAAAATTCATTTACGCTTTAATCAATTTCATTCAGAAAGCCAGCCACCGCCTCTGCCTATGCATTTGCCAAAGATTGCACTGGACAGGGAGACAGGGGCCAAGTGGAAAGGTGAGGCTCAAACCGAGCAACTTGGCCTAAGGCAACCGCCGACAATTTCAGCTTACATTGTGCGCTTGTATATGTGTGCATATTACGACTGCGACTGGGGGCCGTGTCCGGCTCAGTGCCACGCCCCATTGTTGGCTTCTGTTGGCCACATGTCAAAAAATTGACGAAAATTCGATCAAAAATTTTAATTGATCGCCCTGCAGTGATTCGCTCACAAAATTGATCTTGCTGTGCGTAATTTTCGGTTGCCCCAGACTGAAGACTCGTGTTGTGATTATGTTAATAGAGGTTGCCTCCCGATTGCCACCAGCACTCCCCCCTTTAGAATGACTCCCTTAAAGCAACTGGGCGATTGAAGCGTTGGCGCTCAACACAACCGGAAACTGATTTGCCAGCGGCGCAAAATCCCAATAATAAAACATTCTATGCAGATATGCAGTATACATATAAAACACACTTTACTAATCTTTCATTTTTGCTATAACTATAGCCATATCAGTGTGCTCCAGATCTCCAGTAGCCCTCGATTTCGTGCACTTATCCAGCGCGCATCGCAAAGTGGAGGCATTTTAATATTAACCTGTCAAAGGCCATAATTGACAACGATTAACTTTGTCTTTTGTTCGACCAGCACAGAAAATTTACATTTTTATGGTTCAATAAAATAAATCAACGCGCACAGCAACAGCAGCACAAAGGAAAAGAAAAGAAAAGAGAAGAGTTGTTGTACTATAAACGCAACACAGTGGCTACGAAAAGTAATTGCAGCACATAATAATCTCGCATTTAATAATCCTCATTAAAGCGCAAAATCACGTCGCAAGAGACCAGCCACAAGGGTATCAAAATAAAAATATGCTTAAGCAAAATGTGCTGTTGTTGTTGGTGCTGCTGCTGCTGCTGCTGCTCAAGGCAATCTTAACTTGTAGAAATATCACCACCTCAAAAGGTACTCAACTGAGCCGAAGTGGACTAAAGTGAACTGGCTATGGGTTTGGCTGTGGTTCTGGCCAAAATTAGAGGGGACCCAACATTTTTCGGCTGACCAAAATACAAAATTCCAAACAAGCAGCCGAACAAGCGCTGAGCTGCTTCTGTTCTGTCCTTTTGCACCATACCCCAAAAAATGCCAGTGTGTGTGGATCACGAGGATGAAGAGAGTGGTCAATTTTTACAGGAGGCTGCCAGTCCGGAGAACTCACATCAATCGATGATATGATGAGCTGACGTTTGGGTTGACGTTTGCTTGTCGTCAATACGTCGCCCTAATAACACATCGCAACAGGTAGTCCACGGCCATCAAGCGGACGGACTGAATCTGATTGCGACACAGATACAACAGCAACAACTACAACAATAACAGCAGCCAAAGATTCAGATATAAATACAGATGCAGAAGGGAGCTAAATAACTGAGACGGAACCATCGTTTTGGGCGCTGAGGAATTTCAGCAATTGCATGAAAAATATGAAATTAGTTGGCTGTGTGGAAAAAGTCGTCAAACTGAAGCTGAAACACAAACTGAAACTCAAGCTCAAGAGTCAGAGTCTTCACTCTTTAGTTCTTCTTTACTTGCAACTGCTACTGGAGTTTTTAATGTGTTTTAATCATCAGAGCAGTTGCCTGCTGCCTGTTAAGCCCCCTTCAATCACTCTACCCTCCTCGGCCGTTGCTATGTGCGGACTAAATTGTTTTTTATTATCGCTCGCTGCGTTCGCTGTGGCGATTTTCATCTCTGATCCTTGGCATCGTGGCACATTCCGTTGGGCTATAAATCGTTTTGCCTGGCACCATGGCGCTGATGCCTGTCCCCTGTCCTTGTCCTTGTCCTTGTTCGTGTTCGTGTTCGTGTTCTGGTTCTTGTTCTTGTCCTTGGCAATATCATTTGATTTAGCAGCCATAGGCATTAATTGTTTTTGTGTCATTTAATCAGTTTTCAAGCGACTGCTGCGTGATGCGAATGCCAAATGTGTATTTTGATTCCATGCTGAACATCAGCAACTATTCAGTCAAAGAGCTCTTGCGAGAGCGGCAGATAAAGTTGTAAGCTTAACTGAGTTGTGATTGTGTGAGTTCTTCAATTAGTTGCCATAGCTTAAGTGCATTGCAATTGCTAGCCATGAATTAAATGAGGTAAGAGCTAAAAATATACTGTTATCCTATTGTGACTGGGTGATTACAAAAATCGGTTACTTGATCTAATTCCTACTGATCGTATCAATTCTAGATTTCTTTTAATTCGCTTTTCGACTTTAATCTATTTAATTAATCTTCTCTATTCTAGTTGTGGGTCTTGTCATACAGATAATAGAGCTATGAATTGAATGGGCGAATAGCTATTAATATGTGATTGTGAGCGGTTCTAAAAATCGATTACCTGATCTGATTTCTGCCAATCGTATATATTCGGAATTTCATTTAGCTTAATCTAATCGATGTTAATCTACTTAATCCTCTTGTGATTGTTTGATCTATTGGTGGTAACCGATTTGTGTATTCTCATTGTGGGAATAGGTAAACAGATTACATAGCTTTGAAAGTTTCCCTGAAGTCTAAACTTAGATACAAAATATGTGATTTACCTTTACTATCATTCAAGTGCTGTTTATAATAGGATGCAAGGGGATTCTTTAAGTATTAGTCATAGGTAACATGGATTCTAATTGCACAGTTGTCACTGTCACTTAACGTGTCGGAGTCGTGTTGTCTGTCAGTTGTATTGTTGCAGTAGGCGTTGATGGTCGATCGAGCAGCGAAGATCGTTGATACTTGTGATCTTAATCGCTTCCTCTGCGCTGTGCTGAATAGTTGCGGTGCAGAAGTTACCAGTTCCAATGACATTCCTGTTTGTCTGAGATTATGTCTGCTTTGGACTTGCCTGGCTCTGACTCTGGCTTACTTTTTTTGTTTTTTTGTTGTTTTTTGTTAGTGGCCAATGAGTTGGCAGCTACCGCAGCGATCATGCCATTACCATTACCATTGGCTGCCCGGTTTTGGCCTTTTGTGGCCGTGGCGAGCGTTTTTGTGATTGGGTGTTGGCCCGTTTTTATGCTCTTTGCTGACTGCTGTCTGTTATTAATTATCAACGTAGCAGACATCGGGCGATCATCGTCTTCGTCATCATGTTTTAGCCAGCCTGAAATTCCCAAGCGAGCCGCAAACACGGGCGCAGACTGCGTAGAGCTGCAGTTGGGGCGAGCACCAGAATGTGGTATGGGTATGCGGCATTTGGCATTCTGTTTTGCGCAAAATATCATTTTCGTTTGCATCGTTTTTCAGTTTAGTTGAGCTCAGCTTCAAGTTTGAGCATCAGTTTCCTTGTGTTTCGACGTCGCTGTCAGCTTTGCCTTTTGGTAATTTGTATGAGATATTTGGAATTTCTCAACATTTGCCATTTATGTGCATATGCAGCAGTCGCAGCAGTAGCAACAGGCTGACCAGCTTCGGTTGCTTCTGCAGCTCTGTGGCATGCCCTTAACGAAATTGTGATTAAGTGTTTCAATATTAAAGTGACGAAAGACCCAGCTTGCTGATTGCCAGGGCAGCTTCACTCTTTTGGCCATGGACCCAACCGATGCCATTTCCAATTCCATGAGACTGAATCTCTGTAGTTCTGTAGCTCCGTAGCTTTAGCTGTGGTATTGCCAACGATGGCGAACGTCGTGCAAAATAATTAAAAATCAGCGAGCGTTTTCTTGGCCGCCGCGGCGCCCTCTTCTCCATGCCCGACGCCCGCGCGTCTGTGAGTGCGAAAAAACGCCATTTAAAGATGCCACAAAGCCGCAGATAAGCAAAGCCACAAACACAGACAGGGACAGCAACACAAGAAGGACAGAGAGAGAGAGAGAGAGACAGAGAAGAGCGAGAGTCAGAAGTAAACCGGTTGACAAAATACTTGACTCTCCGCTGTTACACTGTAACAAATTGTATTTATATATATATTACCATATCACAAGTATATTATTTGGTATTATTAAATTAAAATAAAAGAAAATGTTTTTACACTTGTTTTTTTTCTGTGTAAGTTACTCTCTTGCTCTCTCTTTTTTATTTAAAAAATGGATAACAATCGCCCAGAGTTCAATTGAAAATACATTTTAGTAGTCTAATAATAAATATCCAATAAATAATGAATTAGTCAAATGCCTAGTTCTGTCTACTTTTACTTAATTATATTTCGAATCTAAACAAATATTCACTCAATTTGTATTTCATTCCAATTTCAATTTAAAGACTCTTTAAAGTGTAATTAAATTTTTTACTGTGTATGCGATCTGCTGGACGATAGCCAGCTCTGTCTGCAGCTCCCGCTGGAGAAGAATGTTTAGCAAATGACAAGCGCTACCAACTACGCAGCAACAGCCGCAACAGCAGCAACAGCAATAACAGCAGCAGCAAAATTGACGTTTAATTATATTTCATTCGATTTTATTTTAGTGGAGGGTTTTTGGTAATGCTGCTGCACTCGCGCGCATTAATGATGACTTGGCCTGAATTGCAAGCATACACTCAATAATAACAATAATCATAAAGGCTGCGCACAAGGGAGCCCAATCGATGTCCATGTCCATGTTCGAGTTCATGTCCATGCCCATGTCCATGTCCAGGCCTTGATTATGCGCGCGTTCGTCGCACGTCGCCAACTCCAATTGCTGTGTTCTCTCTCTCTCTCTCTCACTCGCACTCTCTCTCGCTCTGTCTCTTTCTTTCTGTGTCTCTTTCCTGCAGCTCCATCTCGAACTTGAGGCATCTGCTCATTATTTCTACGCCAGCAAGCGTTGGGCATTAATTTGAGATCATTGCTACTGGTCCTACTGTTGCTGTTGCTGTTGCTGCTGCAAACTGCTGCAAGTGCAATGCATGTTGCCAGGCGATGCGATGCGATGTGATGTGACGCGATGGCACAGACGTTCGGGCTGAAGGTGTCGAGAGCTTGAAATGTTTTAAATACAAAAATTAATAAAGCTCTCTCGTGCCATAGCTCAATGTCTGCTGGCATTTTTCAATTATTCCCAGCTCCGAGTCTGACAAATTATTAACTTAACACTTTGTCCCATCACGTTACAGACAAACAGCTAAATAAATGCGGGAAGTAGACACAATCATTTTGGATAACGGCTGACAGTAACGGTGCTAAATGTGGACAGCTCATTTTGAATCCACTTCAAAAACATAAATACAAATTCTTAAGTTCAATTTTGCTAGCCTAGATATAATTTCTTAAGTTAATTTACTTGCAGTTAATATCCAATTAAATTGAAATTTAATCTTCAACAATTTCGAAGCTGTTTGGATTAAAAATACTAAAAAAAAAATTGCGTACAGCAATTTAACAATACTTTTCCTTAAGTCATGCTGTTGAATGCTCTTAAATTCATTAATTATTTAAACTTGCTCCCCTAAGTCTGTAACTAATAAAAACGCAAATAGAACCATTTTATTGAATTCAATGAAGTCAAATTAAATTTACAGTTCACTTCATGCTACCACAATATATGTATTTTTTTGGACACTACCAAATTCTCATTACATTTTCATTCTCAAAGTTTTTTCAATTAAATTTAACTTCCTTACAACGTTTGTAAAAGATGAAAGCTTCTTATACAACTATAATCAACGTTTTTGAACAATGACATGTTAAATGTGTACACTTTATAACCCAGCTTGTGATTATTATTCTCAGAACTTATAATTAATTGTTTACAACTTGCAACATAACAAATACAAATGACAGGTACTTGGCTCTGATCGTGCGCAACGTTTTGCATTTAGGTGTCCTATATCTGTATACCGCCTGGCTCAGCAGCAGTAACAACAGCTGACAGTGGACACAGCTACGAGGCAGACAGGAACAGGGCAGGTTAAGGCTCAGGCCTAGGCCCAGGCACAGTCACAGACCAGTGGTGGCAGTGGCAACAATAGCTAAGCGACTGGGAACTTTGTCAACTTGGTCTGGCATATGTAGGTGCCCTTGCCAATGCCAATTACAGTTTCAAGTTCAACATGGCGGGCGGCATAAATTGCTTGGCCAACGCGTTGCACCCTTCACAATATATATATTTTGTTTACTTCTCTTTTCTCTCTAAGCACCATTCTCATTCTCATTTCCATGCCCACTCCAATTCCGCTTCCTCGGGCGAAAGAGAAAACTGAAACTCGTTCAAGTGTAACTTTGTCGGTTGCTACATTTGCGCGCCACTAACTTTTCACATGTGATTGTGATCCTGCCGACTGCCAAAGGGCCAGGGGATGTCCACGTCCAGTTAACCGCTCCCGCTGACCCTTCAGCTGTGCATTTGTTTCATTTGGCTTTGTTGCGCTTGAGGAATTCCTTGCACAAAATTATTAGTTACACATATGTTGGTGCCAGCCTCTCACCCTCCCTCTCACTCTCTCTCTCTACCAATCTGTCTCTCTCTCTCTCTCTCTCTCTCTATGTGTGTGTGTATCTGTGTGGGTTTCTCCAATTATAAGTCAATTAAATAGGTTAGCATTTATAAAAGTTAGAAATGAAAGGCAAGGGACACATTTTGTCAAGCCCGAATGAGCAGAACCAAATTTATGAAGTTGACTTCTCGGGATCAGAAGCGAGGAGCATCCCAGAGCAGAGGCACCCCTAAAACAGTTGACAGGACACTTTCTTTGCAGGTCATTAAAATGATCTGGGAATGTTGCTATAGCAAAACGAGTGTGCGACTTTTGTGTATGATCGCATAAAAAATACTCTGTGAGGTACACAAACAAATTATTTAGCTATGAAAAAACGTTTAATTTTCATTCTTATTATTATTATTATTATTATTATAATAATAAAAATATATTGTAATCCAATTTTTAAGTTGCAAAGATTCAAATTTGAATTTGACAACCATTCCAATTTATGTTAATATTGGTCATTAATTAATTCAAAACACAAAATGCGACGCCTGATACTAATTTGTATAAGAAATCGATGAAAAATATCTATATTAAGATATTATTTAAAATAAAAGAATTTTAAGGAGACTATAAACTATGTTTTAAGTGTGACATATTAAAGTTAATACAGTTATAGACAATTTCCATATTTCAAATCAAAATATTGCAAAAATGCAAATAATATATTAAGTTTCATCAGGGTCTTAAGTATCACCTGCCTGAAGCTAAAGGTCAGCTTGAAAGGGAACAGTGAGTGCGTTATGTAATCGCCAGTTAGATAGACAAATTAGTCCACTTGTGTGCCTCTGTGTGGTATTTAAATATTTATTTATCAATCAATAACGCCACATTCAATAACAAACCACAAGCACCCAGCACTGATTACCCAACTCTTGACTGAATGCTCTCGTCTTCGAGATTCATGCAAATTCTAAACTGTCGAGGCCTGAGATCGAGTCTGAGGCGCACATTGACAATTGTCTCATTGATCAATCATTTAAGCAAATCGAGCGCGAGCAACCACAGATACAATATCAGAGCAATCAAGTGATCTGTGAGCCTAATCGACACCAAGAGCAGCACTGACGGAGATAGAGGAGGGAATGCAGGGAGTGTGGACAGACATTCATCTGCTTGGGACCTAACCATAGCAAGCAAGTGGCAGCAAACGATTTTAATTCAATCGCACCAATTAAGCTTTAAGATAGTCAACAGCTACCGAAGGCGCCCCCAAAAGTGGCACGAGCGTTGGCATTGGGCAATTAAGACAGAAGGCAAAAATAAAATATAAATAGTACGCAAGTATGCGTACACTGGGAAAAAATATTCAAAAACAGTTTGGCTTATACACAAGCAGTAACAATTTATTTGTATGTTTTATACTTGGATTGGGCTGACTTTTGAATTGCTTAAGAGCTGCTTTTGTTCTTAGCCTAAAATCAGTTAAACTTAAGAAATTACGTTTCAATTATCACCTGCGCTGTTGAGTTCTGTTTAAGTGATTCCATAAATGTTCCCAGTGCACTTGTACATGTATGAAAAGCGTGAAAAGCGATCAACAACACGAGCAAATAAATAAAAATTCTTGCTGCTACAGCGCAAAAAAAAAACATGGACAATTTGCGTCACTGAAAATGCTCGACCTACTCAATGGCCCCAATGGGTCGATTTTATCTACATGGAAAGTCCAGAGTCGGAGTAGCAAGAATGTTGGTTCATTTCTTTTGGTCCACACTAATCTGTTGGGGTCAATCGATGTTAAGTAGAATCACGAATACCAAATTAATTGATGCTGATATATGCACCATGATGGTCCCAGCTCTGCCTGTCTCTTTGGATATCGCACTGTTTCTACTCAAGTGTTTTTTTTTGTATAATATCATCTCTTTGGCAATGTCGTGAGATACAGTTGATCAACCCCTCACACCCTCTCTTAGCAATCCTCGTAATAGATGTGTGTCAATCTGTGGCATATTTCTAACACGCTCTTTGCTTGTATGTGTATATGACTATGTGTGTGTGTTTGTGTGCATGTGTGCTGAGTGTCAAACGGGTAAATAATACCCAGTTCATGTTTTGAATTAATTTTAATTGAGATTCATTTGTAAGCAATCAGTTAGATTGTTCAGTTGACGCGCTTAAGATGACGATTCTGATTCCGTTTAGCATTCAGTGGCAAGTAATAGGGGAAAGAGTTTGGATAAATATATACATATACATATATATATATATATATATATATATATACATATAAATAAATATGTTTATCTTGTCACATGGCAGTCACACATGGCCAACTGTATAAATTGGTTAAGACTCAGTTGCTATATCCTTTTGGGCTGGTTATATGCTTGATGGATTGGCGTGTAAACGTAAATGTATCAACTGCAACAAATTGAATGGGCAGTTGAACACAGAGTCCAATAAGACGATTTGTGAGAGTGTGTGTGCGTGAGAGGGAGGGGGTCTCTAAATGCGCAAATAAATAGCATGGTTGATATACGCAATTAATAAAACACGCCAACAATCATAATTGAAACAAGTCTCTTAGCGCCAAAGCACTCGTTGCAATAACACATTGTAGGAAGCAACAACAGCTACAAGAGCAGCAGTAGCAACACTTTGCAACACTGCCATATCAAACAATCTTAAACTTAACAAGCCAAAACACAAACACCTGGCAAGTAAACCAGCAACCTGCAACCTGGCACCTCCTCATCGTCAACCATCAACACCAGCGCCCTCCCCAAAAACCGAAACGAGACGCGCCCCACAAATGTTTGCCTCTGGACAATGAAGCAAACTGCCACAGAGGGCCTCCCCCCCTCTTCTGATTTCTCTGTGTGAGTTTGTTACATCTATTAGCTACTTGGGCAGCTAGGAAAATACCAGTTGCCACTACTGCTGCTGCTGTTGCTGCACGTGAGGCAAGGCAAACAATTGGTCCGGGCAAACCGTGGAACGTGCGTCCAGCCAATGCAATTAAGCTAAAAATGTGAAAAATACGAGTAGCACAACATCAGCAGCAGCAACAACAGCAACGGCAGACCACATAGCACAGCCGACGGCATTGCTGCGAGGATTTGGAGGCATGCCTCAGCATCTCTGCGGGAAGCAGCAGCCATGTCTGTCACAAAATACACGCGCAGAAATTAACTATCTCGCTTTTCAATAAATAAACTTAGTTACTTAGCACACAAATAAAGGTTGTAAAATAAATAATGTGATGTAAAAAATGGTATTCCTTTTATTAAATTTAAAATATACTTAAGATGTTTCAGGTTCAGGCAAATAGGTGTGCATTTTCTTGCAGTGTAGTCGACGCTTTATGTTTTGAATACATCAATGTATGGTCTTATCTGATCTTTTATAATTAAAGGCGTTATTTATGAATATTAATATTTAATTACGAAATTAATAAAAACGAAAGATTTATGTTGTAAATAAATTTAGATGTAACATTTAAATAAAATCATTAAACTTTGGTATTGAGTAATTCAAACGAGAACCAAATATAATAATAATACATACAAAAATGATTATTTATGGTATACTTCTTGATATCGTTAGTATTTTAAATATGTGTGTTTGAATCTCTTGAAAATGTCTGTCGACAGTTCAAAGTCAACATTGAGTATATATGTAAATACATTCGACAAAAGGAATATCAACAAGGAACAATCAGAAGATTAGCCCGGGTTTCAGAGCAACAACAAGTGGGTCATTTGAACAGCTGTGCGCGGGCGCAGGAACTGTGTCTGCTTGCGGCTGCATTTGCGTCTTTTTGTATCGTTGTAAGGTGTAAGACACCCGAAGTAAGACAATAAGACAAAAACAGGAAGCAGCTCGAACCAGTGGCACAGCTAACGGCAGCAATACATTGCAGCAACTGCCGTTTGCCCCCGATAGCCCAGAGCCCTATATAGATAACAAAAACTGCAGTGCGGTGCAGTGCAGAGCAATGCCGTGCAGTTTAGTTTGCAAGTAACAGGCGATGTCCTGCCTGCCTGCCTGACTGCATTCAAGTGGAAACAAGCATGACAATGTGTGTCAAGGACGGGCGCCAAAGAGGCATAGCAAAAGGCGCAGCTGTCGCGGGCGCCACAGTTGCCAATTGCCAGCACAGACAGAGCTCAGGACATACACCCAAAGGGGGCGGGTCGGTGGGAAAAAAAAAACCCAAATAAGAGGACAGCAGAAAACCGCAATCCACTTGGTCAGAAATTGACCGGAAGCTCTTATTAATTTGCTATTAGCGATAGACAGACAGGAAGTTAACTTAATTTGTGTGCGGCTTGGTAAGGACAAAAAAGAAACACAAAAAAAAAAGAAAAAACAAAGCAAATGAAACAAGTTGCAGACGGCGGGTGGAAATAATAATTTCTAAACAGCGCACAGGATATGAAGGCAGACGGTGCTGCACAGGACATAAAGGACACACATGTGTGACATCAAAGGCTGCATTTTGTTTTGTTTTCGCATTTGCTTTTTATTGTTGTTTTGTGTGTGTGTTTGGCTTGATAATAAGACCAATAATTTTGTTGGCCAAAAGCAAAAGCTTTTACCGTTAGCTTTAGAAGCCATTGATTAGATCAGCGCAACTGTCTGTCTGTCTGTCGATCTAGACTTTTTGGCCAAAGCTAGTAGCAGCGGCAGCAGCAGCTGGATTGTTGTCGGCCAATTAAAATATTTGCCAATTGTGATAGGTCACTTCCTGCAGATACGAAACGAGTCTAGTCTAAGGCCTCCAACAACGACACCCTCTCTCAGTTTGACTAGTAGCTGTTGTTGCAGCTGGGGAGCGTGTGCTGGAGTACACTGGAGCACAAGTGGCTAATGCAAAGTACTTGCAGTACTTCAATTGTAGGCCTTTTGTTTTCACTTTTACCAGGGGCAGATCACAGGCAGGCGATAAAGGTCAGAAGAACAAGAAAAAAGTCGTTAATGATAAAAACCAAATGACGAGCAGCCCTCGCTGACGGGGGCGATTAGGTAGAAGTGTGAGGGAGAGAGAGCACGCGTGAGACAGAGAGAGATAGATAAAGAGAAATAGAGAGAGAGCAGCCTTGTCTGCACCTTTGACGATGTACAAGTTCCCGTTTTTATTGCCAACAGACACACAGACAGGAAGCACTCCAGGCCAGACAATGGCAAGGAAAACGCGCGCTGGCCCAAGGCTTTTTTATAAGAGACCCTTGCGCAAAACTGAGGTGCGAGCTCTCGATTTTGAGAGATTATCATATCAGCGTATCAGAGCACATCTCGAGCATGTTGCGCCCCCATCTGCCCCTCTACGCATAGCGTGCACCCTAAAGCAACAGCAGGCACAGGACTAACCTACTTCGGAATGGCAGTTTCTACTCCTGCTGCTCCTGTTTCTTATTCTTGAGCTGTGCCTGTTCCAGCTGAAAGTGAAACCAGCGACAGACAGGAAGCGAGTGAGCGACGTGTGCCCATATTGCAGAATTGTCAGTTGGTTTTTAGCACGTGCTGCTCCTACAATATTCCACAATATTTCTTTATTTTCAATGGAATATACTTTTGAGATGGGCGTAATTACCGCTACGCGCTTCCGTTTCACGTTTGTCAAACAATTTGCCAATTTTTCTATTTAAAAATAAAGACATTTTGTCATTTTGTCAAATTTCAAAAAATATGCATTTGTTTAATATTTTACACAAAATTGAGAAAAATGAGTTGCATCTATCGGCGGCTGGCTCGTTAAAAGGCACCATAAAGCTACATAGTTGGGAGCGGAGTTGGGCGAGTTGGGCTGACTGGATGTTTAAAATGCGCTTAATAGTTTCAACATGTGCCGCAGACACACAATTAGGCAATAAAATTAATTCACACCAAGAAACGCATTAAAGCGACGACAACAACAAGAACAACAACGACGTTGTCTTCTCTGTGTGGCAGCCAAGGTGGCACTTGCCACACCGTCGCCTTGCTGCCTGCAACATTTTTGCACGCATAACTCGAACTCCAACTCAAACTCGGTACTTGCAACTTGGCAGTTGCTGCTTGCTATTTGCTACTTGCCACTTGGCGCTGCCGCCCATTTCATGGCGCGTGCCTCGTTGACAGTTGCCCTCTCCATAATCGTCGAGCACTGGTATTAGTTGCATTTGCGGTGGCATGCCACACCAAAACAACAACAGCCATATCAACAACAACAACAAAAAAAAAACATTGCATTTTAATTACATTTTTATGCAGCGTGGCATCTGCCTCCCATTTCGACGTCTAATGCCGCGCACTTGAATCTCGCACTGACCTGCCGGCATTTGTAGCATGTGGCAGCCACCGAAAATGCGTGTACCACTATTCGTAATTAACCCAATCAATTGTTGAATGTTGCAGCCGATCTGCAACTTCTGCAACTGTCAACAAATGCATAAAAAATTTTATTCTCAACTGCCAGATACAGATACACAGCTATACAGCTACACAGATACAAATACAAAATTTCCCTAGCTGCAACCCTCTTTAATGCTTTTCACAGCGCTTTACGACTTTAGGAAGTTTGACGCCAGCCAAATATGTCTATTGCCCAGATCTGGAACCCTATGGCCATCATGTGCCATGAATTCATTTTTAATTGGTTGCAAGTAAGCACTTAAAGCTTATGCCAAATCCTAAAATCTGGCTATCAAGATTTTTATTAAATGTTATATAATCAATTATTACTAATTACTGATTTCTAATTAGTTAATTAACTAGCTATTTGAAACGTGGAATTATTACTTATTTTTATAAATTTTTGGGAAGGTTATTTTATTTACTTTAATACCATTTATATTAAAAATAATCAGAATAAACAAATATTTCAGCAATTATACAAAAGCCGTCTTTTAAAAATTTGTTTTAAATTGTTGTCGACATAACTGTATATTTTTGTTATCCATAAACGCATCGACATTGTCTACGAAAACCGAAAGTGAGTCCTGTTTTTTGGTTCAGTTTGAGGAGCAGAGTTTTCAGTTCACCTGCTTGAGCTGATGATACGAGTCTGAATTCCGGAACAGGTCAGCAGTTGTGTCTTTTTAATTGCACGTGGTGCTGCCCTCTTCTAGCTGCTGTTTTTTTTTCTTTTCTTTATTTTAGCCACTGCCATTTGGCCAAGTTGTAACATACGTTTTTCAGTCAGTTGCTGCTGCTGCTGTTGTCTGAATTTCCTCATGGTGTTTTTCCTCAATGCTTCCCGCTCTTTTTGTTGATGTTGTTGTTGTTGTTTTTTTACA
This sequence comes from Drosophila nr. perissopoda 5 BK-2023a, assembly GCA_035044105.1. Classification (NCBI taxonomy): domain Eukaryota; kingdom Metazoa; phylum Arthropoda; class Insecta; order Diptera; family Drosophilidae; genus Drosophila; species Drosophila nr. perissopoda 5 BK-2023a. The sequence goes on from JAWNMK010000231.1 coordinate 204,358, forward strand.
ATGGGTTAACGTTAACCCACACACGCACATTGCTCACTTCCCTGGCTGTGTGTCCGTTTAGCTCGATTACGCTTCCGGTTGATGGGCGCTGCTGCTATCCCCCTGCACATAGTCTTAACCCCTCTCTCTCTCTTTGGCTCTGCGAGCCAAATGCTGTTTGCTTCCTATTCTTTGGTAGTTGTTCCCGATCCTGCGTCCACAACGGACAGAATGACACAATTTTGTTTTGTCATCTGCCCCTGCCACTGCCACTGCTCCTGCCCCTGCCACGTTGCACCCCTGATAGCCCCTGTGCCTGCTGCAGCAAGACAAAACGCTTGCAGCAATTGCGAGTTTGCCGCCGTTTCCTCTCTCATTGCGTCGCATTGTCATTAGCCAGTGATCGAGTCTGTGTGTGTGTGTGTGAGTGTGTGTGTAATGATCGTGGCAATTAGCTAAAAGTGTGAGTGTGTGTGTGTGTTTATATATACACAAGCTGAAGGCGAATCCATTGTGCTTGCAGTGAGCTGCAAACATAAATTACGGGATAATCCGACGTAAGCGCATTTCCATGATCTACTCGACTTGCAAGTGTGAGTTTCAGATTGTATATATATATATGTGTGTGTGTGTGTGTGTGTGCGTGTGTGCTGAGTGAGTGTGTATCTTGCACTCGTTTAATGCTGACAACTTCCTGCCACAGCAAAATGCCAAACGCAATGGGAATGAAAATGGAAATGGGAATCGAACTGAGCACCAACTACTAATTAATGTTTGCTTGTGTAATTTGCAACCGCTTCATGGATATAAAACTAAATGGCACAACACTGATTCAGATTAGCTGACATTCACATTCTAAACAAAATCACCCCTGCCACCCCACTTCACCACACGCTACTGGATTAGGTTTTAGCTAACACGCAAAGCTATATGGCATATCGTTTTTGTGGTAGGCCGCCAACGACAACGACACCGATAAGCCGGGCCCAGAGTCTAAAGGCCCATGCCAACTCGGGCTGACATGCGAACTTTGCCAAACAACAGCTGAAAGCTTGCAATTTGTACAGGAATTGATTTGTTTCTTTTGTTTAAGTTGGTTTTTTTTATTTCTTTTTGCTTTTTTTTTTTTGTTTTTGGCTTGTGTTGTTTAGCACGCAAAGTGACAGGCAACAATGACGCTGGATTTGTGTGCATTGAGGCGAAGGTGTTGCTGGCTTGGCTCGTCGCATTGGCCGCAAGCGCAGAGCCCAAGCGGCCACTTACGTGACCCTGAACACCTTGCAAAGTGTAAGTTACAGCCCAACAATTTGTGTGTACGTTTTATTACTATATAAGAACTCTTGGCGTCGATTCAAATGTGGGCTAAAAACCATTCAGAATGCACGAGTAGAGAGCGCTCGACTAGGAGATACCCTCAACTTAGTTGTCAAATATGTATGTATATTGAGTTAATCGAATTAAAAGTCTCTATTTCTTCTTAGTATCTGAAATCGGCTTGTTCACAGAGACAAACAAGACTTGACTAGATCGATTATTAGGAACTTGCAAGAAAGAGAGAACTAAAAACTTATACTTCAAAATTCCAGTTATTATATAGAGTTATTCTCAGCTTATTAGAATTTCTCTACCTTACCGCTTATCTAAATTTGTTTTCAGATGTTTTTAATTTCAACATGTGACACAGAGTTTACTCATTATCCAATTTGGAGTGACTTTCGGTAATTGTGTTTAATCAATCAAGCGCTGCTTGTGTTTGTTTTTATGTACATATGTCGTATAACTACACACCATATTAAGGCACTTCATTAAGATAAAATGTAATTTATCGAAATTCGATTTGATAAAACCTGAGCCATACCCAACTGCCCCGCCACCCCCATTACGCCCGTACACGTTCCGGTTATCTTTTCAAGCGGCTGGTCAACATGCGCGTAATTCTCAGCGCCGTCGATTAGATTAACCCAAATGCCAGCAAAACTGCTGTCGAGCAGTGGTAGCAGCATAGAAAGGGTGAGGGGAGTACATAAACGCTTATATCGTAATGTGAAACAGCAAAATATATGGGTTTCAATCGGTCGATCGGTCGATCGGTCGCTTGTCCAGCCCGTATGGCCTAAGAGAAAACGTTGATAAAAAAAATATAAACACCCCGAATTCAGATACAGTTACTCAATAGGCGCGCAGGGGGCAAGAGGCGTGATTGTAGAAGCGAAATTGATTAGATTTGGATAAAAGGCCACCCATTATATAGATTAAAATTGAGTTATTACCGATTTACTTTACAAGCTGTCGACTCTAGTGCAAAGTAGAAAGTAGAAAAATCAAGAACAGCTGCAAGTTGATGACAAACATAATAAATAAAAAGAAACTTGCAAAGAGACTAGCTTAGCTTGGGCAAGGTGAAGGGGCGTCTAAGTAATATTCAATAAATTGTTGGTAATTTGAATCAATTTAGTTATTCACTATGAAATGTTAACACGCACACACATACACACACACACACTCGATGATCGAGATCGCAAATCGTTTCCTCAAAAGTCTCCAAGTCTGAGAGTGCTTCGAATGGAGCTGGAAATCGTGGGTAATCGCCGTCCGTCGACTTCCTGAGCGTCAGCGTCGCAGTCGGCGTTAATGTGTGACTTTTGCTGTGTTTTTCAACGACATTAATTTTGTGTCGGATCTTAAGCCGGATTTAGTTAAGCAGCTCAGCGATCGCCGAGCAGCGAGCAGCGATCACTGCGCATTAGTCGTTTCCACACACACACACACAGATATACAAACAGAACCACTGAGAGTGAGAGAGGTAGAGAGAAAAAGATGCTCGATCACATTTTGTTGGGAGCGCTTAGGAAATATAATCCCTTTTGTAGATGCTCGCATGATCACCGCTTCATCAGCTTCAGCTACAGCTACAGCTACAGATACAGCAACAGCAGCAGCTTTGGGCTCGGCTTCAGCATCACCTGTTTTGGCGTTGGCGTTGGCGTTGCCCCTGGTAGCGCCTCAGTCTGGACTTGCGACTTGTGTGTGGAAACCATCGCTGTGGTCAGTCTGGTTACTGATATGAACTGAGAACTGAGACTTACTCACTTTGCGCTGCATAGCATGACATTGAATTGGAGGGTATATTAACACGCACAACATAATAATATAAACAACTGTGGGATCTTTACATTAAAATAAAAGATATCGGCCACAAATTAGCACAAAAGTATTGAACATATTTAAAACATAGTTGCTAAATTTAAAAACCTTATTAACTTAATATTTTGCTATTAAATATTAATTTGAGATGTGTTCTTATATTCGAGAAGATTCTAAGAACCCAAGTTCTTAATGCCAGCAATGATATTAATAATTATAATAAATATAAAATAAAGAGTCTTCATTCAATATAGAAAAAATATAGTCTACTTGAACTATCGATTAGATACACACATTACTAGTAAATATTAATAAAATGCCTCAGACTGACAGACTTACTAGATATGCGTAATTGTGTGCTCGCTGTGGATTAAGAGGTATCTTGTAGTCAAGTAGTCGAAGCGTTTGGCGATTTAGTTGATGTTTGTTGTTGGCTCGTTATAATGTGTCGCACATTAGTTAGCAGTTAATACTTTAAATAAGACGAGGTTACCGACATTTTTCCATCATTGGGAGCTATTAACGAAAATATGTTGAGACGGCGGCGACGCAACGGCAGCAGCGGCGGTGGCTGCGTATTAGTTTAAGCCGATTGTCGCTGTGACTTGTAGAAATCGTTTGTTGCCGGGCGGCTTATGATTTTCAACGGGACGTATTAGTAATATGCGCCGCCGACTTAGTCGAGCCCCTTTCGAAATTAACGAAATGAAATGTTATAAATCTTTACAAAGAAACAAAAATAAGCACGAAATATAAAAAATAAGTAACGCGGCTTATGTAAGTTTTCGGTATTATTTTTATATGTTTTTTTTTTGTTCAACAATATCTTCGTCATCCCCAAGAAAAAAACAAAAATATCCCAGAAATGATTTGCTATATGAAAACATTGGAAGCTACCGCAAGGGGGGAGGGGAGGAGGTAGGGGGTGGGTAGCAAGGGACATGCAGCGTTTTGGATTTATTTTCACTTGTCTCGGAAAACTTTGGGAAAATACTTTATGCCGCCCAATAAAATGCCAGCCCACTTGTCATAATTTTCAAACAAAATTAAGTAAAATTTATGCGCGTGTGCGTTGCATATGGCCCAGTCTCGGATTTGGATACGATATATAAATAAATATGATGATGCAGGGGGACTCTTCGGCCAGATGCGAGAAAATATATGAAGACGCCAAATCCACTAATTAAGCGAGATACTAGGTGACAATGTCTTGTGGGGGAAAACTGGGAAATTAAGAAATGCGCATTTTGTAAATGTTATTCATGTTTCGTTGTCGTGTTTTCCGAACTGAATTTTCCCGCACGCTGATTAGGCTGCTTAATAAATGTGTTTAAAAATACATAATGGCAGAAGTGACAGCTCCGAATGAAAATGGTTGTGATTGTGTTGGGGAGTGGGGGGGAGGAGTAGTTGAGGATTATTAAATGTATCTAGCTTAACTCAAATAATAGACAATTAGACATTGCTAACTCCAACTCTATGGAGAAGTACGATTCATTTCCCGAATACGCCATTGCTACTTTATCGGAGAGTTTTACGGCTGGTTGAACTGCCTTAAGCTACAAAGCTTGAACCGCACTTATCGCAATGTCTTACAAATCGTTTTATCAATGTGTCATTAGCTGCGAAACAAAAATGTTTTACGATAGCTTCCACAGCAACAAAAACAAAAAACACAAAAAAACAAAGAAAAGAAAACCTCCAAACTCGTTGTGAGTTGCACGCTAGGCAAAGGGGCACGGGCAGGTGGGGCAAGGGGGGACAGAGGTCTGGTACTAGGTGCAAAGGCAGACAACAACAAGAACAACAAGCACACATACTTTGTTGATTATCACATTATCACAGAGGGCGGCATTTTTGAAACGATCCCCTGGAATAGGTAACCAAAAAACATGCCACGAAATTGATTTAAAGCCATTTCATTTGAGCCGGCACTGCCAAACTTACAGACAACTTGACAAGTTGTAATTAACTTAAAGCGTTTCTCGATGTCACCACGATTTTTCGGCAAGTGTTCAGAAATCTATACCCTGCTCTGTTACCAACATGGGTGTAATGAGTGGAATAATGAGCGTTGATTACCAAATGCACAGTGGATAAGACCATTATCATATTGTTAATCGAAAGACTTATTTTGATATCTGTATGTGATTTTTTTTTATTGTTAATCATCTTAATCATACACCTCTAGTTTTTGTTTATAATGCCAGTTTTTAAATGTCTCCAAAATATAAATTGTTATTTAACCGAAATATTTTCCACAAATATTTGAATGAGGCATAGATAAATGTTATGAAATAAATAAAATGCGCACAATAAACAAGTTTAATTTCAATTAAATATGATTAATAATAATCCAAAACTGGTTGTTGGATATTTATATTAGTTTTGTTTTTATAAATATTATATGGATTGTCATAAGCGCAATAAGCTAATGCAGGCCCTGCCCATTTTTAGTTGGGTAGGTCCAAGTCCAAGTTCAGTTTTGGTTTTAATTTCAGTTTGAGATACAGCTCGAACTTGCAAGCCGCGCTACTTATGGTAATAATGATTATAAATTATTATAATCCAATCGGATTTGAATAATTAATAAATTTAAAAATCGCATACGCAAACTGAATAACACATAATCGGATCGTATAAAGGCGCTGAACTCAACTATAAACGTGGGTTAAGGCGAGAGAGACGAAGTGGGGACAACTGGCTGACTGAGCGAGAAAGCGAAGAATGAAATGCTAAAAATGTGTGTTACAATAAGAAGAGAAGCAAATGCGGCTAAGAGATCTGTGTCTGTCTGTCTGCCTGTCTGGGCCTGTGTGCCTGTGTGCGTGTGTGAAAGGAACACGACTAAGCCCTGATAAATGCAGCATGCTCGCCGTCAATGTGGCAACAGAAAGAGTTTTAAAAGGTGTTCGAGCTGCCACACTCGCACACACACACACACACCTGCAGAAAAGAAAGCCAAGACAACAATGCAGAGCCTACGGCGGCGAGGCGATAAATAGGCGTGCCATAAGAGCCATAGAATAGCTGATGAGGGAGAAGGGGATCCACCAAACGCAACAAGATGACAAACAGTTTGGACATTTATGAGCGGCATTTAATGGACATTTGACTACCGGAATTTACCGAATACTGGCAGGGGCAAAAAAAAAAAATCAAAAATCAAAATAAAATATAATAAAAACTATCTGTGGTCTTCTATTGATGTTGAACCATTCATGAATTCATGATTCGTTGCGCTGTCGTTTATTGATTAAACCGCGTGCGGAAATGATGCGTTTGTAAGCAGGAAGTTGTCAGCAAGTGTTGTGCCATTGTACATTTTCTAGATCACCTACTAAGGTGTATGTGCGTTTTGTGTATGTGTGTGGCAGTCAGCACAATCAGCGCCTTAATCTGAATGAATTTTATAATTTAAAAGTCGCTTAGCTAACGTACTATCAGCAGCAGCTGATATAACTACAAAGCGGCACGCATATTATTATCTGCTGTCTTTCGGATTTTATTTGGGTTGGGTTTTTTGTTCTGCTTTTGGCGATTCGATATCGTGCCGCGTTCGAAATTATCACAACAATAAAACTAAATGCTTTATAATTAGTTGCAAAATCAAAAGAAGCTACGCATGGCAGATAATGGCAGGCAGTCCCATGTATGTGTAATATGTTTAATAAATAGAAAATGATTTGTTATAGATTGGGTTTCTTTCTCGTTTTTATTGTTCACTTTGGGTTATTTATGCGCTCCGATTGAGACACTCACAAATTGTATTTAAAAAGTATAACTAAAAATAAATATAATGACGAACCCATACAAGAGCACAAGGCACAGACCCACATACCCATAGCTTTATTACCTTCCATTTGAACGCTCAACTTAGTCTTATCTTAATCCCATTCACGATTCACTAAGCGTATGCGCCGACACATAAAACTGTCAAAAATAAAAGAGGGAAAAAAAACTACATTCTTGGCGAGCTTTGTCTATAACAATTTCGAATAGTGGAAGTCGAGACATGATTTAGGCAAGAAGACAATGCCGATAAGTCCAAAATAAATGTGTGTGTGTGTGAGTGTTTATTGATATCGACAGCACAAAATTGCTAATGCGTTGATTTATTAAATATATAACACAATTTTTAGGTTTTTCCATTTCTTATACACTTGCAGAGAGTTTCATCATTTATTTATAAATTGTGTAACGCTTTAAAGTTCAAAACTGGAAATTATTAATTAATTAATAAATTAAGTTATATGGTAAAGCCGTTTATTCAGTTCAATAATTGCACTTTGTGGATTAGTTTTGCATATTTTCTGATTTTTTTTATACTGAGAATTTATATTTTTTGGGCAACTCAAAAATGTTGTTAAATAGTCAAAACTCACTTGTAAATAATCTATGAAATAAAATGTAATGAAACTTATTAGGCTTCGCTGCTGACTGACTAATGCAGTTATAAGCATATGGAACAGAGAGAGAGAGAGAGAGAGAGAGAGAGGTAGATAGAGAGGGAGAAGAGCGGCAGTGCTTTGGGTGAGTGGTAAAGCTGATGCAGATAAATAATAATTACACTCACACAACATAATCAATTATGCCTGCTAATAAATATCGGAGACACATGTAGTGTATCACTGTGTGTGTGTTATTATGTATGTGCGTGTGGGTGTGTGTGCGTATGGGTGTGTGTGTGTGTGTGTTATCCACAATTGTGGGCTGCACTAATCACGCCAGCATGTTCATAATCAATTTTATCGCACTTATTTGGATTAGTTGCGATATCAATAATAGGGTGACGGTCGCCAACGTCGCTGTCGCAGTCGACGTCGCCGTTCGATAAAAAGCTGATGACGCTATCCGAGCTATAGTCAAATAATCACAGTTCAAATTAGGGTAACAGTTACAGTTACATGGTGTTATCGCACTTATCGTATCCATATGTAACTAGACTGTGTGTACGTTTTTGTGTGTGTGAGAGGAGGGGTTGGGGTAAGGCGTCATCACCTTATGCCCAAATTAGCAATAAGCGGCAAGTCGCAGTTGCCGTCGCTCCACAAGGGATTATCTTATCTGTAGCTAAAAGCTTTTCAACGCACATAACCCCAACGAAGCCCCAACTTGGATATCGGTTCGGTGTGCAGCCGAATGGTAGGTGGGTGGGTGCTTTAAGGTGCGGCAGGGTTTGGCCAAGACGCATTACACGAGCAATTAGCCAACACACCACAATGGGTAAATACTCGTAGTACCACACATGTATATATCTATGTGCATCATACCTAAAGCATTGTTTACAGCAGCTGGGCTAACGCTTATCGTGCTCCAATCTCCAATCTGAGCTCGCAGCACCGAAGCGGCGCCGATAAGGATTATCTCTTAATCTGCATAAATAGCGAACAAATCGTCGCACTTAACCACATACATATATATATGTAAACCCATGGGTTTTTTATCGTTAAAATGACATTTAGAGCTTATTTGTATGTTGTTATACCCTCTTACTCTTAAGTGTGATTTACTTTCCTATTTACTTTGAACCACCTTGTATAAATTTCTATTTACGGCTATATTACGTTGGTATTTGTGAAATCTATTCTAAATATCAACTGAAGCAATTGCGATATTCCAAGTTATTTGGGGGGATTTTATATAGTTAAGTTAAATAAATTAAATTACTCTCTAAACTTATTCGATATATCAATTGAAGAAATTGGAATATTCCCTAGGAAAAGCATTTATGGGATTCAATAATTTATTTCTATATAGATTAGAACTGGTTTTAAATAAATTTAAATGGAAACAAAATAAATTTTACAATTTAAAAAAATAAAATCCATTTTTTAATAAAAAAAAAAAAATTTCTTAAAATTTATGCTTTTTGAAACAAGCAGAAAATAATAGAGATATTACAAAATGATCTTTAAATTTATGATTTGTTGTTAGTCAAATAGAGTATAGAAGCTATCGGTATTGACTGCTAGCATTTCATTTCAACTCTTGTTTATTTACACTGATTCAGCTTAGTTGTCGGAGTCGTCGGTCGCTTTTTAAGTTCAACGGTGACTAATGAGCAAATATAGCTCAATGAAATTCTTCACGGCTGATCTTAAGCGAAAACTAACTCCACAATATTGTTAAAAAGAACGACGGCATTTGAAGATCACTTAAACATGATCGTATAGTATTTGGATTTGGATTGAGATATGTATACAGATATAGTAGTAGGACTCACCTGCTGTCCGGCGTTGGCCGCCACCCAGGCTTCAGCGAAGGTTTCCATTGCGCTTTGAAAGTCCATGATGAAAGTGTGCGATCTTTTGGTCGATCGAAGGTTTGATTGCGTTTAGTTCTGTGAGTTGTGGACTCAATTTATTATTTAAATTGTAGTTTTATATGCGTTTAGAGTTCGCTTTGGCATTAATTGGTCTTGGTTGGTGTGCAATGCATCAATTATTATACTCGTACATAAATAATTTGCGATAAGGCCAAAGGCACGCTTTGATTTTCGATTATGGACACAGAGTTGCCAACTTAATGGCCACAGTGGAGACGCAAATTCGACACAAGCACACTAGGAACTCTCACACACACGAGACGCGACTTGGACTTGGGCATGCAACTGGGTTTGCCGGAACGGATTCGATGACGCTGGCCCAGCACTCGGTAGTAGCAGTTCTCGACGCGACATCATTAGCACTGGCGGCACGGGCACGCCATTTCAAATCGCAGTTTGTGTCAGTATCAGTTTGTGGGAGTGTGGGCGGTGGCGGTGGCAGGGGCGGGGCACCGTGTCAAAAGTCGAACACCGACGGCGGCGATAAGAAGACCGACTGCAGTTTATTCTGTTTGCAGCAGATCCTTGCAACTTGCAACTTAAGGGGAGAACGCGACAGAACCGCTCGAGCTGCCAATGACGACTGACGATATCGAGAATGTTGGGCAGATTCTCTGATTCGACTGATTCAACTATTTGTCAGCTGAACTGATTTGTTGTGGTTGTTTTTGTTTTTGCTGTTAGTTGTTTCTGCTTGTGATAAGCGCAAGCTATTGTGATTTTTTGTTTACTTTGTTGCTCGATTTCGATTTGTTTTCTCTTTTGATTGTTTGACTATCTATCCGCGTTTGACTGTCCATATATATACATATAGATATATATATATATGTACGCGTCTGTCTAGCTGTGATTTCGACTGGCCATTATTCTGATTGTCAATAACTAATAACGAGACAGCACTGTAAACAATTCGTCAACTGCTCTTTCACTGCTGCTGCTGCTGCTGGTGCTGCTGGTGCTGAACGGACGCGCGTCAAGACATCCTTCCACAGCACAAGTTGTCGCACAACTGACAAATTCTTTCGCATTCGCACTGGCAGCGACGCACTGCCGCTGCGCACCTCGCCTCGCCCCGCCGCTGCACACTTCGCCGGCATAAACCGCCCCGACCGGCATTCGGGCAGCACCGTCCGACGTGCGATGTTCGCTTTCGTCTCTGTTCATTTGCTGCTTACCACATGCATATGTGTGAGTCTCGCTCTCTCTCTTTTTCTCCCTCTCTTTCGGGGTTGGCCTCTCTCAATTTATGATGTTTCCAAATTGTAGCAAGACTGTAAATAGTATGAAATTCGTTTTTGATATTTCATTCCAGGTTAAGTTGATAATAAGCAATAATTACAAATAATTAATATTGACCATTAGTAAAATATAATATCGCCTACAGGTCTCAAAGAACTTCTGTTTTATTACAAATATTGTCTTAATTTCCTCAGTTTCCTCAAACTTATTTACAACCTCTTAAATTATTTTCAAAGGGAAATTGCATCTTTTTTATTTAATCTACGAGTATAAAAAGATGAAATCGGAATGGGTAAAATGCTATTCAAATATTGAATATCTCTATTTTAAATTTTTTCTATTTTTATTTTTAATCTAGAACAGACAAGCTGATAAAAATTAGTAAGATGATTTCTCTATATATTGAATTGTTTGGAAATATTACCAGATTAATGAACATTTAAAAGAGTACCAGATTTAAATTCTTAACAAAAACATTAAAAGCAAGACTTGTGGAATATTGATTATCTGACAAAAAATAAGTTACATCATTAAATATGAATATAATTACATCAATGAATATCTTAATTAAACCGGCTAACTTAAATCCCATGAAAAGACGCAAAAGTATCAGTTTACAAAAAAGGAGTAAAAATACTACTATTTATTGTTTTCATAGAGAGCAAGAGAGTAATTGCCTTTGCTTGTGTGTGTGCGTGTGACCAAAACAAAACACGCACACATTGACAGCAGCGGGAGAGTGAGTCAGAAAGAGAGAAACGAACTGAGAGAGGTCTCACACAGATGCACACTCGCGCATACACACATACGCGCACATTAACTGGGGGAAACCTGTTTCGGCGCAGAATTGCACTTGTCTCACCGACAGGCTCATCATATATACACATACACACATGCAAACATAGCCTCCCTCTCCAGCACTCTCTTGGTAAACGACTGTTGGTTCGCCTGTTTTTTTCTTTCACTTTTTGTGCGCTGTAGCGAAATTCAATGGATTTGCCGCAAATTCGGGTGGAATTATGCCACACACACACACAAACGCATACACACGCGCAAGCACACAGATAGCTCCGACTGAGCTATTGTTGAGAGTGGGCGTGGGCGTGAGCCACTCGTAAAAGCGACGGCTAAGCGGACAGCGAATACGATTGCGAGTGCGAGCAATGCAGGAATACTTTCGCGCCTGTGCCCGGGATGAAAGAGTAAATCGGCAGCGCTTATTATTATTATGTCGTTAGGGGGGAGCCGAGCCACAGCCAAATGAACGGAGAGGGACGAAAGCAGCGGCAGCAGAAGCAACAGCAACACCCACTCCGCAATTGGCACCTCGACGAATGGAAATGGATGGCGACTGTTCATGTGTGTCCGCGCGTGTGTGTGTGTGTGTGAATGTCCGTGTTTTTGGTTTGCTTTGACCACTGAACGCAGATAACAGCGTAGATAATGCGCGCGCATTACATGTGATTAGGTGTTCGAGGCGAGCTGGGTTTAGCCAACCGCTGCGCAGGAGTCCGTCAGCGAGTAAATGCTATATATATATATATATATATAGATATATGTATTTGTATATGCATATATGTATATGTGAGCCTGGGTATATGCTTGGTTGAAGTTGTTCGGCACTCAGGCAACTATTCCGATATAATTACTCAGAGCTGGAAACTCAAACAGAATTTTGTTTTATGTATTATTATTTTAAATATATATTATTTATTATAATGCATATATTTTAATATGTAAAGTCCAAAGTTTTTTATTTTCAGTTGTCAATTGGCGCAGATTATTAGAGGGAAGAGAAAAAATCGCATGATTTTTATTATCTGACTTATCCGCCTTCCTACTATAAAAATAAACATAATGCACGCTTTCCCTCTCTCTCTTTCTCTATGTCTCTCGTTCAGTGTGTTGCTGCTGCTCTATTTCGGTGGCAAACTGACTCACACACACACAGAAGCACGTACAAACACTCTCGCAGATTCGGGCAGTGCTCGCTCTCTCCCTTTCGCTCTTGCACTTGCGTGCCAGAGCGAGATAACCCATAAAAATGTTGAGCAAAGCAAAGATGAGCAAAGTGTAAACGTAAACGAAAAACGCAACAACAACAACAACAACAGCAAAATATCACGAAATAAACATAAAAAGCGCTGGCAAACCAGTTCGGATAGACTCCGCCCTCGGCGTACGCTGATTGGCTAAGCTTTGCCTTTGCCCAAGACTTCATCTTTTTTTTTCGCTTTGCTGTTCTGTTGTTGTTGCTATTGCTGCTGTGCCGAATGCTTGTGCTGCTTTCGCTAAATTGTTGCTGCTTTTTTGGCTGCGGTTTTATCACCTCCGACGACGACGACGCCGACGTCTTTCCACTTAGTTAACAGCCTCACTGAACCACCCCACCCCACTTCAGCCCACACCACCCATTCAACGAGGCAGCAATATGCCGACGCTGAGCACCCCTGGAAGGGCTTTAGCAAATTTGAAGCTTCAAATCTTTGTTGCTCCTTTAACTACATAGCTAATTACATATTTACTTAAAAATGTGGATAATTTATACAGAAATACAATATGTGAATATGTAGATATTTTTCAAAACTAATTTTAATTGCGGTTAGTTGTTTTTAGGTATCTATATTTAATTTTAATTATTTTATTTTAATGCAAAAGTGTGCATTTTTGTTGCAGTACTTTATAAATAGATACATAATATTAAAATGTGCCACAAATAAAATAAACTCTCCAAATGAAAATAAATAAAACTCGCTTGAACTGTACAGCTGATCAATTACTTAAGACATTTTTAAATGTAATTTTTGTATTCTGATTTATTATAACTAAAGCTTAAGTTATGTACAATTAGTAATTGTTTAGCATAATTATAAATATTAATTTTTTATTTACAAATAAAATATCTCAATTTTATATTATATACTTTTTGTTATTATTATATTTACATTATTTTATTATATTATATTTGTTTTATTATCTGAAAGTAGATTATTACTTTCTCAATTTTAAATGACATAATGACAAATACCAAGTATTGTTCAAAGAAATGCTAATTCATCGCAACACTATGAAAAACAAAAACAAGGTGAGTAATTTAAATATAATGTGCGATTCGCTTAAAGTTCCACTAAGAATTTTTGTGTAAGATCCACCAATGCGATGAGCTCTCATACATTGAGCAATCTAATAACTTGATTTTCATCAACAGATTTTCAATATACCATATCATTTTCAACAAGTATTCGTTCCAAAGTTAAATCAATAAGGAGTTCAGCTAGTTAAAAAAAAAGAAGCAAAGCATTATTAAAGGACTTGATGCGAAGCCAGTCAAGGGAAAATCAATAATTTTATTAAAGTTATTTCTGGCAAATGGTGCTGATGCTGCTGTGCTGTGTTTTTTTTTTTCACATTTCCTTCGCGAGACAAACAGGAGCCAAAGCGTGATAGAAGGTGAGAAGGAGGAGGCAGGGGCAGAAACAGGGCCAACTGCGGCGTGGCATGCTCGGAATTCCCTGCGTAACGTGTGGAAATTTTCAACTTTAAACAGAGGCAAGCGCACATGGCGGATGAACCCATAGCCCGTTCCCAGACCGAGGCCTAGTCCTGACGGGGACCATTCTATTGACCCTATCCCCCCGGTCTTGAAGGACTGGCCCACTTGGGTTGGCCTAACTTGTGTGGCCTCCGCTTATTATTGTTATTACTGAATGGGCCACCATCAGCCGCGTAAACGGTCGTTGCTGTCAGCCTCGTCAACATCATCATCATCATCATCTACATGCTCCTCTGCCTGAAGCCGTGGGTCCATTTAACGGTACAATAATGCCATCAGCGCTGACATCAGAAACTGGCAGCGGTCTCTCTGCTCAGCATCATCATTGTCGGCGTTGTGGGCATAATGACAAAAGGACATTCATTAAGTTTTTGATTTCTGATTTTTATTGTTGATTAAACGCCGTTCCCCCCCTTCAAAAGGAATGAAGGCCACAAGCCAACACAGTGCAAAGCAGCGCAGGGCGGGGCAGTGCAGTGCAGAATGCGGGGTAATGCCTGAGAAGGATACACCGACACCAAGCAGTGATGATGTGCTCGGCATTGTCCTCTCTATCTTGCTGAGCACTTCCGGCGAGAGCGTCAACTTGACATTTCCGTTTTTCGGTTGACGTTCCCAGTTGCCAGTGCCAGTCAGCACTTGGAGCAGCTTCTTCAGCTCTTTCCACTCAGCCAGTATCTGGCTTATCACCCGTCGCTCCGGAAGGGGTCTATATACATATATACTTATATATAAATATAGACATACATATATAGTTATGTGGCACAGCCAACCAATTCGAGCTGGCAGCATTGTGATTAAGGACACATGCGAGACTGTATACTGCCAGCATTATCCTTGCTTGGAATTTGCAAGAGTGTGTGCATACGTATATATGCGCATACATATATAGCCGAACTGAAGTGCTGCCATTCGCTTGGCTCAAGTATTGACGTCGTCCCGGCGGAAGGTGGGGTTGTGGTTTGGCTCTAACGCCTGGCGGTGCCATTGGAGCTCTCAGACGAGCACTCGTCGCAAACGCCCCCAAATGCGCCTGCGCTAATTTAGGGTTTTCCTTGATTTTTATATTCCTCTTCTCCATATCGTTTTATTTCGGCTTTTGTTTTTTTTTTTTGGTTTTGTTTTTTGTGTATATGCGAAGGCTTACTTATATATTTGTAGTACATACGAAATATAGCAAAGTAAGTACAATTTAATGATTAAGTAGTCAGCAGCAACAGCAGCCATACTTCCCAGTAGGTTAAGCTAAAAACTATGTTTGATTACATAATTTTATTTAAAATTGTTAATTGTTAATCTACATAAATAATTAGTTCTATCCACTTGGTTTTCAAAACTTAATAATTTACGTAAATATACATATAAACTATTAAGATCAATATTAGCTTTTAAATGCCATTCAGAAAAATAAAATATTTCTTATTTTCAAATGTTTAAAATGTAATAAGCTAAAATTTATTATGAAGAAAGCTATAAATCCTAAAAATAAGATTTGATTTATTTTGAATGCTTAAACATTTTGGTTAGAAGATAAACCTTAAGATACAGTGTGTTTTTAACAGTATTTTAATTATTTTGCAGATGAATTTATAATTTGATTGTGCATAAGGTATTTAAGACACCATAAAGTTTAATATTCTTGATTCGCATTAATAGTCAAGTCGAAACTAGTTTTTCAATTCTTGGCATATCTTTTAAATATCCAAGTACAAAATACATGAATAAATTATAAAAGCTTCTGAATAGGATGACAACACGATCGACCCTGAACATTAACATTCATATTAATTAATTCATTAATGATATATAATTAAGACATCCTTAGCAGGTACTTCAGTTCTTACAAGTTTCAAGTATATTTATTTATCTGAAGTCAACCTTGAGCTGCTGAAAAAGGTACTTCAATTAGTATTGGGAAGAGGGGCAAGAAAGGTGACACATTAGCTGACAATGTGCGGCTGGGACTGTGTCGAATGCCCCACCCCTGATTAAATGGAATAACCACATTTACCACTTGAGGTAATTGAAAGCGACTAGAAAAACACGGGGCAAGTACACACACATAGCCGTAACGCATACAGCTATATGTGGGTATGGCGATACCGATACCGATACCGATGGCGATAGCTATGCCCATAACATTGGTTAGCATGTCGCACGGCGATCGGCAAAAGTTCCACTTGAAAGCCTTAATTGATTTAACTGATACTGATGCCAACAAAGCAAAAGAAACACTCAACAAATCAATAGATAAATTCCATGCTTGGGTGTTTATATCGCGTCGGTATCTGCATCGGATGTGACACTGATTGCCGCCGACTCCCTCCTCCTTCTCCTCCTCCACCATACTATTGGCATGTGTTACCGTTAACCAGAATTCGAAGCAGCCCAACCCCCAGTTTCCACTTTTCCATCCCATGAAACCACGCGTCACGGCATCATCAAACGCTTCGGCAACCGTGAAAACACGCCATCCAACACGATATGTCGAGTATCGATTTGTAAATTTCACAATGATAAGAGATAAAAACAGCGCTTGACTTTGTGAGCTCGCATTTTGACAATGAAAATAAGCAAGCAATGAAATCGATGCCGATGCTTCAACTGAATAAAGATGCCACATAGAAAAATACATATATATATATATATATACATATGTATGTACTGTATACACATCTGCTCGCTCTCTTCCACTAATGAGTAATAGCCGTAAAATAGTACTGTAGCTATAGCCGTAACCGGTTTCTTTGTGCTATGCCGCCGAACAATGTTGACAGGCGTGTTTATCGCTTATCGCGATCAGAGAGTCGGAGGAATACAATTGGCGATGAGGTTGTCCAGTGTTTGCCGACATTGTCGCCGTTTTGTTTAACAAATCCCTAATTAAAAAGATACCAGGTATCTAGCATGTATCCATATCTGTTCCAAGCACTGACTGCATTTACTGGACTACAATGTAAACGGTTTCAGCTAACTGTCCAAAAAACCAGCTAACACATTCGAATTAACTGCTCATCTGCTCCCTGCACCATGTGGCAATGTCTATTTGTGAAACAGAACAACTCTCTCAGACTCAGGCAGCACTTGACTTTGTTTGCCGTACCTTTGAGTTCTCGGTCTGGGTCTCTGCCGAACGCATGTTGTCTCAGCCCACCGCCCCGCCCCCTGCTAACAATCCCTTGGGGTGTCAGCGGTGTTTGTAGTTTGCGTGTGTTGCTTTTTGAAATCTATTCTCTCTTTTCAATAATACTTGATTCAAAACCATAACGGAAAACATTTTAATCAATTCCATGAAAGTATTCGTTTATTTAAGTACTTTTGTCTTTGAACTAATGTCGAGGTTGTATTTTAATGTATTTTAAGTATTTGTTTTACTGAATGTATCAAATCTTTAATTACTTTGCTGGGCTTATGCATTCTGCTGAAATATGCCGAATTTCACAGATCAAGCTGAAAATTATTTAAAGCTAAATAATTATAAATGTTTAACAGATTTTCTGCTTTCTGACTGACTAAGTTGAGCGTTAACAAAATTTCATAAAAATAAACAAGAAATTGAGTAAACTGTTATAGAGACGATTACTAATTATACATTATTATTCATTAAAATAAATATATTTGCATAGAGTTAGATAAGTCTGGAATGGCAATTTTAAGTGTGTCAGCTAAAGCAGACTTTACACTTTGAACGGCAATATTTTATTATTTTACGCAACTTTTAATTGATTCTTAATAAATTTGTCTGCGTTGTAAAAAACTGGCGTTAATTTAATATGTGGCTTTTCTTTTGTTCATTTTTCTTCCAGTTTACACAATCAGCAGCGTTAGTCATGCGAGCCACAGTACAATATATAATATACTTATACATAAATAAATGTACGAGCAAAAGAACAACTCAATTTGTACATTTTCATTAACGGCTAAAAGCATCTCGTTTAGAGCGCACTACAAAAGCTAGAACACGATTGTAGCTTCAACAACAATAACCGTAAATGAGGCTAATGAGGATGTGGGTGCTTTGGTGGACAGCGGTCTTTGGCCAGTCAGTTAGTCACTCAGCCCGTCAGCCAGCCACCCACTCAGCACAGTTGGCTGCGACCACGTAATTAAATTAATTGCATGAAAAGCGGAAACAGGTGAATGCCCGGATGTTTGGAGGGGGGGATGGGGGCAGCTGACCAACAGCTGCCGCAGGCGCAACAGCATTTTTAGAGCAACCGCAATGCAAATATTGGTCAGTGTTGTCGAAATCAAACGGGATGACCAACAGCCAGCCAGCCCCCAAAACCCAACTGAGAACTGTTTGTGGACTTTACTAAATAAACAGCGGACCGACACTAAGTCAAACAAAAACGTTAAAATCAAAATTTGAAATGAATAACCGGTCGCAAACATCGGCAATTCAAAATCAAAACAAATTGCGATAAAAATCCAGGCAAACAATTTGATTGAATCAGTCGTTTGGCTCAAATTTGTTGAAGAGCGCTTACATTTATCTCGATCTATTATCAATTGTAATTATCTGTATCTCAGCTAAATGTGACCTCAAGTGGTTGCACGACCGGCCATCAGGGGGGTGGAGATTGCGGCATTTGTGAGGCGATCCTTTGAACGATTGCTGCGATCTGTTGTCGATAAGTTTGAAGCGCTCCGCTCGAACTTAAGGCGCTGCGATTTGATTAATATTGACTTAGGCCCGATTCTGTTTGTTCAGCTATTGTGTTCAGCTGTTCAGCGTTGGGTGCGTTTTGATTAATTTGAGGCGATAAAGCTTAATTGGATTTCGCTTAGATAATGGCAACTCACGGTTACATTCAAGTGGCCGGCCCCGGTGCAATATACCACAACACATCACACATAGCTCAAAATCGCAGCTAATCAATAACCGTAAATAACGTTAATCAAATACAATGACGCACATTAATCAAGTATCTGGAATCAAAATGCAACCAGTTGCACTTCTACGATTTGTGTTAAGTACATTGAGTTGGATGGAAAGTTGTTTGCATGGGAAATATACATATGTATGTCACATCATATATACTGGAATTGTCAAATGTTTGATTCAAATAGACAAAATAAGTCTATAGTCTTCTCAATTCCCAAACTAGTGCTTCGAAACTTTATTTTACGAGCTCCAAATAGATTTATTACTTAAGAGGTCAAGTTTTGTGCCTCGACCGACCATTTTATCGATTATATTTTATTTAATATTGTTCTATAAATAAAACAACAGGTTTTACTGAACCATTTATACCCTTGTCACTCAATATATATTTTGGTACAGCATTACCAGCGGTAACTGCAAGCTAATCTCAATTTTCAAGCAATTTTAAACCAAAATTTTGACATATCTGTTTTTTGCTGCATATCAGAATCGGCCTAATGGGTCCACTTTAGCTGCGGCTTAATGGTTGAGTGAATGGCCAAAATCACAAGTATTGCTTATAACAATGCTCCATTGATAGCAACAATTTCACAATTGAACTAGTTTTCTATTCGTAGACTAATCTTAGTAAGTCAGAATCAGTAATCAGAATAAGTAATGGAATGGAATGGAAATTAAGTTAATTATAAAGTGAATAATCATCATATAAAGACATATTTTTCTTTTTAAGATCTTAATATTGTAAAGTTCTTTAGATGGACTCAAATTGAAAGTTTGCCTCATTCTGCAGCGATATTACAAAAATAAAAAATAAAAATATTTGTATAGGCGGGTAAAAATGAAGACCTAATTACTAAAAGACATAACCTAAGTATATACATATATATAATGTGCTTCAATCTAACGAATCCTTAGACGAACAGTCGCTACGCCATGGGTAAACTGTTGACAAAATCGTCGCCATCGCAATCTCAAGTCATTTGCTTCATCTAAGATGTCCACTTAAGTGAAATAAATGTGTACTTATGCTTCGCCGACTGGAATTCGAAGGACTACTTATGCTCATATTTGTAGTTGGAATCGCGCTCATATCTGGCACACACGCCGCCTGCCTGAATGCCTGGTGAGGATGTGGGAGGGGAGGGAGGGATGCGCTCTCTCAATCCTCCTAAAAGGCAATAAAGTTTATCATGCAATTAAGAACGAATTACGCTGCTAATAGAATAATTAATGCAATTTCCCACAACATTAGGCAGAGCGCTGGCCTACGCCACAAGGCAAGGGCGTCGAGCCCGGTGCGAAATCAAGATGTGAGCTCCTCACTCGGACTGGAAAGCAAACGGGAATGGGATTGTGGGGTGTATCTTTTGCACAGTGACAACTCAACTGTCGACGTGCGTCCGCTATGTTTTCGTTCAGCAAACCCCAATAATAAGCCATGCCAAATGGGGTTTATGTGCTGGCTGGTTACGACTATATATCGTTGTGTGTATGTGTGTGTGCATGTGAATGGGTCTGTGTGTGTGTGTATGTGTAAGTCTGCCCGCCTGCCTGCTATTGCTATTTTTATTTCAGCATCAAACCGCAAACATCGCGTCTGTCTGTGCCAAAGTGACTCGAGCTGGGTCTACGTCTACTGGCTACTGCTGCTGTTTGCTGTTTCCCGCAACCGTTCCTACTCCTGCATCAGTCTCCTTTGCTTTTCGGATGGCAAAGTGTTTTGTGGCTGTGCCGCACTAATGAAAATGTCAAGTAAATTCCTGCTTTCGGACGGAAACTGCTGCTGCGATATCGACTTAACTATCTCTGCTGCCTTTTAAGTGCTGAAGAGCTGAAATGCATTTCAGTTTCGTTGCCGGCTTCAACTTAGTTTCCGTTTCATGTCGCCACCCATAGTTTGGAGACGACATTCATGGAAGTCACACCCTACCACCCAAGCACTTCCTCAGCTGGGTGGCTGTATAAGCTATTACTGCTTCTTATTCATGCATACATTACGTATACGCAGCGAGTGCAGCTGCCTCTGCAAATTATTTGGCTCCTAATTTTGATTTCACATTTTTTCACTCGAATCTGCCCTCAAAGCTCATTCTCCCATTTTTTCAGATATTTTTGGCACTTTTTTGCAGCTTTGCTTCAATTTATCTATGTGGAAATTGCTTGTCAAGCGGAAAGTAGTTGTCAAGATTGTTAAGTCCTTATTTCTTTCTACTCGTGCAGCTGGCAGCTAATAGCTTTTGCTTTCAGCTATTTGCAATGCATATACATATAAATATATATGCGACTATATATATGTGTGTTTCCGTATATTTCCTTTGCCTTAAGCACCCAAAACTGTTTCCGTTGCCTGCTCGCATTTACCTTTTCAGCATTCAAGTTTTGCTTATGTTTGTTGTTGCTGTAGCTGATGTTATTGTTGATTCACCGGAATCGTGGTGATGGCACATGTTTTGCAGGTAATGTGCAAATTTAGTTTGACATTTTATATTTGTTTGCTGAAAGTCTTTTGGTCTTTCCCTAGAATTATAGAAACTAAGGAAAAGACGAAATTGAAAACTTATAAGACCACAATAGTTCTAAAAGACTGTCAACAGTGAAATTGTGATTGATAAAATGTTCAAAACACTAGATTAGATTTAAATTATCAGCATTGGCTTAAAAAATGGTTGATATCTAAATATTATTGACAATATCCCCACTTACACATTATCATGCTCTCAAATTGAGTATAAATATATTCATATTATTTTAGGAACATTATAGACATGACTAGCTTTGACGTTCTGACCTCCAACATTATTTTGAATTGGTCCCCGTTGCTGATGTGTTCGTTGCCCAAATTTCAAAGCAGTTGAGTACCACTGTAAGCGCCTGTCAGATGTTTCTCATTTTTAATGCAAATACTCAATGACTGGCACTTTATAGAGAAAACTACAACTACAACTCTAAGACTTGCGTCAAGACTTATTTTGTGGTTTTAATTCGTACGCTTACATTGCTTGCCTTCACATATGCAGATACACATGTTCATATACACGAATGTGAAATCGAAACGCTGCGACAATCCTGGGCCTTATTGCTTGGTGCTTCTTCATTCTGAGCACAGCTAATTAAGAGCACTGCCAAAAAGTATGCAAAACAAAAGAAAGTCGGCTGAGGCAAAACGTAAAACTAAAAGCCGTCATCATTATAAGTGAGTGAGTGAGTGAGAGTGAACCCTCTCAAAGGATCCCCTTCTCTGAGTAGGACTTCTTAGCGCTGTCAACGTCAAGCTTTTGATTTGCGACTTATATTTGCACCAACAACTTTGAGAGATGGCAAATGGTGTTGGGGGTGGGGGTGGGTGTGGTGTCGCTACTTTACGTCATTCCTATATAATTACGCATAAATCCTTTTTACACGCCAAGCATATTTTCTGCTACTTTATACTCGCTTTGTGCCACAGAGCATTTTATGAAAATTTGATTAATCTTATCAAGATACTGGCGCTTCCATCATACGCACCCAAACACATAACCATAACCGTACCCCTGTAACCCCGTTTCCCAGCCTCCCCGCCTCCCACACACTCAGAAAGGGTTGCGCGCATAACATCATCAACTACAACAACATCATCATCAGCAGCTCAGCGTCGACGTCTTGTCTGCAGCCGTCGACGCGTCGACGTCAAAGTTAGTCTAAACAATAAAAAAAAAACGTTACGCTTATCACAACGAAGTTTACATACCCTTTGAATGCACAAGGATACTGTTCTCAAATCTGTATAGCCATATTTTATATAGTATATAAATATATGTATTAATGGATACTCGATTATCCTAAATAATAGTATAATTTAGTTCGTTTCCACTATCAATATCAGAGTTAGGTAAAGATTTTTGTAAGCGAATATATTATGTGCAGTTTTCAGACTCAAGAGATTTTTTTATATTTATAATTATTAGTCTTAGAGTCATTTATTTATCATTATTGATTTATTTAAAGAATATGAATTTAAAATACAATTAATATTGGTTTACCATGCAGTGTCAAGATTCAATAATAAGTTAATATACTCTACTGGCAGTGAACACAAATGAATTATCTACAATTTTTGCCTTCTTTATGGGTTCTGCTTGGCTCGGGTCTTGCGCATTCTTGGTTATAAGCAGTTCCAACCCAGCTTCAGTTCGAACGACGTTGCCTTTGTTCTAATTGAGTTACAAACAGTTTGAAGTGCTCGCTGCCAATGTGGAATTTTATTAAAAGCCAAATGTCTTGAGTCTTGAAAGCTGGACGATTGGCCAACCTTGTCCGCTTTGCCTGCACTGTGGGCGTGGCAGCGTAACGCCTCAAATAGTCACTTAAGTTTACTAAAAGTCAGCTTAGAGCAGAAGATCTATAAATAATTTGATATATATGAGTACATGTGAGTATAAGCTGGCAATTAGCAGCAATTGATTCTGAACATAAACTAACGCTAACATATTCATAGGGTAATTTTGAAAATCCTTCCAACCCAAGCAACAAAAGTACTCAAATGGTCAACATTAAAGCTTGATAAGGAAATAAACGAAGGCAGTCGGCAACTTGCCTTTCCCTAAGGACCCGCAATGCTTGACCAATTGAAAAAAGATGCGTATTAGTATATATTTTTTATTCGCTGAGCTGCAACTTATTTTATACGGCACCCTTGCACCCCTGCTCCGTTTAAGCGGCATCCTTTCAACGTAAGCTGCTTGTATCAATAAAAATTCGATTATATATACATGCTGTCCTTACAAATTGCCTTGTATCTTTTTTTATAAATATTATAGCGATGATTTATCATGCTGCTGACTTTATCGTATAACACACACACACACACACACACACACGGACACACGCATATATGTTATGCGTGTATTCTTTTGGTTTTATATTACGCATACGCCTAGTTAAGCCTGCTGCCTTTTGACAATATCAGCTTATGTGTGTGGGTGGTGTGTCTGTGTGTGTGAGGCGGCTTTTTATGGCAGCTTTTCACATTTTCATAAATATTTTAAGCATGTGCCTTGACCGATCCAAAAGAACAAAAATAAAAAACACAAACTGCGAAATTTTGCTGTGGCCTTCAATCGCTTTTGCTCTTGAAGTAGCTATTCAAACGGAATTATGTACGTACACTGACTGTCCAGCAACACTGACAACTATCGAGAACTCTTGCACCCTTATCCTCCTAAGCGTATCAAGTATCAACTGCCAAACAAGCCAAACAGCAAATTGGCAACCTTTTGTTGTACTCCATTTGTCCAGCTTAGTCCTCCTCATTGTCCATGGCAGAACACTACTCTAGCAGCGCTTGTAGAAAGCAAATACATAAATTCGTTTATATATTCCATAAACGTAATCGACTTGATATGTTTCCGCTTCTTTCAAACCCCCTTTCCTGCTCTGCTTTCTCTAAATTGTTGAAACTTTTCTGCTCTTTGGTTTTTATGAGCACAATGACAGCGCTCGGTTGTGTCCAACTCCTGCGAAAGCTGTGACCAAAAATTAAGCATTTGGTCTCGTGACTCCTTGACTCTCTCAATAAAGACCAAAAGTCCTAATTGCTCATGTAATTGTTGGCATTAAGTGATTTCTTGTTTATTTCACGGCTGCTTGCACAGCAAATGAAATTAGTTTAGAGCATAGATCCAAGTGAATTTATTGCAAAGCGAAGTTTGTGCAGATGGATGATGTAAGTCTTACTTTCTTGTTCAGTTAAAGACAATCTTTTAAAAATGAAGAATTTGTATTTTTAAGAACTTTTCATATATTGTTGTTGATTTCATAAATTGGAGAGCTAGCATTTATGTGAAGACAAGGCAGGTCTGTTTATGATAGATAAGCATCTATTTAGTATTGATTTGAATATGTATTAGATGTGAGCTGTTAAATATTAAATATTTTGAGCTTGATAAAAGATGTACCCGACTATTTTTTTAATTTTGATATCATATTATACATAGTCTTATATCTTTCTTTTGTATCAATACCAAAAACAAAAACACATTTATTTAGCGAAGTTTCTTACGTATTAAACGCGCTGAAGAGCAAATAATGGGCTAATTAAAAACATAAGCTCTTCTTTTTTCTTGTGCAAATTGGTAAACACCGAGCAAATAAAAAGAAAAGTTTTAACATCAAAGAAAACTTAAGGGAAAAATTAAAAAGCAGATTAAAAAGCGTAAACACAAAAAAAAGAAGAAATATTCCATACATTTGTCAAAGAAAAAGTTCATAATTAAACAAACACAAAACGGAATATTCAATAACTGTCCAAGAAAAAAGAAGAAAATAAATGGAATGAGTGGCCCAATTCAAGTTGGAGAGTATTATAAATGGGAAGCAGGACAACGATAATCGCGTCTTTAAAATTTTTCGCTTTTGTAAATCGGGAAACACAAAGTCTTTTTGAGAAGAAGAAGAAAACATTAAGAAAGAAAAAATCAGGAGTGGGGAAGCCGCAGTTGGGCAAAAGTACGACGAACCATTAAAAGAATTAATAGACAGCAACGCATTCTAATCCAATAAGCCCGCCTGGGAGCCAGCAGAGCTCAGACCAGTCGCCCTCCCCGATTCGACTAAACAGCTACCCCTTTATGCATATAGAGCACCCTTAAGGAAAACTCCCGAAATCGAAAAGAATCGCATCGCTGGACGCTGACATCGACGGCGCGCATAAAATCTAACGAAAAACAATAATTATCCTTGTTGACTCGAAGCGTAAAAATAATAAAACGCCGGCGACAGTAAGGACAATGCACAGCCAAAGGAGCCGTGGCGCACTTAATTAGAAAACGTTTAATGCCAGCTCTGCGACTTCGACGTCCTCACGCTCTCTCAACTGGAAGGACAGCGCCTGCACCAGGACTAAGACTACAACCGGTCACAAGTGAAGCCATTGAATTCATTCGCGACCAAGTTTACCATCTCAGTCTGAGTCGGAGTGTCAGTGTTTCAGTCGTACTATAGCGAAATCGCTTCCAAATTTATATGCTTTCTAAACTTTTGCATTTTCTCAGCAGGCAGGCTTTGGCAGACCCCAAATTGCGCACTCCAACCAGCAACAATATGCTGCGGTTTCTGGATGGTCGAACTGTAAGAATTTCGAATTGTTTTCAGCTATTCTGAAGGCAAGGTCTTAGTACATGTAATTTTCCAACTAATTTAGTTTGCACGCTCAATAGTTGAATAATGTAATGCTGCAATCATAATTTATGCTTAAGTGTTGTCAATTTTATTGTGGTATTAATACTTGTAATATAAAGAGATACATACGTAAATTGGAAGGCTTGAACAATAACAAACTGTAGACATGCTAAATGTTTTTTAATGTTTTTGAAATTTATATTTCTATGTCTGTTTCTTACTTATTAGATTAGAATATTTTCTGATGAAAGCAATTATTTTTGTAACTTTAACCACATTAAATCTCACATATTTTAGTTAAAATACTTATGTTAATGAAAAGCTTATTTAAAACTTTTGCAAATATGGCAAAGTCAATAATTTGAAACTTTCTTGCCACGAAATGCAATTAAAAAATTACTGCTATGCTTGCAGCATCGCAAATACAACATTTTCTCAGGATATCCTGCAGATGATTTTTGCTGCCCCTCACATAATGCCCAATGACAGTCCCCAGATGATATCGAAATCACAACAGAACAAGCGTGTCAAACCGCAAAAAATGCGCAGCATGAATATATTAAATTACAACAAGATTGGAAAGGGGGCAAAAATGCCGGAAACGTCGCAATCCCAATGTGGGTGGTTCTGGGCTGCTGTTAAGAGGCAACAATGCGACGAAGCGGAAGAAAAATTAAAAGGGTCACTTTACAGGGACTTAAATGCTTTTTAAACAGCATAAAACACAGCAACAACAACAAAAATTGAGATGAAAAGTAAGGAAAATAAATTCATATTTGAGACCATTTCATTGGTGGGTGGTGGCGGGGGGCTAGGCAACGGCTGCTACAATGTTTGTTCATGATAAAAAGCTCACAGATACGTCCCTTGTCTTTAGAATACGGCTGGTGGCAACTGGCTTGTCTTGGAAAGCAACGGCTCTTGCCGCTGTTTACAAACATAATCGCTGAAAAATTAAGTTTTTGAAATTGCTTTTTAAATTAGCTGCTTATGCAGATATGAAATATGGCCAAAGACTTTGCGCATAACTCACAACTGTCTTAAGTGTGGAGAATTTTTAATCAAAGCAGAGTAAAGCATCTCAAAGCTCACACATTTGTATTTCTATACAAAATCGTTGATCCTTAAATGCCATTTATAAAATCATATAGTCATTTTTGATTTTGGAGCAATTTTCGTTCAAAAATGAAATAGATTTAAGTTACGCATTTTTAATAGAAAGTCTAAATTAATGACAGGTAAGAAAATATAATCTTGTAAAATAGTTTAACCCGATTGGCGATTAACAATCAATGCAGAGTCCAAATCATACAAGCTGTACAGCTTATAGTTCACCACGCTTTGAAATGATGCTGGAAATGCTTTTGATTTTTATTCAATCAGCCTTAAAAATCATTTTGAACGATCTAAAAAACTTTTGCATGAAAGTTCAATACTGCTTTGAAGGCATTTTCAAGGCTGTAAATGTTTAACCGACTGCAGAAAATTAACATTAAGTCCGTGTGAATTTTGGGTTGATGAAAATTTCATAGAAAAGCGAACCAAATTTTAAGAGTATATATTCTGAAAGCGCTCGTTGCATCTTCTATTATGGGTCCACCACTTACACTAAATAAGAAGAAAAAAGGAGAAAGCAAAAAAAAAACATAAAAATTACAATAAAAACAATTGGAATCGTGATTTCTACGGTTGAGGGAAGGTCAACCCTGTGTTGGATTAAGCTGCAAGCTTAGAATGCTTAAGTGGGCATGGACAAGGATACTTACAACGGATGCGCACAAACAATCAGTACGAACGCCTAAGCCCTATCCCAAGCAATGAATAGAAAAGGACGATATCAAATGTAATGGAGAATGGTCATTGAGACGTTGCGGGAAGCTGGTGGGGAGTCATGCGCTATGGCGACGGTCCGGGTTAGAGCACGTCTCTAATTGAGCAAATGCGACGGCTGTGGGTGGACTCGCGTAAAAAGTAAGAATTAAAATCGACAGAACGAAAGAAAAAATAAAAAAAAGAAGAAATATATGGAAATAAAATACCACCACAATGGACAAAGGACTCGAGCGGTTTGTTTGCCGCTCCTAAGCTTATTTTTCCGAGCCGCTTTCGGCAAGTGCCGCCGCCATAAGAAGCGTAAAAATGGGGAAAAAAGAATCAACAAAAAAAAATATATAAAGCATGGGAATTAAAAATGGTCATGAACATCGACGGCGGCGGCTAAACAAAACAAATGGAAAGCCAGCGACCCGCAGCGGCCACATTACAATTGCCAATGCTAGGCTTAATCCTTTCAACTCTGCCCCTGTGCAGCTCATTATACGCACGCCCAATGCCAATTTTAATGGCCCAAATCCGGGCCGGAGCGAAGCTATTGTGTGTAAAAACTACGCTGCTTTTTTGATTAATTATGTGCGGAATATGAATGGCCAAGTTATTTGAAGAGCCAGCTAACTGCGATACCTGCTCGGGCGCACACAAGTAATCGCTGCATTGTCTATTTTGACATTTGGTCTCGCATTCAGGTGGTTTGGGTGATTAGGTCGGCCGCACCTTGTCTGACGACCCACGTGCCCTTCCTCCACCAACCCTCCTTCATGCTAAATTTATCAAATGCGTAATGAGCGCACGTGAGCTGCATGCCACATGGAGTCGCAGAACGAAAGCTTATGCTTTTTTTTCCACCATTTCAGTGGAGCAAGCCTCGGCTCTCGGCTGTTAATTACAACTTAAATTGACAGCAAAATTGGAAAGCAAAATTGTGGGTTTTCCATGCGGTCGGCATATTAAGCGCAGCTATATTTCGAGTATGTCCCGCAGACGAATGAAGACTTAAGACCTACTATTTAAGGCGAGGCAGCCAAGTAAAACGTTAAGAGTAAAGCTGCGTAAGAATAAAACACATCAAATGTAGCTCAATGCGTGGCAGGGGCTGACAGCGTTTAACCCTAATTTGACACAGGAAGTCACAAATAAATACATGTATGTTTATTAAGGGTTAAGGCAACAACACAAAAAAATGCCAAACAAAAATATAAAGAATGCGTTGTAGCGTATGCTAAACGCCATTATGCCAGGCATATCAATAAACGAAGGGGTGACGGCGACAGCGGAAACGGAAATCACAGCAAAGTGCTGACATGTGCCGCGGTTGGCAGACGCTCTCACACACATGTGTATGTGTGTGCATGTATGTTGGATGTTTAGTGTGTGGGTGTGCGTTGTGGGTGTCAGGTTCCTTTTCACGCGCAAATTGAGTGCTTAAGCGGTTTAGTTCACACGTCGGTTTGGGCATACTGTGCACAACCACACATGTGGGGTGGCAAAAGGGGTTAAGGGCGTAACGGAAATTGTGGCGTCAATAAGCCGCAGCATTCGTCTTGGCAATTTACATACACTGAACGAAATCAACAAGCACTATGCTGAATGCAATGCAAACAGTTATCAGAATATCTTTTGCCTGATCATTTTAAAAATCTAAAAGCTTGGAACACAAGTTAACAACTTGTGAAGAACATGTTGTCTTAATCAGGGCCGAGACTGAAACATTGATTGGAAGTAGTACTATGTATTTCCGAAAAATTAAAAAGTATTATTAAAATTTCATTTACTTTAATAATTATTTGTAAATGACAAAATACCAGAGACTTGTAACCAACGCTTAGTTTTCTTGCAAAGTTTTGTGGCACCGAAGCAATGAAAGTGTTGCATTAGATTTCCGAGCAACTTTCGAAAATATTGAATGTCTCATTTCATTTGGCTTGCCTAGTCATCGTAGATTCCAATGTTAATTTTTCTATGCTTAATATGTCAAGGCAACCTGCAACTCATTTCTAATGTTTGTTCAGTGTAAACGGAGTTGTTAGTGCCACAGAATGCCCAAGATAAGCAGTGGGTGAGCCACAAAACACGCCCCTTGAATTTATTGTGGCTTTGCGAAATTTGTTTTGCTGCATTAAAATTCATGGCGATTCACTTTATTTGCAAATATTATTTATTGTCAACGCTTGCAGTTTGTACTCAAACCACTCCCCCATTACCTTACCCATAGGACATGCTTATGTGTGTGGCAGCGATAAGGCCTCCGGGGAACTTGGCACAAATGTCATTTGCATACGGTTTTGTTGGCAACAAAAGGAAAGCGTCAAGGAAATAAAATCGCTACCAAATGGCAACCGGCAGCGGGTCGCGTGCCAGCAACATAATTTGCAGTGGTATTTTTTTTTGTATTGCATACTTACAGGCAGCGCCCAAAAGTGCCACCACACAAGAAGAAGAACAACAACCACACACACACACACGCACACACACGTACGAGAGAGATAGATAAAGATGCCGCCTTCAATAGCAGCAGTCTCAGCCGCTGACTCATTTGTTGTTATTTATGCTGAGCCTGCCTGGCCTGGCATTGAAGCTCCCCCCATCCTGAACGCGGCCACATTTGCTACTCTGCATGCTGCAATTACAGCTCCCTCAGTGTCTCTTTGTGTCTGTGTGTGTGGGTGCGTGTGTGTGGGTGCGTGTGTGCCTCACAGCTGTGGCAGATGGGTCTTTTTCCTTTGACAAACAAAATACACACAACATCTCATAATAATAAACATGCTAGGCGAACTTTTTTATTGCCGCTCAATTGATACAAGAAATTATGTTTTTGATTTTTATTACTCTGACAAACATATGATGTTGACACACGCACACACACACACAGCCACACACACACACGCAGAGTTGGCCAATTATATGGCAGCTTTCGCATGAGGCGGGATTATTTTTAAGCGTTTACATTCGGTTGCTTATTGCTTATATAAAACCCCTCCAGTTTTTAATACACATGCAATAACATCAAGGATCCATTATTTTTAGTACCAATATACATAATTAAAGGACATTATGAGCAAGCTAATAAATTTGGTGAAACCCTTAATTGCCTACTTTGTTTCTAATTTAGGGTATTTTACAGTCAAGCTTATGAATCTGATTTATCTCAAATATTTATAAAAAATAAAGAAAAAGAAAAAAATATATATGTATATAAATATTAGCTAGTTTTCCACAGTAAAAGCACTTTTAACTTTCCCGTGACTGCATCGTTTCAATTCAATTGAAGCTCTTTGCTAAAGCTCGCCAGCCGAGAGCGTGTCGCATATCGTTTACGATCTGTAGCTGGATATGGGTCTAGCTTTCGACGCACTTGTCATCTGGCAACTGGGGTCGCAACTGGTGACACCAGATACCAGACGATTTGGTTTTGGGGTTGATTGAATCAGACGGCATGATTTTGCCTAACCGCAGACACCCAGCGGGGGTTAAAAATAAATCAACGCCGTCGATTGATTTGGGTGGAATATTTTTAAAATGGGGGGAGGTTTTTGAAACTATGTATATGCCTATAGCCATCACAAATTGATACAATATGAATATCAAGGTTGCAGTAATCTATTTCCAAGCAATATTTCCGTATCAATAAGTGACACTTTTCTGCTGATAGACCGATTCTGTGATACCCTACTACATATGTACTGTATGTTGTATTATAGTAAATGTATTTTATGTTTTTTTTTACAATATCTACGATATTCAGTAATTCTTTATAAAGTTTCACGTTGATAACCCTGGAAAATGTATTTATGTGTTTATTACACTTTTGAATTTGTATGATCCAAGTGCAAGCGACGCCAGGCAAATCTAATAAAGAATTGTGCTCTGGATAAGATACACACACTAACAGCTCAGCTTGGTATTGATGTCAGTGACACAGTCACACACACTACATACATACTACACACACTCACGCAAACACACACTCAGACACAAACACAGTGACAGTCCAGCTTGGAGATCAACGCTGAATTGAAATTAGCTTTGAAGACTCGAGTGGCTTCCATTCCCAGCGAGGCAAGACGAGGCACTCATCACTTATCTTAGAACAGCTTCCAAAACAGCCATCATAAATGCTACATTTAGCTTAGTTTAGTACGGCTACGGTTACGGTTACGATATCATCTCTATCGGGGCGCGATCTGAGACCACCTTGGTGTAGATTTTGGCTCAGGCTATCGATATTAAGAATAGGCGCTGAAATCCGCCTTGTTTCTTTCCTATTAACATTAAAGCAAGCGAAATGAACGATCAAAAAGTTTAGTGATTAAATAATTGGTACACATATCACACTGCTTATTTCTGTAAATTATGACAGTTTAAAAACAAGTGACGAAACTATTTTAAGAAATGTGATAAGCTCGTAGTGTGATAAGCTTATTTAAATATATTTGTGCTAACACTTATAAAATATATATATATACATATGAATTTGCATATTAATACGACAATTCAAACATAACATAACATAATCAAGATAAAGTTCATGTGATAAGCAGCGCATAAATTTAAATAAGCTAAGTGAATTGTGGCGTCGAGAACACACTCACACACAAGCAGCACTTACGCGTGCGAGTCTGTATGCGAATATGCCCACATACTCGATTACACTCAAGTGAATACTATATATGTATTTACATGCATTAAATAATAGACCACGTTGAGCTCACCTACACACAGACACACATTTCATATCAAAATATCAAAATAATAACGAATGAACGAACGAGAAGAAACAGATCAATAGACGAATCACAAAAATTCCATGCCCAGCTATATAAGGCTTTTATAGTTATAGTTAGCCAAAGATTTTTAATGAATATCTGTTATCTGCGTATTTCATCAAGTTTTCAAATATATTCACTAAATAGTAAATCAAATAAATATGACTCAAATATTATTTAAATTGAATTAAAAAACATCAAAAAACTCTTCGAATGTTAACAGAAAATTTCAACTATATATTCCTAATTCAAAAAGTCAATGTGACTAGATTGATTCAATTAGCGTTGAAATTCATGAACTCACAAAAAAAACATATTAATAATAAATTGTTATAATGACGTATGTCCAGGGGAAAAATTAAACCTAACAATGATAGTGCATTTAAAACTTATCATCAAATTTGCCTCAGTTGAGCTATTGCATCTGTGTGTGTGCACAAGAGCTAAGCATACCGTTTATGTAAATACTATACACAGGCATATACACATATGTTCATATATAAATATTTGTGCTCTTATCGCACACTTTTGCCATTTTAGTATTTTATAATTTTATTGTTTGAAATAAAATAATCTAAAAGGAAAAAGAACAAACCCGTAAATTTTACAGATATTAGCAGAAGCGATGTGTGATAAAGATTGCAATTTGTTGAAGTGGGAAATATAGACAGGGGGCGGCTCGTGTCTCATATATTCAAGATTAAAACAAGTGAAAACCCATTCGAGAAGATAATCTTTACCCAACGACTTTGGACAACGTCGCCTCTGATCTTGATAGACGCTGACGACAATCGTGACAACAAAAACAACAAACCCAGACCCAGACAAGAGTGTTCATCTTTGGATAAACAAAGGCGCGAACGGTGCAGGAAGATACCGCACGTTGAGATTTCTATACAGTTAAGATCGCGAGTAATTTGGGCACAACATGCCACTCGATCCGCAAATGGTGACGCGTGCGGTTGCTCTACAATATCAGCAACATCTACAACAGCATTTCGATCGCAGCCACTAAGTTACTACAGCACTTCTTCAATCCACACAAAACACAAGGAAGCCAGCTAATTGCTCGTGAAAAATCGTGAAAATTAAAATAATTACTGTGCACGTTCCAGTGCTGTTGTGTTCTTGTCTGTCTGTTCCCAGCCGGAAGAGTCCAATGTGCAGCCCGTAAAAAATTTACTGCCCCAACCCAGTAAAAAAACAAAACAAAAAAATAAAAAATACAACAAGAAATATCATTGAAAAATGGTGCAGAGCGAGGAGCATGCAAATGCGCGGAATGCGGATCTAGAGGCGCAGTCGACGCAGGACGTCGAGGCGGCCACGCACAGAGTGTCCACGGTGGAACAGCTGGACGAGGAAGAGGAGGAGCGCCACGTGACAGCCGATGCCAAATTGCTGGACAATGGCAACGCACATAGCAGCGAAGCAGGCGATAGAAGTGCACAGGCCCGCATCAAGGCCAAGTTAAAGAAGCAGAAATCTGAACAGGATCGTCAAACAACCGAGGAGATCAACAAGCTGCTGAACGATATGCCACTGGAGCAGAATGTAACCTGCGGTTTTTGGATATTTAGAGGCGCTTTCTTTCAGCGGTAAGTCGAGGCAGCCGAATAAATGCTAAATTAAGATAATAAGTAATTTAAAGATAAGATATCATTTTCAAAATTGCAAGCAAGAAACGATTGCTTCTTCAGAACTTTATTTCTCAAATTCAGATACAAAATATTATTTTTTAAGCAACCCAATTAGCTATGTGGTTGTGTATGGTGATTGTATTCTTATGTAGATAATTCTCTCTATCATTTTTATAATTTCCCCAACCGCCTCCCAGCTTTGCCAACCAAACTGCTTATGTGATACTCTATGGCATTGTGGGCTGCATTTTTTCCATGACGTATGCGTATTTTAATGGCACCATAACCACCATCGAGAAAAGATTTAAGATACCCTCGAAGAATACGGGAATCATTTCGGTGGGCAATGATATTAGCCAAACTCTGGTCTCTGCCGTTTTGGCCTATTACGGCGGCAAGGGTCATCGACCACGCTGGATTGGCTTTGGTAAGCAGTGAAATAAACTCCTTGATTTGATAACTAAGGCTTTAAATAACAATTTACAGGTCTATTAACCATTGTCGTCTTCTGTTTGATGACAACATCACCGCACTTTCTATATGGACCCGGCGATGATGCTTTGGCACTGACCAAGGAGTTTGGCGCTATACCCGATGAGAATGCCACACTGGAGGCCATTGAGGAGCAGCGCTCAAAGACTCTGTGTCGTCTAACCGGAGGCGGGGCCGAGTGCGAAGTGGGTGAGGGCAACTTTGCCCCACAGGTGCTGTTATTCGTGGCCCAGTTTATCTCTGGCATCGGTGGCTCACTTTATTACACACTCGGCGTTTCCTACATGGATGATAATACTAAAAAATCCAAGACACCAGCCCTTCTGAGTAAGTTTCCAGTACAAATAACATTTTTATATCCTTATAAGCCCGTAACGACAATGACTCTCATATAATTGAATAACATTGTTTGTAATGTGTGCTAAAGACAAAGTTGCCTTTTGATTTTATATAGCTGTAATAAAAGAACGGAGCACCGCGATAAGCTGGAAACGCTTACTCCTTCTAAGACCCGACTATCGCTTCCGTTTATTACCTAATTTCGCAAGTGATAACCTTCAAAAAGCTATGAAAACACTCACGTTCTGATAAAAGCTTAGAGTGAATAAGTATCACAAATCTGGGTCAAACCCAGAATAGTCTTCAGAACAAAATGTAACCATATTAATCGTTAAAAAAGGAATGGTATTTCCAAAAAAAAAATTCCATTTATTAATTTCCACAAAAAACTATTCCGCTTCTGAATTGATAGCGAATATTTCAAAACTTATCTGTTTTGAATTTCACTGCATCCTAACAACCGATTTCAACCGTTTTCAACCGTTTTCAACCGTTTTCTAATAATTACGCATTTTTGACATTCAGGTCTATCGTACTTTTTGCGAATGTTGGGACCAGCTATAGGCTATGCCCTGGCCTCGTTCTGTCTGCGCTTGTATATCGCACCACAGCTGCATCCGGTTATCAATAACAAGGATCCACGCTGGCTGGGCGCCTGGTGGCTGGGCTGGTTAGTCATGGGCGGCTTACTATCCTGCTCGGGTATCTTTCTATCTATGTTTCCCAAAGAGTTGCCCCGCGCCTCAGCCAGACGCTTGGTGGAGGAAAAGCGACGTCGCGAACAACTCTCGCTGAAGCACAAGCAGAGCTCAGATAAGGAAAAACTGACCGCCGAACTGGAACCACAGCCCACCGCCGAGCCGCAGGCTTCGTTCAAGGATATGCTGGTCACATTCAAGCGACTGAGCACAAATCGAACATACATGTGCAACACGCTGTCGAACATCTTCTATCTGATTGGCTACACGCCCTTCTGGATATTCACGCCCAAGTATATTGAGGTACAGTACAAGCAGTCGGCAGCCACTTCCAGCATGGTTACGGGCACAGTGGCGCTGGCTTTCTCCGCCATTGGAGTGCTGCTCTCCGGCTTTATTATCTCACGGTATAAACCACGTGCCCGTTATATGGCCGCCTGGAATGTAATTTGTGCCGTTATGGTGGTGGCCGGTGTTGTCACTTACGCCTTCATTGGTTGTCCGGATAACGAGCGTTCGGTCATTGTGAATATTCACAACAGCGATCTCAATGATACCGCAACCTGTAATTCTGCCTGCACCTGCGACTATGTGCGTTATTCGCCTGTTTGCGGCGAGAACAGTATGACTTACATATCCGCCTGCCATGCGGGCTGCAAGATGGAGCACGTTCTCTCCGATGGCAAAAAGGCAAGCAGTTCTAGCCAAAAATAGCAGGAGCCCTAAATTGATTGGTTTTGTTTTTCGTCAGATTTTCTACGACTGCTCCTGTATACCAGGATCAACAGCAGACGACCACAGCTCCTTTAGACGTCTCAACGCATTTGATTTGACCAATGAGAGCAGCCCCTGGGATCTGGGCGGGAAAGCGCTTGGAAGCACTGCTTCTTCTAATGCATATTTGGAGGTAATTTTCACACATAATGTGCTCAATCCTTATCAAATTGGAATCTCTTTTTTCTAACCATAAGTTACTGGCAGCTGGACAGGCTATGCCCGGTGCGTGTCCTGTCAACTGCTGGACGCAGTTTGTCGCCTTTTTGGCGGTCATGTGCTTCCTGAAATTCATTGGCGCTGCGGGTAGAGCATCTAATTTTCTGGTCTCTGTGCGCTGTGTTCCAGAGAAGGATAAGACCGCAGCCATGGGATTTGGCATGATGTTATGCTCGATGTTTGCCTTTATCCCCGGTCCTATATTCTTTGGCTGGATCTTCGATCGGATGTGCTTGGTGTGGGGCAAGACGTGCACCAACAAGGGCAACTGTTGGCTCTACGATCCGGAATCCATGAGGTAAGAGTATTTCAATTCAAAAATTTAACAAATTTGTGAATTGTGCTTTCGTCTAGGTACACGCTCAATTTTACGGCCGCTATTTTTATATTCCTGGGCGCTGTATTCGATTTTGGTGTGTGGTATTATGTTAAAGACCTAAAGATATTTGATGAGGAAGTCAAGGAAGTCGAAATGCAAATTGTGCAGCACGAGGAGGAAGCCAACGCTGAAAAGAATACCGAAATATAAGTTACTATAATTATTATGATAATATTAAAAAAAATAATAATAATATCCATAAGCTAAGCCTAGTTAAGATTGTGAGTGATTTTGGTGCCTATCGCTTATATCGTATTTAGTAGTCTATTTCTGTCTGTGTATGTGCAAGATTCTAAGTGTGATTTTAATGATACGAGTCTGTCGGTACAATAAACTGTATGATGGCGGTAAAGATCGTGTGATAAATCCAACCGTCAAGGCTCTCACTTCATTATTATTCAACGTAGTCCAACACGTAGCAACAACAACAACAACAACAACAACAATCAACATATGTATATGCATCCTTAGGTATGTAAAGTATCAAACGTGTGTCTGTATTTGAACAATCAAAATAAAGTACATAGGACCTAATCTTAACTAGCTTATCTATAACTCATGGGATTTGCTTATAAGCTGTAAGCTCGTATAATTATTTAGATCAGAGATAGACATGCATTTAAGAAATAGCAATCGTTTAGTTTGACTAAGTGACCCAACAATGGCAGATGACGAGAGTGAAGTAACTCAATTCCTTAAGATTCCAAATACGCACAAGCAAAATAAATCCAAGGAACGGCTTGAAAATGATGATACTCTCTGTGGCTTTGGCATATTCAAGGGACCACGACTGCAAAGGTATTATTTAAATCAATTAGTTTTCACACATTTCTGATGCATAATAAATGACAATAATTAACTATTTAACATTTGTGTGGGGTAACATTTGTAAATGTTTCAAAAAGTTAACAAATTTCGACGTAACTTCAAAAACCTGTACAGAGAAAAAAAAATCGAATATATTCAAAGTATAATTAACAATTTACAGTTGCAAATAAATAGTTTGTGCGTAATTAAATTTGTTATAAAAAAGGATTGTTTTTCGCAAAATTGGGAAAATGCATCAGAAAAATTCGGTTACTGAATAAAGAAGTATAATTTTCTGACAGTATAATTCATATTCCAGTTGGGCTACAGAAAATGTGTACGTTGTGATATATGGCATCGCTGGCTGTTTTATAGCCATGGCATTTTCATATTTTAATGGGACGATAACGACGCTGGAGAAGCGTTATAAGATACCCACAAGAACGTCAGGATTGATTTCGGTTGGTAGTGACATTAGCACTACTTTAAGTTCAGCCTTTTTAGGCTACTATACGGGACGAAGACATCGTCCACGCTATATAGCCTTAGGTAACACCAACCGAACAGTATATAGTTTGTAGAGTAACATTAGTTCTCCGCAGGACTAGTCATACTGGCAGTCTTTTGTCTGCTGATGGCCACTCCACACTTCATATATGGTGCTGGCGAGGATGCATTACAGTTGACACGGGAATACATGAGTACAGGATACTTGAATGCCACACAGGAGGATCGCACACTCTGCCAAAATACTCATCCCAGCTGTGTGAAGGATGTCAGCCACTGGACACCCGTCTTTTTGCTATTCTTTGCGCAGTTTATTTCTGGCATTGGATGTTCTCTGTTCTTTACTCTGGGCCTCTCCTACATGGATGATAACACAACCAAATCCAAGACACCAGCTATGCTTAGTAGGTTCGGAACTCACTTTATTACCAGTTTGCTTATTGCGTTTCCATTCTCTGAAAGGTTGGTCCGCTTTTCTGCGCATGTTGGGTCCGGCTATTGGTTACTCCTTGGCCTCCGTTTGCCTGCGCCTGTACATTGATCCGCAGCTGGAACCGCTGATAAGCAATAATGATACACGTTGGTTGGGCGCCTGGTGGCTTGGCTGGATCATTTTGACTGTCATAATGCTTGCCTCTGCCATTTTTATCTACATGTTCCCCAAGGAGTTGCCCAGTGCTAGAGCAAGAAGACTAAAGTCTTCAGATGGAGCTGGCCAACATTCACTGACGGAACTTTCCTTGAAAGACATGATGCAGGCCGCCAAACGCCTATCCAAAAACAAAGTCTATGTCTACAATACAATCGCCTCAATGCTCTACTTTTTCGGCTACATACCCTACTGGACATTCACGCCCAAGTACATTGAGACCCAATATCAACAATCCGCCAGTACAGCGACCATGGCCACAGGAACAGTCGCGCTGGCCTTTTCCGCAGCGGGAGTGCTGCTCTCCGGTTACATAATCTCCAAGTACAAGCCCAGTGCTCGGTCAATGGCCGCATGGAATGGCATCGTTGATATATTTACGGTGGTGGGCATTCTGTGCTATGTATTCATTGGCTGTGATGATAGCGATAAGGCGACGTCTGTGTCGCCAACCATTGACAGCTGCAGTGCCTCATGCCGCTGTGAATATGTACATTACGCCCCCATCTGCAGTCCAAACAATGTCACCTACATATCCGCCTGTCACGCGGGCTGCACCGGCAAAAGCAAGGATCAACTCGGTAATGTCATCTACACCGATTGTAAGTGCATTGGAGCATTGGATTTAGCAAATGCTACCGAGGTAATTATTATTTTCAAGTCATATATTCTAGTAGATATTAGACTTTTCTAAACTTATGACAAATTTATTTTTATGCTCAGAACCAATAGGAAATGTTAGAATTAAATAAGTTAAAAGTCAAACCTAGAGGTCATAGAAAGAAACTATCTCTTTTTTCAAGTCAAATATCACTTACATTAAAGAATAGAAATATGTATATATATAATTTAATTTCAGAACTTATATGCCCGTCAGGGCTCTTGTCCGGCTGACTGCTACAATCAGTTTCTTATCTTCCTGGGCGTCATGTGTTTTCTGAAATTCATTGGCGCTTCCGGCAGGACTGCCAATCTTTTGCTGGCTTTGCGCTGTGTGTCATTTGAGGATAAGAGTTTCGCTCTGGGCCTTGGTAACGTGGTAGTCTGCCTGGTCAGCTTCATACCTAGCCCCATTTTATTTGGCTGGATTCTGGACAACAACTGTATTGTGTGGGGAAAAACGTGCGGCACTAAAGGCAATTGCTGGCTATACGACACCAAGTCATTGCGGTAGGTAATCAGATCTTGAAAGTCTCTATCCAATTAAGCTTATCTTAAACAAATATTTTAGATACACTATGAATCTGCTGTCAGCTGCGTGTATTTTTGCTGGCAGCTTTTGGAACATTGGTGTCTGGCATCACGCCAAAGATCTACAGATATTCGAAAGTGAGGTGGAAGAGATAACTCTAAAAGAACAAGAACAATTTGACTTAAGCGAAAAGACAAACGAGATAAAAAAGAATTAATTATGATCCAGAGAATAATAATAAAAATTTTATAGTAAAATACACCTAGGTGTTTTCTTTAATTTTTTTTAATCTGGACTTATCACCCTTATAAGCGATATGAGCTTAATAATATAAAATGCTTGACACGTGTCAAATCGTTGGTAAATCAATAATATTTATATGATCTATTCCTATTATAAAGTACTATAAGATTGCTAGCAACAT
This sequence comes from Drosophila nr. perissopoda 5 BK-2023a, assembly GCA_035044105.1. Classification (NCBI taxonomy): domain Eukaryota; kingdom Metazoa; phylum Arthropoda; class Insecta; order Diptera; family Drosophilidae; genus Drosophila; species Drosophila nr. perissopoda 5 BK-2023a. The sequence continues at coordinate 245,363 of JAWNMK010000231.1, forward strand.
ATACAATTAAAATAATATACTGTACTTTTAAAAGTCGAAATGAGATATTAAATAATAACTCAGATATTAATATTTTGAATATTGTAAATGAATATTGCAAATGAATATTGTATTTATATCTTCTAATCAATTCTGCCGGCTAACACTCGCAACAATCGTAGTCTAATAATCCCAAGCGAGTCATGCTGAGTTCCCTGTCTAAAAAGATAATAATTCTAGCTGATTTTTTATAATATCATAAAGTTAAAGTAATAATTTGCACATGAAGTTTTATGGATGCATTCGCAAGATGCTGGCAAGATATACTTTATGGGAAATAGTTTGCAGTTAGTCCGTCTAAAGATTTTGATGGAGCAGGTTTAAAATGAGTCTCGACAAAAAACTTGGTCAAGAAGAGGAGTCACCGTTTCTTAAAAATGGGAAGCTGGCTAAGGAAAAGCCGCCGAAGGACGTAAGATGTGGATTTTGGATATTCAAGGGATCCTTTTTGCAAAGGTATAAATAAGATAAGACCAAATGGAACTAGAACTAGTCTGAGCAGCACATATCCTTTATAGCTTTGCTACCGAGAAGGCTTATGTCATCATCTATGGCATAGGTGGATGTCTTATGTCGATGGCTCTGGCTTACTTTACTGGCACCATAACGACCCTGGAAAAGCGCTTTAAAATACCGACGAAAATGTCCGGCATTATCATAGTTGGCAATGATGTAAGCATGATGGCAACTTCTGTACTTGCGGGCTATTTTATACATAAGGGACATCGCGCTCGTTGGATTGGATTTGGTAAATGCAATAAACCAACGACTTAAGTGTTAATATCACATTCAAAAACTTCATTTACATTGTCAGGATTTTGTACGGTAACCGTATTCTGTTTGCTAACTAGCTCGCTGCACTTTATATACGGTGCTGGCGAGGACGCTCTAAAACTGACCCGCCAATTCGGTGATTATGGTAACATCAGTGAATTCACGAGTGCCGCGCATAAGGACCACAAACTGTGCATGACCTCAGATCCAGGTTGTATTGAGCAGGATGGCACTTGGGTGCCGCCACTTGTTATGTTTATTGCACAGTTTATAGCTGGCATTGGAATATCGCTTTTCTGGACGGTGGGCATTACCTATATGGATGATAACATCGCAAAGGAAAAAGCACCTGCCATGCTGAGTAAGTGAATTTCCAAAATTAAATAAGGATTAGTTAAATCAATTAAATATTCTTTAACCAATGCTATTAACAAATGCTATTTATGCATATATTTTTATAAATACGCCTTTCTGCTTCTTCTAGGCGTATCCGCTTTTCTACGCATGTTAGGTCCGGCCATTGGGTATTCATTAGCTTCTGCTTGCTTGCGCTTGTATATTGAGCCGCAATTGGATCCGCTAATTCAAACCGGGGATCCTAGATGGCTGGGCGCCTGGTGGATCGGTTTCCTCGTTTTGGCTGCAATAACACTTTTGTTAGCCTTTTTAATGTGTTTATTCCCCAAGGAGCTGCCCAGCTCCAAGGTGAGACGTTTAAAATTGGAAGAATCTGGCGTGGTGGATCCGAAGGGACATAAAGATCTCTCAATAAGTGACATGATGCAATCCATAAAACGCTTGGCTGTTAACAAAGTCTTTGTATACAACTCATTCGCATCAAGTTTTTACCTATTCGGTTATTTTGCTTACTGGATATATACGCCGAAATATATTGAGACCCAGTATCGCCAGTCTGCGTCAGTGGCGACAATGGCCACAGGTGCCATAGCACTGGGATTCTCTGCTGCGGGCGTCCTTATCTCCGGCTTTGTTGTGTCCAAGTTTAAGCCAAATGGTCGGACAATGGCTACTTGGAATGCTCTTGTTGATTTCCTGACCGTTGCTGGAATTTTGTGCTATATAGTTATTGGCTGTGAGGGCAGCGATAAGTTGAGCTCCATGGCGCTGACCAGTGCAGATAGCTGCAGTGCCTCCTGCCACTGTGAATACGTACACTATTCCCCGATCTGCAGTCCCAACAATGACACCTACACATCCGCATGTCACGCCGGCTGCACCGACAAAATCAGGGATGAACTAGGACGTACTTTATTTACTGGATGTGCTTGTGTGGCACCTTCGAACGCAACTGGTGTTCCAAATGTAAGGCAACTATTCGATTAAAATCATCGCAATAAGCTAATTCAATTTATTTTCAGTTGCAATATGCTGTGGATGGTGCCTGTCCGGTTGATTGCACCAATCAGTTTATAATCTTTTTGGCCGTCATGTGCCTGCTGAAGCTAATTGGATCTTCTAGCAAATCCACAAGCATACTAATATCACTGCGCTGTATAAAACCAGAGGACAAAAGCTTGGCCTTGGGAATTGGCGGCTTAATCGCCTCCCTTGGAGCCTTAATACCCAGTCCCATTTTCTTTGGCTGGCTTTTAGATAAATACTGTTTGGTGTGGGGCAAAACCTGCAGCAACAAAGGCAATTGTTGGTTGTACGATACAGAATCACTAAGGTAAAGTGCGCAACGTTACCAATTATTCAAATTAATTTGATTTTGATTTAAATTTCAGATATGCATTCAATTTAACGTCTGCGGCTTTCATTTTTATTGGCGGCCTCTTAAACATCGGAGTTTGGTATCATGCTGAAAACCTTAAGATCTTTGATGACGAGCCAAACGAAACTAACAAAGCAGACGGAAAAGTAGATGATATCAAGCTGAACACCAAAGATGAAGATGTTAAAATATCCGAGAAATTAGACAATTCTTAAGAAAAATACATCATTTGAAATACCATTGAACTCTATGAGTCGAAGTAAACATTTTTAAGAAAATAATCAAACAAAATCAAATCGTTTTCATTCACCTGGGACACGGGAAAAATAAAGTAGAACTGGAATACTTAATTTTTCAAAATTATTTAAAGGATAAGATTAGGTTAGGTTTTAACTTTTGCCGACCAAGGTCGACACACTTATGCTTGTTTTTGGCCCGTTGTGATCTCAAAGAACGAATGATAAGTCAGAGATATGAATAGTAGAAGAATGAGACTAGAAACCGTGACTGATTTTTCGTCTAAGCGATATGAATGAGTTTTGCACACGGAATAATGCAAAGACTCAACGCTTACTTGATGGTCGTAATGGCCGGCTAAGAATAAACCTTAAAAATTTTGAATATTTGAAATTTCCACCAAAAATTAAGTACTTTTGACTTAATAATTTAAAAGACAGATTCATTTTATAATAACTCATTTAGATATGAACCTATCTTATGAAAACAATGATAAAAATGATTTAATAAAATTGGCACATAAACGGAGCGTGGTAAATGCTTTAACTTGATAAGCTTATTCAGGTAGCTTCATATAGAAATAGAAAATTTAGTGAAACCGATGACTTTTAATAATCTCGGATGAGATAATTTCATCATTCCATCAAATTATCTCTGCTGTTATCTCGTCAGGAGTTAAGCCGGAACATTCATAATATTCATCCGCTTTGTACAGCTATTCCTAAAAGGTATTTTATTGACAATAAACGAAAAGATAAAATTGCGAACTCATAGTTTCACTCTGCATCAGTAGATTGAAGTGTTTCAACGGAGCAAGTCGAACATGGGTCTGGAAATAAAAGAGCAAAATGAGGTGTCTCCATTTCTATCGGATGCTCCAAAGACTGTTGACACCGACAACAAGGAGAATGGGATTAAGGATGCACAACATGAAAGTGAAGATATTACGTGTGGCTTCTGGATATTTAAAGGACCGCTTCTACAAAGGTTTTATCTTAACTAAACACAAAGATCTATTTCCAGTTTTAGCAACTTAGTTTTTATCTTTGCAGATTCGCCACGGAAACAATGTATGTTGCGATATACGGCATAGCTGGCTGCTTTATGGCTATGAGCTTTGCCTATTTCAATGGCACAATTACAACACTGGAAAAACGATATAAGATACCAACGAAAACCTTGGGTATTATATCAGTCGGTAATGATATGACCACAATGTTCTGTTCAGTCTTGACAGGCTATTATTTGAGGGAAGTGCATCGCCCTCGCTGGATGGGCATAGGTAAGTATTATGATCTTAAAAAAAAAGTATATGAAATACATATTTTAACGTTAAAAAAAAACCAAACAATAGGTCTGCTTACAGTTGCTATATTCTGTTTAATGAACTCCTCGCTGCACTTTATATATGGTGCTGGCGAGGAAGCTTTGAAGCTCACTCGCGAGTTTGGCGACTTCCAAAATATCACTGGAAATTTAACAAGCTCAATTAAGAATCAAAAACTTTGCATGTCTGAGGAATCTACTTGCATACAGGAGGATAGCATCTGGGGACCTAAACTAATCTTGTTTGCAGCACAGTTGATATTAGGATTTGGTCAGGCACTCTTCTTTGTAATAGGCCTTGCCTACATGGATGATAACACCTCCAAGTCCAAATCACCAGCCATGCTGAGTAAGTGAGATCTTCAACATTTCAACATATTAAAATTACATATTATAACAAACTCTATTGATTGCCATAGGCTTCTCCACTTTTTTGCGCATGCTGGGCCCTGCTGTCGGATATTCGCTGGCCTCTATGTGCCTGCGTTGGTATATAGACCCGACAACGGAGCCTTTAATCAAGCCCGAAGATCCGAGATGGTTGGGTGCCTACTGGATCGGCTGGCTCATTTTGGCAGCCATCACATTTCTGATCGCATGCTTGATGGCTCTCTTTCCAAAGGAACTGCCCAGCTCAAGGGCAAGGCGCTTAAACTGTGAGCAAGATGACATGCATCCAAATGAACAAATTAACCTATCATCGAGCGGCATGTGGCGATCCCTTAAACAATTGGCGACAAACAAGGTCTTTGTGTACAATACTTTTGCATCAATTTTTTACTTCTTTGGCTACATTGTTTACTGGATATTCACACCGAAGTATATTGAGACGCAATATCAGCAATCGGCATCCATAGCGACAATGGCTACTGGAACCGTAGCTCTTGGATTCTCTGCTGTGGGTGTCCTTCTCTCTGGCTACATTGTATCCAAGTATCAGCCAAGTGCTCGCTTTATGGCTGCTTGGAATGCTTTTATTGATTTCCTGACCGTTGCTGGAATTTTGTGCTATATAATTATTGGCTGTGAGGGCAGCGATAAGTTGAGCTCCATGGCGCTGGCCAGTGCAGATGGCTGCAGTGCTTCCTGCCACTGTGAATATGTACACTATTCCCCGATCTGCAGTCCCAACAATGACACCTACATATCCGCATGTCACGCCGGCTGCACGGACAGGAGCACGGATCATCTGGGGCATACTTTGTTCACGGGATGCCAATGTATAGCTCCATCGAACTCAACATCTGTCCCAGATGTAAGCAATTCAATTTGATTGAACGAAAAGGATAACTTATTGAACTCATTATTTTCAGTTGCAATACGCGGTGGACGGTGCTTGTCATGTTGATTGCTTCAATAAGTTTCTCATTTTCCTGGGCGTCATGTGTTTGCTAAAGCTTGTTGGTGCAAGCAGTAAGTCCACAAATCTGCTAATTTCATTGCGTTGCATTCCGCCTGAGGATAAAAGTTTTGCCTTGGGAGTGGGCGGTATGGTAGCATCTTTGCTAGCCTTTATCCCCAGTCCCATTTATTACGGCTGGCTAATAGATAAATCCTGTTTGTTATGGGGCAAGACGTGCAGCAATAAGGGCAACTGTTGGCTGTACGACACACAAGCTTTAAGGTAACGGTTTGAAATGTAATTGTCTAAATTCAAAATTAATTTAGTATTATTTCAGATATACCCTCAATATTTCGGCAGCGTCATTTATTGTCGTGGCCGGTTTTTTGAATATCGCTGTTTGGTATCATGCCGAGAACCTAAAAATATTTGATGAAAAAAAGGATTTAAGTGGCAAAACAATGAAGAGCTTAGAAGATATTACCTTGAAAGATCTGGGTAGTACACTTGAGTTACAAAAACTTGATAAAAACTAAGTGTTGTCATTTGACGTCGTATTTGAAACCGTAATAAAATTTACAAGATAATGTTACGTCTAGAGTTTATCTTTGGGCAGTTTTATTGCGCTGAGCCTCATTAATTTACGATTTCCGAATCAGGCAGAAGAGCGACAACAGTAAGGCATCATCAGTTCAATAGGGGCAGCCATTCATCTGGAATCGCAGTATCTAGCGTTGGTTTGGGTGACTTCTCCTCAATTTCATGTCCATCGCAAAGGCACCACAAGGCGTCGAAGAGTATCAATTGCAAGAGGCCACCGCCCGCGGAGCACTCCTCAAATGTGATAGGAGGGAGATCATTTTGTACTTGGACGCTATATGCGTTCAGCCTATCATTATTTAACCGGGCCAGTGAAATCGATTTGTCTCGATGCTCTTCGATCTTCCACATGGCTAACAACACAGATGACAGCGACGTCTTATACTCCACTAACAAGCCATCAGCCTCAACATTTTGTGTGTAGTTTTGACAGATGCCGCTCAACTGCTCCACGTACCCATTCTCAACAAAAAACTCATGCTCAAGTTGAGACAGACACCGCGCCGATTTGGAGCAGAACATGGTTTCAAAGGTTTTGTGCAAATGGCAGGAATCCAAAACAATTGGAGGCAAAGTGTGTCCAGTTACCATCTTAATTTCCATCAGAGCTTTCGTGTTGAGTTTGCTCTTTTCCGCAATGATGGCCACATAATTCTCCAATCCGTTGTGCTCGATTTCAAGTAATATGTTTGTTATAACTCTGCCAATTTCATCGTTTGTGATAAGCTGGAAGCATTGAAATTCAAATTGGAATGACCGTATCTATATATCTGACAACAACTTACGGGCACTTTTAGCTGCTCCTCATCTATATCTTTGATGCGGATTTTTGCAAAGCTTCTGGCATAACAGAGACGCTGCTCCTCGCCGTTGGTGCGCGATACAAACACTACAAAGATCTGGTCGAGAAGTGTATTTTCCGATGTAAGTATGCACAAATTTGGAATGTTGAATTACCTTGTGGATATATGGTTCCTGTCGCACCCAAAACTCACTCATGTGAAGGGCATACGTCTTGGAGCGATCAATTCGATGAAGCACGCCTGGATGGTAGTACTCCAATCCGTTGCGTGTATACGTTTTGTGTACGCGGCGCAGTCGCCACTGTACCTTCTCCGAGTACACGGCGTACTCATCATCGGTCATACGTTCAATTTCCGCAAAGTCGTCCGGCTGCACGCAAGCTCCAAACTTTGTAATTGGCGGCCTGCCGGGTCGTAAGAAGCCCTGCGCCTGAGCCTCAGCTTTTTCGTGGCGCACTGTCATTAGGCGGTCATGCAGCTCCTGCTGTGTGCCTTCAGTGCTAAATGCACGGCCGTAAAGCTCGCGGATCATGTCCCGTAAGTTAAAATCGGACACGGGCAGCTCCATTGTTTGATTTCAAAGCCAAATCGTTTACAGTTTAATTTTAAGGCGGTCGAGCGATAGACGCTAAGTCTATTTTAGTGATGGACCGATATAAAGTCAGTGTGGTAAACTGTGAAGTGAGCAGTGCTGGAAAGTGTTTGTAAATTGCAGTCGATATATCGATATAGTAAAATTTTAAAAACGAGTAAGCAAAGCTATATTTGTTAAACTCATTTTAAGTAAATAATTATAATGCTGTTGTGTTTTACAAATCGTTCGTCATGGTTTAAGTGTTACAGTCAAAATTATAATATTCAAGTGCAATAGTTTCAACAAATTTATTCCCATCCTTGCCATTGCCTATCTTTTTAAGCTATGGCCGGAGCAAGAAACAGTTGTTGCAAATGGAAAGAAATTTTAAGTAAAGATTTGCCAAGAAAATGCCTACCAAATTGCTTTGATCCGTTGCATGGACCATGCCCCGATTACAAGATCATCGATGTCGTCAATCAGGTGTCCAGCGATGTGAAGGCCATTCTTGAACCCGAACCGCCTGTTCGACGTATAATTAACATCGAACCACTGTGTACACTGTGTGCCAAGAATGACGATATACCGGAAAAGTCATGCGCCCTCTGCGATGCCCAAATTTCAACCCATACAAATAATTTTTGTTCCGCTGACTGTAGACCACCGAGCACGTCATTGCATGTAAATGAGGTTTTTATCGCAAATTTCTGAATACCTATTAACAAATCTTAAGTCTTACTCTTTAACAATAGTGGGCGAAACGGCCGCGAGCTAAGCCAAATTATAAGCACAGTGTTTTCCTGAATAATGAACTATTAGTTGGACGAGTTTTTCCCTGTAAGTTTCGTATACGAAGAGTAAAGAAGAATTGCAACGACTGCGGCAAGCAGCTGTATTTTCGTGATACCGTCACAGACAATACAAATGTGGTTGTGCTTATGAATTGCTGCGATGTTAAAGTCTATCACGATCGAGTCCTTCAGAACTGGCATCGTGTACCCATCCTTTCCATAAGCGGCGATAGAGTCATGAAAAGGAAAACGATAAACGAAGTATGCCAACTGGAACCTAAAAAAATTACTCCAGTTATTGAAGTTAAACAGGATAACACTATAAAACTGCCGGAAGTAGTTTCGAAAAAGAAGCGCAAGGGCAAAGGTAAAGACAAGAAGGGAAAGAAAGGAAAGAAGGGAAAGAAGAAATAATGCATTTGAATAAACTCATTTGATTTAAAGCGTTCAATCTGATTTACGGAAATTGTAGTTTTAGCTTATAGCTGAGTGTAGTTAAAAACCAAAAAATCGGCGAAAGGATATTCAAATTTGTGAAAGACGTTTCCAAATTTGTTGTAAATATTGCAAATCAATTCGGATACTATTGTGTTCAATTTGCATTTAATTAATTTAAATTCAGTCGCATAAGCATACTTAGCGTTATCCTAATAACTAAAATGTATAATTCAGCTTATATGAAGACAGCGCTGCCAACCCACAATATGTAAAAAAAATGGGAGCATAATTTAATGATTTCAGATAGTTCTCTTTGCATATCTTTGTTACAAGTTAAGGATTTGTGTGGATGTGTGGTTGTGTTTTGTTAGAAATACAAATACTTGGGCATCGATAATATTGTTGTTTTAAGCGTTAATAAGACTTTAGACTTTGGACTAAGAAATTGTATATGCACACAGAATTCTCACAGATCGGCTGAAGATGTTGATGTTTATTGTTAATTATTGAGTTTGCCTGTACTTTTTTTTTTGTTTTTTGTTTTTCTTTTTGATAGACTATAACGCTGAATGCTGGATTTATTGGATAAGTTTTTGGAAAACTGTTGGGGAGCACTTGCTTAGATTCCCTATCGCTATTGTTCTGCGCAAGGCGTTGTATTGCAGTTGAATCGACTTTTGAGTGATTTCGAATTTCACAACTATAATAATCATAATTAGACATACTTTAAATTGTAGAAACTAGATTACAACTACATATGCACTTGAATATTAATTTAAAAATTAGCTACAAATTGTTAGACTACTTCTATATGGATTATAATATAAGCGTCTCTTATACTGTCAGTGGCTAGTCAATAAATAAAACGAATCTTGTGCTACAGCATTCATCTTATCATTCGCGAAAGCCTATGCCTTTCCAATTATGGGAAAGAAGTCTTTGAGGAGAGTAGTGCGACGCTTTTCAGCAATATCCATTTGATTCTCGAGATCACCCAGCTCCTTTGTCTCAGCTCGCTCAATTTTCCACGACAGATTCTCAATTTCCGCTTCCAGTTGCGCCTAAGAGCAGAACGTTTATAAAATTTCGCAATAAATTCATCTTTGGCAACTTACCTGCTGATACTCAAAGAGATTCTTTCGCGAGCCTGGCTCCATGTAGTAGGCATAAGGATACGTGTATTGCAGCGTATAGCGACACTTGGCCAACAGCGCCGCCGCACTGAACAGATACTGCCAGTCGATCCAGGTGCCGCTCCCATTCATCACTTTCGAATTGATGCGTTGTCGCAAGCGATCGATTGTTTGCTGCTCCAGTTTGAGCGATTTGGAGTGATTCTCCCAGCGTTCATAATAGTGTAAATACTTTTTGAGTGCCTCGCGCGCCTGCACGTGCACCGATTCGTTGGCAATATTGGGATTGTCTTTGTAGCGGGAGCACTCGTAATACTCGGATCCGTGCGTCTTCCAATCGCCCAGGCACATCCAGCAGAAGTCGTGCTTGCAGTTGAAGCATTGCATGTGATTGCAGCCGCCGTTCTTCTCGATGCAGATGTGACACTTGGGGCAGTCTTTGGTGTGTGCGCTTATATAATTGGCCGTCTCGCTATCGTCGGCGCACTTCGTAAGCCACTTCTTGATGATCTGGCAGTCAGTAGGCGCATGGTAGTCCATGCCGCACTTAAAACAGAAGCCCGTGTGACAGGACTTGCAGATGGCACGCTTTGCGGAGTTCTCCGCCGATTGCACAATGATTTGGCAATTAGGTCCGGGGCAGAAGCGCAGCTCCGGATGTGATTTTACATAGTCCTTGAAAGCAAACTGCTGATACTTGTCGCGCATAACCGGTCGCGTGACCAGCGTCAGCACCAAATCCTCCGGTACACGCACATTGCACTGCTGCGCCATGCAACCAATCTGTATGGAGATGCCTTGAAAGATTTGCGTCTCAAAATAAGTGGTCCAGCAGTCCTTGCAGAAAGAATGTCCGCACGCTAAACTGTAAAACTTATCATTCGGCTGTGAACTCGCGCACACCGGGCACATTCGCCGGTACTGCGACTGCACCTGCGTTGTTAAACTGTTCCCGCTACTGTGGCTACTCAATGTGGGTAACGTCGCTGCTGTCCTGTAGCCACTGCTGCCTATTCTCAGTAGCTGTGCACTCGCAGCAGCAGCTGCTGCACTAGTCGAAGCTGCATCCACCGCTGCAGTTATGGGTGGTTTGATGCGCGCCGTTACCAGCAAAGCGTTGGCATCCTGGCGATACTTCTCCACCACAGCACTGTTGTTCCACTGGTGTTCGAGGAGCAGCACCTTGGCCAGCGATGGTGTTATCTGCAATATTGTGTTCAGTTTCTCCACCAGCTCATTTAGCAGCTTCTCAATGTCCTCAACGGTTAGGCAGTCGTATTCAAAATACTCGGGATCAGCACGCTTCGGATCGATTCTTTCCACATCGCAGTCTTCGCCTATAAATAAGAAAATATAAAAATATATAGATTTATGTATATCCGAACTACTAAAGAATCATTAAACATAAATTAGCATTACTTTTAAAATAGTTTGTCTAACTGAATGATAAATACATTATTGAGTATTAGTTTCCAAGCAAAAACTGTATATCAATTGTATTCTAATAGAAGTGATTCTCGCACGTGTTATTTTTCAGTTCAATTTTGGATTTTTACACCATAACCCCATATTTTCATGCTGATTTTCCTGATAGTCGGAAACCATTGAATCGGTTTGCTACCTGCTTTACCCATCTATTCACAGACTCAGTTGTGCTCGTGTGGAAAATGGGAAAACCGAGAGACAAGCTTCAGTTCCATCCAAAACCAAAGCATGAGCAAAGAGGAACAAATACAAATCAGTCGTTGCCGCTTACTGACGGATCGGATGGAATTGATTGCCATTTTAACGACTGTTGGAAATGAATTGAAGGCCAAATATTACGTCGTCCGCTTACAAATGAGATTTAGCCATGTCGTCACAGGCAGCTCGCAACGTGAGCAGATAAAGATAGAAACAGTGAGAGGGAGAGAGAGGCAGTCAGGTCAACAGCAGCAAAACAGTTGACGGAAAAGAAAATGCACGTTAAGGCAACTGACGTCGTCGTTGTCGTCGCAGTTGTGGCATCGGACACTTGAGCACGCATCTCCTCATAGTAGGCGCGAGGGGGCAGGGACGGGAGACCAGGTAAAAAGCAGAGGTATCAAAAGAGTACAAAGTAAAGGTGGTAATAATACAAATAAGAAGAATAGGAAAAAAAGAACAAGAGTGATCTAAAGAAGATTGCGCGACTAGAACATACCCTTTGCCTAGCTCTCAATTAGCATCATTGTAGGGTTAAATTAATCTAAAAATTTTACCCTAAAGTTATAAAATAACACTTATAATTAGCTTAGAAGCCAATCAAGCAACCAAATAAATTTTTATTGTTTAAGCCGGCTTATAACAAAAATAGAGGAATTTTTATCAATTGGAAAAGTAATGAGATGCGGACAGCAATCAAATGAAATTAGTCTCGTTCAGCTTCTTAGTACTTTTTTACAGGGTATAATCATAATAATAACAAGACACAGTGCGATGAGCGCTGGCCCCGCATGTTTCGGCGTTGGCCGAGCTAAGCGAACGGCCATTTCAAGTTCAATTTCATAATTTAAGCTTCATGGTCAGAAAGCAAAACGTAACGTGCACTGTATGTGTGTACACGTGTGTGTGTGTGTATGTACATTGAATTAAATTGTAGTTGTGGTTGAAAAGGGCAATGCAAATGCGGGACTTACATGCCTGAAAGAAGAGTTGACGAAGTTGGAGGTGGAAGAAGGAGAACAGAGGCACAGCAGTTAGGGATGGGGAAGGGGAGCATGGAAACTAAACGGAAAAGGCGAATGTCAAGACCCAACAGTAGTTACATACTTTACTGTGCATGCATGCGATTGTATTGCAGAAGGTTAAATGCAAAATACAACTGCGGGCTTGTGTTTGTTACACAAAAGGTGAATAACCAACTAAAGCGTATGCCAACTTCACACAGATACCAAAAATGCCTAATAAGAAAACCAATTGGTGCATTTGTGTGTAAGAGTGTGTCTGTGTTAAGTTAAATCGATTTGGCGAGTGTAATCGATAAACTGCACATTGCGTCCTTGGGGGCCAGTTGTGCACCCCTACCCCTCCCCACCACTTACCTGTATTGTAGTAATCATAATCGTCATCAAATTCCCCATCGTTGTCCGATTCCAATTCCATTTCAATGTCCGAGTCCATTGCAACTCTGTGAGGACAGCCTTGCAGTGTTTGTGTGCGCCCGCACCCTGTCCCTGTACCCCTACCCCTTGCCGTGCTGCGTGCTGTGCTGTGCTGTGCCTGGCTGACGACTGAAGGGCGAGTAAAGCAAAAACGTAAAAATACTTCTTAACAAGGCTATTGCACGAGCCAGGGGGTTGGCGGGGTTTCCTTTGTTGTTCTTGTTGTTGTAGCTGCTATATTTGTAACAGTTGCTTTGTTGCTAGTGGTGGTGTTGTTGCTGGTTGATTGTGTTGGTGGTGGTGGAAGATTTAGTTATTGTTGTTCTTGCTGTTTATGTAGCCGTGGGGTAACGTTGCAATTCTACGTGACGTAGCGACGTTGCGTTACGTTACGTTGAGTTGTGTTGGAAGAGCTTTGGCTTAGCGGGGTGGCAAACAGCATTCATTGTCTACAGATCCCGGAACACTGCGCGTTTTATTTTCGTTCACACACACGCACACTCACTCAGACGGGCATATGCATAGAGTTACATTCAAATTGTGAGCTTTGATATTTATTAGTATAAATAGACATATGCGACGATAATTCGCGTTTGTTTGATGCAGCAAGGCAATCGGAATTCAATTGACTGCAATTTTACTGTCAACATTCAGTTCCTTTGTCTTTTCCACTTTTCTCCTCAGCTCCTCGCACTCGCGCACCCTCCTTCCTCTTTTATTGCCACCCCCACGAAATTTACTTATATACAAAAACACACGGACAGCAACACCCACAACAGCCACACATCGACGCACACAAACAGGGCCACTGACACGAGTACGAGTACGTGAACTGCTCAATTGGTAATTGCGCAGTTTATTTTGATTAGCTGTTGCACTTTTTACATTTATTAATATTACTTATAAGACACGAGAAAAATAAACTCAACGCTCTGCGACTCAGAGCTAACAAACAACCAGTGTGTCCGTAGTCTCAATAATCACATATACCTAACATCTGCTTGTGGCGGCCTGACGATGAACTCATTTCGGCGCTAATGTACTCATATTGCGCCCATATTTGCGTTTACGTCGCCGCTAATCGATAAGCGATAACTAATCGCCAGCTACCTGTAGCCCACAATAATCGCAACAGAAGACCGGCAAAACTGCGTCGTTCGCTGGCATTGTGAAATTATTTCAAACCAATTCGTGAGCAAAATGTCGACAATTGAGAAACTTTCTATACAGGGCGTTCGCAGCTTTGGCGCCAATTCCGAAGACATGCAGGTAATACCATAACCCCGAAACTTTGCCATTTCATATTTGCTTATCCTTCTCAAAACACAGAGCATTACATTTTCGTCGCCAATTACACTGATTCTTGGCCAAAACGGCTGCGGCAAGACAACCATAATTGAGTGCATTAAATATGCGCTCACTAGCCAGTGTCCGCCAGGCAGCGAAAGCGGCAAGCGATTTGTACACGATCCAAAAATTTTCCGCAAAAGCGAATGCCTCGGCCAGGTGAAGATTCTGCTGCGCAACAGACTCGATGCGCGACTCTCCATCTGTCGCAGTATGAAGTTGTCCATTAGGAACAACAAGACTACATTCAATAAGGTCGATTGTGCCGTCAACTTTCTTGGCAGCAACAGTCAGGAGTCCATGAGCTTTCGCAAAGAGAATACCGATGCGGCCGTCGCTGATTTTATGGGCGTTTCGCAGGCAATTATCAACAATGTGCTCTTTTGTCACCAAGAGGACTCAAGCTGGCCACTGGATGAGGCCAAGAAACTGAAGGAGAAATTCGATGCGATCTTTGGCATTACAGAGTACAATAAAGCGCTCGACAGAATCATCGCATTGCGCAAATCAGCGCAGGAAAGGCTCAAAGTGATGGGTATGAACCAAATCAAATACTTAGTATATGGATTTTATTTAAAACCGAATATTTTAGAATCGGACATGAGGGTGTTTGAGTACATAAAGAAAGAAATGGATGAGAAAACGTTGGGGCTGCAGAAGGCTCAGCGAAAATTGGAGGATATCAAGATGGAATGCGATAAGTGCGATGCGGATGTGAAACCCATTGATGACCGATTGGAGGAAATACGAAATATCGAGTTCGATATTGGCAAATATCAGGCGCAAAAGGTCGAAATGGACACGAAGTAAATAACCCTAATATGTATAAGCTTAAAGTATATTATGTATTTAATTTGTCCACTCAGGCACAAGAACTGCGTGGAGCAAATAGAGAAGCTAACAAGGAACATCAAATGCCATTTTCCGGGCTCAATCGCAGAACTGGAAGTGGAAATACGCAGTTTTAATCAGCGTATGACTGAAATGAAATTTCAAACTACCGATGTGGAAGAGCAACTGGAGCGATTAAAGACATCCAATACAGAACAACAAAATAAGCTGGTCAAGCAAGAAAAGGAACGCTGCATTGCACAGCAGAAGCAGAAAAGCGAGCAAAACTACAAACTACAGCTGGCCGAGAGCCTTCAGGTGCTGTGCGTGCAGTTGGAAATAACTGTAAGAGCCAATACTGTTGATAATCCCCAACAATTGTCTAGTCTGCTAAATGAGATTGATTTGATGCTGATGAGCAAGCAGCGTGAGATTAAAAAGCAGGGCGAGGAGAACGATCAGGCGGATCAATCGCGTCAGGCGAAGATCGACGATCTGCGCACCGAGATAACCAAGTCGGAGCAAAGTGTCAGCACCCAGCAGAAGCAAAAGAAAACTAGCGAAGTGGAGAGCCAATCTCTTGAGTTGAAAATTATTGAAATTGAAAAATCATTGCAACAGCTTAAAGTGTTGGAGAAGAAAATTGCTGACACGGACGATGAATATGAGCGCACAACACGCGTCTTTAATCAGGAGGAGAGTCGCCAGCTCATAGCTAACAAAAAGGTGTCTATAGCTGAAAAGCGGGCACGTTTCAATGAGCTGGATGAGCAGCTCACATTCCTCAGCTCCATAGCCAAACTGATGGCTGAAATCGGTCTTAAGGAGAAGGAGCTGGAGAAGAAGAAACAGGAAATCCATCGAGGCCGTAGCAAGCACAGCGATAATTTTGTAAAATTTTTCAAGGAGCCCATTACCAGCAACTATCGTTACAGCATGAAAACTGAATACGATAACCTACGACGCGAAATCCAGGACTTAAACGATAATGCTAATCGCCAGAAGGTCCAGGAGCAATCGCACGAGATCAATCGCAAGAATCTAATTGGCGACATTGCTCGCATGGAGAAGGAGTTGCACGAGCTCGAGGAACGCATTTACGAAAAGTGCCATGCCGCGCAGTACGATGAGTTGCTGCTGCGCAGCAAGGAAGCCATATCCAGGTTTCAACTGGAGCACGGAGCTCTCAAATCCGCCGAGAACATGTACAAAAAGTACGTACTGTCTGTCCGAATTCTTATTTATACGTACATGAATGCTCCAATATATTGGCCAAAAGGTTCAACTTTGACATGCCCAAGATTACATTACCCTTTCAATCTGCTCGTATCCAAATTTTGGATAACTTGTACGATTTCTAAAAATGTTGCAAGGGTAAATAAAATGTCTTCGCCTCAATAAAATCGGTTAATACGTGTTATTATGTTATATATTATATTATATTTGTATATGTATTAAAATTAGCTTGATTTCATCTCTCGCAGGTATATACAAAAGATCAATGAGGAGCCCAGCTGCCCATTGTGTCATCACAGCATGTCTGGTGATGAGGTAAGCAATGAATTGATGTAAGTCTATATCCTTCGAATAATCTTCCCTTTGCACAGGCCTTAGACTTGACTACAGATCTGACGGATGAGATACAAAAACTGCCCGATAACATTGCCAAAACAGAGAAGGCCTTAAAGGCAGAGCAATCGAAATATGAAGACCTCTTGCGGATCAAGCCAGCTATTGATAAGGTTCAGGAACTCAAAGAATTGCTGCCCAAGAAGAAGGAAGAATTGCGCATGATTGGGCAACGATTGGGCGAAATAGTTGCTAAATATGAGACGCTAAAGGAGCAGCTAGTTGAGCCCACGGTCAATATGGAGCTAGCCAATTCAATGTTACCAGATATGACACTGCTTGATGAAGCGCTAAAGGAGTCTGCACGCGTCAAGAAAGATTTGGATCAGCTCAAGGTGCACAATTTATAAATTATGAAGTTACTGTGAAGCAACAGCCATATATATTTGTATTCTAGCTCAAATTGCCAGCCAGCTATGATGCCAGCGTGAATACGGAGGCTCTGCAAGCGGAAAAAACGGAGGTGTCCAAGGAGATAATAGCTGACACCAAGGCTCTGGAGACGGAACAGCAAAACTTTGAGCAGAAAATGGAAGCACTGCATCAATTGCGTGAAAAAAAAAATGGGTAAAGCTAAATTTATTATTTAGCGATATACAAAAATATATTAAAATTATGCGTATGCTTTTAGTTTGAAGGACAAGATGATAAAGCTGAAGGAGGGTGAGCAGAGTTTGCCGCAATTCAAGGAAAGGCAAGATGAGCTTTCCAACTTGCTCATCGCATTAACTGCAGAGATAAGCGAACTCGAATCGAAGATTCGCCCCCTCAAACAGAGATTGAGCTCAGCTTTATCCGAAAAGGCGCGCCTTAAGGAGAGCGAACGTGTTAAATTGTCGGAAATGCAGAGCAAATACCAGGAATACAGGAGCACTGATCAGGATATACAAAGGTGGGAAGTTTAAAGCTATGTATATTCAGAATCAGTTAGCTCAAATTTTGTTTACAGATTAAAGAAAGAGACGCAAGAATTTGCCAAATTGGATCTAGCCAATGTTATCAAAAAACTTGATGCGGCCATAAATGGAACCAACGAAGATCTGAATAAATTGGTAACTAGACAATTTTAATACTTTTCGTAAGTATTTTAATACTATTTGATATTTTAGAAAGAAAAAATGATTGTAACTAGTGACAAACTGGAATCTGTTAAAACCGAATGCCTCAATCAGGAGACACTGGAGCGCGATCTCAAGGATAATCGTGATCTAAAGCAGCTGCAGCAAAAGCAAAGCAAACTCGGTGAAATCTGTCAAACTCTGTCCAAGCAACTGGGCAATTTGGACTTTCGCAACGTGACGAAAGAGAAACAAGAGCTGTCGAAAAAGCAAAAGGAGGCTTATGTCCGACGCGCTCAACTATTTGGCCAGTTGGGCGAGATTAACATCCAGGTGGAAAATCTGCAGCGTGACATCGACCAGCCCAAGTACAAGCAATCCATGAACAATTATAGGCGTGCCCAATTCGAAGTGGCTGTGAAGCGTCGCGGCATCGATGATATGGGCCAACATCGTGTTGCGCTCGAATGGGCGCTGATTCAGTTTCATGCCGAGAAGATGAGCAACATAAACAGCCTGATACGCGAATACTGGCGCATGATTTACAAGGGCAACGATATCGACTATATACAAATCAAGACTAATGATGAAGATGATGAAAAGAAAGCGTCTGCAGATCGACGCAAGAGCTACAATTATCGCGTAGTTCAGTCCAAGAACAATTCAGAGATTGAAATGCGTGGGCGCTGCAGCGCCGGTCAACGTGTTCTCGGTTCGCTTATCATTCGCATGGCCCTCGCGGAGACATTCAGCAGCAACTGTGGCGTCCTTGCACTGGACGAGCCGACTACCAATCTGGATCGGGACAATATTATCTCGCTATGCGATGCGCTTAATAGCATCGTCGAGAATCGTCAATTTCAATCGAATTTCATGCTGATCATAATCACCCACGATGAGAACTTCATATCGTCCTTGGGTAGAATCAACAGTTATCATCGTGTATATCGCAACCCCGAAGGCAAATCTGTAATTCAAAAGGTGCGCGTCGATGATAAATAATTTTTGTTATATTCGTTTTTATTGAGAACATTCCTCAGGACGATTCACTTGTGTCTCAGCTGTTGCCTGTATTAATTAAAAATGGCTGAAAAAATAAATATTACTCTTTTAAATTAAAATGATTTAAATTCTTAAGATTGTCTCGGCTTATATTTACGTATCTGACTTTGTCAATAATCCATTTAATTTTCAACATCTGACTTTCATACAATGCTGGGGTATGTAGATACTGAAGATAAAGATAATATGTATCTAAATTTGCTTTGTAATTGTTTGCTCTCAGCCTTATGATAAAGACGTCGTTTTTGTATATATTTTAAGCTTGCTCTGAAAAGTCACATTCCAAACTGATATAAATCAAATTGTAATTTTCATATTGCACTTGGTACATTTAATTTTAGCTTTTAAGGTTTAATATATGGCGTCGTCAGCAAAAAGCTGTCGGATTTGGGGAAATATAATCCTAAAAAACCAACCTTAAACATGTCCGAAAACTTGCAATGGCATCCCGAGAATAGCGTTTCACAGCTCCATGAGGAGCCCACCTGCTGAAGAGTTATGAGCTAATTCAATAGAGCGGTATATCGAAATTATATTATTCCTAAAACTGCCGATTAATTTAATTGATAAACCCTCACTCCGCAAGTGTTACACACTTTAATTGAAGTAGTCTTAACAGGACATAATTCGGAGACCTTGAAAAATTGTGATATTAAAATGAATCAATAAACAAAAAACAGAGATGAATAATTAGTAAGGTATTTTTATATGAAAATAATGATTTGATTAGATAATTGTAAATTGTTACGAGAAAGAAGTTAATAACAAATACATAGTTGCAGTTTTCTCTAAAGTTTTTTGATATAAATACATGAATTCTATTTATGGTAACACGTTTCCCTGCTCAAATGTTATCTATTCCAATATAAGCAGGTCAATGACTAAAACTTTATTTGCCTAGTCTTTTAAGAGAAATTCTCGACACGTGGTTGTTCACCTCTTGACGTCAGATTTGCACGCTTCAACAAAATTTTTATCTTATCCTACAAGATTGTAATTACATTTTGTTAGGCGTATTATCATTTTATTATTTTATTGCATAGTTAACTGGTTGTATTGCTGCCGTTTGTTTGGAGCTGTCTACTTTTTTGGTTGTATCTAAATATAGCCTGGAGATTTCACAATTCATTGTTTCAGTCCAGTTTCCATAACTTTTATATTTATATTTAATTTTCTTATTTGATTTCATTTGTAATTTTAATTTAATTATTTCCAAATTCGAAATTCTGGAAGTTCCAGTTTTCGGTCAATCACTGTACAAGGATACAAGAAAAATGTTGAAATGGTTTGGCTGACTTTATTAATATATTTTGGAAAACTGTTGAAAAACTGTTGAAAAACTGTCTGTGCAACTCTAATTGGCATCACAGACTTTGGGTCCGTCGCCAATGCAGGCGGCATAGGCCATTATATGGGGAATCGTAGACTGCTGCATCATGCCAGTGAACAGATGACTCTGTGGCCCCGACGCAAATATGCCGACATCCTCGCCCGAATGCACTCCCGAATCCTTGGTAATGTAGCTGGGGAACACGAAGTCATCGCCGCCGATCTTGTCGGTCAGATCGATGCGCTGGCCCGCATTGTCCAGATAACTTTTGGGACCAGCGGCATAGTTGAGCACACTGTACCTCACACCATTGACATCGATGTCATGGTTATTGAGGCCCAAGATTGGAGTGCCACGACCCGGATAGCCGGCAATGGTTAAGGTATGCCCGTGGTCCGATGTGACTACAATCAGCGTATCCTCCTTGTCTGTTAAATCCTGTGCCTTCTTAATCGCCTTTTCAAATTCCAGTGTCTCATCAAGAGCGATGCCTGCCTGGTTGAAGTGATTGCCGTAATCGATGCGTCCACCTGGAATCATAGATGAATAATTAAAGCTGGACTAGACTCCGTAGACATGCGTTCAAATCTATTCACCTTCAATAAAAGCAAAGTAACCATTCTGATTTTGGCTCAGCTTCTTGATGGTCACCTCGGTCAGTTCGGATAGCGTCGGTTGATAGCTGGCATCCGCTTGCATGTTAAAGTCCATCAGACCGGAATGGAACAGTCCAATAATGCTTTTCACGGACGAGACATTAACGCTGAGCAGCTGCTTCCGGTTGCTAACCAAAACGCCCTGAGGGTGGTTTGACTGCCAGCGCGAGAGCAGATTGATGCCATCTGAGCGCTCGCCTGGTTTGCCATGCGAATCCACAATGGTTTTGGGCAGGAATTTGCCCATGCCGCCACCGAACATGACGTCAAAGTTCTTGCCAGGAATTTGGGTGATAAGCTGTGTAGCCATATCAATACAAGTATTGGGGTCGGCGCCATAGTCTTTCACATCCGTATCACATTCCCACATGCGATTCGCTGTCTTGGCATAAGCACCCGATGGGCTTGCATGTGTCAGCGTTGTGGTTGTCACAATGGCCGTCGCTTTGCCCGCATTTTGGGCCCATTCGGCAATGGAGGTAATCCGATTAGCCGGATCCTGACTTTCTGTGCAATTGTTGTATGTGACTGCAGCCGTGACGCCAATATTGACGATGTTCGTCTTCACGCCGCACAGATAAGCGGTCGCCGTGCAGGCAGAGTCCGGCACTTGGGCATTGCTGCAGTAGGTCTAAATGGAAATTGAATCTTTGTGATTGCATTTACACTCTTCCATTGCATTCCCATTTTAACGCTCACCCGACTGAGTCCGATGTGTGGGAAAGTCTCAAAGCTCAGCGAGGCCTCCTCGCCAGTATGCCCCTGACGCTGACCCTTTAGGATTCTTGCTGCCGCCACGGTCGACAGCGACATGCCGTCACCGAGGAAGAGTATCACATTCTTGGCCTTCTTCGCATTCGGCTGCGGCAACTTTAGTCTTTCTTCAAGCTCTTTACGCGCAATATCGTACCAAAATTCGCGATCCATCTCTTCTGGTGGCGTGTACTTTCCGACGGCTACACTTGTGGAAAAGAAAGGCTGCACTAGTGACGCCCCTGTCATTTCGTGGACATCGTGAACTCCGTCAAATGCCGCAGCCAATGCCACTACGGCCAGGACAACGGTCAGGATTAGCTGCTTTCCACACAGCATCTTCCAAGTTAAGGTGATACGAGTTCTAGATATTAGTTACAACTGATGCATTAATCAGTAGCTTCATAAGACTTTATATACATTCTGGAGACGTAATACGCTTATGGGTTAAAGGCTCTGAATTTTTTATTTCGTTTTTATGTACCAAAATGGTTCAACAGGGTATCATGGTCTTATGCAGGTGTATGCCACACAAAACAAGTGTCAAAATGTATCTTAATATTAATTTGTCAGCATGGTCGCTTCGATCTCATTTAATATTGGAATTATAATTTATTTTTATTTATTATAATTTATATTTTTTAAGAATTTATAAACTGGAAAGGCATCAATATAGAAAACTGCCAGTACACAACTTTAGCCTACAGGGTGTCTCCTAGTCAGGCACTCTCGCCTATTTCTCTGGCTACTTACTCATTGTGATCTTAGCAAGTCAAAAAATGCTGTCATGATTATGAAGGTGTATAAATTTTTACTACGGGTATTTAATATCTATAAACTCATTAAACCTTATACTCTGCAAAAGATCATATTTTAGTCTAAGCAGCAAGATACTATTTTTCTTTTTACGCATTTTGTAAACTTTTAATCGGTTATACTAGTTACACCTTATAACAATAAATACATTGGCTGATGATTTAAAAAATTAATTACAACCAAAATATTATGATTTAAGCGTAGGGTAACGTCTAGTCTGCCGGTTTTGAAGCAGTCTTGATTTAAATTAGATGATATTCTTTTTATTGTTCTATATAAAGGCAGATATGTGTCATAATTATGAAATAAAATTATATTGTTTTCAGCACAGTACCCAATAAATTATAAGTAATTTTAACTATCATATCTTTTGTTCCAGTTATCTTTCAAAGAGTGCTGAAATCACCTCAGAAAACAACAAGTCAGTTCTGCACGTTTTAATATAATAATTAATGCTTTAGAAAGCGTGAACAATTTATAACATAATCCAAACAAGAATGCAAACTCGTGATATAAACGTTAGTACAGTAAAGATAGTTAAATAAAAGATAATACAATTCAGAAACCGTCATTGTCATCCCATAACGCAGATCTACTTTGATGCTCTTGCAGAGTTGATGCTCTTGCAGAGTTCCACAGTAATTTTTCTCCACTGTGATTTTAAATTTACAAAAAGTCAAGAAAGTGAAATTACTGTTTCGTAAATTTCCATAGCTTATATGTTGTGGTCCTTGCGTTGGTAACGACTTTTGAGGAATAAGGAGGGGCAAACAAAATAAATTGTACACCATATAATATCGTAAGGTCAAAAAGCAATCAATTCGCGCTTTTGTAAAAAGATGAAATCGATAGTATCTGAAAACTATCGATGATCGCAGTCCATCAGCTGGCTAATCATCGATAGCCGTTTTGTATGCTCGATTCTTTTCACTGCAATCATTCGGCAGCCAAATCGTCCAACAACAACGACACCGTGTCGCGTAATTATTTTATTCCATCTCTTGCTAATCCAAAACAATTGAAAACAGCGCTTAGGCTTGTAAATAATTTGTTTCCCTTTGTTTCTAAAAGAGTGCCGCAACCGTCTCTGACGAACCACACGGACTGACAACAATAATAACAACAACAACAGCAGCAACTCGCAGTGCAGCCGCCAAGGACACGAATTGAATGAAAGTAGTGCAGCTAGGAGCATGAAACGGCATTAAAAACAATTAGCAAACATCAAGTACAAAGTTTATAAATAATAGATCAACTATTAGATATCTGTTATACCTAACAAAGCACCAGATAACACACTTCGGGTGTATTTTAAACGAGAAAGTATTATTAAAATTGAGTGCAGCAAGTGAAGAAAGAGGCGAACTGAGCCAGATTTATAGCTAAATTAGCTTCCAGAATGGCGGGCAACAACATGCGACAGATTCCATTGACCTGCAGTGGACACACCAGACCCGTGGTGCATTTGGATTTCAGTGATATATGCGACAGTGGCTATTTTCTCATATCGGCCTGCAAAGGTAAGATACATCAACTTCATATCGCAGGCGATAACAAAGTGCTCAAACGCGAAAGTACCCGACGTGGACACACCCTGTATCCCATTAAAAGAAGTGCTAGCATTTATTTGTAATAACGTACATGGACCCCCATACATATAAAATCACTGTTGTACTTCTTCCCTATTGAATATTGTTTCTGAATTAACTTCTGTGCTTAGTACCCCAAAATTTCTAGGGTATAAAGATGCCATTCACTGACTGACTGTCGCTCTCTGTCGTGGTGGCAGGGTATAAAAACGCGTCCTTGTGTTATTTATATATTTATATGTGTATATTACAAATAAGTGGTACATTTGTATGTGTTAGCAAAAAGACGCAGCATCATACAGATATACAGATATGCATACAGATATATCGTATCGTGTTAGCTTCAGCTATGTGTGACTAGCCTGGCTGCAACCTTGACCCAAATGCAAGCAAAATTATTAAAATAAAACCAGTTTATCAAAACCCTTTGCCAAAGCAGTCGCATGCGATAAACGCTTACACGCACAGACACATTATATATGTTTTACATACGTTCTTTACCTTGATGATAGTGTAGTGTATGCATACGTGTGTGGACGTGAGTGCGTACACACTTGTGCTGTATTTGTGCTTTCGAAAAAGTTACACACAGCATCATTCACTGTATTTGCGGAAAGCAAATTTCCATTGCAAGTTCAAGTTAATTTTTTATCGCCATTTAATGCAATGCTTCCCCCTTGTTTAGCAACTTTTCAAAAAACTTTGTTGTTGTCGTCGTCGGTGCTCGCAGGAAGCACCTTGAAACTTCTATATTTATATATGTATATGCACTGTAGCTCGGACACGTCAAGAAAACAAAAATAATTAAGAACTTTTAACTTTGGTTTGCCGAAGATTGAATACACTTGCGCTATTTAAAATACATTTCACCACCTAAAAGTGTATAATGCCTAAAATCCAGAATAAACCAATTGGCAGATATGCATATGATATAGAGATAACTTTTAGTTAAATACGTGATATATAATAGAGCTCAATATTTATGAGTATGTATTTCAAAAGCATATATGTTTTACATTCAAAAACCCAACTGGTCAGTGTGATATTTTCCTAACATTAAAAAGTTATCCAATTTGATACATAATCATAATATCCATTGGCAGGGTATACACAATGATAACCGTTCAACTTGCAATGCAAAAACTAAAAGCTCTGATTGAGTGCTTTGATTCTGTGTCCCTGTACATTCACAACCTGCATTCCCCCTCTCTCTCTCTCTCTCTCGCTCTATCTCTCTATATTGATTTTTCTCACTCTCTCTCTCTCTCTCTCTCTGGCTGTCGATCACATTGCATTGTAAGTGACGTGAACTTGGTGCATGGCTGCCCATTCGCGTCAGGTCGTTGGCATTGAGTGTAGTCATTGAGTCAAGGTAGCTTCCGTCGCTCACACTACTTAGTCACAAAACACTTATACACATACAATAAATGTATACTGATATATCTCAGTGTAGTTTTTGGCGAGTGCAATTTAGAATTGAATATTGTATTGTGCTCTTTGCAGATGGCAGCCCAATGCTGCGTCATGGCGATACTGGGGACTGGGTGGGCACCTTTGAGGGTCACAAGGGCGCCGTCTGGGGCGTTGCACTCAATCGGAATGCAACGCTGGCCGCATCGGGTGCCGCCGATTTCACTGGCAAGGTGTGGAACGCGGTGAGCGGCGCCGACATTCACAGTTTTCAGCACAAGCATATCGTGAAGAGCGTCGCATTCGACAACAGCTCCGAGAATATTGTCACCGGCAGCAATGAGAAGCTGGTGCGTGTCTTCAATCTGGAGCAGCCCGATGCGGAGCCCGAGCTGTATAGCGGTCATGCTGGTGCTATTAAGCGTGCGCTGTTCTGTCGAGACGACAAGTGCATCATCTCGGCGGCAGATGATAAGACGGTGCGCCTTTGGGATCGCATGACCGGCATCGAAGTGCAGCGACTGCAATTCCAAAACAATCCCAACAGTCTGGAGATCTCGCGTGATAACCATGTGCTGACCATCACACATGGCTCGACCATCAGTTTCTGGGAGGTGGACACACTCAAAAAGCTGAAGGAGGTAAAGGTGCCAACGAATGTGGCGTCGGCCAGTTTGCATCCCGATAAGCATGTGTTCGTCTGTGGCGGCGAGGACTTTAAAATGTATAAATTCGACTACATAACAGGCAATGAAATTGGTAAGCATAATTAAATTATTTAAGACTTTTGTTGAACTTGTTTGTTTTATAGAATCCTTCAAGGGTCACTTTGGTCCAGTGCATTCAGTGAAATTCAGTCCCGACGGTGAACTGTATGCAAGTGGCTCCGAAGATGGCACCCTGCGTCTGTGGCAGACAACTGTGGGCAAGACGTACGGCCTCTGGAAGTGCACCGAGCCCAGTGAGCTGAACAACTCCTTGAATTCGCCACGCGAGGTGCCGGCAAACTGATGTTGGAGAAGCACAACTCGCTGCTACACAGCGCAAATACCGCCATCGTATAGAAAACGATCGTCATAAGAATCAGAAAAGCATACAATTTTTACATACATATACAAATCGAATCACATAATTTGTAATTGCATATATATTATTTTTTCCAAAACTGACTACAAATAACGATAATTAAGATTCCAGTGCTTGACTCATTGGCATTACAATATCCTGCACACAAATCTGTATTAAATTGTGCGGGATTCAATAGAAATAAATATGGAATCGATTTGCAAACTAAATGTGTGTGCCTGTGGCCCAGTTGTGCAGATAAATGGTAGTAAAATTCAGCATTGGCTCCCCCTGATGGATTTCGGGTCGTTGCTGTAAGTGATCAAACCATCTGGACAAATTCAGATAGTTCTCCTTATCCACAGGCGATAAAGATTTCTGCAAAGTTATAATTGACTAATACATACGCTATTTTCAAATTTAGAGGAAAGTACGCACCACAAGTTCACCTATGGCATAATACACCGCCAAATCGGCGAGCGTTATAAAGTGGCCAACCAGATAGGATTTACTGAGAAACATCTTGTTAAAGTCGGCCAACAGCTGCTTGGACACATATTTGTCCTTGGAGCCTGGCGCCACATACAACACAGCGAATTCGATCCATTGGTAAACCTGTGCCTGCACCTCCCTGGACGCAATGCTGTTATGTGCCGTCTCCGACTTGGACTCGCGTGCCAAACTCTCGAGAATGGAGGCAAAGCCAGCGACTGCTTTGTTTGAGGCGCCAGTGCGCGTTACGACCTTGACAATAATAAATATATTAATGTCACAGTGAGTGTATATAATGTACGAGTTTATGGTACCTGCTCATCGTTGAGCTCAATCTTGCCGGGAGCAATGCCCAGACAATTGGCGATTTTTTGCACCGTTACAACGTCACACATTTTTAATTATTAGTTATATTTTATTATATGAGCGCAAAAGTAACGCAAACGTGCAAATTGTTTAGAGATGCGAAGCGCAGTTGTTAGCCAGGGCTACAGTGATGACGATTGCATATTGCGTGCGATAACAGTACAATATATTCAACTTAATACCTATCGAAAAGCCTTGCGCGCGTTTTTTAATGTGCTGTACCGTTGACTGCACTGTGTAGTGCTATAAACGATAAGTCGCATTGCAGTAGAAATATAAACAAGCTGGCGGTTGTCATCAGCAGCTAAAATATATACTTTTAATGTATGATATATATGTAAAGAGGGACAACAGCTTACCGCTGGTATTAGCTTATAACTCAGCTGGAAAAGGCCACATGCAACATGCGCCCGCACATCTGTTTGCAGCTGCAGCACGAAATGGTTGACAGTTTCCACCAATTCCTTGCTATCTGTGCGCACCTTGTTCAGCAACGCTAGGCAGCTTGTGTGCTAAGGTGTTGACATAAGAAATTATATTATGTATAAGTATATTTCGCCAGCTTACCTCCTGCTGCACTTTGTTGTTGTAGTACAGAATATAGAACATCTTGACCACCTGCAGTAAAAGCCATAAGCCCGTGTACGCGAACCATACTCCTTTAGACTGTCGGTTTTCAATGACCTTGTAGATCAGGAACAGGTTTGCGTTGAAATTTATCAAAGAGGTTACGTAGACCAACAACACAGAAACCCCAAAAGTTTGATTAACCACTTTGGTAAAGTGTAGGAGACGTATGTGTTGCCAACGCAATTGCTGCAGTAGAGTACGTCTAATCAAATGACCACTCTTAATCTCCTCTTCTAAAGATTCAACCAAGCAATGCAGACGTAGATAAATACCTTGCAAAAGGGTATAATAGAGCACAAAGGATATGGCGCTCAAGATATTGGGTGTCACATAACTATTTGTATTTGTCAGAAACCTCCAAAAATCACCATTACTTGACAAGAAAGTGAAGGGAACGCTGCAGCTGGCAAAGAGCATCACAAGCAAAAGTTGATTCCGTACAAATCGTCTGATGTGCCAGCGTTCCACAATATACCCAGTGGCCAAATCAAAGTGTCCAATTATGTCGAATGCCTCTTCAATCTTGTGTTTCCAGCTCAAGCTCGGTATCACAATGCAAGGCAAGTGTATTTGATATGCTACAGACTCAAAGATATAAAAGTTACGCTCAATACTGTTTAAAACTTCTGAAGTGTATGAATGTTCCCAGTAGGCAGCGTAGGACAGCCAAATGTATAACGCCAACAACCAGCAATGCTGCACTACTTTATAAAATCTACCAGAACACCTTGGGAATACTCCAAATGGTGCGCTGCCAGCCAGCACACAGGTGACAAGAAGAATGCGCAACTCCTGACGTAGTTGCTCCGCATTTGATTTTTGTAGCTGTTGTGTTAGATTCCCGTTTCTAGGAGAGATTTGCATAATATTTAATAAGCTAAGAAATTACAATTTAGAATCAAATAATTGTGAAACAAGCGTTTTGCTTTGCTAAAGAATTGCTATTTTACACTTTATTTGTTGACGAACCTCTTCCGATGCCACTGAAGTGCAACAGCGGCTTCCGGCTGCCACCAGGCAGCCACCTGACGATTCTTGCGTGACACTTCTTTCAACTTCAGCTTCAACATGTCGTTTGGGAGTCAAGTGTGTATCCAGCTTTTCAATTAGCCCCAATTAAGCACATCCTGACAGCTATCAATAGCATATCATTAATCATCATCCTTGAATAATTTCCCCAAGTGATTTACAGTCGTTAGTTTCCATTGCAGCCTTAACATGTCCAGTTCGAGTATTAAAGTTCGCGGCACAACCAAACTACGCCTCTTGATGACTTTGTCCCGCTGGATGGGCGTGTCGCCGCCCACAGAGAGATTTCGCTATGCGCACTTGGTCTGGTCTCTGCTGCTATTGGGTTGCGTGTGGACCGCTTCAATAAACATAATAATCAACATAAAGTTCCACCAGAAAGTCTCGACCATAAGGAAGTTTTTCTACTTTTCAGGGTATCCAGCAAACATGTTCATGATTGTCATCTTTTCGCTTGGAGTCTATCGTAGCGCCAACTTCTACAAACTCCTCTGGTGTCAGCTGCAGCGCCAGCAGGCGCATCTCTTTGAGAATGCTGACGAGATAAACGAACTCTATAACCGATTGGGGAGTCAGGTGCTGCGTTGGCTGTTGGTCGTTCTCGTCTTTCATGGGATGCGCGCTATTGTGGATAGCGCCTGGGTGCATTTCAATTGGCGTTTAGTTGTCCCAAGCTTCTGTGCCCACGTTCTGCCAAGCCTGATGATCAGCTTGAGCGTGGTGCAATATGTAATGATGAAGCGATTGCTCTCATTGCTCTACATGCAGCTTAACAAACGCGTGGCGCAGCTCCAGTTGTGTCCAAATGGCCTCTATATCCGGACTTTATCATGCTCGGAAGTTGAGTTCAAATTGGAGCAGTTGCGTTTGGTTTGTGTAGCTCTGGATGAGGTGCAAACGATGTTGTCGCACAAATTCGGGTTGGTGCAGCTGCTGAGTTTTGCCAACTCAATACTGAGCATCTCCTACGAGGCGTTCAACACTTTTCGCCTACTGGAACTGGCCGTAAGGAACGACTGGGTGCTCTACAGCTATCGGTCACTTAGGTTGCTGGTCCACGGCACACGTGTTTGGTTTGTCCTCAGAGTCAATGAACGCGTTACGGAGCAGGTGAGTTATCAAAAGCAGGGATAACACATTTTATAAGTTTTAAACCACCAGTTAAAATGTAATTCTTGTTGTGATCCGTCCCACATGCTTATTTTGGGGGTATAACTTTAACTAGAGTTCAAACCATGATCATAAAGCACTGATTTTTGAAAATCGGGTTACTTTTCACAAAGTTACATCGATAAAACCAAATATCACCCACAATGTAATACTGTTCCCAGAAATCGGGAACCCATATATTTGTGGTAGGAAGATTCTAATAATATTTTTACAGAAATGCCAGCTGTGCCTGCTTCTCAATAAGCTGGAAGCAAGTGATCCGCATCTGGAACGCGCCGTGAATCGTTTTCTGCTGCAGCTGCAGGCCAATCTTTCGCAACCTTTGGCTATCTGTGGCGTTATCGAGTTGGACACCCTCGCGGTGGGTGGGGTAAGTGCAACCCCTACGTTTACCAAATACAATCACATTATCATTGAGGGCTTCCTTTGTTCTGTGGCAGTTTATCAACGCTCTGATGGTCATTGTTATATTCCTTGTACAAATGGAACTGGGCAATAAATCGTTAATGGCATATGCCTAAATGTATATTCGAATAAAAAAGAGGTTTACTTGTTCTGACTTTAATTTTGTTATACGATGGGTTCGCGTTTGGCAGTGCGGTGCTGGCCGCTCTTGCACTAGGCATAGAATGTTTAATGCAGTGCTGTCGGCACTCGATTGCGGAATATTAAGGAACAGACGGGTGCCGAGACCATCTTGCTGGCCATACGCCTAACGGTCAATCGGGGACTGCACATTGTCGAGCGGTAAGTTTAAGTTTGAGAATATTTGAGTAATGTGTGATTTTGTACTGCTTAAAACTTCTGAAGTGTATGAATGTTCCCAGTAGGCAGCGTAGGACAGCCAAATGTATAACGCCAACAACCAGCAATGCTGCACTACTTTATAAAATCTACCAGAACACCTTGGGAATACTCCAAATGGTGCGCTGCCAGCCAGCACGCATGTGACAAGCAGAATGTGCAACTCCTGACGCAGTTGCTCCGCATTTGATTTGTGTAGCTGTTGTGGTAGATTCCACTTTCTAGGAGAGATTTGCATAATATTTAATAAGCTAACAAATTACAATTTAGAATCAAATAATTGTGAAACAAGCGTTTTGCTTTGCTAAAGAATTGCTATTTTACACTTTATTCGTCGTTTGGGCGTCAAGTGTGTATCTAGCTTTTCAATTAGCCCCAATTAAGCACATCCTGACAGCTATCAATAGCATATCATTAATCATCTTCCTTGAATCGTTTCCCCAAGTGATTTACAGTCGTTAGTTTCCATTTCAGCCTTGACATGTTCAGTTCGAGTATTAAAGTTCGCGGCAGATCCAGGCTACGCCTCTTGATGACTTTGTCCCGCTGGATGGGCGTGTCGCCGCCCACAGAGAGATTTCGCTATGCGCACTTGGTCTGGTCTCTGCTGCTATTGGGTTGCGTGTGGACCGCTTCAATAAGCAGAATAATCAACATGAAGTTCCACCAGAAAATCTCGACCATAAGGAAGTTTTTCTACTTTGCAGAGTATCCAGCAAACATGTTCATGATTGCCATCTTTTCGCTTGGAGTCTATCGTAGCGCCAACTTCTACAAACGCCTCTGGTGTCAGCTGCAGCGTCAGCAGGCGCATCTCTTTGAGAATGCTGACGAGATAGACGAACTCTATAACCGTTTGGGGAGTCAGGTGCTGCGTTGGCTGTTTGCCGTTCTCGTCTTTCATGGGATGTGCGCTATTGTGGATAGCGCCTGGGTGCATTTCAATTGGCGTTTAGCTGTCCCAAGCTTCGGTGCCCACGTTCTGCCAAGCATGATGATCAGCTTGAGCGTGGTGCAATATGTAATGATGCAGCGATTGCTCTCATTGCTCTACATGCAGCTTAACAAACGCGTGGCGCAGCTGCAGTTGCGTCCAAATGGCCTCTGTATCCGGACTTTATCATGCTCGGAAGTTGAGTTCAAATTGGAGCAGTTGCGTTTGGTTTGTGTAGCTCTGGATGAGGTGCAAACGATGTTGTCGCACAAATTCGGGCTGGTGCAGCTGCTGAGTTTTGCCAACTCATTACTGAGCATCTCCTACGAGGCGTTCAACATGTTTCGCCTACTGGAACTGGCCGTATGGAAGGACTGGGTGCTCTACAGCTACCGGTCACTTTGGCTGCTGCTCCACGGCACACGTGTTTGGTTTTTCCTCAGAGTCAATGAACGCGCTACGGAGCAGGTGAGTTATAAAAAGCAGGGATAACACATTTTATAAGTTTTAAAACACCAGTTACAATATACATCTTGTTGTGATCCGTCCCACATGCTTATTTTGAGGGTATAACTTTAACTTTAAGGTCAAACCATGATCATAAAGCACTGATTTTTGAAAATCGGGTTACTTTTCACAAAGTTACATCGATAAAACCAAATATCACCCACAATGTAATACTGTTCCCAGAAATCGGGAACCCATATATTTGTGATGGGAAGATTCTAATAATATTTTTACAGAAATGCGAGCTGTGCCTGCTTCTCAATAAGCTGGAAGCAAGTGATGCGCATCTGGAACGCGCCGTGAATCGTTTTCTACTGCAGCTGAAGGCCAATCTTTCGCAACCTTTGGCTGTCTGTGGCGTTGTCGACTTGGACACCCTCGCGGTGGGTGGGGTAAGTGCAACCCCTACGTTTACCAAATACAATCACATTATCATTGAGGGCTTCCTTTGTTCTGTGGCAGTTTATCAACGCTCTGATGGTCATTGTTATATTCCTTATACAAATGGAACTGGGCAATAAATCGTTTATGGGATATGCCTAAAAAATGTATATTCGAATAAAAAAGAGGTTTACTTGTTCTGACTTTCATTTTGTTATACGATGGGTTCGCGTTTGGCAGTGCGGCGCTGGCTGAAACCCGCCGCTCTTTGGACTAGGCATAAAATGTTTATGATCTTGTGTTTCCTATTGAGGATATGCAGTGCTGTCGGCACTCGATTGCGGAATATTACGGAACAGACGGGTGCCGAGACCAGCTTGCTGGCCATACGCCTAACGGTCAATCGGGGACTGCACATTGTCGAGCGGTAAGTTTAAGGTTGAGAATATTTGAATAATGTGTGATTTTGTACAGCTCATTAAATTTTGAACAATTGATAGCTATGAAAATAAAAGGAAGCACACATATCTAAGCAAAACTATTATGTATATATGTTTTTTGCGTAGAAGCAGTCAGCATACTTATTTTAATAAGTAAACAAACACTTGGCTAGGGAAACATACTCCTTTAACCCACATTCTTGAAACCCGCCGGTTTTCAATGATCTTGTGGATCAGGAACAGGATTGCGTTGAAATTAATCAAAGAGGTTACGTAGACCAACAACACAGAAACCCCAAAAGTTTGATTAACCACTTTGGTAAAGTGCAGGAGACGTACATATGTGTTGCCAACGCAACTGCTAAAGATTCAACCAAGCAATGCAGACGTAGATAAACACCTTGCAAAAGGGTATAATAGAGCACAAAGGATATGGCGCTCAAGATATTTGTATTTATCAAAAACCTCCAAAAATCACCATTACTTGACAAGAAAGTGAAGGGAACGCTGCAGCTGACAAAGAGCATCACAAGCAAAAGTTGATTCCGTACAAATCGTCTGATGTGCCAGCGTTCCACAATATACCCAGTGGCCAAATCAAAGTGTCCAATTATGTCGAATGCCTCTTCAATCTTGTGTTTCCAGCTCAAGCTCGGTATCACAATGCAAGGCAAGTGTATTTGATATGCTACAGACTCAAAGATATAAAAGTTACGCTCAATACTGTTTAAAACTTCTGAAGTGTATGAATGTTCCCAGTAGGCAGCGTAGGACAGCCAAATGTATAACGCCAACAACCAGCAATGCTGCACTACTTTATAAAATCTACCAGAACACCTTGGGAATACTCCAAATGGTGCGCTGCCAGCCAGCACGCATGTGACAAGAAGAATGTGCAACTCCTGACGTAGTTGCTCCGCATTTGATTTTTGTAGCTGTTGTGTTAGATTCCCGTTTCTAGGAGAGATTTGCATAATATTTAATAAGCTAAGAAATTACAATTTAGAATCAAATAATTGTGAAACAAGCGTTTTGCTTTGCTAAAGAATTGCTATTTTACACCTTATTCGTCGTTTGGGCATCAAGTGTGTTTCCAGCTTTTCAATTAGTCCCAATTAAGCACATCCTGACAGCTATCAATAACATATCATTAATCATCTTCCTTGAATCGTTTTCCCAAGTGATTTACAGTCGTTAGTTTCCATTGCAGCCTTGACATGTTCAGTTCGAGTATTAAAGTTCGCGGCAGATCCAGGCTACGCCTCTTGATGACTTTGTCCCGCTGGATGGGCGTGTCGCCGCCCAAAGAGAGATTTCGCTATGCGCACTTGGTCTGGTCTCTGCTGCTATTGGGTTGCGTGTGGACCGCTTCAATAAGCAGAATAATCAACATGAGGATCCCCAAGACAGCCTCGACCATAAGGAAGTTTTTCTACTTTTCAGGGTATCTAGGAACCATGTTCATGATTGCCATCTTTTCGCTTGGAGTCTATCGAAGCGCCAACTTCTACAGAAGCCTCTGGTGTCAGCTGCAGCGCCAGCAGGTGCATCTCTTTGAGAATGCTGGCGAGATAGATGAACTCTATAACCGTTTGGGGAGTCAGGTGCTGCGTTGGCTGTTGGTCTTTCTCGTCTTTCATGGGATGTGCGCTATTGTGGATAGCGCCTGGGTGCATTTCAATTGGCGTTTAGCTGTCCCAAGCTTCGGTGCCCACGTTCTGCCAAGCCTGATGATCAGCTTGAGCGTGGTGCAATATGTAATGATGCAGCGATTGCTCTCATTGCTCTACATGCAGCTTAACAAACGCTTGGCGCAGCTGCAGTTGCGTCCAAATGGCCTCTGTATCCGGACTTTATCATGCTCGGAAGTTGAGTTCAAATTGGAGCAGTTGCGTTTGGTTTGTGTGGCTCTGGATGAGGTGCAAACGATGTTGTCGCACAAATTCGGGCTGGTGCAGCTGCTGATGTTTGCCAACACAATACTGACCATCTCCTACAATCTGTTCAACATGCTTCGCATACTGGAACTAACCACATGGAAGGGCTGGGTGTTCTACAGCTACCACCGGTCACTTTGGCTGCTGCTCCACGGCTCATATGTTTGGTTTTTCCTCAGAGTCAATGAACGCGTTACGGAGCAGGTGAGTTATCAAAAGCAGGGATAACACATTTTATAAGTTTTAAAACAACAGTTACAATATAGATCTTTTTGTGATCCGTCTCAACATGCTTATTTTGGGGGTATAACTTTAACTAGCGGTCAAACCATAATCATAAAGCACTGATTTTTGAAAATCGGGTTACTTTTCACAAAGTTATGGCCCAAAAACTTAAGCCTACATGCACTTTTGAGGGTATAATCTTATCATGAATTGGAGGCCAGAATCGCGATTTCAACTTTGAATGTGGACTTTATCTATAGGTCAAATCATTATCAACAAGTCTTGGTTTTAAAATATCAAATCACTTTTGACAAAATTATGGCTATAGAACCCTTCAAGCCATATTCATGAAACATTGAATGTGCGGTCCCCCACGACCTTTGAAGGTCTGAGCAATCAATAACATCGATAAAAAAATCACCCACAATGTAATACTGTTCCCAGAAATCGGGAAGCCATATATTTGTGATGGGAAGATTCTAATAATATTTTTACAGAAATGCGAGCTGTGCCTGCTTCTCAATAAGCTGGAAGCAAGTGATGCGCATCTGGAACGCGCCGTGAATCGTTTTCTGCTGCAGCTGCAGGCCAATCTTTCGCAACCTTTGGCTATCTGTGGCGTTATCGAGTTGGACACCCTCGCGGTGGGTGGGGTAAGTGCAACCCCTACGTTTACCAAATACAATCACATTATCATTGAGGGCTTCCTTTGTTCTGTGGCAGTTTATCAACGCTCTGATGGTCATTGTTATATTCCTTTTCCAAATGGAACTGGGCAATAAATCGTTAATGGGATATGCCTAAAAAATGTATATTCGAATAAAAAAGAGGTTTACTTGTTCTGACTTTCATTTTGTTATACGATGGGTTCGCGTTTGGCAGTGCGGCGCTGGCTGAAACCCGCCGCTCTTTGGACTAGGCATAAAATGTTTATGATCTTGTGTTTCCTATTGAGGATATGCAGTGCTGTCGGCACTCGATTGCGGAATATTACGGAACAGACGGGTGCCGAGACCAGCTTGCTGGCCATACGCCTAACGGTCAATCGGGGACTGCACATTGTCGAGCGGTAAGTTTAAGTTTGAGAATATTTGAATAATGTGTGATTTTGTACAGCTGATTAAATTTTTAACAATTGATAGCTATGAAAATAAAAGGAAGCACACATATCTAAGCAAAACTATAATGTATATATGTTATTTGCGTAGAAGCAGTCAGCATACTTATTTTAAAAAGCAAACAAAAACTTGGTTGGGGACTCTATTTGAAATTAATAAGATTTTATATAAGCCTCGATGGCACTTTTATATTCTTGAAATGTGTCTTTTGATGTGGTTGATTATGTACTGACTGCAACAAAACGTGTGAATAAATTTAAAGGTTTTAAAATGAGCGATTCGCTTGTATAGAAACACACAGATAGACGAAAACGTCTATAACGAATCTGCTGTTCATATTGATTTAGCATATATGTATACGTATGTATATACGTACATATAATATAATATTAATAGTATTTCTACTTCAAACAATATGTAATTTCAGTTTGTTCATAACTCCTTTTCTTTCACATTCTCTTCGATACCTTTGATCATTTCACTCTTTGACATATCCCTCAAAATTTTATTATTTTTTTTTATTGTATTTCTGTTCTGTTGAGGACTGTCTGAGCCAAGTGTCGTAGCCGAAATAATTATTTTTATTTTGACCGCAGCTATATGTGTAGATATACCTTATTGGCACAGCTAATAAGTCTTTTTCTTAGCGTTACACATTTAGTGACATCAAAATCCATACTCTCAACCGTTTGGCAATTTGTTTCAGATTTCTCTGGCTGACTGTGCTGCTGGGCAGCATTTGTACGGTGTACATGCTCAGCCAGATGCAGATAGAACGATATCTTACCTCGCCCACGGTCATTTCGGTGGACCGTGACTATCGTGGCTGGAACGGTTCTCTGCCGGCGGTGACATTGTGCTACTATGACCATATCGATTCGTTTAAGGCCAATGAGTTGATACAGGAGGCATGGAACGTGTCCATAATCGATGAGGATTACTTTTACATAATGGACTTTCTCTATGCCGTGGTAAATGCCACTGTCAGCAACTACGCTGAGTTAACCAAGTTCTCCAGCGACGAGCGGTTCGATGAGATAAATCTGTATGATGTTATACAGGCCATAAATCGGCCATTCGATCAGGTGATTAGCAGCTTCGATGCCAACTTCAACGTGCATGTCCAGATGGTCATGACGGAGCGCGGATCCTGCTATGCCATCAACTCGCCCATGTCGGCAGTGTTGGGCAAAGAGTGAGTAGATCATAAGTGCAGTCATGCACTTAAATATTAAATAGAAAGTTTTCCCCTATTTCAGAGCCGTGGAGTTTGAGAACTTGTCTCAACCGCTATCCTGTCAGTTTGGCAAGCAGCAGTGCTATATACGCATGGATCTCTACGAGAGCACGGGAGTGGTAAGCTATCTATATAATTTAATTAATATAATTGTTAAACATATTTGCTATAAATATGAAGCTAATATAACATGATCATTTAAAAGACATTTTTTCCTTCTTGCATAAACTTTTTCCTCTAATTAAGCAAGGCAATTTTCATCACCAGCTAAAGTAAAAATACATTGACCAATCTTTTGAAAAATTCCAAGTCTTTTCATAAAATTGTTTTTTATTTTGTCAATTTAATTTAATGCAATAAATGTTTTTAGGAATTTGTAATTCACAATATGATATAGGTGTAAGCACATGTAAATATATTTATTTGATTCCCTATGCAGCTGGATGTGCACTCACCTTATGAGGTTTCGGCAACGGAGGCAAATATAGTTGCGATGCACAAATCGGATGAGATAACTGCCTCATTCAAGGTGCTCGAGACGGTGTAAGTAGCAGCACACAAACACAGTGGTGACCCTCATTTGGATACTCAACTCTTTGCAGAGCATCAAAGAACCTGCGGGAATTAAGCGTGGAACAGCGCAAGTGTGTTTTCAATGATGAGGAAACCTCCAATCTCAAGGCATGCCCCAGCATAACACGTATTTATAATTTATAATTAGTGACTTTAAATTCGCCCAACCCTCAGATCTACAGCAAATCGCTGTGTCTGGCTCGATGTCGTGCAGTTATGGCTTTGGAAATGTGCAATTGTGTGCCCTTCTTCTATCCGTTTGTGGCTGGGCCCAGCTGTAATCCGGCTGGCTTCGAATGCCTGCTAGATTTCAAATGGCCCATTTGGGCGTTACACATTTGCAAGTGCCCCTCAACCTGCACCGATATCGAGTACACCATGCAGACAGTGAAGAAGAGCTCCTGGGGCATAAAGAACAACGAGGAGGTGGCGAACATTGAAACGGCCACATCTAGTTTCCGTTGGGATCTGATACCGCCCAAAGTGCGTTTCCGGCGAGATGTTGTCTTTAGCTTTGAGGATCTGATTGGTGAGCACTGTTTGTACTTAGCGAAATATTTCTCACACCTGATAGTGACCATCCTTGCAGTATCCTTTGGCGGTACACTGGCCTTGTTTATTGGCGTCAGTGTGATGGGTCTCGTGCAAATGGGTTACGTTATACTCAACAACGTTTTAAAGGATATATTCAAACTGCTGTGCTTCATGCATACTTATTTAGTAAAAAACTGCCGCCGCCACAAACAACCCAAAAGTCCCACTCACATTCAGATTAACGTTTCACGAGCTGAAACCGCGGAGCTGCCGCTATTTGAATATGTTAACTAATAATAATACAAATAATTTCAAATTCGATAAAATTCAATAACACTTTATTAAAAAGATAAATTGTCTCAAAATTTAAATATATAATATAAATATACACGATTTCTTTCACAACTTTTGAGTTTCTTAACTAATAAATTTCCATATCACCGAAATAAATCGTATAAATTCGGTTTTGTTACAAACAAAATCTTAATTTCTTAAATATGAAGGAATTATCGATAAGATAAATCAACTTAAATTAGATTTTTGTATGCTCTTCAATCTGTAAGAGTGGTTTACAGTGGTTAAGAATGTGAATATTTCAAATCAAAATTGATTTCAATATTTTACAATAATTTACAGATTGATTCTAGTTGAATTTGCATTTTTGGAAAGGTTTTCTTAAGAAAGCGGTAAATATCATTTTGATCGAAATTGTTTGTGTACGCTAGTGGCAGATAATATGCAATTTTGGCTGCTGAATCAGCCAATTCGTTGCCCTTTATATTGGTGTGCCCCGGAACCCACATTAATTTTAATTTTTTGTTGTGTATATCGAGAATGGTTCGAATTTTAATGGCGTAGTAACTCCAATTTTGTCGATTTGAGATGGCATTAAGAGCGTGGAGGCAGTCTGAACAGATTGTGTATTTCGCATTGAAACTGCTAACCAATAAGAGGGCCTCATGAATGGCGATCATTTCGGCCGATTGTACCGATGAGTATTCTGGTAGACGACCGTATTTCAGAACTGAATCTTCCGTTGTTATGGCGTATGTTGTATTACTGTTGGTTTTAGATGCATCCGTATAAATAAATCTATGATCTGAATTGATTTTTCTGATGTTCTGGAAAGCTTTTTGGTACACGCTGTGTTTTGTGTTGTTTTTAGTGAGTGTATTTAATGAAAGATCTATTTGATGTACAACAGACATAATGTGTAGCCTTACTTATTTGCAATGGTCTAGTTAAAATATTTGGGACAATAGTTTTTAAATTGGTACGTATTCGATTTTCGAAACCAATCATTCTGGATTTAATTGGCTTGGGTTAACCAGAATTTGGTGAGGTGCGTATTTCAGATTTTTTATTGGCGATATGCAATGGCCCAGGATGCTGTTCTAATTACAACATGGATA
The DNA here is from genome assembly GCA_035044105.1 of Drosophila nr. perissopoda 5 BK-2023a. Lineage (NCBI taxonomy): Eukaryota > Metazoa > Arthropoda > Insecta > Diptera > Drosophilidae > Drosophila > Drosophila nr. perissopoda 5 BK-2023a. The sequence continues at coordinate 285,612 of JAWNMK010000231.1, forward strand.
ATTAGCGCTTTAACTTTATTTATAATTAATATCGGTGCTCGATAATAGTTTTTAAAATATTTTCTGCACTTAATTGGTATGAACATTTTTGGAATTTTGGTCTGTCCAGTTTTTATTTTGATTTGTTTATTCTGCACACACTGCGACATAATAGTGTTGTTGTTTATTTGATTTGGTTCCTAATGCGTAATTGTATCAATTTTGCTATAGTGCATATTCAATTTACTGCAGACGGAAGCAACACATTTGATTTGTGCAATTATTTTTTTTTATTGTTTTTGACTACCACAAAGAGAAATGTGTTCCGTAGAGACTATTAAATGTGTACTTTTGGACAGCTGCCTGATGACTGCAACCACTGGACGACAGCAAAGGATATAAGTGTGTGTATTTGCAGACTGGCCAAACAAGATTTGCCATCAAATAGAATAATGAAGTTGCATGTATTTCGGGTATGTAATGTGTGCGGGGCTCAATAACGAAAATATATATATTAGTTGCTCAATGCAGCTTTGTGCTGCAGCCTTGAATATGTCCGGGGGTCGGATATGGCCCGAATGCGGAAGTAATTGCCGAATGAATTGCAAATTCCATGTAACAGGTGGGCGGATGCACTCCTTGGGGGTGTTGCTGCTGCTTCTAACACCCGAAGCAACAGTTCGGTTTTGCAAAAAAATAGGGATGGGACAAGCACGGTGCTCTGTTGCCATGCTTACCTATGTACATATGTACCTACTCCATACAGTATCTGCGCAGGACCCATGCGCAATATTCGAGCTCAAGTTGCAATGCACTCAAAGCTTTAATTCAGTTGCTCCTTGGCATCGTTCGGTTCTAGCTGTGATTTTCCTTTCGATGCGTCAACTGCATTTTGTGTAAATACTTTCCAGTAATATTGTGTTCTCAGTTTGCTAGAGATATATATTGTGGATATGGTAAGTGTCATATTTATTTGCTTTTAACATTTTGTACATTTGTTTTCAAACGAGAAAAATCAAGAATTTTTAAATTTGTAAATTTTTGATAACAATAGATGAACTCTGAAAATAAATAAATAAATAAGTAAGAGTTGGTGAAGGGAAAAATGGATTTTAAAATGAAAAAAAGTTATGGGCAAGATCTAATTACAGAAAATAGAAGCATTAATTGACAATTTTTCATAATGATCTAATAATCTGCGAGTTAAATAAGTTAAATAATAGAAGTCGTCTCTTTAGTCATATTCTCAACAAAAGAATGCAATTAATAGTTCTGCCATTTGTACTGCACTCAGGTATGGACTAATTAATTAGTTTATATCTGCTGATAACTGGGATTTCATTAAAGGTTCTGCTTCAAAAGGTTGCACATACATAATCGCATTTGCAATGCCAAAGATGGGAAGCACATAAAGTGGATGGCATCAGCATGTGTAGACAGTAATCTTTTTCTTTCTACCTTAATGAATCTGTTTAGATGCAATCGCAATGTTGTTGCTGTGGGTAATTTGCAGGAGTGAAATACGACAAGAAAGCAGTCGAGCAACCCGTCTGAAATAACACCAAAAAGCAACAATAACAGCTGCAGAGAAGAGCTTTTTCCAAGCAACAGCTTCGCCCACTCGTTGCCTTACGTACACATATACATAGGCATGTCCCTTCACACATACTCTGTGGCTGGTGCTTTCTCACGCTCTCCCTCTCTCTCTTTCTCTCTCTGTACATCTCTTCTGCGTTGCCGCTTCGTGCGAACTTTGAGCTTATATCTACGTTATATGTGTGGATGTGTGTGTGTGTGTGTGTATGGTTCGTTTCCTTTCGGGCTTGGCTGGCAAAGTATAAATGGGCGACGCGTCGCGCATTTGATGTCACTCTTGGTTCCGTCTTGACTGTGGCAGGTGCAGTGTTGTTCAAGCGCTTATCCTTGAAGCAAAAGAAGGCGTAGGAGTGACGCCATGTTGTGAAAAGTGTCTACCATTTTATTTGCCGTAGTCAAATAACTCACACACACACACACACACTGTTAAAAACTCAAAATAATAACGCAACTAGAACTTAAATAACAACTGCAACACATATTTAGTGTTGGCAGCTTTCCCGTGTGTGCTTGAATACTAAAGCATAAGAAAAGTGACGGAAAATAAAGTAAGAAAAGAAAAGTGCAATTTTCACAAAACAGTTGTCTGAAATTCGCGCAAGAGGAGCTGAAGGCGTCCATTGATTTGTTTGGTGGTAAGCGTGGGCGTTGTGTCAATAATTCAGCGGGAATGGCGTATAGTTTGAACCTCACTCAGCGTCTCAATGTTTCATAATAGGCTTTATTATTAAAGTCCTCTTTTGTCCGTTACGAACACGCTGGTTCTAAATATATGATGACACTGTCGTCACAGGGCTTGCACACACAAAGAACTTAACAAACTGTTGGATAACAAGCGCGGCACTAAAATGTGTGGCAAACGAAAAGGTGCCCCGAATTAAATATTGAAGAGCAGCTTGGCGCCTAATTAGTCATATCTGCAAGCGGCAGCCTCTGGCCAATACATACACATTTACATTATATGTACATATATATACATTTAGTATATTTTCTACTCAATCTGAGCGACCAACTGAATTTGTCGCAAAAATTTGATTGCCTGGGAAATGCGTTTGGTCCCCAAAAATGAAAATGTAATTATGTTGTCGCTGCACGAGCCAATTTGCATGTCCTGCCCAGCGCCACAAAGATGACTCGGTCACATCCTCTTTATATATATATATAATAAAAGCGACAACTAATGGACAGCACAAGACAAAGCAGGCAACAATTTTGTCCTTTTTCTCGATTACTTATGCTTATACAATATGTATGTATACTCTTATGTCCTGTCGATGGCACAGTTGATGCTACATTCAACAGTTTCAGTTTGTTTCTTTTTGTGTATCATTTTAATTCTAAAAGAACTTGCAAAATTTAAAATTTAAAATATTGTCAGAAAACAGTAACCGCAAAATGATTAGCAAACTTTTACAATATTTATTGAGAATAAGAGGCAAAGTTTAAGTAATTAAGGTTCTGAAATTGTTGAAGAATATACTTCTGCGAATTGCATAAAGGAATGGAAATCATTTGATGGATCTTAACTATTTTTAATTTGAATTCATAGACAAACAAATATTGACTATTAAATGTGTTTGCAAATAGAAAATTGTAAATTCCGTTTATATTAAATTTGTATTCAAGTTTTCACACGAACATTCTTATTCTTGTCTTAAGGGCTATAACTCAAAGTAAATTAATGTTATGCTGTTGTGAACTTGCTGGCTAAATAATTGTGATGTCTAAGACGTAGAAGATGCGTATTTATTCAGCTTAGACCAGATGCAACCAAGCAGCAATAATATTATTATAATAATAACAATAACAAAAAACAGCAGCTAAAAACAACAACAGCTTCAGGGCAGACGAGTCGATTAGGGGCGACGCGCTGAGTGTGGAGTATAAACTGGAAAGTATAGCAGCTGCCTTGACATTTAATGGCGCTGTAAGTCAATGGCTATCAGCAGCTCCAACACAAAATGAAAGGCAAATATTGCTTGGGGCAGTGGGTGTGTGTGTGTGGCTTGTTTTACTTATTCGTGTATGAACCTATTTTCGTACGCTTAAGGAGATCGCAGAGCAACAGGCAGAAGATATCAGATAATACAGTGGTATATTGCATATTTCGCATACGCCATGTAGACATAATACTAAGCATTTGCTGCTGCTGTGAGCATTCCATTCATATTGACAAGCATGGCATACTTATGTGCGCCTTAATAAAAACCATGCCGGAAATGTTCATCATTGTCATCTTTCTGCGGAACATAATTGTCAAAAACGTCAACTGGCAGGAATGGTGATAAAACCTGCTCCGTGCTCAGATATGCACACACATTGGAATTTCATTGATTGATCTGACAGTCAGTTAGTCAGTCAGTCTTTCTGTCAGGCAGGCAGCAAACCATCGCGTCAACTGTTCATTAGTATTTTAGACGGGGAAATAATTGAAATGCCTTTGAGTGCAGCTCCACAATTTACACAGCTATGCGCAAAATACCACACCAATTCTCATATTGCATATATATGTAGAGCACTCAAACACATTCTCTTATACATATTTATGTACAGTGGTTGCTAGCAAATTTCGAACACTTACCAAGCTTTCCAAATGCAATTCTAATTGGTACAAATGAAAAGCATAAAAAATGTATTACTTAATAATTAAAGGGCTAAAAATTAAAAGTGAACTAAATAATTATTTTTATTTTCCATTCTTTGCCCTTGATTGACCATTGTACAAAAGTCATACACTAGACGAGCATAATGATTTGCTTACATCCAAATGACAATGAACCCGGACTAAAAATCTGATACCTGTCACAACACACACCTGCTTTAAAGTGTAAATGTAATTAAAAGTTTACCTGGGAATTCTTCTGAATAATGCGAACCTGAAACGTGCCGTGAATAACATTTTATTAATGCGCTTATCCTTTTGCTCTGTAATGCCACCCAACGACACAGCCTCATTTCAACGCGTCTCAGCCAGCAGCAAACAAGTTTTAAGCAGCAGCTGCGATGGGTTGCCAATTTGTTGATGTTGTCGCCCTTCTGGGTCTGCTCACCATTGTCCTGGCCTCTGTCCAGGCGACGCCACAACGCGCCGCCTACTCATTGCAGGCGGCCGTCGATGAGCTGCATCGCCGCGAGGCTGCCAAGTACCCATTGAATGCACCGCCCCCCTCGGCCCACTTTGCTGCGAAACAACTGGACGATTGGGACGAAGGTAAGTGTGGCATTGACAGTGCTTAGACTATTAACTGCCAGCAGCTGCAATTGAGGGCTGTTCAACTGAAGACCTGAATGGTACTAGGTTAAACAGTTGAAACATGGCCATTGCCTTTGAACTGCGGAATAGACTTCTGAGATTCATAAAGTGACAATTTGAGAGGACTTGAACATAAAGGAACTGCACTTGTTGAGCACCAATTTATTAAACCTCTATTAATTGAACATGCCAGAGACTTTTTAGCAGCACTAATGAATGAATATTCAATGCATTTACATAGAACACAATATTTGAACTGCACACATATAGAAAAGCAAAAGCAGAGAATCCTCAGTTTAATAAATAACTTAATATATATACTACTGATGTTAACTTCTGTAAGAGTAAAGGAAAGATGGTGTGCTGGAAAAATAAGATAAAAGGGAAGCGAAGTTAAGAAGAAAAGCCACATGAGGAATAGACAAATCGAAAGTGAAAATAATATGGCGAAAGCGAAATCGATACTAACTGAAGAAGAATGAGCGAAGAAGATCGAGTGGGCAATTTTAATAGAGGGGCGAAAATATAATGTGTTTAGATTAGCGAAAGAGAGATACAAAAGCACATGAAGTGGAGCCAGATTAAGTATTAGGGAAGGAGAGGGCAAAGGCTGACAGAGAGATGGGTCTTATGTGAAAATATAAAAATAAAGAATATAAACAAAAGTCTCGTTAATACAAGTAAGGCACACATGTATTATTGTGATTTTTAATGATGTTTACGCCTGAATATATAAGCTGAATATTATAAACTGAATTTATTCGCTCCCAACCTTAATATAATATTATATAAAATAATGCCAAGTTCTATGCAATGCGGTATTTGATTTGAGAGTTATTTGATGGTATTCTACAAATTTAAGTCAAAAGCACAATCACGTGGCTAAAGCACGGTATTCTGAAAAGTCAGGTCAGAACAGGGAAGAGCAGGGCAGGGCAGGATGCTTGTCAGCTGCAGGAAAGACGAAAGCCAATCCGTAACTAATAGTCAAAGAGCGGCAAAGAGGGAAAGAGCGATTAGGTAGATAGACAGATGAACGCAACATCAGCTGAGACCCGCATGTAACAAAGCACGTGCCTGTCATTTCCCTCACTGCCTCACACACACACACAGGGAATAGCCAACACTCCCTGCTGCCCGCATCATGCACACTTAACTTTCACATTTCACGTTTTTTTTTGTTCTGGTTCTTCTGTTTCTCTGTGCACAATTGCAGATAGCGATTTATTTGGCACCGGCACCGGCAACAAGTATAAGAATCGGAATCGCCATAAAATAAATAAAGCACTTGCCAAATACTTAGAGCGCGAGAATGAAAACTATGAGGCAGGCCTAGGTGCACCCCCATTCAGTGGTTATGATTTCGATGATGAACGCGAGCAGCAGCTAACGAATCCCAGTAATCTATTTGTGGATGAGAAGCGTAAGCGCTCATCGTCGTCCTTTAGGGAACGTGACGAGCAGCAATACGGTGAGTAACTAACCACTCTAGAATCACATCTATCCACAGTGATTTTGGTATTGTGGCATATTCCACATACATACATGAATACTAGATGTGTGTCCACTTGAGTGCCCCAAAATGTATTGGGATAACAATGCTTTTCTCGCTTCCGAGCTAAAACCACTTAGCTCAGATTAACTTGAGCTTGTGTGGGAGTTCGATTTTTTTTTTGAGTGTTTTTGTGTGTGTGTGGATTTTGGACTTTGGCTCAACTCTTACTCGAATGATAAATGCAACGAGCTGGAAGCGAGCCCAAGCTTCCTGCCTGTCTTCCTGTCATTTGATTTAATGGCTGTGCGGCTGTGCTTGAATGCTCGCCAACAACTTGATGCGTGCCCATAAGTCGTATACAAACACACTTACACACTCAACACACAAGCAAGTTAGTGTTCTCTATATGAGATTAACCAACTTAGATCATTTTTTATATCGTATAAAATCCCGTACATTAAATGTCACCTTAATATTTTTTTGCTGTCAAAATAGAGATCGAAAAATAGGAATTGATTCTGCTCATTGCACAACTCAAAATCGATTTTATTTGAGTTCACTTGTTAAAACTGTTTATTAAGCACTGATTTTTTTACTGTTTAATCAAAAATGCTTAGCTATTTTTATAAATGATGGTAAATTTATAGTATAAGCTTCATGCCATGTTCATTGAGGAGCTTCATTTAAATCATTTTTGTATTTTCTAAAAACTGCAAAATGTTTACTAGTGATATATCATATCATATTATATATATATATATATACAAGTAAAAAATTCGGAAATATTTTTCCGTTGCCCGTTCATAATACTAGCACAAGTGTATTGTACCCCTTCTAACTATTTTGAATGTGTACAGGGTATATTATTTACATATGCGTAATTTGATATTGTAGTCAAGGCACGAGTTTACCTGAGTGCCTTACTGCCCGTCAGAGCAACCTGTCGCCTTACAAGTGATTTAGTGTTATTGGGTCAAAGTCATGACACGAGCTTTGGTGTATTGCAGAGACAGGTCCGGGCGCTGCATCCGTATTCCGCGAACGTGAGAATCTCGGCGCTGGTGAGCCAACGCACAGTGAGCTGACGGAGCAGTTTCTGCGCGAGATCGAGGAGGCCAGCGAGCATGAGCGACAGGAGCGTTACAAGGCGGCATTGCGTCAGCTGTGGGAGAAGTATCAGCAGCAAGAGAACGAGCTAAACAGTAACGCCAACAATAACAACAACCACAATGGAGATGAGGAGCTGGAGGAGCAACAGCTCTTCGAGCAGAAGAAACGTATGCGCATGCCACCATATTATCTACTAATGCAGAAGAAACGTTCGTATCCGGTGCTGCCCTGGCTGCCCTATAATGCCGACAAGAAGAAGCGCTTCCCGGTGGCCAAGAGGGCAGCTGGTGAATCCCCAATGGCTAAGACGGACGAGCGTGTGGCCCAGGAGCTTAGCGAGTTGTTCGGCAAGCCTGTTGAGCAGCAGCAGTCCGAGGAGAAGAAGAAACGTTCGACAGAGGAGCAGCTGAAGCCGGCGCCCACCACACATATACCGGAAACGGCAGCAACGGCAACAGCTTTGGGTGATATGCGTCTGGAGATCAACTTTCAGCGCGTTAATGTCACCAATGGAGTCGCGAAGGAGGCACAAACTCAAACGCCACCAAAGGCAGCCGGCACTGGTGAGATGGTAATGCACGGACATGCTGGACACCATCGCAAACGGAGTGAGCATCACTCTGATGAGGAATATGGTGAGCATGATGAGCACGATGGCGAGGGCGAGGGTGAGGAGAGCTCCGACGAGGATGATCACGATGAATTCGACGAGGATGAGGAGGCCGAGAACGACGGCGAGGGCGAGGGCGATGCGGGCGAGAAGCGACGGAAGAAGAAACGCGCCGCCAGCTCCAAGCATATGCATGGTCCAAGTGTCGGTCATCTGATGCTGCGCGCCAAAAAATCCATCGATTGGTCCCAATACTTTGGACTCGATCGCAAAAAGAAATCTGAGCAGTTGTCCGAGTAAGTGGAACATTCAAATAACAGCAGCCTAATATTGGATTAGCAATTTCCAATGGATTCGAATTATTATTGTATTTTTCTCAATTATCTTTATAAAAACAAGATTAATTTCTTCTTAATTCAATTATTTCAGTGGCGAATCGAAGAAACGTAGCGCTGATGATGGTAGCGACAATGATGATGATCAGAACGAAGAGATGCAAAAGAAGAAACGCGACATTGATCCAGAGAAGCTGGAGAGCATGGACAAGAAGTTGCAATCCATAGAGGATTTCATTATTGATGAGACAATCAAGTATACAGGCGCGCATGAGGGCATCAAGAACCAGGATGAAATACGCAAGCTGAAGGAGCACGTCCTTTCCCGCCTAGCCACTGCGTACAGTCTGGAGAAGATGCGTCGTGCGCTGGACAAGTTGCGCCAGTCGGTCGATGCTGAGAATCATCTATTGCGCAATGTCATCGAACCGGAATCGGAGGAGAACTCATTGGATGAGCGCTGGCCAGCCAAGAAGCGCTTTAGCGTTAAGAAGGAGCAGGCCGAGGATCAGGCAGAGTAAGTATAGGTAATTGAAATCATGACCATTACTACTTCTACGCTCACTTGCCAGGGATGACAGCAATCCGCAGCAGTCGAAGAAAAAGCGCAGCGGCTATATGAGATATCCGGAGCAGCCCAATACCGTGGAGGAGGCCTTGAGCATGAACAGCGCACCCTACGAGACGCTCAATGATGCCTATCTGGGCAATAAGAACTACATCATTGGCTCCAATCAGTGTCCCATTATTGAATCTATGGCCGAACGTTGTCGCAGCGTTGATCTCATCTCTGGTGATCTCAACCAGGAGCTAATGCCCCTTTGTGGCGTCCATCAAATTTGTTATCTCTGTGTAAGTTGTGAACAATCAGCACGATAATTGATTTCCGCACAAATATTTTTGGTATCTTTTTCTTTTTGGTATAGGGCGCCTCACAGGTGGCCTGCGATTATCAGTATCTGGCCGAAGCGGACACAATCTGTGGCAGCAGCAACGATTGCCAGGCATCTGCTCGCTCCGTACTGATGATATTGCGTGGCACCCCGGGACGCCAGCTGGGACCGCGTGAGTGCTTGAAGAATCCTTGCTTGTATAGGGCCATGCGCGAGATTGGGCTATAAGTGATTGGCTAAAGCACCTAAGCACCTAATCACGTAATCACCTATGCCAATAGAAACATTTCTTAACGTCCTTTTGTGTGCGTTAAAAAAGAAAACAACAAAGATACTAAAAAACCTATAAAAAAAACAAAGAAAATTTTGCTGAACTAGCAAATCAAATATTTGATTCAAAACATATATAGACAAACTTATATAACACAAGATAAAAAAAAAAAATGATTGTCAGGTAAAATATTTGGATAAATTTTGCTGTTGCCAAATGAAATGCATTAAAAGGCAACAGTCCAACCAGAGACCTAAACAGAGAAAACAAAACACTTAAATGCTAAATGAAAACATGCGAATTTGAAGCTACAAGATAAACATGATATTTACTAATTTTCCATATAGCAGCAGGCACCAGATTGTATTTAGCTCCGAATCTATCTAAATGTTCGTTTTTTTGAGTGTTGACAACAGTGTTTTTGAAAAGCACGCATATATTCATGTATCCATATTTGTGCGTACAAGCTTCTTAGCTGAAAGAATATACAAAGTAAAGCATTATATAATCAAAATCATATTTAGTATATTCGTAAATGTATTAACAGTTATTATGTGAACAACTCGCCAACTAAGAGAAAGAAACAAAATGAAGATATACATATATACATATATAAATCCCAAGCAACTCGCACAGGCAGCTACTTAGCAGAAATAGATCTTTTAGATGCCGCCCATTGAATTTGTTCGAGACTTGGGCAAGATCAACGTAAATTACATATTTTAGAAGCGAAAATGCAAACGCAGGCGCAAATAATTGAAAAATATCATAAATATTATAAAAAATTAATATAATATCTTAAAAAAACACGTATTTGTATATGATATCGAAACTTGAAAAATCTTTTTCTTTTTTTTAAACTATTTTAAACATTTTATAGAGCCCTAACAGATACATTTCCCAGAAAAATCAACAAAAGTAAATCGAGTAAATCGTAAAATCCTTAAAGATCAAAGCACGTTCTCAAACGATATCTTAAATTTACAATTTACTGTGCACACTTAGCCGCGAGGCTTGCAGTTTTTTTCAAATCAAACAGGTAGTTTGAAGAGTTTTCAAGAGTTACTCATTGATGTCATTAAATATTCATGATATTTATTAATGTGCATTAGCATGTCTACGAATAAACATATACTTAAATGTGTTTCAGTGTAAAAACAATAAATGAAAAAAACTAAGACAAATATTCATAAAAAAAATCTATAGATGTGATTATATAATATACATAAGAGGAAAACACAAAGTACAGCCAAAAAGCTTAACTAAAAGAAATGGAATACGCATTGGAATGAATCAAAATATTATAATAAATGTATTTACATATATATTGATGTACGTATATGCTACAGTTTAACAAAGAATTTAATGAAAATCTTATATGAAATATATATGTATTGCTATACAGTTATAAATATAAAATATATATGCGAGGTCTCCCACACATCTTTTTGAAACTGCTACAAATACGAAAACCACTAAAACTGGTGTTTATTCTACATAAAAAATGTGTACAGAGACCTCGAAAAAAACACACACCCAAAATGCATTTATTGTATTCCCTTATCGACGGAGTGCATCGTTTGCTTTACGTTTGTTTTTAAATATAACTATTGTGCGCGCTGCTTTGCAACAGTGTTGAACAGTGTTGTCTGACAACAATTGCGCAGCTGTTTTGAACAGAGCTGTCACTGCTTCTGTTCTCTAGCCCAGAGTTGTCAAGCTTGTAATTTTGCCACATCAGAGTAAGTTGTTTTTTGTTGTGTTCAAACAATAACATCAGATCAGGTTAAAACTTTTGTTAAAATAAATTAATAGAATGTATTACGCATAAGTAGTCGTGATCCTTTGTCTGACTACAGTTGCAACTGCATCCAATGCAATTCAATTTGAAGTCTTCAATAGTTGAACACGTCAGATCATTTTGCAGCATCCGTTGTCGATAAAAAAAAAATACATTTATCAATCGGAACCGGAGGAAGTTGCACAGCTGAAGGCCAATAAGTTGACAATTTATCCAAAAATTAACCGAAGTGTCAGCAATTTTCAACTGCTCCCATGGCAGAAACTAGCATTGATGTCAGCGGCGAGATGCAAGTGCCGCCGCCACGTCCAACCGGTGGCCAGACGAAATACGGTTTCGATCTGCAAAGGTGCGTTTGCCTCGAATTGAAATTTAATCGTAATTAGCCACTAAAGTCCCCATTGTTGATTACAGCCTGCAAAGCTTGCCTTCACCCATGGAGTTGATACAAATGGTACGACGCTCGTTGCGCCCGTGGACTGTGTTCTTCAACATTGGCAACTTCAAGAGCGCAGTTAGCATGCAACGCCTCAAGAATCGAGTCATGCACAATTTATCATATTTCCAAAGCAACTACATATTCGTATTTATTGTGCTGATGATCTACTGTCTGTAAGTATAAATAAGACACACAGTTTCGCTGTTGCAACAGCTGCTGTAACAGTTGCCGTTCATTTCAGTATTACATCACCGCTTACTCTGCTGGTCTTAGCCGCTGTGGCTTATGGCGCTCACAGAATTCGCTCTTCTAATACAAATTTAACGATCATGGGACATTCGGTAACGCCAAAGCAGCAAATTATCGGCCTGCATTTGGGGGCGGCGCCTCTGCTCTTCCTAGTGGGAGCTGGGGCTGTGCTGTTTTGGACATTGGGCGCTTCCTGCTTTGTAATTTTCATGCATGCAGTTTTCTACAATATTGATGCAATAGTAACGGAGGAAAACGAAGGATTTTTATCGCAAGTCGTCTAACGAGCGATGATCATATGACCGAATATTATACATACTTAGCACGTAAATGCTCGCTAATCCGTAGCGAGTTAATTGCCACACAGGGGCCTTATTAGACGATAAGTTGCAATATATATTTATACCGAATCCGAAATGTAGTTAATATTTATCAACACAGACGACAAACGAAGAAATACATTAAACAACAAGAAACATAATTCAGTTCGATTGGTGTTTCAAATAATTCCATATAAATATGTATATGTATATATTGTGTACTTAAAGCAATTCGCTTAAGTATGGCAACCGTAGACGATGTGGAATGGTCAGAAATAGAATGCACATAGTCACATTGGTAATGTATAAAAAAAAATAAATAAAATCGTAAAACGTTAACGTAAAACGTAAGAAAAATTCACAGAGGTATTTCGAACTATAACTAGGAATGTTAGCTCTGTTGACATTATAAAATAGATAAGTCTCTTGGTCCAGGTGTGTGTGGCTGGCGCCTAGGCAAACTGCGAGATCGTTGTCGTCTCCTGCTCCTGCTCCTCATCGCTGGCATTCTGATCGAGCTTCTCAAATCCATTACGATCGAGCAGGCCGCCAAGCTTGAAGCCCTCGGTCTTCTCCCAGGCATGCCGGCGATTATGTGTGCCAAATAGCAGGCAACCTGTTGAAACGGCACCAAATGACAAATTAATGCTATAAAAACAAAACACAATATAATCACACAGAATCAACAACGAACATATATATATATGTTACATATAATGAGGATTATATACATATATGTACAGGTCATGCAGTCGACACTCTTACATGCGAGTTTCAATTGCGAATTTCATTCATGCGCTGCAAATCGAAACGAAACGAAACAACAAAACACTTAAGAGAATGTTAATTAATAAATTTTACAGATTTGTGTATGTATTTTGTATAAAAAATATATGTATGTATAAATGTTGTAAATAGTTGCACACAAAAAATGAGAGAGCAAAATCAGATCAGTACTGCACACTCCTGTCAGCAACAACCAACAGGGAGCAATGCAAAAGGAATCACCGAATTCAACTTAAGAGTTAATTTGTTAGCCACATAGACACAACTACAAAATGCAACTGGAGTGTGAGTGTGTTGTGTGTAGTGGAATGGTTAGCACAGACTTTGATTGGACGCGGCCAGCTTGCGATAGACCAAATCGCTAGGCGGAGTTGCGCTGATCGCTTGATTACCTCGTTTGCGGCGACGCGCCATAATTAGCGCCAGTGCAAATGTGGAGCCAGCAAACAGCAGCATTAGTGATGCCACCAAGATGGCCTTGCCGCTGGGGTGGTGACGTGTTTGCGTCGCGTCCCCACTGTCTGTCGCTCCAGACATCACTGGCATAGGGGCCGTCGCATCGACCTTTGACGCGGACAATGACATTGGCTTGGCCAGCGATTTGTGCAGAAATTTGTGTATGCGCATCGGATTCAGCTCAGCGACATAGATCGCATTGCCATCCTCGCTGACGGCCACATCGTGTGGATTCTCGAATTGCAGATTGTTCGGACCGAACTTGGATACCAGTTGGCGGGTGCGCATGCTCATCACAAAGCCATGCACTTCGTTGTAGTGTTGCGTTGCTATACCCAATTCGGCTGTGGGCCCATTCACAATAACCAGCTGACCACCTATCAAATGCAAGCATTTATCTATACCCAGGTCGATCTAGCGGATTAGCAATACTCACCAGCAGCCGGCGTGTAGGCCATGCTGAACAAACGATCGCCAATGAGCGGATTATGGTATTGCGAGTGAAAGGTGCCATTGTTCGAGTAGAAGCACTGCACGCGTCCATTCTCACGATCGGCGGCGCATAGCAGCTCCAGTTCCGGCACTAGGGTTAGGGCATGTGGTATGGCGAAGAAATTGGGGGGTGCAACATCGTAGGAGCGTCCGGAAAACGAATTCTGTCCCCAGATAAGTATTTGTTCGCCCTGCTTAGAGTATTTCACAATGCGTGCATTGCAATAGCCGTCGGCTACAAAAAAGTCTCCGTTGTTGAGCACAGCCACTGCGGTGGGTTTGCAGAACTTATTTTTGCCAGTGCCCGGATGAAAGGCATTGCCGAGCGTCAGTAGTGGTTTGCCGCCTTCGCCACGCGGTGGGAATTTAAATACTTGATGCAAGGCGACATCGGTCACCCATACATTATCTTCGGGATCGATGCTCAGGCCATGGGGCAGGTAAAAACTGTAAGCAAAAGGAATTTCAAATTTACCACTTAAATGGAATTAAATGCAATAAATTTCGCTTACATGTTTTTACCCCATTCGTACAACACCTTGCCAGACTCGGGCTCGAGGCCCAACACAGTGTTCACCATAATGGCACCCCTCCTACGCTCCTGGAACACATTGGAATTGTCGAATGTCGTCTGATCCCAGATGCGATCCCCTCTGTGGAACATGACCACATTGCCAGCCCGGTCAAAACTAACCGCAGTAACAGCGCCCAATTTGACATTATTTGCCGGCCAGGCATTCTGGTAAACATATGCTGGAATTAAATTAGGTTTATAGACAAGGATGAGTTAAAAACCATTTGATTCGAGCTGAGGGAGAAACTACGAGTAAAACGTGGATAAGAGGAATATAAAAAGCGTATTTGTCTACACTCACTCGTATTAAGTTTGGCTAGCTCAGTTTTCACATCGGTCACTTCCTGCTTGGCGCCTTGGGGCCAATTGATTTCAGCTGCTCCAACACCTTTCAGCATTTGCTGAAGGCGTTCATTGTTGTTGCCGTTGCCGACATATTGCACATATCGTTGAGCACTTTGATTCTGTGAATTGTTGTTTGCATTGAAAATATCAGCGAATTTAATTTGCTTATATGTAGATTTCAAATTTGCCACGGGAGCATATATTTCAATACGAACATACACACACACACACAAGCACACACGCACACCCACACACCCGTATGGTTGTATGCGTCAGACAACAAAATCAATATGCAAAACATCTGTGTACTCATTTAAACAACATCTAAAACATATGTTGACTTGACAAATGGTTTGCGGACACTATTTGTACGCTATAAGCAGGTAATAATCACCTCAGTCACCGCTGCAGACGTAACCAAATTGAAGAGGATGCAAATCGCCAGGCAAAAATAACAGCTACGTAAAACGTTGTAATTGTTGTTGCTGCAGGTCCGCGTCATGTTTGTTCATGTAATTTTAGTTGAAATCACGTAGAACTGGAATGCTAATTGTGTTGCTGGAATGGTGATTTATGCAGCGTCAAATCCCTTGCTATTTACAATGCACTTAAAGATTATGTATAACAATGAATGATTTATGAAGCTGCAGCAGCCATTTTAACTGGTTGATTGCGTGAACAGCTGTTAGAGTGCTCATCGTGAAATACCGAAATAGCAAACTCTGGTCTCCCTAACGATAACAATTGCAATTCACAATAGAAACATATATCGACGTTATTGGGGTTATTTTCAAAATTTATAAAAATTATTCTGAACCTACAATTCCAAATGGTTCTTCTGGTAATACTCAGCAGAATATGCTCAGAGTGTGCCTGTTCTTTGACTTTGACTATGATTAATGACATTAGCCCAAATTTTGTGACTGTCAATTGTATTTAACAGTTCTAGCAAGCGTAAGCAGCGGATACTATCTGCATTCGTAAACACAACTTTTATTATTATATTATATATATTATATTATATTATTATTTAAATCTAACATTCCCGCACTTCAATCAAAATCAACTGAAACTGTTAAATAACATTGGTAAAGTAATTGTACAGCACTAAATCGCGTAAGATGTCACGCTTTTCAACACTACAACGCGCAACACACCCCGCTTCACGTTTTGCCCAAAAGCCATTATTATTTTTCGAGTTTCATCCATAGCCACAGTGCAAAATACGGCCGCACGTTAATAAATTATAATACATAACAATAACAATGCTAGACTAAAGTTAAAACCTAGCCCTAAACGTTCATCAACTTAATTTAAGTGTTAAAGTAGTTCTAAAGTGTATTCCAAGTTGCAGAAAAACGCAGCTTATAAAAAGGTTGCCATCGCATCCATCATCGTAGTCGTTGACGTTGTTGTTGTTGCCGTTGCTTTTCATAATTGCGCCTTCAGCTGCTGGCTGTTCTTGAAGAAGTCCCAGTCCTATATACATGTGCATTTGGATTCGGTAAATGTGTGTTCTCATTGCAGCGTTTGCCCTTCTGCATACGAACTAAAATACGAAAATAAATTCGCTTTGCTAGCTGCAACAACAACAATAAGAAGAAGATACCGACTAAGGTAAGTGCGCCGTTGTGGCATCAATACAAATGCAAATATAAGACTGTTATGCCATACGTGCGGCAGCGGCGTCGTCCAACGGGGGTCATCAGACAAACAGACAGACAGATAGATAGATACAGATACAGATACAGATACGCGCAGTTCAACGCACGACGCACAAGATGCGAACAGTTGAGAACCTGATTAGATCAAATGCTGAAATGCAGCTGCATTTCATCGAATTTCAGCAGCAAAACAACCACACAAAAAACAACCAAGAAACAGCTAAGAAACTAGAAAAGTGCAACATGAACATTTATTAAAAGGAGGGTAGAGCTGTTGAGCTATGTCGAATGCACATTTTTGCCTTTTACTGTTGCCTCTGTGGTGGTTGCTTCCATTCGCCCCTTTTCCAAGTTCCAATCACTCTCTGGGTCCCTCTTTCTCCCTCATTCTCTCTCACTGTATCGGTCTATCGCCTGTCACAATTTGATTTAGGCACGTCTGTCGACCTGGCTGCATTTAAATGCAGTTTACATATATTTTGCATGTCGCTCGATGCACGCACAATTGCAAGACAAAAAGACACCCATTTGTGTGCATTGTGTAGCCAATAAAAATATTTGCATTGTTAACACTCCACCACTCCATCTACATACATAAATAAATGCATATACATATGTGTTCCTGTTGCAGCTGCACACTAAGCAACCGGGCTCGGGAAGCAACATGCAACAGCATCATGTGCATACAGCCAGGGCAGCGCCCCATCTGCGCGCTCCACATCATCACAGTCACATTGCGATGCAGCCGCATCCCGGCATGGAGCAACATTTGGGCGCACTTTCACAAGCAGCATCAATTGCAACACAGCAGCAACAGCAGCAGCAACACCAACAACAACAGCAGCAGCAATCGGTGCCGCCGCCGCAACGAGATGTTCATCATGGACGGTAAGCGCTCAAAGATCATGGTTATAGTTTGTTGTCTTGGGGTGTTATCCCCTCATTGGGTGAAGAGGCGAAGACGCCGTCGTGTCTAGGCTTCTATTCTATTCTATACGTTGCGGCAATTATGTTAATTCCTGTCACTGACAATCGCCTGTGAGACTCATCATCCCATTTTCTCAACTCATAAATTATAATTTCAGTGGCTCTTTGTTCTTTAGCGCTCAGCATGACTTCCGCTCGATAACGGGTTTGCAGCTAAAAGTAGCAGCAGCAGCAGCAACAGCAGCAGCAACAGCAGCAGCAAGAGCAACAAAAACAGCAGCGGCTGCAATTATCCTTGACGTTTGTAAGGATCGCAGTGCGGCCAGTTCTCTCTTGAGCACAGTTTCTGTCGCCTTTGTGCGATCAGATGTTTCCATGCCCTCTCAGCTCGAGCTCCAAGCGAACTGTTCGCCTTTACCAACCAGCACCGGCCAGTTGCTCTTCAGTCGCCTTTGGCCTCGCACTCGCACTCGCGCCGCAATTCGCATCCGCATCGAGTGTTGTTGAAACTTTACTTTATTTCGCGAAAGCATGTAAAATATTGGTGACAGGTGAAGATGCGAGTAATATTTGAAACTAAATGCCTACTTTCTGCATTACAAAGTGAGCTATGAGCCATGAGCTGTGAGAGAGCAAGCTTAGGAAAGTCCCATAATAAAGTTTTAATGATAATTGAATAAAGTTGCTTGATGGTGTTAAATGTTCTTAATTTCATAATATTGTTAAATGGTGAAATATGTATGTAAGAAAGCGCATACGTTTTCCAAAGAGTAATCAAAAGTTCCCTATAAAAAGTGTAGTTTGAAATGTGCAATCGGAAAAAAAGATATTTATTTCAAAAACTCATATATAAAACTCACGTAAACTGGCATATTGCTAAACCAATTCGACTTTAATTAATTGAAAAAAATCTCTTGTTTACAGAATGTTCATTCAAATTCATTGTCAGTTACGAAATGTTCGTTCTGTAAATATAATAATAATAACAAAAATAAACAATTCAATACTAAATGAGAAGAACTTATCAATTGGAAAATGAAATCGTGCCCTGCATTTCACAACAATGTTGAAAGATATTGATCTAAAAGTCAATCTGTATTCAAATTATTTGAAGAACTTGCAATTTAAACCGATTTCTTTAATGCTAATGCCCAGACAGTTTTAATAGTTTTAATAATTATAAATGAACACGCGGTCATCCACGGATTTTAAGGATTTCCGAGTGTAGCTCGCTCCCTTCCCCTGCTCCTGCCACCTCTGCTCTATCTATATCTCTTGGGTGTTTGGTGTGCGGTAGGTGCGTCTCAATTGAAACTGACAGTTGGCGAAAAATGACACGATGCGTAAAAGAATGCGGCTTTTGTGCTTTGTTAGGGATTTCTGCCATTGTTCGAGCTTTACCGCCGTTGTGTCTTGCTGCAACAACAACAACAGCAGCAGCAAAGGCAACAAACAGCAACAAGGGGCATAGCGCAAAGGGTGAACCGTCCGCCGCTGGCATTGACCGTGTTTGGCTTTGTTGTTTTTGTTTTCGATGGCCACTCAATATGGCAGTCTATGCGCTTAGCTTCGCATTCTGTGTGCGCTCGAGCCGTCTAAGTTTATTATGGGATTCAGGGGATTCGATGGCCACCTAATTTATGTGAACAAAATTAGAAAAAGTCTTTAAAAATTAAAAGTTATTTAAAGTTGTAGCTATAGGATTTAGAAATTATAATAATCAAATAAACTTAAATCGTTACTTTCAATGTGTTAGACGGCATTATACTAATATTTTGAAACCCTTGCAGTGGATATTATAATAAACATTTTGGGATATGTGTAATGAAGGATGTATATCTATATATATATATATATGCTCATGATCAGAATAAAAGCATTTGTAATCAGATTAAATCAACTGAAATTTTGTAATAGAAAACTTTTAGTTTGATCGAAATTATGCTTTTGGTGTTTTTAAACTAATGTCAGATATTCTTTTTAATACAATTGCAGGCTTAGTCATCATCATCATCAACATCATCAGCAGCAGCAGCAGCAGCTCCAACCGAATGCATACAACAATAGCAACAACAATAACAATCAAATGCAAAAGATACGACAGCAGCATCAGCATCTCAACAACAGCAATGGCCATTTGACAAAATGTAACCAATTGCCGCCACCGCCGCAGCAGGCCTACAATCATCCGGCAGCGATCAGCTACGGCCAACTGCCGCCTCATATGGCCAGTTATGGCAGTTATGCGGCACAGCCGCCGCCAACTATGTTAAGCGGCAAGCAGGCTCATTACTATCTCAGCAATGCCAAGCCCAAGTACAACAACCACAATCACAACAGTAGTAACGGGAGTGGCAACAGCAACAACTACGCGCATGCACCCAAAACTATACTACAGAACACATACCGCTCTGCCAAGAGCAATGAACAGACCACAGCGCCAACTGTTGAGGCAGCAACAATTGCTGCTGTGCCAGCAACGGCTGCTGTCGAACATTCCTTGCCCACCACAATGCGTATTGTTGGCAACTGCAGAAGCAGCAATGGCGATAACATAGTCATTGCCAGCGAGGAGATCTGCGAGTTGCCACCCGCCGCAACAAACGACAACTGTGAGCCGTTGCCATTGCCAGTGGCGCCGCAGAGTGAGGACTGCAGCAGCAGCAGCAATGCGGAGCAACACGCAGACGCCGGCGACACATTGTCCAATGAGGACAGTAGCTCGGCACGCGGTGCCAAAGACAAGACGCCCATGTGTCTGGTCAACGAGTTGGCCAGATACAATAAGGTAAGCTGAAAATGAGCTTGATTATTTTGGAATATATACAATAAACTTCTCCACAGATCACACATCAATACCGTTTGACGGGCGAACGTGGTCCGGCGCATTGCAAAACCTTCACCGTAACTTTGAAGCTGGGTGAAGAGGAGTATTCGGCGGATGGTTTTAAGATCAAGAAGGCCCAACATTTGGCCGCCTCCAAAGCTATCGAGGAGACCAAATACAAGCATCCGCCGCCTAAGATACGCCGCAACGATGAGAGCAACTCAACGCGGACGCACATTACACCAACCGTTGAACTGAATGCGCTAGCCATGAAGCTTGGTCAGCGCACCTACTATGTCTTGGATCCCACACAAATGCCACCGGCAGATGCAATGTTGCCGCCCGACTATGCCGCCTCATTGCTTCCTACACCAGCGGGAGGCTTACCGCAACCCCCACCGCCGCCGCCGCCGCCATACGCACTGCGTCGCAATGGCAATGGAGCCGGGGGATATGTGCTGCAAGCGCCATCCATTCATCCGCATCATCATGTTGCTCTGCAGACGCAGCGGGCCATCTATGGCCATCAGCGTCCGTATGCGCCCAAATATCAGTCGCGCTTTGCTTTGTCGCCAACACTGGCACCGCATATGTTGCCTGGTCCGCATGGACCGTATGTGCCCGCTTTGCCGGTTACACCCAGCAAGATAACCCTTTTTGTTGGCAAGCAGAAGTTT
Organism: Drosophila nr. perissopoda 5 BK-2023a; assembly: GCA_035044105.1. NCBI lineage: Eukaryota > Metazoa > Arthropoda > Insecta > Diptera > Drosophilidae > Drosophila > Drosophila nr. perissopoda 5 BK-2023a. The sequence goes on from JAWNMK010000231.1 coordinate 306,711, forward strand.
GTGGGTGTCGGCCGCACCTTGCAGCAGGCCAAGCACGATGCGGCAGCACGTGCGCTGCAGGTGCTCAAGACGCAGGCGAGCAGTGTAGCAGAAGAGGCTCTCGACGATTCCATGGATGAGAATGACAAAAAGTCCCCCATATCACAGGTGCACGAGATTGGCATCAGGCGCAATATGACGGTTCATTTCAAGGTGCTACGTGAGGAGGGGCCGGCACACATGAAAAACTTCATCACGGCTTGCATTGTTGGCGCCATTGTCACCGAGGGCGAGGGCAATGGCAAGAAGCTATCCAAGAAGCGTTCAGCCGAAAAAATGCTAATCGAGCTGCAGAAATTGCCACCGCTTACGCCCACCAAACAGACGCCGATGAAGCGCATCAAGGTGAAGACGCCGGGCAAAAGTAGTGTAGCGAATGCAACAGCAGCTCTCAGTGCAGCTGTAACACCACTTGGCAAGCCGGAGCGACGAAAGCGTCTCAATGCGACCGTTAAGGAGAAGCCTGCTGTGGAGCTAGATGACGATGAGAATCCCATAACGAAGCTGATACAATTGCAGCAGACGCGCAAGGAAAAGGAGCCCATCTTCGAGATGATTGCCAAGAATGGCAACGAGTCGTCCCGACGTCGCGAGTTTGTCATGGAGGTTTGCGCCAGTGGCAACATAGCGCGCGGCACCGGCAACAGCAAAAAACTGGCAAAACGCAATGCGGCCCAGGGTGAGTTCAAATTCTTATTGACTTGGAATGCTTACTTAATGATGGGATGCCTTATTCGCAGCCCTGCTCGAACTGCTCGAGGCATCGGATCGAAAAAGCAACGGAGAAGTGGAGCAGTCATTGGAACAAAATGTGTCCCCAATCGCTGCAGCTGTGTCGGTAGCCATTGAGTCAAACGCATCGCTCGATGTGCCCATGGTCTCGACGCCGGCAGGTCCTGTTCCAGGCATTTTAATACTACGGCAAAACAAGAAACGTAAGTCAATATTTTTAGATCGATTGCGGCCGTGTCTACAGCTGTATAATTATCAACAGCAGCTAAAAAGAAGGATGCAGTGATCGTGGTCAAAGCGAATGTGGACTCAACTAAAGAGAAGGAGGCCAAAACGGATGCTATAGTGACGGCAACAGCAACAGAAGAAATCGGTAGCAACAACAATACTTGCAACGAGTCAAATGTGAATGAGGCCAACAATGAGAGCAGCTTGAACACTTCAACGGGCAGCAACACAAGCGGCGTAAGCAGCAATAGCAGCAATGCACCCGCCAGCACCAACAGCAACAATGTCAATGGTGGCGGCGATGGCAGTGCCACTGCTGGTGCTGGTGCTGTTGGCGGGGCGGCATGTGGTGGTGGTGTGCATATGAAAGAACAGTTACTCTATCTCAGTAAATTGTTAGATTTCGACGTAAGTTGCTCTTGCACAAAATGTTAATTGCTGCTAATAATGTGTGACTGTTTTCCAGGTCAACTTTTCGGACTATCCCAAGGGCAATCACAACGAGTTTCTAACGATTGTCACGCTCTCCACAAACCCGCCGCAAATCTGTCATGGTGTTGGTAAAGTCTGTGAGGAGTCGCAGAACGCAGCTGCAGGCAACGCGCTGAAAATACTTAGCGAACTGGGCCTGAACAATGCCAAGAAATAAGCCAAACTAATTAAAACTGCAATTTATTATTTTTTTTTTGTTGTGCGTATGCAAAAAGTAAATGAAAAACAAAAAAACAAAAAACTCCCGTCCACAAATCAAACCCTAAAAGGATAGAATGAAAAGAGAAGAATGCGTAGCTGTGTGCAAATCGGAGAATGAGTAAATGAAACAAACAGTACTTTTTGAAATAGCAAATTATTAGTTAATACCTATTTATTTATTTATGCGCAATGTGCGTTTTGATTTGATTTCAAAAACAATTCGTAGATTGTGCTAACTGCTGTTATTATTTTTATTTATTTGTTGTTAAAATTGTGAAACGTTGCGAATTGAAAAGATCCGGAACAAAGTGAAAAAACAAAAAAACAAAAACAAAACTGAAACTCAAAACATGTTTAAAACAAACAATAAATAAATAGCATTATGGAGGAAAAAAAATGAAAAGTTGCAGCATGTTGCACACATTCTAGACATACATACATTCACACTATACTTATAATTAAGATGGAATGCTCATTGGGCACTTGAATTAAATTGATGAACAAATGTAAACACTAACCGAAATATTTATTATCTGCATGCGGCTGTTATGACGCTTATGCAAATGCTTTCAAAAAATAAATACAAAAATTTGTTTGCCACATTTTGTATTTGCCTCACAAATGTCAAGAAGAAAAAACAAAAACTTGAAGAAAAAAACAAAAAAAAAAAAATCTGCTCACGCTTGTGAAATTTTTAATTTATTTTTTCAAAGCCAATGAACGTAGCATTAAAACTGCTCATGCTTGTGGTCAACTGTATGGTGGAACTCGTCGAATAATGAATCTATATAATATTATAATTAACCATTAAGCTAAGCCATACCAATTACAAATATAAAGCAACAAATTGTGCAGCCAAATAAATTTCCAGTCATCATTTCAATTCGCAAATTGCATTTCACTTGCATTTTGTGAATTGCAAAGTGAAGATTGAAATTTGTTGTAGGCCAAAGCACACAATTGCGATAAATTGCAGCAGATTATTTTTGTTGTAAATTGTGGCAAGTGCGTTGGATATATATATGTTTGTGGTATGCAATGAAGAAAATACAATTTACATAATCGTTAATAATTATAAATAAATGTTTAAAAACAATTTTGTAAATGTTCAGTTTTTTGCCAACCCACCTAAAAACTGAGCATCTTTATGAATAACGTGTTGTTTAATGCCCCCCAAGTTTGATTATTGTTTATATATATGTTCTTTGTCACTCTCAACTCTTTACTGAATCACACACATAGAATGTTTTTTTTTATATTTGCATGTTATGAAATTTTTGTACAATAGATTTAATTGATTTTGCCCAGTAAACAGCACAGATTAAGCGTTAAGTTGCATTATGTCAAATTGTATTTTGTGGAAACGATTCTCGTCGCAACAATGTGCATGATTGCTTTCGATTGCGAAAACGTACGAAATCTTAAGTATAAGCGAATTATGTAAACACTTTTAATAACACATCCAGTATTAAAAAGACACACACACACACACTCACATTAATACACACATACATTATAAACAAACAAAATACCTTAAATCGTGCACATTGTTTGCATGCATCGCCCCCTACCCCTAAACTGCCCCAAAATCCCAAATTCATTTTGTTTGAAGATTTTGCAAAAACCTAACAGTTATAAAGTAAAAATGTTGCTTCTGAGCATACGTATTAAATTTATGAAATACACTTTGCAAAATCTTCACAAAATTAATGAAAAAACAAATATATATACATATATGAAATATATTGATATTTATGTCTATAAAGGAAATAACCAACATAACTGTTCGTTATGACCAACAAAATGAAGTTGTGAGTACAGCTAAATACATATTTATTAGATCTTAAGCGACCACAACAACAACAACAACAAACAACAACATCAACAACAACCATAATAAAAACAGCAACAAGTGTTAATCTTTAAATAAATATCTTGTGTGTCGTGCGATAAATACATTAAATCGTAATGTCTATGTAAAATGTAATACTTGTAATAAAAATTCAAATAAAGCTCGATACAGTATTTGATTTAATGATTATGTCACATCATTTTCATATTTACAGCTATGAAATTTCTAAAAGCACACATAAAACCATTTTATGTATTATGTTGAGTGACTCATGAGCTGCAAAGTCTTTATTTATGACACCTCTGAACATCAACCATAAAATGTCTTATGTAATCCATACCATAAAAATGAGGGAAAATTATTTCTGAATTCACCACAAAACTGGTGACAGGTGAGCGCAAATTAACGCTTATTAATTTGACAATCATTTCGCAATCTCGAATACAAAAACGTCGAATGCTTTAAATGCCTAATATGCTTATTGATCATAATACAGATTATATTAACTATCTGACAGAGCCAAAGACTTTTAGATAAAATGGTTAGATATGCAAAATATTTGCATTATGAAGGTTATGCATATGCATAGATAAATCGATGTAACAATAAGATATTTACTCTCTTCTTCTTGATTTGTTCTGCTTTATACAGTTTGGTGACCTCTTTTTTGTATAACAAGCCAATTTGATGACTTCATAGCTTTTCCAATTTTCGACGATTTTTTTGAGGATCATTTACTTAAAACGTAATAATATTAATTAAAAATGATCAATTAAGCCAATCGAAGTTGTCATTGGTTGGGTTTTGCGTGTAGATTGCAGCTACATAAATAAATACAGAAATATATATGTGTATATATATATATATATATATAAATATATAATATGTAATATATGTATGTTTATGTACCTATGAGTAGGCGCGCCTCTTGCAACGTTGTTTCACTTTCTCCCTTGGTATTTGGCTAGCGATTAAAATACAACTTTTAGTGGCAAATGCATAATAAATACATAAAACTAAATAAATACCTCAACTTGCACATGGGCGCTGTCCGCTCCGGCGCCCGATCCCGTTCCCGCTCCAGCTTAAGTTTCGGCATCGGACCCGGCAAAATCAAAGCGATGCCCACATTTGCATTTGCATTTCTTTTGGAGCTTCCCCCACCACTACTACAACAACGACAACAACCGTAGCGTAGCTGGAGATGCGCAGCCGGCGCAATTTGTGAGAGTGTGTGTGTGTGTGTGTTTGTGAGTGTGTTGATTAATTTATGACGCTGATAATAATCCGGCACCGGCATCGCCATGTGATTATGAAATTTGTATTTTTGTGGTTTTTGCCAAAAGAAATCAATAACATTACGGCGGAGGAGTGAAAGACAAGCTGAACCTGCAACACAAAATTAACATGTGTTTGTCAGCGCCGGCGAAGACATTAGTAACCCCATCCAGCCACGTATGTATATACATACATATATCTGTCACATATGATGTAATGACATCTGTTTGTTGTTTGATGCGAGCAGTTTGCTAGGGAACTGGGCTTTTGGAATTTCTGGGTCTGGCTGCGGAAATGGAAGTTTAACTCGATTATCGAGCAATTAAAAAAACGCCAAGTATAAAGTTAGGCAATCTGATATTGATTGTCATTGAGGTATGCGTCGCTTTTATTTACTTATATAAGCTTTTATATTCATTTCTAACTAATTTATAGCAAATGTAACCAAATGCCGCATTGGGTCGGGCTCTGCCCAAAATTATTATGCCAAATTGAAATTTTTTTTTTGTTGTTGAACACATCGTCTGCTGCCCCCAAAAATTCGAGGCGGTTAGTTAAATGAAAGTGAAACTTTTTTTCTTTTTGAATTTAAAATTTGATGGTGCGGTCTGCCATTGACTTTGGCTGATTTTGATTTATCTACATATCTGCCTTAAATGTTTTTTTTTTGAAAGCTTATCAGTAATTTGGAATTTGACAAGCATTTAGAAGCCAGAGCCATCCGTCTGTGTCGTGCTGTGGCAATCTTTAAGTATTTTTTTTCATTGTTACAAACTAAACTTTGGTGGCTACCAAAGATTTTAAGTTAACTCACATTATGTCGCTTACATCGAAAAAAAAGATAAGGTGCGTGCTGCTGCTGCAGTTTCGAATGGGCTTTGATTGATTTGAAGAATTCGATGCCCTAATCCAAAATATAATCGTTGTGAAAACTTTCCTGCGGTTAAATTTCTTTTAATCATCTTTTAATGGGCTTTGATTTTTTTCTGATATTAATGGGTTGCATGCGTGTGCCGATAGAATACGAATTGTTTTATTTTGCCAGTAGCGTTGTTCACTGTGTATATATTTGCATATACATATATTGGCTGCTGTTCGTGTTTCCCAATTTGGGTAATGATTAAATAGATGTTATTAGAGATTGTTATTATACTATTGTAGAAATAATTATAATTTCATCATGTGTAGATGTGTAGAGTTTTGACGTAGTCATCTCTAATCTGTAAAGTGTGTAGATATTAATAATAAACATTAATACTCTCGTCGATGGGTGCTTGACTGAATATATGCTGACTTTAGTTAATCAATAAAAATAAGACAGAGAAAATATATTTTGTTGTTAAATAATTAATTATATTTAGAAACAAGGGTATGTTATATTCGGTGTGCTGCTGAACGCTGTTCTTGCTTGTTTTATATTTAGTGTTCGGAACGACCCTCGCCTTTACTTTTTACATGTATCTCAATTAAGCGCCAGTTTCTTATTTTTCTTGTTTCTTTTTAAATAATCCCAACACAAATACGATCTACTATTAAAGGTCATGTACTTCATTGTTGAATACAATCCTATACATCAGATATATTTTTTCCTAACAACAATTCATTTTTCTATTAAGTTGTAGCTTTCGAGTAAGCCAACTGAAGTAGAAGTCTTTACCAAATATTGACTGCAATCGTTGCCAATAACATTTTTTTAAGTTGATTTTAATCTAATAGAAGTTAGGCACAGAAAAGCCACAATTAGTGCAGTCAACCATATAATAAACTCTATAATGATGACACATGTGCAGGAAGCGAAATGAACAAAAAGCCAATATAATTTAAGCGCCCACATTATAAAAAATCAACAATTGGCCACAGGTGGTAACAAAAAAAAAAGATAAATAACAAAATAGCACATAAATTATGCCTAAAGAACGTGCTAACAATTGGATTACTTCGAATTGAAGTACAGAAAACACTTGACTTGTGCCAAGCACATAGACAGCACTTGGCAGGCGGCTCATTTATAATGCAAAATAATTGAAGAATTTTGTACAATGATTTTTCATTGCAAATCAGCAATATCATTAATATTTATTGATTTAAAAACAAGAAAAAAAATCGTTGTACAAGTGCTGGCATAATAACTATTAATATTTCATTGTTGATGAGAGGCACATATTGTGGTGTTTTGCATAAAGACACAAACAAAATAATAATAATAAAAGGCTCATTTATTTTTCCAAACAGCACGTGATTATTTTTGCAGTGTACCGGAACACGCTGCTTAGTGGGTGAAGCAGTGCTCCATGGGTGGCCAGGCAAAATATATAATTCTGAAATGTTTTAAGAGACGAGCTAATTTTATATATATGGTTTTTAATATGTATTTATTTATGTATTGATATTTGGTTAACGAATACCTAACTTATACGTATTAGTATCTCAAAAATATATTTATAAGGCATTGAAATGTACTTAATCATTTATATTCAGTATATACCTTTTAGTCAAATGAATCTGACTAAACTACATTTGCAGCTTTTTTTGCAAAGATATATTGATGACTCTATAGATTAGTCAGTAAATAGGAATACAAAAGATCTACGCAGCTAATCAAAATATAAAAGAAACAAAACACGCAAACAAATAAAATGGTCAAATCACCAAGTCAAAGCAATGATGATGGTAATGAGAACTGAAGCGTGCATAAATAAATAATTCCCACTGTTTAATTAATGAACCCAAAGAATTCGATTGTATAATCGGATTTATTTTGCAAGGAATGCACAAAACATGTTTATTTTTTTAACTTATGCCATTATTATTGTTGTTGTTGCTTCTGATCTAATCCTTGTCAGTTTTTTAAAGCTGCTGTTCCAAACCAAAATTTGCTGGCCTCCAATTACCAAAAAGCGCGTCGCCCATGGTGATGTAAGCCTCGAAGAGGGCATCAAAATTAATTTGAGGCTTATCCTCCAGTTCCTCGGAGTTCTTGGCTTCAGTTGGCTGTAAGCCGAGCAATATGATTGCTGCCACTGCGACAAGCGTCCAGTATAAATGTATACGCCGCATCATTGCCACAATTCTAAATAATAAATACGAATAATGCTGCTGCTTTTATAGGCAAATTGCTGGCGGTGACAATTTGCATGTTGCCACAGTTGGTGTGCAAGTTGCATTGTGTTGTGGCAAGGCAAATAAAACTGAGTTGATATGGCAAATATTTTGCTGATCCGCAGGTTAAACCCAGCTTGGGAAAAGCGGATCATGGACAAAAATGTTTAAGTAGCTTAGTTAACGCTTGTGAAGAGTTGACTCCAACTCATCTGCTCAGGAAGAACAACCACAAATCTGATGATTTGCATTTGATATGCGTGATTTTTATTTTGGCGTGGATAGGCATCACATAACAAAGTTAAACGCTAAACGATAAACGCCAGCGCCACCTACTTCATTAATCATTTTGGCCAAAAAGTTCAAAATCTTCAACTGCAGCTAGTAAGCAGACGTTAAATTAGCTCTTAAGATGATTTAATTGATCGCATGAGCTTTTGTTTAATTATAAAATTTAAGATTTGGGTCACACGATGCTCATCGCATTTGAGAAGCGGAAATTGTCAGCTCCACAACGATAGACACCCAAAACACCTCCCAGAAAGCCTTGAAAATAAAGAACGTCATAAACTATTTATATACATATGCTCGTATTTATGTACTTAAGTTTATATACAAGCAAAATGAATATGCAGGGCTAAGCATTCATGTGTCACATTCTTCATTTTGGCCAAGTCGTGAGAAAGGTGCTCCAATGAAAACGAAAGTCCACTCATGCCATTTCCCACAAGCCAAAGGGCCAAAATGCAGCAGAAACAGCAACAATAACAGCATCGGCAGCAGCAGCAGCATCAGCGTCAGCAGCAGCAGCAGGTTGTCACCGGTTTTCAACCGGAGTAGCAGCAACAATCCAGCAACAACAACATCATTATCATCATTTCACATAATACGCAATCGATTGTATTATTTGTGTCGTGCTTTTGTTTTTGTATCTTCTTCTTTTACGCGTATTATAAGACAGTTTTGGGTGCTGTTGTTGTTGCCGCTGCTGCGGCTGCTTCATCTTATTGTGGCCAAATATTTCGATATCTTTGAGTTTTCAGTTCAGTTCAGTTCAAGTTCGCGTTTCGAGCGGTTAAGTTTGGAATACACGCGTCGGCCAGCTAAGCGCATTAGCTGCAAGACTAAAAGGATATTGCACTAAAAGGATAATGCTTTTGTGTTACTTCGACTATTGTGAAGTTGTACACTAAAAGTGTATTTGTTAACGAAACCAAAAAAGAAACTAAATTAAATATTTATAATAATAAGAAAAGCGTGAAATTATTAAACAAAGCAAAGGTAAATGGAACGTGTGCATGGATGAAGAATATTTGTGTTAAACAAAATAAATAATTTTATTTATGTAAAAAATGTGAATTGTACAACAAATGCAACTTATAAATCGTTAAGGACAATTAAGCGATTTAACTCAACGAGAAAAACATGTTTTACTTGATCTGAAATGGCAATTTAACATATAAGTCAGACAAATTAAGAACATTTTAATAAACTCATTTAAAATACATAAAAGACTCAACATTTAAATACAATATTATGACCACAAAACAAATTTGGCAGTTTTTATTTTATTTTTGGAACTTAAAATGAATTTGTTAAATTATATTTCTCCCACGGGATTTACTTCCCACGCAAATCCCTGTTCAGTGATTTCTACCTATCAAAACAAGATTTGATTTATAGATTTATCTCTGAAAGTCTGAAAACGACAATTAAATAAATGCATACTGTGCTGTCCACTCATTTTTCATTCAGGTAACTGCAAACCGAAAATTTATAAAACATTAATCTTCCCAAACAAAACACAGTCTATCAACACAAAAGTATCCCATAAATGGATGTTAAATTTATTTTTCCTCACAAAAGCCTGACAGCCAACAAGAAAGTAGGGAAGCTTGAAGTATTAACTCTTCACACATCAAATATCGCTTATACTTCAGATAAGCCCTTCAGTGTCAGTTGAAATTCTGTTAATCTTCCATAAATAACCCAATAATATTGCCAAACTCCGTTCTCCAATCTATCCATAAGTAAAAAGCAATGCGGATACAGATCCGATGATTCGAAAACTTTAAGTTGCGGCACACACACGATGCGATCAGCACAATTTGAAGTGGGAAACATTCTTCAACTTGTGTTACGCACTCAATTGAAGTCAGACCATAATGACAGCCACTTGGGGTAAATGCCAAATTCCAGTCAATGCCGGTACTGAATGTCTGACAAAAGCCCCGAACTTTAGTCTTTTTTTAGGTTGATATAAGAAAACTGAAGTTAAGTTTTATGCAGATCCTTTTTCTCATCCTCATTAATTCTATAAATTCCACTTGAATGATTTTGGAGTGGGTTTCTGTCGTTTGGCGTATAATTATTTATTTGAACATATCAAAATTGGATTGCTATAATTAGATTCTAGAGTAGAGCGAAACCAGTTCCTAACCAAACGATGCCATTTAACTGACTGCGGTCATTTGACATCGTTAAAAATGTATGGTGTTGGTAAGCTAAAACTTGCTGCCATATTGGCACCCCGGCCAAGAAGTACAGAAAAAAAAAGATTAACCATTTAAGCATGTTCCTTAAGTTCATTTCCAGAATTCAAATTATAATAATTACAGATTACACAATGCGGAATCAATGTGATTACAGCATAGCAAATTCAAAAGCTAAACAAAACATCTTCATTTGTCAGCATTTGGAGTTCAAGAAACCATTCAATAGCGATTTAATAGATTTATCCATTCACTTTTTAGGCCGCAATGCAAAGCTGTTATCTATCTAAATATTTTTTATGGCTTCTTTTTCTTCTTCTTGGCTTGCTTGTCTCACTTTTTTGTTGACGGATCATTGAAAACAATGAGAAATAAAACAGTTTCCAGTCAAAATACATGAAATGATGATGATGAAGATGATGCGGCTGAATTCGAATGCGGGAATGCTTCCTCATTGTCAGCGGGTATTACGGCGCAATGTTTTGACTCAAACTGCTCTTGATAATAACCCTGAATATGTCGAATGTACAAGTATCGTTTGTTACGATTTGCTCTTGGACTTGCTTACAATAAGTTGTACAACATGAATTGTACTGCATTTGCATAATGTAATTGTAATTGTGTTTTTCTTCTTACTTATTGCTATTTCATACAAGTATCTGAATTGATCTGTGCCTTTGACATTTGGATTGTGCTTTTGGCAGTCATTAAAATACAATTAGATGTTGGTTAGATAGTCATTATAAAAATTATATAGCACTAGTTGGCTTACAGTTTATTGACATACGCTGAGGTTATTGACTGCCTGACAAAATACAAGTTTATTATTTTATTTTAAAAATGATTTGTTTTCCTTCTTAAAAAACCCACCATAAATTGTATCATAAGAGACGCGCCTTAAAATAAAATATGCTTAATTGTCAACAAATTAGTTTTGCATAGCTTTATATATTATTGAATAATTTTTACATCATCAGTTGAAACCAAGGCAACTTATATAATCGATTAAGTTATCAAATGCTTGCCGCAGACAGTTAAAATTGGAAAATAATTAAATGCTGATTTTTTCATATGCTTCTTTTTGTGATTTTTTTTTCTTTAGCTTTTTGTTGGCCAAACAAAGACAGAAATTCATTCGCTTTTTGGCTTGGCAAATTGTGGGCAACTACCGTTTATTGTTTATTATATATATTATATATATATTACATATTTGTATGTGTATATGTGCATATGAATTCAGCCTGTTTGTTTATTTTTGGAGCGTAGTTCCATTCAGTCAATCAGTTCTTCAATTTCATTTCGGCCCCTTCATTTGACATGATCTTCACAATGGGCCACTGTGCGACGCACAAGTGTTTTGCCTTTTGCCTTTTCGGCTTTTGAATGTTTTGGCTTCCTTACACAACAATCAAAACGATTGCAGGCACTTTTCATGGCAAAAACCCTAGACTGACTGCACATACAAAACATGTCAAGTGTGCAGCTGGCAAGTTCGTTGCCTAAGTCTTTTGTTTTCACTCTGCAAAATCACTAAATAATGCCGCATAAAAATCGTACAGTAGTCTACTCCAGCTAAAGTCTAATATGCAGACAGACAGCTTGCGCACTTTATCATTTCAAAAGATTATAATGGGCTGTCAATAACTTGACCTTAGACAACACAGAAAACACTTTCAATTTAATAGCTTCAATATTTATCTTGTCTTTGAATGATTATCAATTAGTCGCATTCTACTAAGATAACTTGACACGTCAACTTAGACTTTTGATTAATTAAACGATTGGCAGCACGTTGCAAATTGGAATAAGCCAATGACATTAGCCAGAAATTAATTAAAACTATTGAGTTCACGCACCAGCCAGTTATATTCAGCATAAGGACTTTTTGGCTATAAATATATAAATCACTCTATTAATAAAACCAATTAAGCAGAAAATTGCAAAGCATCTGCCACAGTCAGCTCTGTTTTTATTAGGCATAAAGTGCGTACATATACACATGTGGATTCAACGCAAATTGTGATAGTTATTTGAAGGTCATTAACCAACACAAATATGGACATTGATTTCCTTTTATTGTGCTGCTGGTTTTCTGAGAGATAAGCTGGGCATTTTTACGCCATGCATCACAAATATATGGCTAACTGGCGGATCGAATTTGACTGTGTGCTGAACCCACGCAGTTGCCGTTAAAATCACCGACAGTGCCGTTAATAAGTTCATGCACGAATTTTATATGGCATTTGTTTTGATTTCATAAATTAGTATTGAAAGACGTCTAACACTTCGCTCGATATGGTTACGTGTGTGCGTTAGAGCTGCGGCACACCCCAATGTGTTTGTGTTAATGCTAATTAAGTGGCTCGATGGCTCTCACGTCGCTTTATATTCAAATGTTTTCAACAGCATGTTCATTTTAATCAATGAATGTTTATTGATTCATAATTTATCAATCAGTCTAATGCATAATGTTTGGTAAGCGTGCAATTTACATATTGTTTAACTATTGCTTATAGCATGCCCCGGTTACGATTACGATTGCTGCCACTGTTGCTGCCCCTGCTACTGCTGTTGATTGGCGCCGCCAAAGCACAAGGCAACTTTGAGGATGCGGACAAGGCGATGGATTACACCGATCAGCAGTTTGATTTGCGTCACACCATACCAGGAGAGCCCGGCATTGACTATCCCATACTGAGCGAGGTGCCCAAAACGAGCTTCATCTGCAAGGGTCGTCATGAAGGTAAGAGACAATATGTCAATTTAATTATGTAACATATTATATAGTTAGGCTATTAACTAATTTTTTTTAGTTTTTATTTGTAATTTGAATTAAAATTTGTACTTTTTAAACTTTGCTCTTAAATATCTTTATCCAATTTCAATAAATAAAATTAATTACAAATCTTATGATTTGACTCTTAGATTCAGTTAAATTCGAAGTGAACTGTTAAGCTACCTAACTGTATTGTTATTAATATACAAATTATATAAACTAGACCAATTTGTATATTTTTCTCTTTTTTAGCCAAAACAAATTATTCAATTGGAATTAAATTCGCTACACACACACGTTTAAATATTTTTGGTGATGAATTACTATTAAGATAAACCTTAAAATGCTAATCTTCTCTAAATTTTGATTGATCTCCGTATCGCTCTCTAATAATTAAATTTACCAGAAATAATATCAAACAGTATCTTATAAGCACATGTTTTGTTCATGATATCGCGATTACGGCGCGACCTTCAGCAATTTACTAAGCCGGATTAGAGCCTTTCACAAGGTTGGCAAATTTGGAATTCTTGACAGCGATACTTTTCAATTAATGCGATCAATAATGATGTTTAAATCATAATAAATGCATAGTGATACAAGTGATTTTGTGGTGCTTAAACTTAAACCAAATTAACTGCAGCGAAGTGCGAAAAGCTAAGAAAAAGCAATAGAAGGGGGAGAGGATGGAAGGGAGAGAAATTCAACTGCACAGCTTTTGTCTTAATTAGGCTAAGCTGTCCTATAATGTATAATATGCATTGCCTTTTATTTATGGTTTTTTTTTTTAAATTTAAATCTCTTGTCATGCATATTATGTGCCACACCGAGTTACAAAATGGTTACCTCAAATATTGTTAATTATATTCATATGTAATGAATATTCAAATTTGTATATCTTAATTATATGTATTTATGTACATAATTATTTTCTTTTTCCAGGCTACTATGCGGATGTGGAAAGTCGATGTCAAGCGTTTCGCATTTGCGCTCACACCGCACGCAGTGCTCAGGGTTTTGGGTTTCTGTGTCCCAATGGCACCATTTTTAGCCAGCAGAATTTTGTGTGCGATTGGTATCGCAATGTGGACTGCGATCAATCGGAGCGTTACTATGACATGAATCGCGACAATAGCGTCGGCAGCACACAGCAGATGATGGAGCGGGTGCGCCAAATGATGGAGTATCCTACCCAAACTATAACGAAGGCGCTGCAGGAGCAGCCACAGCACAGTAAGCATCGCACTCTCAGCAAGGATCTGAGCAGTGCTAGTGGAGTCCTGAACCAGCCCACAGACGTCAGCTCTGAGGATCAAATACTGCATGGTGAGGACATCATGAGCGAAGCTCTGCCGGCACCAGCTGAAGCAGCAGCACTTCCAGATGGCGACGACATCTATGTGAATAGCCTGGGTGAACTTTCATCCGATCCGGGCATTCAGTTTGATCACACAAATGCGCACATCATTGCCGAATATCCACGTGAGTATCACTACATGAAGCAGAAGAACTTTGCTGAGCGTGTCAATGCCGGCTTGGAGCTGCCTAGCGACTCTCCAGCTGCATCCAATGAGCAAATGGCCCCCGACTACATCAAGCAGATACGCAACACCAATGAGGAAGCCACACAGCTTGATCTGGTGTCCAACATTAACAATCTGCTCGAGGATGTAGTCACCGATTTGGATCCTAGTGTCTCCGGCTATCAATTAATGGCTCCGCACAAGGTAAAGCAGCCATTTCGATTTCTAAGTCGAGGCTTTACCTCGCAAACGAAAATTGATGCCGACAAGGAAGGCAGCTCATCCTATTTGTACAATAAACCCAAACAAACACCGGGCACAGTCAGATTTACGGTAGGTCAAATGAGTAGCTGATCAAATAACTCAACATCTGTTGCATCTCTATTTATAGCAATCTATCTAAGCTATCTTTTCCGTACCCCCGAAGAGAGTATTTTGGCGCCAAATAAATTTTCTAATCAGTCGTTTCTATATACTACTAAAATACACTTTTCATAGAAATTGGAAATGAACTTTGTAAATTTTAAATTTATTATTATAAATCAGAAAACTTTCTGGTTTTAATGCGATATTGAACAAAATACTATTACTTCAAGGGTATTAAATCTTCGGTATACCGAAGAGTAGTCTTCTCTCTTGTACTTCTCAATTCCAATCTTCATTTCTTTATCTTTCTCTTTCTATTCATAACACTTTCGCTATTCTATCCAACTATCGCCTACAATTTCGTCTATCACGCACATATCCTAAACCACACAAAACCATCAACAACAATTACCACTAAAGCCCAATGAGATACCGATTGATGCTCACAAAGACTTTGAACACAAGCTTAACTTCAACAATAATGATAAAACCACAAGCACCACCACAACCACTGAAATTCCCATAACTGACGAAATCGAAGGTTTGCTAATAGCACCTGCCCTGCCGCCAGAGTTTGAAGAAGACACCATTAGCTCCACAATTGAAACCACAACAGAGGAAGCTCCACTTGCTCCTAGCTACATCAATGAGCTGCCACTTATAGAATCCATAGGCCAAGCCGCTGCACTGACCGCCAGCATAACGTTGGGCGATAATCTGCAGCAGCTGCAGAATGAACCACAAAGTACCGCAGAAGCTGATAAAACGGATGTGGATGCGCAGGCGGAGAAACTGCTTCTTGCTGGCGTCAAACAGACCTCACATGACGAGGAGTCAGCGTTGCGTACCAATAAACTAACGCAGGACAGGCCAGTAAGCACCACAAGCACCACAAGAGCTCCACCAGCAATAACCACACCAGCCATGCTCACATCCACAGAAACTGTGACGGAGATTAGCAGCACTCAGGAGCGCATTCGCAGCTATCGACGCTTTGCACAAAAGCGAGTTGTTGGCTCGGGTGGTGCTTTACGGCGACAAGTGAATACTCCGCGCAGCACAACGCCCACCACAAGTAAAAGCACCACGAGCACCACACAGCGCTCAACCGCTGCCACACGCAGCTATTTAGAAAGACTGGCTGCAAGTCGTTTGCGTCTATCGCGGTTATCACTTGCCACTAAGCCAACAACAAAAGTAACAACATCGGCAACCACTCCTACCCCGACCACAACTGCAACAACAACCACTACGGGATCGCCTTTGTCCTATGTACGCCAAAGCGGCGATCAGGGTCCCAATAAGAAGATTTCCGTGCGTGACATTGAGAAGGAAACGGCTCAGCCGCAAGCCAGCTGGGACAGTGTGCAAAACAATTTGCAACGCTTTCAAGTGCAGCGCGGCAATCGTGTTTACACTCCGGCCCCACGCTCCACAAGCAATAGCAGTAGCAGTAGCAGCAGCAGAAGCATCGCCAGACCCACAACCAGCAGACCCACTACAACGACATCCGTTCAACGTGGCCGCAATCGTCATTCCAATTATCGAACTCAACCACAGGTGCAGCGAACACGTGGGACAACCACGCCACGCAGCACCACAACAACACAACGCACCACTGCCGCCGCTGCATTGTCTACACTATCACAGCAAATCTCTGCTTTAGCCACCGGCTATAGTTATACTCCGCCATTTAATCCACTTAATCCACACATTCAAACATACAACCACAATAATGCACCCACAACCGCTGCAACACTAACTGCAAGCGCCTCACCACAACTGCAACAACAACAGATAAAGCTGTCACAAGCCACTTCAAGTCTTAATCCTTCCTCTGCCTTCCTGCCATTTGATAAGTTAACGCGTGCCATTGTTGATGACTCCATTTTACAGAACTTTAAGAGCAGCCACGCCCAGAGAACAACCAAAGCCAATGGCTACAGCAGAAATTCACAGCAACCACAGCGCTCCACGAAGCCAACAACAAGCAACAGCTATCATTATCCAAAGCCAGCAGCAGCACCACCAGGTAATCGCTGATTAAGCAAATGACAAATATAAGAAACTGCTGAAGTAGCCAAATTTTATTGTAGTTTCTGCTAAATCCTGTTAAAAAGTTAAATAAAATAAATCTCATTTTGCAGCTCTTGCCAGTCTGAGCATACCACAGCGTCCTCAGCAACAGCAGCAGCAACCACAACGTCCTCAGCAACAGCAGCAGCAACAACAACGTCCTCAACAGCAACAGTTGCCTTCAATAGAGCTTCCCAATATACCAGGCATTGTAATTGCTCGTGCAGAGGGGCAACGCATTGCGCCAAATTCAGCCAGCAGCATCATCTCATCTCTGATCAATAAGCCACAAACGAAGAGCTCCCAATCCAACTCCTATGTGGCGCTTGACGATTTTCTCAATAATAAATTTGGACAGGCAACCACAGAAAATGTGAATGTTGCAAGTCCTGTGACATTGCAGCAACAGCGGCAGGAACAGACCGTCCAACAACAGCCACAACATCTAGTCCAACAGCAACAAGATCAACAAGCACAGCCTGTGCCACAGAAGCAACAGCATCAGACATTGCAACAGCAGCAAAATCAGCAACATCAGCAACATCATCAACAGCAGGTGCAACATCAGCAACATCAGCAACAACAGCAGCATCAGCAACAACAGCAACATCATCAACAGCAGGTGCAACATCATCAACAGCATCATCAGCCAAATGAACAGCAACAGCAGCAGCTGAGCTACATAACACAGCGATACCAACAGCAACCACAAGAGCAGCAACACTTCCATACGCAGCAGCTGCAGCATCAAGATCAGCCACGCCATCAGCAACAGCAGAACCATCCACTTCATCAGCAACACCATCAACAACATCATCAGCAGCACCACCAGCAACACCATCAGCAACAACAACATAGCCAGCAGCACCATCAGCATCAATCGCATCCACAGCAAATCAATTACCAAACACAATTCCAGCAACAGCCTTATCAACAGCAACAACACTTCCAAGCACAGCAAGAATTGCAACGTCCTTCCATACATTCCATTCAACAGCCCTATCTAACGGCCAACATTTTTGTGCCCTATCAGCAGCAACAGCAACATTTGCCGCTTTTCCCACCACTGGCTGGAGCAGCAGCAGCAGCAACGACGCATGTTGTAGCTGGACGTGTCCACCAGGTGGATCATTTAAATGTGCCATTGCCGGCACTACCCAATGGTTTGATACCAGCGCCCATATTGCAAGGGGCGCAAAAGCGCAGCGATGTCAACATCAACCAGCTGAAATTGACCAGCAGAAAGAAGGATCAGGGTCAGGAGGTTGCCTTCTATGCGGGCCGCACATCCTACGAGGTGCCGCAGAGCAGCGTTGGTCGTCTGCCCAATGATATAACGCATCTGAGGCGAATACGCCAGCAACGCTATTGAGAGCAACATCACGAGCGATGAGATTACTACTACTATCAAGCTATTAAGTTATTATTTATGTTGCTAAGTGTTTAGGTTAAGTTAATTCAATTGTATATTATTATTATCTTCGATTCTTTTGCAAATATTTATTGACAAATAAAACGATAATTTTGTTGAAAACGAATCTTTGGTGTTTGTTGTTGATTTTGCATTTCTTCATTGTGTAAGTTTTATTGTTTAAGTGTTTAGAATTCTTTCTTATTATAATGAATATAAATACAATACAATGTTTTACTTGTACATGTTGCTATCATAATTATTATTTATATTGTTTAACAATATAATCCATTTTGAATAGTTTTCGAATGTGGTTTTTTTTTATGGTTTGTTTTGTTGCTTTAATTGGTGTCAAACATTTTCTATTTACGGTTACAGGCTTACCTTAATTAATGCTGTGCACAATGCATTTATCATCATCATTATCATATTCAATATCATTATTATAATTATTATCATTATAAATATAATTAAACGGTATGGCATGGAGTATTTGTTTATACATACAAAATTGAACTAAATTATCAATTGGCATATGCACAAATTAAACATATCAAATGAAAAAAAACACTTTGTGATGTCAAGGAATAGCACGATCCTCTCGATGTAAGTGCGAAGCAAAATAGGAAATGTTAAGTATTCGCATATAAATATAATTAAAACTAAAAAGGTACAAACATAAAAGTACTAAAATTAATCCAAATAATTTAAATTACGTATAATATATAAACAAAAATTATATATATATATATATATATATATATATATATATATGATTGTTTATATATTATACTTAATAATATATAAAGTCGCCCACTTTTAATGGAGCCTACATAAAATGTACAGCAGTTCGATTTTTACAAAATGTTTAAAATGATTACAATGGATCAGCAATCGGCATTAAAAGCAACATGAACAGCAGCATCAGCGACCGCCTCGTTTCCAGTCTGTAGTCCAGCTAGGTAAGTCACGTTTTAGCCATTCATTGATTATATACAGAGCAGCCAGCTGGATCTAACAGTTGATTAGGATGCTGTTCGGTCCTGGATTTGTGTATCCGAGCGTGCGCTCAACGCGTGACGGCCATACGATATTTCTGCACGCGCACGCGTACTCAGGGAAGCGAATTGATGTTGAATACAGGCGGTGGCACAGCCGTTTGCTCGACAGAAATGGTCGACATCGTGGTCGTTGCTGCTGCTGCTGCTGTTGCTACTGGAGATGCTGTGACAGCTGTTTCTTCCTTTACCTTCTGTGGCGCATGCAGTTGACAGTAGACCTTACGATCCTGTTCGATCAGGCTCCAACTGGCGACCCGCGCGCATGGCACATGTGCGGACGCCTTGCAGGCACGCTGAAAGCAACATACATTGGCTCCCGACTGGGCACAGTGGACGCACTGATAGCGCGTGCTATCCCATACAGCTGCATCCAGGCCATTCACATGGGCACCAATCAGCTGAATGTCGTTTGCCCACACAGCGCAATCCTCGTGCATCCAAATTTCGTAGCCATGCTCCGAGGTCTTCGACATTCCACGAAACGTTTCCACGAACTTTGTCTCGTGACTGCAATCCAGCGGATCCTGTGAAGAGCACTGCGATTCATTCGGATCATCGCTGCAGGAGTAGACACTGTCGTGGGTTTGCTTGCGTTTTCGCTTGTGCTGTCGAAGATTGGAAAAGTTGTAAATCAAGGCAGAGACAGCACTTAAAATAGTTTACATGGAATGGTTAAAATTATGGTCTCTTACCATGGGCTTTTGGACTTACCATGGTGATCTTGGGTGCCTGCATAATGTTTGCCAGCGTCGCTGGCACCACGGGCAGATTGCGTTCCTGCAGCTTGACCATGTCGGCGCGCTTGCGTTTGCTCACAAACAGACCGTCGATATCGTTGGTGCCCGCGGGCACCTGCACGGCCGTGCGATACTCCTCGCAGTCGATGGACACCAGATAGGGTCCGAAGAGATCGCCCAGTCCGAGCTTGTGGGGACCACACTTGCAGAACACACAAATCCAACTCGAATCGGTGGTGTCGGCATCGTAGCGATTGCTCAGCGTTGAGCTATGCATGCCGCGCAGATTTTTGCGCTCGTGCGGCGCCTTTGTTTGCTTCTTCTTCGTCTGTTTTTCGTTGACATCCTCCGCGCTGTGCGTGTTCTTAATGCTAATGCTGCCATCGGGCTTGATCATTATGAATGGTGATTTGAACCTGAGATCTGGAGGGGCAGCGACGCCATTGGGCGCTGGTGTGCTGTCCTCGTCCGTGCTGAAATTCTTGCGTGCGCCACCAGCGCCACCTTTTTTGTTCCCATTTTGTTTGGCGCCGCTCTTCCCCGCTGGCTTTTTGCCCTTGGGCGTGTTCTTTTTATTTTTCTGCTTCTTAGTGTTGTTGTTCGCCTTGGAACTTGGCTGCGTTTTGACTGCTACAGCTGCAGCAGTTGCTGCTGCTGCTGCCACTGCTACTGCTGCTGCTGTTTCGCTGAGCTTACGCGCTGCAAGTGCAGCTGCTGCAGCTGCCGATGTGCTTGGCTTGTCATCATCACTGTCCAGCTGAACAATCTCCACATCGGGCACTGGTGGCGGCGGCTGCCTCTTACGTGTCGGCTTTTTCTTCGGTTTCTGCTGCTCCTCGATGCTGAAACGTAACAGCGACGGGTCCATGCCCATCGAGAGTCGACGCGGCGGCAGACATCGCGTTGGCGGCGTACGTGGCACTTCTTTGGCACTCGCTGCCGTTGAGGCGGCAATTGCAGCTGCAGCTGCTGCTGTTGGAACAGGTGATGGCTGCAACTTAATGGGCGCCTCTGCTGCTGTTGTTGGCTTGGGGCTGTGTATGGGACTTGGCAGCGTAGACTTCATCGCCGCTTTGGTTGCAATGGGCCGCAGCTCAGGCGTTGGCGCCGGTGTTGGCGGGCTTTGCGCTGGTGGTGTGCTGGCTGGTGCTGCTTTAGTGTGCTCCACAGATTTTTCGTTGTTCAGTGAGAAATGGGCGCTTAAGTCGTGCTCGGCGTGAGCTGAATCTGCTGCCTGCTCGGCGGGCTCATCTTCAATGCCGGCAAACATTTTCTCCAGCTTATCTTCCACCTCGTTAAAGTGACAGGGCTCTGCAGTGGCCGCATCAACAGCAGCAGCTGTAGTTGCTGTTATTTTTGGTGCTGTTGCTGCTGGCAACGGCGATTGTTTATCCGCTGGTGACGCTGCTTCATCCTCATCATCGTGCACACTGACCGCCGGCCTGGCATCTATGTCGCCCTGCTCCACCAATGCCGGCGAGGCGGGCGTATCTGTTATAGTCTTGTTATTGTCCATATGCTGTTGCTGCTGCTGCTGTTCCACTTTGCCGGATGGCGGCTCACTCGCATGACTGCTGTGCGTCGCAGCGCTTGAACTGCTCGAGCTACTGCTGCTGCTGTTGCTCTGCGGACTGGGCGGTGGCATCGTCGGTTCATTTGATGCACTTGTGGCGGCGGGCAGCTGTTCATCCGCAACCTGTTGACACTGCAGGTGCTGCTGTTCAGTAAGATTACGTTGTAGTAATGCCTGACGCTGCTTCTTAGTCTTGGGATTGTCCGTCGTTGTGTCGTTGTACATCGTGGAACTGTTACTATTCTCGGTTGCAGCAGCAGTAATTGTTGGCGTTGCTGCACGTCCATTCTCCTGTGGCAGCTCGTCCGCGTGTTCTAGCTGTGGTTGCTGCTGCAGATGCTGTTCCTCCTTCCTGGCTGCAAATAGCTGGAACTCACCATTTTTGGGCGAATGCTTGGGACTGCAACTGTTGCTAAGCGGGCTCGGAGTGCTTTGTCTTTTCACATTATCGCTGGGCGTCAGGCGCATCACTTGACTCGCTTTGCGCTTGCGCCGCTTGCGACTATTGCTGCTGTTGCTATTGGACTCCAGCGACTCTTCGTTCGAGGTGGTCATGTACGGCGATTCAGGCGCCTCGACCAGTTGTTTATCCTCGGCATTCGTGCTACGATATGCGGCAGATGTGGATAGATCTGTTATGATTGGTTGTGGCTCCTCGTGCGTCGTCTGCGGCTGCTCCTCGTCTGGCTTGTGCTTCGACAGCATGTCGAGATTCGTCAATTGCGTGTTGCGGGAATGCATTTGTGCTGTATGTGTTTGCTGTGGCGATGTCTGCCGATGCTGCTGCTGCTGTGGTGGTGGTTGGTGCTGCCTCAGCTGCTGTTGCTGCTGCTGCTGAAATTGAGCGCTGGTCATGTGAGATGATGGCGGCGGTGGTGGTGCTAGATGCTGATTATGATGCGTTGGTGGTGGTGGTGCATAATGCAAATGTTGCTGATGCTGTTGCTGCTGTTGTTGTTGCTCCTGCTGCATATGCTGCTGATGTTGCTGCTGCTGCTGCGGCTGATGTGGTGCATAATTGCCAACGCTTGCATGCAGCTGATGATGCAAGTGCAACTGATTATAGTCCAGCGGCGACTGCGGCGTTGGCGGCGTCTGTGGTCCATTGTATTTTGGCGGCGTCATGTTATATGGCTGCTGCTGTTGCTGCTGCTGGTGATAGTTGCGCAGCGGCGAGGCTACAAATGGAAAGCAAATGATTTAACACAATTTCGTATTAAGCATATAAATAATAAACGGCTATATTTTAAGATAGTAGGAACGGGTAATCCTAACAAAGAAATGTAAATTCAATTACATTCTGTTCAAACACTTACGCTTCTTGGCATGCTGCTGCTGCTGTTGCATGCTATGGGTGGCCAGTTTGCCTGCCGCGCCAGCCGCATAGGTGCACTCCTTGCTGGTCAACTCAGTGCTCTTTTGCATGTTCTTCAGCTGCGTCAGCTTAAAGTTCTCGTCACGGTTCTGCATGTAGTGCGATGGCGGCACATTGTTGTTGCCGCTGCTGCTGTTGGTGTTGACACTACTGCTGCTGTTGTTGTTATTGTTGTGATTATTGTTGTTGGGCGGGGTACTCGGCGGTGGCGGCAACAGCGACTCGCAATCGGCAGCGCCATTTGCATTCAAATATTTACTGGCAGCGCTAGCAGGCGACGCCGACGCAGGCATGCCCGGCAAGTGTCCTTGCTGCGCTCCTGCGGGCGTATTTGTGGTCAGATTGTGACTGTATCCGAATTAAGAAAAAACGTAAATATAAAATTAATATGGAGATTTCGTATGTAAAGAGCACGTATTCTAAGTTGAAAAACTAACACTACACACAAATCTATTTAAATAAATATATTAGTTACTTTAAGCTTTAAAAATCATAATTAGCTTATAGCATTATACGCTTTTTGTACACAGCACCAAAATATAAAAATGCGACAGAAATAATGGAAAATCGGAGAATATTTTGCATATTATAATATGTATAGTATACATAGTAGTATACATAGTATACATAAATTATACTAATTTTTGAACATCTAAAAATGCAAAGATGTTTCTATCAGATTTTAAGGCTCTGCCTAAGCATATAGTAAATGTTGCTTACATCGTTGGGTAATTATGTGGTGCATGTAAATGTTGTTGTTGTTGCTGCTGTGATTGCTGCTGTTGTTGTTGTTGGCCAGTTTTAGTTAGCGCTGGCGCAGCACTGCGACTCGACTGCAGCGACAAATCCATGGAGTCAAAGGGCAATGTTCCAGTATATGGCGGCGCCAGCAACGGATTCATTTGATGATGATGATCCAGCTGCAAGACAATACAAAAGATTAGATGCGATTGACCAACAACAAACAAGGCATGTCCATAATTGAAAATGCAATTGGGAGAAATAAAGAGAAAGACGATGGGGCGGGGAGTTAACTACGGGTGGTTGTTGGAGTTTGGTGGCATGCTTTTTTTAATTCTTTTTGTGGGATACGACGAATGAAAACTACGCTAATTACGTTTTTATGATTGGCCGACATAAAATTGTAAATGGCATCTGGAGGTGGCGGCGGCGGCGGCTGAGCGGACGCATGCCAGGCGAGGGGGGATCGCACCAGCGGCCGTTCGTTGGACATGTGCGCCAATTGCGGCTGTCGCGGTATATACGAAGGTATCTGCAGAGATGAGGTTCAGTTTGGAGTGCTTGTCTCTGCTGCTCGTCGGCGGCCAGATGAACAACAGCAGATACTTACTTGGAGGGGATTCCATGAGGGATTCTGTGCCGATTGACTCAAATGACCGTGCGGATGATTATTGTTGGACATGGTGTCTACACGGCGTAAAATGCTCAAAACTAACTGAGATCCTGCATAGAGAACAGCTGCAAATTTAAATTGGATTCTAAGTAATTTGATTGCCGACAATCGAGGCTAGGGGCGAGTCGGGGCGGAAAGCAAAAACGGTGATAGGCTGGATGTGCCAGCTTCAACACTTCGTGCATATTATCAACGAACACATAACTAAATTTGGAATTGAGCGAACCACTGCAAGCACACTGTCTATGGGGCCATACGGCATGTGCTACAACAATGTCATATCGCCCATTTGTTTACGTTAAGCGATGCGGCATTAAGCCGATAGAGATAGATGGAGAGAGAGACAAAAAGAGAGAGTTATTCAATTATTGCAGCTGATGTTAGTTTGCAGCACAAACAAATTTCGCACGCACTTTTTTTCACACCAACCAACAACCGCATCCACCCACTTGCAAAACTTTTCAGCGAGCGGTCCTTGAGCGATAACGCAGACAGTCGATTAATTATCGACTGTCGTCGGCAGCGTTGTTTTGCATGCCTGTCCCTGGTTTATGCTGCTGCTGCTACTTCTGCTTATGCAGGGCGCTACGCGAGAAACACGCGGTCTTTGGATGTATGAATGAATGTTTTGTGTTTTGGTTCATATAGTTTACGAAATCCCATTTCTTTGTTTGCTTGAATGTGGTTAACTGAATATGACTGGCAGGTGAGTATTAGTTGGGAGTTTTGCTGTTGATTAGCACTGTTTGCACAAATACCTCAATCGCCTTCTCACTCACTCGCAAGTGCAGCGCATTGCAGATTCGGTGTGACTGTTTTTGCGAATTACTTGTTTTGGGCCGAAAAGGCAGGCCAAAAGCAAACCAAGCCTTTGCCAAAATTACACAAATGCACGCACTTTGTTGTTAACTCATTGTTCCGTTTGCTCAATCAACTTGTCACTTATTTAAGAAATGCCGGATAGACGTACGCGTTTTTTATGCGTGCATTAATTTGTTTAAAACAAAATGTAATTTACGTGTGCTTCTGCTTCTGTTATGAGTGTGTGTGATTGTATGCGTATGCGTGTGTGTGCGTGCGTGTGAGTGTGTTTCTAATGAGTGGAGCTAGAGAACCACTGTTCTGGTTCCGCTTCCGCTTGAAGTGCAACATTGCGAGCTCACGCTTCACGCACATATTTAAAAAATGAGAAATTGATGAAAATTAGTTGTAAATTAAATGTTATTCCGCATGCATTTCAATTTATTTTTAATTTTTAATAATGAATTGAACGATAAGCTTGCAAAATGCCGCCATAACCGTTCGCGGGCAAAGCAATCAGCTTTTTGTCAAGTTCCCGCGCATTTGAGCACCTCTGCAGCCCTGGAATTGTATTTGCACTCTGAAATGCATATTTGTCGCTTGCACGCGCTTGCTTAAAACAAGTAGACATAACATGAATTTTAAGAAACGTGGTGCATTTATAGTATTTGAAGGATGTGATCGAAGCGGCAAAACTACACAAAGCCAACATCTATGTGAGTATAACTGTTGATAAATACAGCTGACTTCGAACATGCCAAAGAATGGTTTCAATCTCAAATTTTTACGCAGCTAATGTGTTGAAGAATAAAGGTGTTGACACAAAGCAAATCAATTTTCCGAATCGTACCACGGCAATTGGCGGGGTGATAGACGCATATTTGAGAAACAGTCAGGATCTGTGCGATGAAGTTATCCATCTGCTGTTCTCAACTAATCGCTGGGAACGCGTGAACAGCATCAAAAGAGATCTGTTGGCCTGCACGACTGTGATTTGCGATCGTTATGCTTACTCTGGAGCGGCATATTCAGTGGCAAAAGGACTGGATTTCGACTGGTGTTGTGCACCCGACCGTGGTCTCCTCAAACCCGATGCTGTATTCTACCTTAAAGCCAAGCCCGATGAGCTCACAGACCGTGGCAGCTACGGAGAGGAGCGGTAGGTAATCTCCTAATAAAGATAATCTGCAAACTCTGACTTGCATATCTCTCTGCTACAGGTATGAGAAACTAGACTTTCAGCGCAAGGTTGGAGAGGTATTCGATCGTTTATACGCACAAGAGTCAAGCTATTGGTATCAGTTCGATGCGAGCAAATCCCAGCAAGAGCTGCAGGACGAAATTGCCGCAATTGCTGATATAGTGTTGCAGCAGGCGGCAGAGCAGCCGCTGTCGAACCTGAAATAACGTTGGATTTCAACTGATTTACGTTCCGCACACGAATCAGTAATAATTTATAATGTACATAAATATATAAATCACCTCGAGTATTATGAATTCGAAATGGCCGTAAATTTATGGCAAATACATAAATACAGATATGCTAACGTGTTGCGTAGTGGCGTTGAAGAAAATTGATTTATGACCGCGATACGTCTGCATCTGTGGCTATATACAGACATATTTATACATCGCATCTGTTGGTTGCTCCATTGTATTTAATGTGTCTTAATTGTACATTTTTGATCTTTACAAATATTTGAACATACAAAAAGAGTGTATTACGGCTAAAACCACAGCAAGAAAAATAATTTACGCCTTCAACTTAGTTGCTAAATAATCCAAATTTGTTTGTGCTACCCATTGTGCTTGGCACTTGTTCCCAATTTGCGCGTTAAACAGATGTAATTCAATCCAATTCAATTCAATTCAT
This sequence comes from Drosophila nr. perissopoda 5 BK-2023a, assembly GCA_035044105.1. Lineage (NCBI taxonomy): Eukaryota > Metazoa > Arthropoda > Insecta > Diptera > Drosophilidae > Drosophila > Drosophila nr. perissopoda 5 BK-2023a. Next base: position 334,110 of record JAWNMK010000231.1, read on the forward strand.
AGATATCATAGTCAACATCCGCACGCCGACTGCGTGTACCTCCGGCTCCACTGCCAACTCTAACACCACCTCCGATGCCAGTTCCAGTTTTGGGGGCACGGGAGCGCAGCGTTAGTTGGCGATAACCCACACCTGGTGTATAATCAATGTTGCCAACAGCACCGCCACGTCCCTGAAGATTGGTCAATGTCGTCCTAAAACGCTTCTGTGCCTGATGATACGAGGCAATGTCGCCATAGCTGTGCTTCGGCCACATGCACTCACAGCCGGAAGGCACTGTGCGCGTCTCCGATTCCCAGCAGCCGCTGCCTTCGTTAAGGCGTATCAGATGTATGGTGCGATTAAGCTGAATGCACGAGAACCCAGTTGCCGAGCAGATCTATGAAGCAGTATTTTGTAAGTAAATTTGATTGGTTACAAAAAGGCAAGGTTAAACTGCATTTCACTCTGACGGGAAATGGCGAAAGAAGTACGCACCTCACGCTTCTCACCGACCCGCTCGTTGAGGAGGGCGCGCAGCAGGGGCAGCTCATTGCTGCGATAGTTGAAGTCATAGTTGTGCATCCTGGCTGGCAATGGGGCGTAGTTGTTGGCACAGGTGACCTCCACATAATGATTGGGCCGATATTCGCCATTGTCCAGCTTAACAGTCACACGATTCGTGGGGCACAGCGATTGATAGATGACCTGCAAGTGTACAGTGTGTGAACAGTGAGTGGGTGACAATGCTAAGAATCGAATATGATGTTGAAAATAAACATACACCATCGCCGCCATGTGGTTGTGGTGCTGGTGGTGGCATAACACTGCGCACGCGTCGCTTGCGCACATTTTGTATGCCATAGGGCAGTTGATCGCTTAGCTCGTCCGCATCATTGGTGGACGATACGGCATAGTCCTCCTCGCCCTCGAAGTCTATGTCACTTGCGGTTGCCGGATCGTCATTGCCGTACTGCTCCGGCTGTCCTAAATTCCTGCAATTGCATACATATGTATATTGGAATTTAAGCTTTGGCAATGAATTAGCGCCGCTCGTGCATCTAACGACAAACGCTACCGGAAACGGCGGCGGTGGCACGTAAAATGCGCTCAGTGGAAAAAAAACAAAGAAAAAAAAATTGCTTTTTACGTTGTCTATTTGCATGGCGTTAGATACTTTTTAGCTCGTTTTTTCTTTCCACTTTTTTTTATTTACAGCTGGCCAACAAAAGCGCATCATTTTGCATTCAACTGCAGCAAATGCCAATGAATTTTTTAGCTTTCATTTTGCGGCGTTTGCGCCCTTTGTCTGCCTGTCTGGTGCGGTGAAGGAGTAGATGATGTAGGGGGTGTGGCTTGGGGGTGCTGGATCTGGTTGTGGACACAAAGCTCCCTTCGTAACGCGACTGTCGTTGACTGCCAGCGGATTTCCTTTTTCGTTGTCAATGCTTGACGCTGAGCGGTAAAACCACCAGCGAGACCCACACCATCCATCCACCGCCCACCACCCACCAACCGTCCAAGTGCAACCGCTCGCCGCAGGGGTCGTTTACTTTTTTTTTGAAGCGCACTTCAGGCAAACACAACGGCTTTGAAAGTTATGTCGCAAAGTTTGCGAAAATGTTTAGGTACGAATGGATGCATTTTGGAATTGTTGCGTTCAGCGACTGTGGTGGCCCAAAGCAAAACAGCAGAAAATTAAAGCTACTTAATACTTATTGTTGCAAAAAAATATGCAAAATAATAACGAGACATTTAGGTGCGTTTTGCAGTTGAATTTTCAATTTAGTTACGCATTTTTTGTATATATATTTCTTAGACTAAATTTATGGCAAATGCTTTTTTTTGTTGGTATGAAACCCTTACTAAATTGTAGCATTTTTCCCCTTTTTAACATTTTTTTTTTACTATTTCCTAGATTTAAGCACATGAGAATCCGTGCAAATTTTCTTAATTAATTGTTTCTTCTCAATATTTATTTTTCTCTAGTATTTAATAAATGAGGTCTGAGCTGTAAGCTAATTTCATAGCTAAAATACTATATGTATATACATACATATATCAATACATATGTATATTGCTTCTTTTTTTTTAGTTAGCTGTAAGTCTGTTCAAGTTTCTTTTTCCCTATGAACTTGTCTGTAGCGCATTCAGCTGTTGACTTAACTTGAGCAGCAAATATTTTTTGCATTCGGTCTTTTGTCTTCAGCGTTTTATTGTTGCTTGATTCTGCTTGGCGTCGCATTACGTAATCTTTGGCATAGCCATCTCAATCGCCTGATCCTCCTAAGCCTGATCTCGCATGCAAAAAAGTCAAAAATGCTACAAAGAGATGGGAAGAGAGGGGGTGGGCGGGTAACGTCAGTGCAGCATAAAGCGAATCAGCTTAACTGCTTGCGTCAATGCTGTAGGTCTGGGATTTAGTTGATATGCAGAACAAAGCTGCAGGCAAATCCAGAAGCTATAGCTTGGAGCTTACTTATTGTCAAGCTGCTATCATATTTGGGCCACATTGAGGAATGTGCCAAATTCGTCTAGCTGTCCTTGCTTCAGGCCGGCCACATTTTGCCAAAACTTGCTAATTTTTTTTGTGCTCAGACTTTTTCACAGGGGTTGTGGGGGTGTGTCTATGTACCTGGACATGTAGCTGCTACTACGACTACGACGCTCCAGCGGCAATTGGTCCTCCTCTGTTTCGTATTCAGCTTCAGCTTGCCACACATTGTTGTCGCTGTCATTGTCGTTGCTGTTGTTGCTATTGTCGCTGTTGCTATTTTCGTTCATTCTGTTACTGCTAGGTGGGGCAGCAAACAGGCCTACACCTTGCACAGCCGCATTTAAGTCGGACAATTGCAAAAGGAAGTCATTGCGAGCTGCCTCAGGATCATCAACAAATTGTTGTTGCTGCTGCTGTCGTTGGTGTTGCTGCTGCGGTTGTTGTTGTTGTTGCTGCTGCTGTTGCTTCTGGGAATTTCCGTATAGTTTCTGTTGCGGCGGTAGCCATTTGGCCGACACTTTGTTGTAGTTATAGTTGTCATTGTTGTCATCAACGTTGTTCTCGCTCCTATCTGCCATGCCATCAATGTTGCTGTAGCTATAATCATTGTTGTTGTTGCTATTGCGGCTTTTGCTATGGTAGCTGCTGTATCTATTGTTCTGAAGCGCTGGCGTGGACTCATCGCAGGCCAATGCGAGTGATGTGCGCGTCGTCGGGCCACCAAATCGGGCCGCAACAATGGCCACCAACAGCAACTGTAATGGTACACAATAACAACGAATAGAAACAAGTTATATACACACTATGAGAAATATTACATTCTGATATAAAAAACCATTTCTTATTAAGGTGTTCGCTTTTAAAGTTCTTACTGCTGTTTTTTCCTAATAAATCCGTTCGTAGCTCGGACTTTCGAATTTCATAATAAACAGACACATTTTAATGTTTACAAATGTTTTTATATATTTACGATGCTCAATATTCATTTGATTTGATTAGCATGTAAAACTTAATATGGCCGCCAAAGTTCCGTAACTGGCTTAAATCTAACCACTAATTCAAGTTAAAATCTTACAGGCATTTGATTGATGCGAAAGTAAAGCATAAAAGAGACGCAGACGTAAAGTTCAATTCCCCTTTGAAAAGTTGACAATCAATGCGCCGGGATAATGTCAAAACCAAAAACCCCAAAAACCAAAACCGAGCCCAAACAAGTTGACTGAAACTTTCGAGCCTTGAACAGTGTCGTGCAGGCTGTCTGGCTGTGGGCCTATTTTGGGTTCGTTCGGACATCGAAAACTTTCAGCAGCCACCATTTGGACATGCCCCATGTCTGTAACTCTCCCCGTAACTGTGTTTGCCTGATGACTTTGATTATGTGGTCCTGGTATTCTTACTAACTTACTCTCCCTGTCACTCTCTCTCTATCTCTCTCTCCCTGTCACTCTCTCTCTATCTCTCTCTCGCTCTGATTCTCCTTCGAATAGAGCCATTGCGACGCGTCATCGCATTTTGGGTGTTGCTTTGAGTCCTGCCCCAGGCTGACTGGCTGGAAAGCTGCATGGGGGCTTTTGAGGCCACCGTGCAACGCATGCGATAATATGCCGCACGCGTTGCTCATAGTTATATGGAACATATGTATATTATGTACTTTATAGGTATGTAATCGTATATTTCACCACATTCATAATAAGCACACGATACGTGACCAAATAGTTGGCGCCTAAAAAGAAATGCTCAAAAACTATGCAAAGTGGGAAGGGGCGATAGGATGTTCTTATTGAATACCCTAGAAATCGGTTAGTTTAGGGTAACTTGGCTTGCAACAGATATGTCACATAAGTAATATGCTTCTAATTTACTATATACATATATCAATCACAGGAGCATATATCATAGATCTATGCGTGTTTTACACATGAAATGGACTTAAATAACTCAGAATTTAAGGAATAATCTTTCAGCACTTAGTAAAACCACAATAAGTCTTCCACTTTGGACCACAAGTTCTTTTATCTCGGGCTAGTTTTGCATGCATGCGATACAAAAACATACATACTTACATGGATACATTAAGATGTATATCTAAATAGTATATACATATATAGGACTATAAGTTTCTTGTTGCTGTGGCTTTATAAGATTTCTTTTTATGTCTGCTGCTGTGGCATTTCCTGCCTATCGTCGCCTGGCTCAGAGCCTTCCGCAGAACTTATTTTATTTTTGCCCCGGCCACCCGTTTTCCCCAAGTAGACCAAGTTTGGGGCAAGTTTGTCAAACTATTTGTATGGAATTCACAATTTCTGTTGATGAACTTTCTCCCAAGCCGCTCTCTGTCTTACGATGGCCGCGTGATCTGCGTGTACAAGTGTTTATGGAATTGAATACTTAGAGAATAGGGGCGAGATAGGACGACCAGGTGTAGTGTGGGGAGGTGCATGCTTTTACTGCCTGCTGGTCTTACAGGTGGCTTTGTCTTAGTTTAAGGCATTTTCTTTTGATTTAAAGTTGTCAGCATAAGCCGTTTTGACCTTGGGTCAAGCTGGCCAACCAAAAAAAGGATCGTCTAATCCAATGCGGATGTTTAGGACCGAACAAATCCCTGCCTCACGCTTATGGAAGTGGTTCTTTTTTTTTGTATTTTTTTGTAAGCAAATTTAAATCTTTTTATGGCATTAAATTGAAATATGGTTTTTATTCTGATTTATTTGAATTAATGTTATTGCAACAATAAGTGTATCTGTTTTTTTGAAGCATATTTTATAGCTGTTTAAGCCGATTTCATGCCGTTTTTAATAAACATTAATTAAATAAATAATTACACAATAGTTGTGTGTGTGTGTCGATTTTGAATTTGTAAACATGAATGCGTACGTGTCAAGGACAGTTGAAATTATAATTTTATAATTAATGGCTACATGTTTGCATTAGTTTTTCTTTGATATTTATATTTTGATACTTTGTTTTGCTATTATTACACCCTGCACAGAATCAAAATTCTAGTGGGGTCTTGTAACTTACTAAGCTCAATTGCCACCCATTTCATATTTTATAATTTACATATTTTTGTAAAATTGATTTTTTTCTTATATTATTTTTTACCTATAAACTGAAACAAACGAAATTTATGCATATCGGAAAGTCTCACACTTGTTAGTCTCCAATCCAATGCTAATCTTGCTTTACAACTTTCTCTCCCAATATATCAATGTTTGTAGCAAGTTTCCTACTAATTTTTGTTATATGTATATAGACTATTTATAAGTTATTGAATAGTTTTTGTTTTGTGGGGATTTTTGGCTGCTGCCGTTCAGTAATATTTTCAATCAAACAACAATTCTCCGGGCAATGTGCAACTGTCGCCTACACACAGGTACCACAAACATATGTGGACAGCCGATATATACATATATTATATTCTATATTGAATAAATTTTGTGACCTTTGAGTTTTCAATTGAATTTTGTGCACGGTAGCAATTGTTCGACAAAACTTTGTCCTTCCACCAAAATCGTAAAAACCGGCAACAAAATACATAAAAACACGCACACCCACACACATTGTAGGGCACACTCAACAGCAATTTGCATGCATTGTTGCCTGGAAAGGCGGGCGCGTTGGTTTGCATGCTTCACCTCGCAACCAAAAAGAATATAAAAAAAATGTAAAACATGAAAATTTTACATTGCTTTATTCGATTTGTTTTAATTGTTGCGAACGTCCCATGTTGCTGATGTTCTTCTTCTTGTTGTTGTTGTTTTTGTTATTGCTGTTTCCTCTGCAATTCTTTGGCTTTGGCTGTTGTTAGTGTTTTGGCAATACATGCGGCTGCTCTGCCGATTATTGGCAATTGTCAAATATTAGTTTTTGTTATGGTTTCATCAGCATTGATGGCGATTTTAATTAATTTCAAAGTTTGCCAATTTCAAAAGTTGCCTCTAAGTTGGCTTTTTGTTAGTTATGTTCAAATTTTATGCGTTGATAGGTCAATTTGCCAATTTAGCTGCTGTTTTTGAACATTTCAATGCTGCTGACCCTCAAAAATTGTATTTTCCTATTTCGATACTTTAAAGACTTAAAGTTCTTGTTACGTTTTTCAAATATTTCCCAACTCTGTGGCTGCATTCATTCAGTGCTTAGAGCGGTGAAGTTATTTGGCTCATTAAGTAAAGCGTATTTGGTCGGGTCTGGGAATATACGTATACGTATTGCCAGTTATTTTTTCACATCTACAGACTCTTTTTAAAGTCTGTTGAATGTCACGTAGCTGGAACTCAGTGTGTTTGTTTACTTACTTACTTACTTACTGGCTGTTCTGCTTAGCAAAGCTTTTTAATCACCTTGCCACTGCCGCACGTGTATCACCATTTTGCCACAACACACACACACACACAGAGAGGGAGCTCAATGTAGTCGTGGTTAGATTTTAAGCTTGTTGTTGGGAATTGAAGCTTTAAAGCAACAATTAGTGGATGACTTTGGCTTTATTGGTGGCCCAGTTGATGCTCTTTTTATGATCAGGACTTTCCTGTGCTCACTCAATACTATATTGTTATTTTCCACTTGATGTTCTTGCACAGGACTTTTCCACTTAGTCACTTCATTGAAATGCTATTTAACAATTGTAGATGGAAGGCGGCTAATGCACACACGCTCACACATACACACACATCCACGCACAGTCACTCACATGCAGACATGTCAATATTGGCCACAAAACAACTTTGGCTTAAACGATAGTCCTGATTATCCTTGACAGCGCTTCATGCATGTAAGCTCAAATGTACATATTATAAAAGCCAAAGAGGCGATTAAAGCTGGCGCACTTTAATGAGATTATCTAACTGCAAACCATTTAGCGAAAAGTGAATGTGGCTAATGATTTTAAATTCCTAATTCTAGCTTTATTTGTTATAACTTAATTTGCTATAATTTATTTAATTTAATTTAACTCGAACTAGAGTTTAAGTTTCTAAACTATGTATATTGACTGTGGGGTATTTTTCTCCGTTATAGTGTTTTTTTGTGCTTTTTGGTTGTGAGGGAACTTCCACACTCACTTACACACGCACTCACAAAAAAAACAGAAAAAAAGTGGTCACCAGTTCGCGCGTGCTTTCCATATTGAATTATATGATGCACATAATGGCATTGTGTGGCTGTGTGCCTGTATGGGTGTGTGTGTGTGTGTAATATGCAACAAGTGTCAATGTGTTAAATGCATCTGTCTATATGTATGTATTTATCGAGTATTTGCCTTGGGGGCAAGTATGGAATGTTGCAGCACCGCACTTACTTACGATTACTCCACACCAACTACACTTGGTTGGTGCCATTCGAGTCGGAGTATTGGCATGCCGTTGCATCTGCATGCGTGTGTCTGTGTGGGTGTGTATTTGTTTGCGTGTATATGTGTGGGTGTGCTGGTGTCACAGCATATTGAAATTGTTGCCATAGCAGACGTTATCCTTGCCAGTATTCTCGATTCAAAACATGAAAAGGCCAGAGAGTCCGCGTACGCTTGCTGATAACAAAAATGTAATAAGCGTCAAGCAAAATATTTGTCAAATCAATTTCAATTTGAATGTAGTCTAGTGTTCATGTCAAGGGCATGCCAAAAACAAGTTAGAATATACGAGAGAACTCGACTAGGAGATATCCTGCACCCAGCTTGTAGATGTATTAATATGGTCCAACTTGCCGAATGGTACTGCTGTGTTTAATAAGAAATATGGTTAACAAAATCAACGATGTTAATGAAATATTTACAGTTAATCAATGGGAGGGACGAAGAGTATTTCTCTGAAATGGTGCATTTGAGTGCATTCGATTTGTGTCGAAAAAAAATATTTGCTATCTATAATATGATCTGTGTATGGCTAAATCGACACGTCTTTTGATGCTGACAAATAACATATATATACCCTATGGGCACGGACATGTTTCCTCTTGCCTATTGCATGCATTATACCTTTTATTTAATTATTAAAGGGTATAGAGCATAATAAGAAAATAAAGAATAAAAGTTGAATAAGTTAAGAGCGACTAGCTGTGTGCACCAGTTAAGGTTAGGATTTTTTGCTGATTTCCCATTTTTTATGCATTATTTGGCTTTCGGCACATACACAACCAACACACTCGACCACCTCCCCCCATTCCCCCCCAACACCACCCACCACTCGCATAACACTTTTGTTGAGCGACGCTTTGGTAAAAGTTTTTAGGGTTACGTCGACAAACAAATGACACTTGAATCCATTCTTGGGCCATACACACTCTCCCAATGGGACTATCTATGATTTGTTAAAAGTTGAACTTGTTAGCGTAGAGAGTGTCAATGTGGTTAGCTTAAGCAAAATTCGTTTTATTCTGGTAATTCTGTTATGGCAATAATTTATTATTAGAATTACAAGCAATTCTTAGTTTTATTACCTATCAATACGATTTTTAAATAAAATGAGTACCTTTAATTTAATGATTATGAAATTGGGTGCAGCGCAAGATAATTTCATTTTATGTGGAGAAATAATTGTTTTAAATTGAATGAACGGATCATTCAAATTATTTGAGAGCGTATAACTTTTTCGATCTTCAAGCCATTTTTGCTTACCCACTTTATTTACGTAGAGCAGTTATTTTTTATTTTATTCCTGATATGCGTGTATTTCTTTCTTGTTAGCCATTTTTCTCCTTTGTGCCCGACGGGAATATAACATGACAGTGTGACAGTACAGTTCGCCTGTTTGTCGTTGTATGTGAAAAATTATTTAAGTCACTGTCGATAGACGCCGCTTTGGGGCCGCTCTGCGATTGTAAGCGACATGTTTTGATTGAGGTATACCACAACAACACGAACCACAACAACAATGCGAAACAAGTCTGGAATCTTCACTTATTTATTAAATTTACTGCGTCGTTTGGTCGCTTGGGAAACGGCGCAGGAAAGCAGGCAACAGTAAATTTCGTTAAAGGCAGCTAAGTAAAAGGGCTAACAATTTACCCACATACCAAAATAAAGTTGACCAACTGTCAACGGCTGCCAGGCAGCAACACAAGTGCTGACGACTTCAAGCGTGTTCAGGGTTGGGGGTGGTTTGAGACGATTGCTGTTATAAATTCGCATTAAAATATGTCAAAATGACAAAAGTCCCTCAACGTTGCCCCTTTTGGTTATTTTACTATTCCTTGCTGCTGTCTTCTGCCTCCAAGCTTGGTTGGTTGGTTGCGGATTTTCATAATTTGTGCACACAATACAATTGGGCTTTTGTTGTTGTTGACACTGTGATTGCTTTTGCCCCAGCTCGACTGGTTCGGTGATAAATTGATGCTTTGACACTGGCTCAATGCAAAGGCTTAGTCCCTCATTGATTGAGCTTGATTCCTTACAGTTTGTCAAGTGTCTCCGAAAGCATTGGATACAAAGACACTTAAAATACGAATTTATAATTCTTTGACAAATCTTAAATTTCTAGATCTGAAACTCTTACTACCGGAATTCTTGTAATATAACCAATATTGTTTCGCGTCTTTACATCGGCAATCCTATTTAAATGAAAACAATTCAAGGTTTGATATCAGTTTTGTATCCATAATAATTACAAAATTATTGTCTTTTATGGCTGCATTCTCGATTGTACTTAACATTATTCTATGTTCAGTAATGTGAGGACAATGAATATGTATATTTTGTTGTATTTGCAGCCACAATGAAAGCATTTATTTTTTCTTGAAGTGTAAAAGTTTTATCTACTTGTTAGACGTTTTTTTTTATAAAGCTGTCGCATTTACACTTATTGCCATGGGGCATTATGCAACTCTTGCTTTGTAACAATTTCTCACTTATTTCTGTGAGCTTACAGTTGGCACATACATGAGAGCATTTCAATCAGGCGACCATAGGAAATGGCCATAATTCCGGCCGAGAGTTTCCGGAACTTTGTTGCACAGCAGCTGTCGCAATGTGACAACAAATTTTGCAATTACACTCTTGCAGTTTGCAAACAATTTTTAGTTTGGGCCGAGCGAAACAAAACAATTTTGTGGCCTCTTTTGTTTCTTTTTTATTGTATCTGCCTTGCTTTTTATTCTTTTTTTCAGAATTGTTATGTAACGTCTACGTCTTCGTTTTGATGGTCGAAAGTTTTATTACAGGCCTTAACTGTAATAAATATCATGTGCATTTCACTTCCGGTGGTTCTATTTATAGATGTGTTACTTCTTCCACACATAATGGCCCAGCTCTCTGTTTGCTAACACAAACACAAATTGCAATTGAAATTCTTGGCTTGTGTGCTTTGAGCAGTTGTTGAGCTCGAATTAATTTTGCTAGAGATGGAAGCGTGACTCCAACATGCGTCATCTCTAATATGATTCATATGAATGTTATAATATAATTCTTTTCTAAAAATAAATTTAATTTTATCGGCTAGATATGCTGATCAACAATATATATACTATATCTCCTCAAGAGGTGTATAAAACGAAACTAAGAAAAAACAAATCGAAATCACCCATCTTTGATTGTGATGATATGTGACGAAAAGTTTTGTAGTATGTTCAGAGTATGTTGCACAATTTGTTGTTTTATTGCCTGAAGCAAACCACATTCCAATTGCCAATTGTTAAACAATTGAAGACCACAAATGCATCAAGTTGTGCTAATTTCCTGTGTTTCTCTCTCTCTCTCTCTCTCTCTCTCTCTCTCTGCTGGGCAATGACTAACTAGTGTTTGCTGCTGAAATTGCACAATTAATAACTATTTTCATTGAGTGTAAACAAGTTTTGAAGAAAACTTTTTTGTTTTTAAAGAAAATTCGAAGAGGATTTAATAAGAATTAAAAGTTGATCAGTAAAGAGTGCCAGATTACTCACATTTAATGGCTACATAGCTTACAGATTATCGCAGCATCAGCATAACAGACAAATTTGTTAGTGATCCAAACACATGTTGAGAGCCTTATCATAAATGCAGATATCTGAAGCTCTTGTTATGTAAATGCTGTTGAAATCGAGTATTTTTTTATATATTATTTTGTATTTTTGTAAAGCTTTTCCCATTTAAGTTGTTTTTCAATTATTATCTGACTTGAATTTCAAATTTATTTTATTTGGTTTGCCTCTCAACAAATCAACAAAAATACAAACACATATAAATACACTGGCCAAACTTGAAAGGCTCAATAAGTGAGTGTGTGTGTGTGTGTGTGGGCGTGTATGATTGTGTGTGTCGTACTTAAGTTCTAACAAATAACTTTCTTTGGCATTAAGATGAGAAAAAACCCTTTTCACAATTCAAATTTGGTTTACTTTGGCATTATGCATGACTTCCAAGTGGACCAAGTATCTATAATATATAGTATTGTGCTTAGCATTATTTACATGCAATGCCAACCATATTGCACAGATATAGTTCTGCCAGGCTTATGTGTGAGTGTATGTGTGTGTGTGTGTGTGTTGTTGTTGTTTGTGTAGACAACGGTAACTCGGCCGCAGTACGTTTGAGTGGCAATTTGTGCGTGCACCGAAGCGAATAGTTGCCAGCAAACACTCGAGAGACACAGAAAGGGAGGCACAAAGTTAGTGTGTGTGTGTGTGGGAGGGGGCTACAGATACATTTTTTGATACATTTTTGTCTATGCAATTCCGACGAATGCAGTTTGAAGGGGCTGCTCGAAAATATAATCGAATACTTATAGTAAGATTTGAGAGATGCCGAATAATTGGTTACCATATTCGTAGAAGATATCAATTAAAAAAGATTAAAATAATAAATAAAGAAAAGATTAGATATCTCTGAAAACGAAAGAACAGATATTCAAATCTCCCACCAACTATCAGCAATTAATTGAATGAAAGAAGTGTGAGCCTGCATTATTTGCACTTAAGCGAACTTTGGTTAACTAGAAAAGTTATCGAGTTTATATTAGATAAATATACATGAAAAATAGAAAAACATCGCTATGCAATTCTAAACATCTAAACATCATTTTCCTAATGCTCACCTCGCATTCAAGCAAACATATACATCCTTGTGTACCAAAAATGCATAGTTGAGCTAGTTTAGATTTTTCACTGAGTTCGACATAAAGTATTTTTGCAGTCCGTAGAAGATGTAAGATGGATTATCTTGCTTAGCGAACAGTTGTGTGGAATTTGCGTATGAATATGTCATTGCTAACTCGTAATCAAAATCTGCTAAAAAAAAAACAAATAAAAACAATACATACAATTTCCGTTTCGAGGAAATGTAAGAGAAACTTAAAAACTGTGGATTAGATAACCAAATACTGTGCAGCAGCTGCTAAATAAAATAATCATAGCTTTTGGTCTGCTGGAAAACAAATACGCATTTAATATTCATGCGGGCAAAAGGATGAGTGGTCAAGAATCAAGAGGCCAAACCAATGCAACAATGCAAATCCTGGTAAGGATTAAACGCTGGACCACTCGACCACTAGACCACCGAAACGCTGTTCCCCGGACTGTTTCCCAATGCTGGATGCTTTCTTTTGCCAGCACGTTATGTAAAGTCAGCCACAAAGTCATTTCACTGGGTCGGATGCTTGCGGGCAAATGAAAGGAAGCACAAACGGCTGTCCGGTTGAGACAGGGAGAGAGAAAGATAGAGAAAAAAGGCAGAGAGAGATATGGATAGATAGAGAGAGGCAGCGAGGAAAGGGACTTGTCTGGTCGCTTAGCACGAAAAGGTCATAAATTTCAGCTGCAGCCTTTGGACAGTTTAATTTCGATTTCCCTTTAAGCCAATGGCTGCGAAAATGGCGCGTGCTCTGCGCCAAATGAAAAATGACCAATTCGGAATCGGGGATTGCGAATTACGGAAACGAAAGCGACAACACGCAGACGCAGGCCAGAAAGCATAAGTAAATTGCGCTGAGCAGGACATTACGGATATGCCACAACAATCGAGGCGACTTCTGTGCAATAGCCCCTGTGCGATAATTACATGAAATATCAACTGCCAAATATACAAATATACTCGTGTAAGTACAAATACATATATGCATAGACATGTGTAGCTGCTGTGTGTAATTTCATTAGCACACGCACGTCCTGAGTGTGTGTCTGTGTCCTTTATGTGCTCACAATGCCTGTCAGCACTGGGAAGCTGCATGACATTTAAATTAGTTTAGTGATTGTGCAATTTATTTTGATTTACATACGCGCCACTGAAAATATTTGCATATATACTTTACTCAGTGCTGTTAAGCTACGGTAAAAAAAAGAAAACAATAAAAAATGTGAAAAGATGTCGCAACGATGGCTGGAACCGCTGCTTCAAGTGATTGACTACAATATACCCTGCACAAAAGAGTGTGATTGATAAGGTTTTTTAATGTCAGCATTCAGCATCACGCTGCGTGATATTTGCATAGTATCTCTCGACAGCGATGACTACTACTAAGTACAGAAATGAAAAATATGTGAACCCTTATGTTTCCTGAATCAGCATTTACTATTATTCATATATGCAATTTTGATTTTATTATATTTTGTATATTTCTATTTGTATGATGTGCATTGTGCATGACCTGTTAACTGCATTGTCATTGTTTGATAATTAATTACAGCTTAAAGCCTTCATCAGCACAAAGTGACCAACTGCTGCCAACTATAAAGTTGTTTACCATATTCGAGCGCAAACTACAATAATATTTTGACAAGTATTCATGTGCGTTTGTATGTGGCAAAAATTGCGCATACACTATGTGGCCCAAGGCAACATTCTATGGCTGCTTAATAATAAAAGCAAAAATTTCCGGCCAAATGCTAGCATATATAATATATAATATCAATCAGAACCAAAATATGAGGCATAGCACGTGCGGCTAAGCAAACGGAAATTTGACTCAAATGAAAATGAATGAATTTATCTGCAAATGAGGAGCACAAACGCACTGCATACATATGTATGTAGATATGTGAATGCGTGTGCCTGAGTGTGTGTTTGTGTGTGTGTGTATGTGTGTGTGAATGTATTAGTGTTATGTCAGATTATATAGCTTAGCTCACAAAGCATCACATACGAAATTGCGGTGCGTGATTTTGATTTATAAATAATATAATAGAAGTATACTCCGAACATTTTTATGTGCTGCTCGTTTGGCAAGGGTTACAAACGGAATTCGTAAAAATATTTGTGAGCTGCCATTGCTGCAAATTGTTGATATGCGACCAGAGAGTAGCCAAAGTCCATGCGCTATAATACTTTGCATGTTGAATGTATCAAATCAATTGCCGTACGGTTAGTGAAGAGTGCATTCTGCAGTTCGGCTTGAAGCTGGGGCTTTGTGCTTTTAATATTTAGCATTTTATGTCAAACTGTCCCACAGTTAGTTGGGCTCTCCCAACTTGTGTTTGGCATCTATAAAAACCTTTACTGTCTGCCTGCGTCACAAACAATAAGGCAGATTTTTTTTTTTGGTCTCTCTTGCTTGGTAGTATCCTAACTCATTTTAGTGGCACCTAAAAATTTTTGTTTGCCAATAAAAATGTATAGAAAAGGGTCAAGTGGAGGCCAAACATAAATATGGGAGTACTATATGTGCATGGACTGAACAATATAAATTTTTATGAATGCCAACACACACACACAAATTATTTAAGAGTGTGTGTTAAGAACTGCGTAGGTACTTAGCCATTTGATATCTAAACTTATGCAAAGACGTATATATATATTTTTTTGTATATACTCTGTAGATTTTCCAATATGCATAAATAATAATAGCAAACTAATAATAGAGCTAAAGTTTTGTTCATTCTAATGAGTAATTGAAAACCCATAAATAAATGCGCAAAGTACAGATTTATTTTATTTTCTTTAGTACTGTTTTAAGAGTTTTCAATAAAGTATTCTTTTTTCAGTTGATTAATAAAAAACTAGCCGATGATATGCTTGTCGTGAATATGCTTTCAGTAAATGTGAATTAAATAGCTTAAGTGCTTGAATTTAAAATTTAAAAAAGTCACTAACAAAAGTATAGCCAAATGGAAATTTAAATTAAAATTCATTGCATAATTTATATATTTAAAAGTTAATAGTGTGTGGCTGCCAAAATCTTATTAATTTATTAATAATAAACGTGCAACGGACAACATGGGCATTGATATTGGCTAATGAATATTAATTGAAATAGCAACACTTGCAAATGTTTATTATTTGTTGTAATTCAATGCATTTCCATTTTGGGCATTTTGCTCTCTCTTTATTTGTAATTTATTATTGAGAGAAATGGTATTGAGGGAAAAAGTATTTTCCAATTAAGGCACTCATGATTGATGTGCGATAATTCGGCTAATATCATTTTTAGCCATTGCTCGCAAATAAGCTGGCAAATTGATTGATAAAGTCCTAATCCTAAGCTATTTATGAGAATTCTTTAGGGTATTCCCACTGAGCAAAACCATACAAATTCTATTATGATTTAACTTTCGACCGTAATAACCTGACACACAGCAATAAAAAAAATAACCAAAATCGAAGCAAACAATAATTAGCCAAATTTAACGAAGAAAACCTGAAATTAAGCTTTTCATTCGAGGCTATTGAGCGTCTGAGTCTGTGGTCGCTTTTCTATTTAAATACCAATTTGAGCATTTTCAAATTATTTGCCAAAAGTTTTTCGATTAACCTGCTCAGCCATGGCAGCAAACAAGGACAACAACTATTATGGCAAACAGACGGCAGCCATGAAGATGACTGCTAAGAGCCAAGGGCACAATGCCATTGCTATAAACACACACACACACACACACACACACATACAAGCCAACACAGGCCCACTTAAACATACAAGGGCAGATGGGCTTATTGAGTTTACTTGGCCAGCTCTGAAATTTGTGGCTCAAATTTTGTTGGTCGCTCTTGTAGCTTGCTTTTTACGAGTGAACTTTTAATGATTTACGAGTATATTGCGTTACATTCCTTGCCGGCTCTTTGCCTCTGTTCCCGAGTACATTGCTATTGCAACAACTTGTTCAGGGGTTGTCAACCAAACAAAAAAAACCAATTCTTTAAATTTGTCATGACAGTAGATTGAGTAAATGAATGGCAGCAATTGATAGCCTTAACAAATTGTTAAATGTATTGCTATTAAGTTTAAAACTCATAGCCAAACATTTTGTCAACAATTTGAATGCCAAGTATATCGGATTCAATACAGTAAATTCACACTTTTAGTTGTAAAGGTCTAAAATAAGTCAGAAAAGAAGAAATAGTAGAAAGCTGGATTCTCTAAACAGTAGCACTTTCAGCTCGTATAAGCATTTGCGGACGAGTGCACAACCACAACAACAAATTGTCTGTTGCCAATGAGGCAAGGCTATCAGCACACACAACAATGTGAAAGATGAGTCTGGATGTTGACGGTGGGTGTGGAAGTGTTATTGGAAGTTGTAGAAGTCTCTATGACTTTTATTGTCAGCATTCATGCTCAAAAATGGGATTTGCAGCAATAAAACATGAGTTAAGTCGCTGCCGCCGTTTTTGGGCGTGGCAGGCGCATAAATACTAGATCCTGTCATATTGTAGCAACTGAGTAGGAGTATGTATTGGCCGGGAGGGGGTAGTACAGGCGAGACGACTGTTTGGCATTGAGTTTTTGGGTATAGGTTTCAGTTGGACGGTGTTGATTGAAATTTACGATTTTGGGGGCTGGCATCTTTAGGACTCGCTATTGTTTGTTGTAGTTTTTGTTGCTGATGTTGTTAATGTTGTTATTGTTGCTTATGTAGCTGATCGCCTTGTCGTGTGTCGTCGCCCTTAAGCGGAAACAGCGCCTGCCATTGCTGGGCGCCATTTCGCTTTGTCGCGCGCATCAGCTTTATGGCAAACGGAAGTCCTTGCGTTATTTATGGCTATATATATATATATAAACATATTTATATACATATGTGGGTGTGTGTTTGTGTGTATTGGTTTGTATTGGTGCGCGGCAGCTCAATTATATTTCAATGCATTTGATTTCGGCTTTTGGGTTTTCGTTTATTTAATAGCTTATTACGGTGCAAACGCCTGTGAAAACCCAATTAAATGTGGCATCTGCCTTTGACCAGAGCGTGGCGTGATTTTGATAAATGTCGCATATAAATATATGTATATAAACACATATATATGTATATATATATATATATATATATACTTATATTTGTGTGCATGGGTGGCATAATCAATTTTTGTTGCTACTTTAGGCGATCAGCAGCTCTAATTTATGACACTCAGCTTTTGTTTCAGACGTGCTATCGGATTGCCAGTCTATGCTGGCGATTCCCGCTGATTCCTGATGGCGCATTCAATGCCAATGATAATTGACTTTTACAAACGACTCGGCCAGCCCACAATTAGTCGAGCATAATGATGCGTCATTATAGCTGTAATTCATCAAACGACTAGGCGGCATTTGGTTTGTTAGTTCAGCTTTAACGAGCATAAATCATGAAGCCAACACTTGAGGCAATCACAGAAGGCACTGTGCCTAATACATGCGTATCGCACTGTGCGTATGCGCAATGTGATAAATATTTAAGGCGCTCACTTAGCATGTGTACTATATATGTATATAATCAGCTAAGGCGACAGTTTTGCATGCGCTGCTTGTGGCTGACAAATGCAAATTTAAATGCGACATGCAAATGACAAGTGCGAGCGAGATAGTGAACAGTGAATTAGAGTGAAAGGCAGCGGGTAACTTTTTTTTTCCTTTTGTGGTGCGGAGTGTGGCGTGAGGGCTTACAGGCGTTTATTTATTTGAAGGAATTTCTCACATTACCTACAGGAAAATGGAAGCAAAACATAAATATGCGCTGTTACATAGATTTGAGTGGGGCATTTTGGTTTCGATGATTGCCGTTATTAATAAAATGTGGATTAGTAAAATATAATAATGAATAATAAAAAAATATATATAAATAAATAAGTTAAAATTAATTAATTTAATTATTTTGAGTTTTATTGAATGTGATAACGTTTTTTGCAGATTAAATCATTTATTTGTTCCTGTGTTGTACTGTATCAGGCGTTTCTACTAAGCCTCTAATAACTTAAGAGAACCTGATTTGATGAGCCCATTACCCAACCTTACCTTATTTTAGTTTACTAACAGGCTAATTGACTGACTCTGTCTGACTTTCAACTTTGCTCAGTATATTCCACGTTGTGCCGCTCAGATGCAAAGCAGCTTTCTAACTTGTTTAATCTCATTTCTTCTTCTGGCACACTCATTTTATCAAGTTTGTAAAATGCAAAAGGCAACAGCAACACAAAAAAAAAGTGTGGAGAATCGTAAGAATAAGAATAAGAATAGATGGAGCAAAAAGGAAAAAGTAAATGTATAGAAGACACGCTAATAAGTCTGCAACGTGACACTTGGTCTCAAAACTTGGGACGGACAGCCGCGGGCCGCAAATGAGATGACTCTATCGAGTGCGGGCATCAGGCTAGAGAAATGGCTGACATTTTGCAGCCCCAGCTACTGCTTTAGATTGGTTGTTATTGTTGTTGTTGGTGTTGTTGTGATGGCCAAATGTAAATAGCAGACGTGACGCCGTGAACTCCAAGCAAAATGTGACAATAAATGCCGGCGGTTATGTATAAATTGCTAAAGTGTGCGGAAAGATTTACGGTCGTCCAATGCTCTAGTGAAACGGAACCAGGAGCTACGCCAGCGCTAGGGGCTGTGTGGGGCCGCAGGAGTGCGGGTGTTGCAGCCGTAATAACAAACAACAAATAGGCAAGGCACTAGGCAGTCAAACAGCAACAACTACAGTGTCAGGTTGTGCTTTTAGTATGATTGCTAGGCCAACCAGCAACAGACATCTAAAAAAACACAACAACAACAACAACACAAAACACTCACAATGACGGTTTGGCCAACACCAAAAAATACTTAGAGCCAAGTGGGCAATTTCTAAGGCAGCACGGAAGGTTCTGGCAACTAGTGCAGCTCCACGCGACGACACTGAACTACAGTTGTTGTGCCCTGTAACTACAAATCGGTGGTGGGGTCGAACAAATTAAGGCAACTTATTTAAACAAGCCAAATGGGCAACATTCTCCAACATAAAAACAAAATAAAGAACAAGTTAACGCTCATAGCGACTATTAAGGTTAATTACTAAATGGTGTAGTTAACATTTGGTACACGTGTGCTTGAGCATGCCATCAATAATAATTAAATGATCTGACTACAGGGCATTTCCGAGCCTGTTAAGCTCAAACTTGGTGCTGAAGTAGTTGTTGTCAGTTTGCCGGCTCTTTGACTGTCACAAATGCGGCACGTGGCGCCGGACTCAATCATTTGCATAGGGCCAGTCGATTAGACAGCTAATTCGAATTCAATTAGGCACGTTATTAAAAAATCAAGGTTTACATCAAAAGTCGGGCCAAAAGCAGAAGACAGCCTGATAGCCTGGATGCCTGGATGCCTGCCAGCAGCTGCTGACATACTTACATAATTTTTCATACACCGTGTCAGTAAATTTTCTGCTTCCTCTTCAACCATTTTATTTTTTTTCATTTTTTGTGCACATCTTTGCTATAATGAGCTTTTCCGTCGACTTCGACGAACACTTATACCATTTGTCGCCATATTTATTTTAATGGTTGCTCAATTTAATCACTTTAGCAGCAAGAGCAGCGAAAGCAGTGAACGTTTTGATGTTGCCATCAACTTTTACTTTGAATAACCTAACAAAGGGTATTACACATTTCATACTTAATATGTAACATTTTTAAAGTGAAAACTGATTCATAAGATGGATGCGCAGCGCACACAAAAGTTTAAGTATTTACTTTTTATGTTTGTTCAATGTTGTTCTATATATACATATATCTATATCTAATAATAGTCGGTGTATGTATGAAATATTCTTGAAAGTGTAGTAAGTCATTGAGTGTTATTATTTTTTAAATTTTTTAAATGTGGTTGAAAAATCTTGAAGATTTCGCTTACGCAACATTTAATTAAGAGCACAACTTTTCAAGTTATAATGGAACGCACACCCAGTTATCCACACACTCACACACACACACACTTTATTTGTGCGGCACTTTGACATGCCACTTTATTAAATTGACTGCCTGCAAAATACTTTGCAAGTGAAAATTTTTGAAAATTTATTAAATCAAGCGGCTTTTCGCATTCATCCATCTGTATTTATCAACTAAGAGCTGGCGTAATACTGTGGCTTCTCCCGCTGCTGTTGCTGGTGCAACATTTTGCGCTTGCCCGAGTGAAATGAGCTGCATCCGGGTCCCGGCCACGGCCACGGACACTGCAACTGCAATTGCAAGCGTTGCATTCTTAACGCCCGACCACTTTTAGCCTCAAACCAGGCTGCAGAATGTGGACTACCGGCTACGGACTACGGACAACAAAGTACGGACAACCGCTGCATCCGGGCGTGTATGTATGGCACGTAATGTATACTTTATTCCTGTTTCTGCTGTTCCTGTGCGCTGGTGCATTTCCTCACACAGATCCACACACACACACACACATCTCACACACATACGCAGAACTGTAACGAATTTTGATGCATTTCCTGGGCGAACGCTAGAGCGCGCACACGAAAATTTATGTGCAATCTTAGAAAAATAATGATTATCTTTTATTTTATGGTTGAGCTGGTAGCTTTGCCTGCTGGATAGCAAGCCATTGTGTCATATTATTGTAAGCGGTAAGCGAGTCGTAAAAGCGCATAAGCTTCTAAATATTTAAAGCAATTTTACGACTGCGACTCTCAAACTCGTGAGCGCCACAATTATGTGGTAAATGGGCAGCAGACCGCCCACAAATTGATTGGCAGGCCACGCCCCAAAGCACACAGCAATTAGAATGAATGTGTGTGTGTAAAAATGTGGCTTGTAAGTGAGTGTAAGTGAGTGGCACTCGAGAGGCATTGATTCGTTCAGTCACTTGAGCACCTTATTAAGCTGACTAGCTGCAACAGCTTCTCCTCATGTGGGTTGATAAAAACATTTCTCTCTGCGGGCTTTACAGCTATTCAGGATTGCTTAATTATGCAGCATATTATTTAATATTTTTGTTGTTGTTATTGTTGTTTGATTTATTAAATGAGCTGTCTGCATGGCAGAAGGGCAACAATGCTTGGAACTTGTCAGGGCAAAGCTGCTTCCCGTTAATAGAGTGAACTTAAGCCGATTGCAAAGTATACGAAAATTAAATGAAATGGTAATATTTGTTTTTGGTTTGCTTTAATTGGACTAGAAATAGGCTAAAATTGAGGTTTATTTCAAAATAAGTTTCAGCCAATCGTTTTGACAGTAAGTAAGTGAATAGCCTTAAGCTCAAGTTTATTTACTTGATATACTTTTGCCCCAATTAGGTTAAAATGTTTTAAAGGAAAATACTCTGGCTTGGACCTTTAGTAGAAGAGCTGAAAAATGATTCACCTTGCTATTTAGATAAAATATTGTTGTTATTAATTACATATAAAAACGGATTTATTTTCACTATGCAGGTAACAGTTTTTGACATAAAACTAATTAAAAGCTGAAATAAGTCTTCAAATGTGCAAAGGAAATTAAGTATAAATGCCTGCTAAGATTTATTGTTCGATATTGGAAAGGAAATTAAATGATTTGGATTTTCATCCAGGTGAAGGAACAGAAATAAGCCATAAAGCTATTATAAAATGCAATATATCAATCATTAATATAATAAAATTTTAGGTGATATAATTTAACTAACTCATTGGTATTTTAACAGTTACCACAACATAAGTGCTTTATCCGAGTTGACAAATATGTTTTGATTAATTCATTTTTAATGTTAGTGAGCAATTTGAAAATGTATTTTTTTTTTATTTTGAAGGTTGCACAAGAAGATGAATACTTTGCCATATCGTGAAATACGCTCTGATTTTTAAATATTTCTTTAAATATTTCTTTATAAGCGATTTTTAAATGTAGTTTTCAAGTATTTTAAAATACGCACGTTTTCTTGGGCGCATTAATGGTGGAAGCTGCGGCCTTAAGCTCGTAACACGTAGCGCATTGGCTTAGGTGGGTGCGCGGGTGTTTGGAGGGTTGTAGTGATTATGAAAAATGTACAGCAGGCAACAGCATCCTTGGCATGCCAGTTAGCCGCCGCCAATATTCGCCAAACGAATATATGTATCTATGTAAATACAAGAGTGTGTGTGTGTGTGTGAGTGTGGCGCGTGGAAAACTTTCAGCGGATAACGTCACTCAAGTACGCATTCGAGCATCACAAATGACGTAATGCGGCACTTTAGCAAGCATGTGGATGGTTAGGCAAGACGTCGAAGCGCAAATGGTCTGATAAATTTGCATAACTAATTGAAAATGTTGTTAAATTTTTGGCAGTGACTGTGTTAAATGCAAGATGCAACTGCCGAATGTCAACCATAAATTCCAATTAAACGCTGTATAAGTGGAATGCAGCAGAAGCATCTGATTGAATGCCCCCCGGCGCGTCTGTTTCGGTTTTGATTAAGTACACGCCCCGCTTTGGGAACTCTAGCTTGCAGGCATCCTAAATGTGGTTAGCTTACCAGCAGATCTGCTAGCGTCAGCAACAGCATCGGCACCAGTTCCATTTTCATTTAAATTTCCATTTCCCATTTCGTATTCCAATTCATTTGGCAGGCGATGCAATGCATTGCGAGCCATGTTTTTTCCCGCTTCTATCTTTTTTATTTTTGGCAATGTTTGAGTTTGCGCTTAATTGTTTTATTATCCACAAAGCGTTGGCCGCCGCGCACACAGGCAACGCCCTTTCCGCACAGCCCAGTTCAGTTGAGTGCCCAGTTCTTGGCATTGCTGCCGTTGACCTCGTTGACTTTGGGGAACATTCTGCAGCTCCTCATATATCCTGTAGATATATATATATATTTATATATATATATATATGTATATATACATTTTTTTTCGTACACTTGTCGAAGTCTGCGTCGCCTGCTGTCTGATATATGAGCGTGTGGCAAGTTTCTGGCTGCTGCACAAATTATGCCAAGTGCATACTTGAGGCGTGGCCTGACAGCCACAGCAACAGCAGCATTGGCAGCATCTGCAGCTGTGGCATCCACAACCGCACACAGCTGTTCTTTGGGTTACGTTATCAACTCTTAATAATGCCACACTTGAAGCGCAACGAACCTACGCCGCCTGCTACCAATTTTAATTAACTCTATGAAAATCTCATCATTCTGCATGCCGCCAATTGTGTGTTAACCTTCTTATTATTTACGGAAATCATTGTAATTGCATTTTCTTGTTATTTGCATTTTTATGAACCTGCAAGCGATCGGTACATGTCCGATATTCACAGTTAAATAAGGAAGATAACTCTCAACAATGGATTTACTCAACTGTTGCACATGCCAAGTAAGTATTTAGCTGGCACACACACACACACTATAAAAGTTGTTCAACAAAAGCAGATCCCAAAAACAATCCAAGTCAAATTGTGGCATCTCTGCTGCGGTCTAGCAACAACTCAGATGAACACAAAATAAGTTTATGGTCATGTTATGAACTTTGAAGTAACACAATTCATTTGTTATACAACAAACAAGTCTTTAAATCTGTTGGAATCCAGAAACCAATGTTGTTGCTTCTTTGAGGAAGTAAAGCAATGAAAATGCTTGCAGCAATGGCAAATTAGTTGAACTTCTTTTATTAGAAAAGCAACAGTCTGGGCATTAAGATATTTTATTTTATTTGTGGCACAACATCCTAAGGATTGTGTATGTGTATGCAAATTAGAAATTTGATAAAGTAAAGCAATGAAAATGCTCTCAGCAATTGACATAATAGTTGAACTTCTTTTATTAGAAAAGCACAAGTCTGGGAATTAAGATATTTTGGTTTATTTGTGGTATTAACTCCTACAGATTGTATATGTGTTTGCAAATTAGAACACTTTATTATTTTAGTAAGATTTAATCAAATCATCTGCAGATTCAATACAATTTGCTATCTATGTTAAGCTTGGATTCATAAGTTTAGCTCTATTGTGTTCAGCTGTTGCAGCTGTCAAGTAGCTTTTTCAGCTATACAGCTCCCTATGCAAAATACTTGGTTAAACTAAACAAGAGCTATTTAAACTATTTTGCAGTCATGCAACAATTACTTAGATACATCAGGTTGCAGCTGGTGTGTGTGTTGCAAATGAAAGTCTGTGTTCGGCCAGACCGGAAAGTGTGGCAAAAACTTTGTGTGTTTTGAAAACAATGGTTGAATTTACTTTAATGGTCTCGCATGTTGCGCATACTTAAGGCAGGCTCTTCAGGTGGGTAGTCTTTGAAAATGGTGTGCGTGTTGTGTTTATTAGTTAAGGAAAATGCATGGAATACATAAATTTAGGCAATCTGGTCACATAACTTAGGGCCGGGGCACGTTCACTTCAATACAGTTGACTTGTCAGCGTGTTAATTTGCTAAATAATTTTCGAATTTCTGCTGAAGCGAAGGCGGAGGCTGGACAAAACAAATGGCACTAACTCACCGAGAGAAAAACACTCAGGCACACACAAGCAAACGGTCGACACGCCCACTTAGCCAGAAACTGGTCAGGGCAGGACGAGAACGAGGCGCAAACGTGCCAAATATGCAAGCAACAAGGAAACAAACGAAGTTAAGGTGGAAAGGGCTAAAGGACTAAACAAAATATGGGGCACCCAAAGAAAGCACATCAACATATATGGATAAGAGCTTGTGTTTGGCTGTGCCTGAGTGTGTGCATGTTTGCCCAATTCAGAAAGGATACAGCGTGGGAAAAAAAGAGAGCTGTTTATGATTTCCTAACACGATTTCAGTAGCTTTCACAAATTTTGGTATACCTTTGCCGCCCGTTTATTTGTTTTGCTTTGCTGACTACGTGAGAAACGTTTGGATTTGGTTTTAGTTTTTTTTTGTAGCAGACGCTGAGTGGCAACGCTTAAAAATGCCTTGGCAGGACATGTTGCTACACACGTTCATCAATTAGTGCTGAAGATTTAATTGTGGCACGTGTGAACTTAATTAAATGGCATTAGTTTTGTAATTGTGCAGACGGGCAATTCACACACACGCACACACACACACCCACAAAAGTTTGTGTGTATAAGTATATTTATTTAATTGGAATTCAGGTGCCCCCCCCTCCCCACCAGAAAAAATAAAATTTTGAAATTAAATTGCATTACTTTGTTTGCAAACGTATTTGCATTGCAATTATTTTTTCGAGCATGC
Organism: Drosophila nr. perissopoda 5 BK-2023a; assembly: GCA_035044105.1. Classification (NCBI taxonomy): domain Eukaryota; kingdom Metazoa; phylum Arthropoda; class Insecta; order Diptera; family Drosophilidae; genus Drosophila; species Drosophila nr. perissopoda 5 BK-2023a. The sequence continues at coordinate 359,818 of JAWNMK010000231.1, forward strand.
GTGCAATATGCAGTTTTCAGTTTTTCGGAATATTAATATATGTACATATATGTGATGTGGCATATTCGTGGACTCCTAACCCCCACCCACAACAAGAATAGACTGTTTTTATATAATTTTGTTTACCCTTTTACTTTAATTAACAATTTGCCCATAAAGTTGGGAATGGCCAGCTGCACTTAATTAACATTATAATTGCCATGGCAGTCACAACAAACCTTTGTTGCACCTTAATGGGGTAAATATACGATTCATATTAAGAGATCATGTTAAATAATTATATCTTGCAACTATAGCTTCAGGTTGACTGCGTATTTTCTACTCCTGACGATCAATTGGAAATATTCGCACAAATAGGGTTTAATGTGGTTAAGATTTGTTTTTAGATAAGATATCATTCTTTATTAAACTTGCCAACTTTTCGTACATCTATATGTATTTATATTTTCGTACATCAACATTTGGGGTATCTAATAGTCGTTCATGTATCAAATATTTACATTTGAAAAATAATTGCATCTGTCTATGCCCGGGGTTCCAAAAATTATTCATGTGACCTTTCCCGGAACGTGTTTTAACGGAAACATGTGTCGAATTTTAAGCATACAATTTGCATTTGCTTTTGTAGTTTTGTTTGTTGGAGTTAAGCCCACGACTGCCAGCCATACCGAAATTAAAGCGAAAACCTAAAGAGATACACTTCGCCTACCACTTGACTCCGGGGTGCAACAATAATGGCAAATAACAAGCACGCTTGAAACAAAAAACATTCGAAAATGTTGCACACATTTTGGTCAGCGTGTCGGTTGTGCAATGGTATGTAAGAATGCAGGTAAGAATGGTAGTGTTGGTGGTATTTATTACAAAATTACCTGAACAACAGCATTTTGGATGCAAATAGCTGCCTAATTCATTTGCGCACAGGCAGCGTGCTGGCATTTGTTGTTGTTGGTTGGTTGGTTGCTATTAGAATGTTGCCTCGTTTCTGGGTCTCTGACATTGCACTTAAATAATGCAAACATAATTTTGCTGGGCAACGATTTAGTTTCAAAATATTTGTACGCATTCTCTGCGTGGCCATTTTTGCCTATTATGCCATTAGTTTTTGGGTGTAGACTCGCCCAGATGACATATAATAATAATTACGCTGCACAATGTACTAAGCTATTCAATGGACTAAAACGTGCAACAAATGCAAGCACAATTTGTGCATACTTATGTGTATGTGTGCCATTGTCGGTATGTTAAATAAATCAGAAAGTAATTAAAACAACATGAAATGCGAGCTACACCTCTTGCGGAAGCAACGTCCCTGACTTTCTCCCTCCACCTCCACGCCGGATTCAACATGCGAAAGCACGCGCACACACACACACACACACTTGTCTCCACAACTTCAATTTAGCAAACAAAACAGGAAATGCGACCAGCGGACTAACAACACCCAAGAAACAAACAAAAAAAAAAAGAAAGAAAGAAAAACAGAACAGAGCAGAAAAGTAACAGCAACAAAAACTGGCAGACTCGGGGAAATTGGGAAACAAGGTAAAGAAAATTTGCTCAACGAGATGCAAAATAAACTTAATTTACGTTTATTTACGTTGACAAATGTTTTCGAAGGATTGCAACTTTTAATTGCAAAATTTATTTGATTTGCCAACATGTCCCACTGGCATTGGACGGATGCTGTCTATTTGCTCTTTTGATGATGGTAAATAGATAATAATTATATTACCTCACTTCAAGGCATCCATATTCAAAGAGTTCAACAAGAAATTATACAAATTCCTCATAATATTATAATTTGTATTTACTTCGCTATCCGTCAATAATAAATAATAAAAGGCAGCTATCTGTGACATTATCAAGACTAAATTATGTGTTTTAATTGAACTTTAATTTGTTGCCTTTGGCATGTTGCGGTCTTGAGTTGCATTCAATTTTAATTGCTGCGGCAGACACACAGTTCACTATTCTTTTCAGCATGACCGCTTTTGTTTTTTTGTGTTTGTTCTGGCAGCTGCAATGGAATTCATGTTGCCAGAACTCCAAATGGACAAATGGAAAATGGTGCGCCTTTATGTGGCGTTTAGTTTGAACATTTTTTGGCAACAAGCGCAAATTGCGGTGGATCAGGTGAAATGGTGCACTATTTGTGTGAGCGAGTGTGCGTGTCTGCCAAAAAGGACGCCATAAAATATGCGCATAAACACATGCATATTGTAACAGTTCCAAATTTTTTTTATTATTATTCTTGTGCTGCAGATTTCGATGATATTTTTTTTTTTTTTTGCACAACTTTGAAATATTTAGTTGAAATCGTGCAACTATGCAACAACTGTGTGGTGAATGTGCCAATTGCTGTCTAATTATTTTCTTTATACATACGTCGTTTATTGCACTGGAAAGCTGGTGTGAAATTGTGCAGCATTGCACAACATTTTGCTACTATCTATTTTCTCTTTTTCGTAAATGTTTTTTTCATTAAACCATTTTTGATTTGTAGTTTTGCATATTGTTGTGCACAGCTGGCCGAGAAGTCATCGCTTTTCTACCAGGCGACTGACACGCTAAACATTCAAAAGATTGCATGCCCCTCACTTTTTCATTTTCCGCTACACACTTTGTTGTCAGTTGTCGGCTCTCAACTCAACTCTGATTTGAGTCAAGTGTGCTGGCTTTTTGTGTGCGTCTGGCCTGCTTCTTGTTGGCCAAACTGTAGAGTAGAAACACTGATTCGTATTCATCCTAACGATAAATGCGTATATGCATGCGAACACTCTCACACACGCACACATGCACACAAACTTTTTGTAGGATTTTCAGCTAATTTTCAGCCAACTCAAGCTAAAAGCCTGCTTTTTGTTAATTTGCAATTTTCTAACCATACCATGCATGTGTGCACAGCTGCTGCTGTTGCTGGTTTTTGTGTGTGTGTGTGTGTGCATGTGGATTGATGTCCGACGGCTTTGCTAGTCAGCAATTCGCTTGATGCTTGGCATTAATTCAATTTCTGTTCTGCATTCTACCAGCACCTGCCATTTCATGTACCACTGCGCCGATTATCACGATGATATTTTTCGAAGTAAGTCTAACTTTTAAAGCTAAAAATTGATTTTTTCACTTGGGCTTGTATTGACCCATTTAATAAATGCTCATTCATTTCTTTTCATAGCTTAGCTTTAATTGTATTGTGCATACATTTTGATGAAATTGAACTAGGTTTCTCTAGCTACTTTGACATATTGGAGTAAAGCGTTCACACTGTTTCCAATTTGTGTTTTTAAACAAACAAAAACTTAAAAGCCGAAAAAACCAGAAATACTCACTTAACTGTGCTATATCTTTCTCTCACCTAAAAAAAATTAGTTTCTTCCTGCAGTTTTATATTTGTTTTCCGATTTGCAAAATTTTTGACAAGAAACTTTTGTACGTGTTATGGCCACTAAGGTTGTAAGACTTACCAATGGCTTGGACACCATGGCGTATGTGTGTCACCTGTTTGGTTTGTCCGAAATGGAGAAACTTCTGCTATAGCTTTTGCTTCAGTGTCTTCGCAACGCGTTCAAAGTAAAAATCGTAACGTTTTCTTTGCAAATTAACGATTTTACAATTATATATTATTATTTATTATCACACGTTTGCGTCGTGTGATCTTTACTTGAATATGGAGTTGGGATCGCGCACGAGTTTTTTGCGGTATGCTTGGAGTGGCGCGAATGAGTGACCAACCAGGGCGAGTATGGCCATTTATAATGCTGCGCTCGTTGACGCAGCGCAGCGCATCAAAGTAGACAGCAAGTTTTATATTTATATAAAAAAGTGCTGCTGTCTATTGTTAGATATGCCACCTGTGTGCGGCTGGGTGTGTGTGTGTGTGTGTATGTGTATAGCATAGCTCAGTTGCCACTGGTAAACCGTCACTTTGCTAGTGGGAAAAGCCCTTAGCCAAATGCGAATTTGCTGCTGCCAACACGCAATTATTTAATGCAATACACGAATAGCAGCTGCTCTTATCTCGCTGGCTATATAAACGTCAGTCAATATACAAGGAATCTCCATAGTTGCCATGACAAATCGACTACGCACAGATCCAGCGAGCAGGCGCAGAACAAAACAACTCAACTCATTTAGCTTCAGAACACACACAGACACAGACGAACCTTATTAAAGAAACTGTAGTATATAGGAGAGCCTGCTGCCACTGCAGTGGCAGCAGCTTACTGGACAGCAGCCCGTTTGCTTATCTATCACACTGGAAAACACACATACACACTCATAAATATACATTGCGTTGCCCCTATTACGTAGTTTGGAAATATTCCGCATACTGATAACATTTGAATTTTGGCTTGATTTATGAGGCATAGCATGGAACACTGTGCCGGGTTTATCATAACTACAACAACAACCGTGTAGCGTCGACGCAAATTTAATCACTTCCATGCTAATACTTCAACAGACCGCACACTTTGGACTGCCACCTTTAATTCAAGCATTAAATTACACATAATACTTATACGTATTATAATTAGGAATTCAAATTATGTTGCACTTTGATATGGGTCACTAAATTTTTGAATAATTTATTCAAATCAAATCCAATCAAATTTGCTTAACGAATGCATGTGAATTCATAGCATTTGTTTAAGCTACTTATTGCAGTCTGCATAAAGGCCTTCAAAGTCCATTAGAAAAAATCCGTAATTTTCTTTTGTTCACAGATGAAAGCAGATCTTACGCAGCCTTTATTTAAAATTTATATAATGCATTAAAAATTCTATTTAATCAAAATATTGACTACAGAATGCGTTTCAGAATTTTACACGCACATAAAACCAACATGCGCATCATGCAGGAACATTTATGGGCAACCCTAAAAAGTATGCAACATTATTGTGTTTTTGCATTGCTGCTAAATGAAAATGAATTGTATAACTTTCAGCATTTATTTTTGATTGACAATTCGCTTGAGAATTGTTAACATTTTAACCATCTGTCAGCAGTGTCAATAGCCAGCACCTCTTGAGCGGTATTCCGGGCCATCCGATGCGACAAGTAAGCTATGAATATTTGATCGTCTACAGTCATCGTAACTGGAGGAATTTGGAAGTGTGTGTTATTTATATACATATATGTGAGTTTCAGTTCAGCTCATCAGCAGCAATTCTCGAACTCGCATTTTGTATTTCTAGTTCGCTGGCTGGGAATGCACATAAATATTTGCTTTTGCTGACTTTAAACCTTTTGTTGCATATGTGGTTTACGGCGATGAGGTCGGCAGCAGTTTGTAATTGACCTAGTAAAATATTTGTATGTAATTTTTGTTTGACATTTGAGTCTTAAACACTACCCCATTTCGGACACATTCCTTATGTAAAAGTATGTTGCATTTTTTGGGGCCAACAACTTACTTCCTGTCACCAACATTTTAGTTAATTTCCACTTGTTTGGCGGCTTTTGCTCCTGGCCATGCCTACTCTATGGCAACCTTTGACTTTTTCACATCGCTCATCATTACCCCTTATAAAACATAATTTATAAAAAGGAAATATCTTAATTCATTGCGTATTCCAATTCTAATTTAAGTTTTTGATATTTGTAATTTTGAATTTTTTTATCGATTAATAACAGCAGCAGTTACACGCAACAGAGGCAGCAATTTGACTAATTTTTCACCAAAATTAAAAATGTAATTTTTTTGCACTGATTCCCAGACTGCTAGCAGCAAGGCAGGCAGGAAGCCACTTGGCAGCTGGTCATGTTCTGTTCTTAATGTGCAACAAGGCGAAAGTTTCCATTATAATGCACCTGTCCGGACTTCGTCCATCCGCAACTGCACTTTATGACAGATGCCTGCAGTCAGTTGCTATTTGCTAAGTTGGTAGTAAGTACGGTTAACACTGCTGTCGCACTTGGCCAATAAAACTTTTACAACAAGCTGCATTTGTGGACATTTTCAGCTATATCGGTCGTGGGCAAGTTCATTATATTTTTCGTGGCATTATCTTAATTAATTTTGCAAAACCAGCCGAAATGCCTCAATGCTCCGCCTGCTGGCTATGTGTGCTATATATTTATATACATATGTATCTATATATATTTATTTTTTTTTTCACGTGTTATCTAATTACAACAAGCATATAATCTTTATAGACAGCATGATTGGCGAAAATTGACGCACATGCTTTAGTAAACAATCAAACGCCCACAAAACATTGAACACATGAAAAACTATTGACTATTGATTGTTGCGCTTGACATTTACACACAATGCAATTGTACAATTGGTGTACGTGGAAGATATCGTGATGATTGGTTTACTTAACTTAAATAACATAAATCTGTAATTTGAATTTTCCTAGTTAGCACAAAAGAAGACAGCGGTCTTAGCTTACTATTGCTTTTACAGTCCCTATGATAATTGAGTTTACTCTTAAGTTCAAACTTAATTTAAATTTGTCGAATGTCAAAGTGGAAACTAAATTCAAGCAAAGCATTTTAATGGCTGAATTTGGTCACAACTAAAATTTTAAATTCTTCCTAGAGTTATAATTAGAGTAACATACATGAAGCAAAAAGGTAAACATTTCATATATTTTTTTAAATGGTATAGAAAACTGTGTGAAACCGCCAGCAGGAGTTGATCTTAAGTGACTGCTGCTGCTGCTGCTATGTCAGTTGCTGTTGCTGCTGCTGAAGCTGCATGTGTTGCTGGTTGTGGCTGGGTTGCTGATGCCCTTCAATAATACACAATAAACTGCTTTATGACTTGGACAGCAGACACGCTAATATTGAGCACGCGTTTTAATTGAATTTCACGCGCACCAATAAACTCGAAGCGTGCCACAGCGCTGGTAAGTTTTATGGCCACCAACCATCTAAAATTGCGATTTCTAATTCTATTTCAGTTTCTATGTGTCTGCTTGTAACTCCATTTCTATATCTGTTATGTCGTTTGCTCGTATTGATGAACGGAAAACAGCCACGCCAAACAGCAGCGACCAGCAGCGACCAGCAGCCCACAAGCCAGCCACATTCATCCACATCAATTCACTTCCATCCACATCCATCCAGTCACATTGATGGCCTGTTTAATTGGGCGCACTTCTTGTTATTGCAATCGTAAAATCTTTTGTTATTGCAACACAACAATTTGCACTGTTGCGCTCACGCCCGCTTAGCAGTTGAGTACATATGGAATACTATATAAGAATAGGAGTGACATCAGTGTGTATATGTAATGCGAGTAGTATAAATAATTATCATAAATTATATTGGCTTGTCGGTGGTTCATTAGAAATTACACCACGTATGTCACCTGATGGCTCTTACCTACTCTTATGAAACATATTAGCCCTTTTTTTTATTAACGAGCTGGCAGTTATGAACTTAATATCAAAGTGAATATTCCTGATAACTAAGGAATCTCGTAATAACAATATATACTGATATAAAGGTGTACAATTCTAGATGCCACGTGTGTGTCAAATTGATTTACTTCTATACAAATATTTGTATTTTAACTTATACTTTTGTAAGATAATTTACTCTATCATTTATAAAAAGTTATTGCTAAAACCAGAATTTAAGAACAGGAAATATTGCAATGGATATATAATAAAAGTGTACCCAATCCGATTTGTAAATGATAATTGTGTTAAACAAAAAATCAGCGCAAAACATGCTACTTGTTCTGAACTTAGCTATCGCCCATATCAAAAATTCAAACAGGAAACTCATAAAATACACTCCATAAAAGTCAACTAATTATGCCGACCAAATCAATGATTGAGAGATCTCTAAGGTACTTTACTATTTATATGCACCAAAATTTATGGGTAATCAGTGGGAAAAAAAATCACATTGTGGTAAGAGGAACTGAAATAGTGTATTAAATGTTACCGTCAGAAGGTAATTCACAAGCTAAGCAGTTTGATTTTATTGTGTTTATAGTGTTCCCTTAGTTACTGGAGGAAGAGTAAGAGCGGGTAAGAGATCACACAAGAAAAACAATCATTTCCATGAAATCTAATCTTGAGGCAGTAAATATTATTACGCCACTGTCCAGTTTCTAAAGTGTTTTTGAACAATATTTTCATTGGGTATTCCTTGAAAATAATACGGTAGAAACTTATCGCTAAAGTGCGGTATTATTATCGGTAAATGATAGCGCAAATTGCATGTTCCTCATAACACTAATTCTAGTTATTGTGTTTTATAATTGCTTTGACATAAAAAAGTCATAAATGAATTAAATTCTAATCAGATTTCACCGGAAGTGCAAGTCAGTGAGTCACTTTGACAACTAAAAGTTTGCGTTAATTTTGTGTGGCTTAAGGCAAAAAGTGTTTTGATCATTCATTTTGGGTGGCAAATTACAATTTGAGGAGTACTTAAAGAGAGTAAAACGCTCCGACGCTCAGTTGTCAGTTGCTTAATGCCCTGATGTCTGAGAATCCATCAAGAGTTAACTCAACGTAACTCAATGTCAAAAGAGCGGTGATGCATTTGCCACAACTTCATTTCCGCTGACAGCTGGCAGCCATGGGCGCCCACTGTGGTTGCAGACGCAATCGTTATGCAGCTACAGCTTCAGCTCGGGCTGTATCTAGAACGGCGCTTAGTATGCAACGGAGTTGGAGGGCATTGCATTTGCCTTTAAGTAAATAAAATTAATCATTCGCCCGGTAGAGCGGCTGCTGCAAACGAGATGGAGCTCGACATGCATCAAATAGTGCAGAGCGCTGAAAATTCGAAAATTGAAAATGCATTGTAAGTACAGACAGCTGCTGGCCAAAAGAGATGAGAAGAGAAGAACCGTTGCTGAAAAATGGCTGGCACTGTGCAAAAATGGGAATGAATTACGCTTATCTTACCAATTTGTAGGTATGAAAATGAGGAGCGAGGCGCAATTGAAATTTGTATGCGTCTTTTATTTGCTGCTTATGAGCTACGCAATATATCAAGTGCCTGTTCATCTATCTTAACTTACCTTACCTTGTTTCGATTCCCTGAATTGAGTTTTCAAATTATGTGGAATAGACCTTATCATTTGAACGAAATCTTCTAGGAATCAGTTTTAATTGCGAAATCTTTTGTTATATGTTTTGTGGGTTGTACAAATACGAAGGGGTGTGTTTAAGAAATTTGTGTATAGATCAATAAATCGGCAAATGCGGCGAAACGGAAACGTTTGGTTTCCTTAGTCACCCACGCAAATAGGGTTCACCGATGTCGATTCAATTATTCGTTGCGAAATTGTTAATGCCAAATGTATTGAGTAGCTTAGTTCGATAAGAAAAAAACAAGGCATTTGAAGATTAATTGGCATTTGAATTTGACCAATTGAAATTTATGTAAAATTAACAAAACTTGACCAACATGTGCGGTACGCTACTCTAATAAATTGCATATTGAAAAAAACGAATATATATACATATATATGTATATATTATACATATCTGTATGTATTTTTCGTTTGATTCCATATTGTGAAAGCTGTTTTAAGAGCCCATTCCATCTGTTGTTTAAATTAATGAGCTACAATAAAATACAATAATATTATTCTAATGGAATATCAGAATCAAATTTAAAAATAAAGCCGTTATGAAATTTGTATTTAGTTTTAAAATTATCTTGGTTATACGTTTATAAAAAGTGTTCCAAATTGCCAAACATTATGTGTAGTTTTTGGCATAACTAATTAACACACATATGACTGAAAAATAATAGATATTGGATACAGGTAGGGTAGTTTGATGTATATTTAATATCAGCTTGTCATATCTTAAGAGACTAAGCCCAAAAAGCATTTCATTTTGTTTGATATTTCGACAGTCGCCGCCTATAAAAGGGTGCGAACCTTAAATTTACACGAAAGTCATTAACAAACGACAGCCCCATAAGGGCCATTCACCAAAAAATAAAGTTCTTAAAAAAGAAGAGTTCAAATACAAAATAAAAAAACGAAAATGTATTCCACAGGAAAAGTTCTAATATTGATTGCCAGTGTGGTTGCCTGTGCCTGTGCAAGTCCCACTCAAACATTGGGTGAATCGAGACTGCTGCAAGCAATGCGCAGCACCAGCGACCTACAGCAGAGTAATCCTTCACGCTCCCTGAAATGCTTTCAGTACTACAGCGGGATATTCGATCAGCTGTTGGAGCAGTATGAGCAGGAGTTCGACGGTTGCCAAAATACGTCGCAACAGCAGATTGCGGACCTGGATGACAGTTACAAACCAGTGCTGAGCACTTTGGTCAGCAACGCTGAATCCGCCTGCCAGCTTTTAGAAAATTGTAATAATCAATTGAGCAGCTTGCAATCTCTTTCCTGTTTCTCAGATGTGGTAAGTAAAATGTGTAAATAACCGTAAGCATTCTTTTGTTTTTACTATAATTGAAAAATAGGGCAACGATGATGTGAACGTGATGTACAACATATCCAGCAGTGCCAGCAGTTATTATGGCCAGCTCACGCAGAGCATTCAAATGATTCACTTCACAGAGGTGCAATGCGCGAACACCTCAAAGCGCAACTATGAACTGAAGACAGACAATGCCTATGTCCACCTACAGAGTTGTCTGATGGGCGACGAGACAGTGCCAGCAACAGATTCGACAACAGCTGCCAGCGAAACCACGAACGTAGTTCTGACGACGCTTGTTCCAGTTACAGCCACATCTGATCTAGTCACAATTCCTTCAGTTCCAGCCAATACTTCACCAGTTGTGATTACGACTACGTCGGACTTATTTACGGCTACGCATACAACCTCTTCAGCAGACAGCCTGAGCTCTTACCTCAAGAAGTTATTGATCTCCCTAAAACACTAGCTTCCCTGGTTTAAGCATATCGTAGTGGTCAAGGTCTTCATTAAACAAATAACAAACTGACAGACATTGGCTATTATTGGGAAGAAAACTTTTGTAATCTTGTCGTGGCATGCAAAAGTTAGCACAAGAGTGTTTGACCTCGGTCAAGTTCACTGACAACTTCTCTATTAAACTAATCTAAAGCAATTGCAATTTTGCAAGTGTAACTTACATAATTAACGGCTGCAGTGCAAGCAGGTCGGAGCGAGGCGTGTGCCTCACTGAAAGATACCCTACCTTTCTTTCTGAACAATAAGCACAAATAAGTGAAAAAAATGTATATTTCAAATAATGGCTACAGTTATTTTGGTATTTAATGGAAACTAAATACAGTCAACGAGTTTCAAAATATAACATTTCAGAATGGCAATATAAATTGTCTTGCATGATTGAGAGACTTTTTCACATAAATTTTCCTTTTGCAATTGCCAAATCCATTTTGAGCCAGCCAAATTTATTTGGTAGCTTAAAGCCTGAAAAACTCCACATTTAAGTAAACAGTTGCTATCTTTTGGGCCAGCGGCGATTTTCATTTAAATTTAATTGCGTTTGTTTTTGCTTTGGCTGTTGATTGTTATTATGGTTGTTTTTCTTGCCTGCGGCATTGTTGTCACTGCAATTAAAACAAATTAGAAATGTGGGCGCACAGACATTCACTTGCACACATACAGCCCTCCGCACACTCTCACGCACTTGTACCCCTAAAATCTAGCTAATGACTGTCGACAGTGTCGGTGCGAGTCCTTGCCGCAGGATGCAGCCAACGGCTGATTTAAGCCGTTGCCTAGGTGTACTCTTCAGTGTGTGTGCATGTAAAAAGTTAATGCAGTTCGAGTTCTGTTTGCGTGGCTCAGTAAAAACAGGTTCACACAAAGAACGCAATTAAGATATGCAAATTAGTAGCTGCCACGCCCCTCGCTCCTTTGTGTCGCATAGCAGCCGCTGCAGTTGAGCAGACTGATTATATTTTGCAGTACTTGCGATAAAAATGAAGTAAGAAGGAAACGCATCTTTGGAACGCAGAAGATTACACACGTTTGCACACCTACTGACATCTAAATTTAATCATAAATTTAAAAAAAAAAAAACCTTTTGTTGCTTTGGAAGCTAATAGCTCAGAGCGGCAATAAGAATAGATACACTTTATAGGATCGAAGACATCATTTTATTATGTTACAAGCTTGACTGCAAAATTTTAATATTTTGGTTATTTAACGGAAGCCTTTTTTAAATGACTTTAGCCAAGAAAATGTAATCGGCGCAATTAAAGTAGCAGCTCTAATACACTGCTAAACATCGATGTTTTTCATTTTAAATTATGGATTAAGTAGAAACGAGTGCTTAAACTATTCACAATCCGCATTATTTATTGTTTTAGTGTTTTAATTGTGGCATGCCCCAGCACGAGGCATGATAAGCGGCTGAAGGTGACAGACATTTAGATAAGATTTAACTTGGTTCGATCATTGAACCCCACCATTACAAAACTATTATTTATGCTTGTAAGTCCAAATAATGCTTAAAGAATCTGCATAAGAATTGGACAAATTGTGCATAATGTATCAATTGTGATCATCCACAGGTGCGCTTATCTAATACCAGCGCCGATAAGCGAGCTGGCAATGGCAAAGACTGAAGACATACACGTACTGATAAGGAACTAGCAAAACCAACAACATTAAGTAAGCAATTTTGTTTATGAAATCAATTTCCCAGAAAGAAACACTTGATAGATTTCAGATAAAAGTTAAAAATAGTAAAGCTCTATGTCTATCAATGTCGAATCATTGACAGAAATACTAAGACTCAAGAAGGTTGTGATTTTTTATAATGTGAACTATTGTTAATTATATTATGATATGATAAAATTACAAGGAAATCATAAGATGTGTACCAGCTACTATATTTTCGAAAATCGTTTGTGTTGGCCTGTGATGGAAATATGAATTGAAAACTTCGGTGACGTAGTATGTGAGGATTAGTCGGCGAATATTAAATTGCTTGAAAGCAAAGTGTCAGATAAGCGACAAACCTGATACTCTCATTCGTCACTGATAGCTGAATTGATAGGGCCAAGCCTAAAGTAGTAACACGACCATATTATGTTCTGTTATAAATATCGAGTTGATTTTATATTTCCACCATTACGAATCCGACTTTCGCAGCGAACGAACAACACAAATTAAAAAGTGCCAAAAATCTACAATATGTATACAAAATTGTGTGTCCTGCTCTTGGCCATTGGCCTTAGCCAAGCGATGCCCCAGAAGTTGGCTCCAGAGATGGGCCTCATGAAGTTCATAATGAACTCCCGAGAAATCAGCCAGAATAATCCAGGCCGTTCGATCGACTGCTTTAACGTCTACATACCCCTGATGAATGAACTTGCCGAGGATTACAAGGCTGCATTTGCCCAGTGCTTGAGCACCGCCGATGCATCCCGTGAGGGCGTCGATGAGAGCACCCAGGGTGACAGGGCGAATATCGATAGCTCCGCGACCGCAGCCTGCGCTGCTTTGTCTAGCTGCAGTGAAAATACCGGATCCATTGAATACTTTGAATGCTACACGAATACGGTAAGTTGAACACGCTCTTTCTTCTCGTCATTTTCTTGATCACACACACATGCAACTTACGTATTATTTTCAGGCCGGCAACAATGCCAAGACCATGTACGCGATTTCGGCTAACTCAAGCGAGCTGCTGATTACTGTGCGAGAGGAATTCCGTTTGATTGATACCAATCAATACAAATGCACCAACGCTTCAGAGCGCGTCTATGTGGAGAAACAAACTGCCATCTATGAAGATTTCGACAGGTGTAACAGAGGCCTTGAGCCATTGACAACCACCACCGAGCCGACTCCTGTTCCAACCACCACCCAGCCGCCTCCTGTTTCAACCACCCCTGAGCCGACTGCTGCTCCCAGCACCACTGAGCCGACTGATGCTTCCACCACCGCTGAGCCGACTGCTGCTCCCAGCACCACTGAGCCGACTGCTGCTCCCAGCACCACTGAGCCGACTGCTGCTCCCAGCACCACTGAGCCGACTGATGCTCCCACCACCGCTGAGCAGACTACTGAGGACTCTTCCTCTGAGGTCACTACTCCAACCATACCAACAACCAGCAGTGTTATAGAAAACGAAATGCCCGAGGAGGATATTAATGACCTTTTGCTGAACTTAAAGAAATTTTTCAAGCGTCATTAGACTATGACGATAAGTAAAGTGCCAATATACAAATAAAAATCTACTTAACAATTTAATTACACGTAGTATTTGAAAACAACTTGACTTTTTCTAAACCAACTAAAATGATTTCAATAATTGTACTCCAACTAACTTTTATTACATAGTATTCAATAAAATGTAGATAAATTGACACGGCATAATTAATTCGTTTTTGTTTTAAATAACTAATAATAGTGGGATAAAGCCTATTATTTATTCTTACAATATCAATTTATTTATTCACATCGAACACCTGCAAATACCAATAATATTGCTGGGTTGGAAATTGAACTCCTTAGATTAATGTATTACAAATACAATATTTGATAACAATGGATTTGCAATTTATTCAGACTTGATACAATATCATTTAACAATCGCATTGATAAGGTCCACTTCAAACAAAATCAAAACTAAATCCCTTGATAGCATCGTTTATGACAAAAAGAGAAAATTTTGCAGTCAAGCGTAACCGACTGCGAAATAGTTTGATACAATAAGTAATACCAGGTGATAACATGTAGCAAAAACCAGGGTGGGTATAGCCGCGAAATACCGATCTTTGGCGTGGCAAAAAAAAGGTGGAAAAGTTGACCAGTAACTTTCCTTCCTAGTTTGGTGACTGCAGCTCTTAAGTTACGGGAGCTATAAGCTTTTGGGGACTGTGTGTGCGCGAGTGGGCGTGTGCCACAATAAAAAAGGATTGGAGGTCGATCTTAGGAGTCTACGTTTCAAGCGTGCTAACTATAGTTCCAAAGTTGTGGTAGATATAGGCTTATATCGTTTTTAATTTGGGGCGTGATAATTGCCGATCTATGCAGAACATCCTTAACAATATACCAACCGAATTTGGTGACTATAGCCTGAAAATTGTAGTAAATTTGTGGCTTTATCGATTTGTGATTAACGATTTTATCGATTTCATGGCCTACTGGTGGTATTTCACAAAACCAATTTACCTTCGGTACCAAAGTATAAAACTATTACACCTTCGGTATCAAAATATAAAAATAGCAACTACACTCTTACGTCGAGAGTCTTGAACAATTGCGCACTTGGAGCTAAACTAGCAGTGATCTTTATCAATTACTATCTGTAAACGTCTATTCTTGATTAAATCGAAATGTGTAGCAGGCTAATTCTGAATTAATTCCATCAATGACTTACAACATGTGTCTGCTCGTTCTGTTCGTTTGATCTGCGCAATAGCTTAATCTCACAAGCTTAATGGCTTAATCTGCCAAGCACAAGAATTACTTTATGGCTATTCATGATCTTGATCCACCAAAATTTTTAATTGCACTACATGTCTAAAAATATCACAAAATCCCCGCCAATTTTTAAGACTGTGCAAATCATCTATAAAGATTTCTAAGCAGCAGTGTCTGGGGTTTTGTTTAAGTGGGAATAGTTTTACCACCCCTTGTGAGCGTCAGCTAACGATAATGTCAGTCAATATTGATAACGTGAATGCTGACATAATATGGCATGTTTACAACATGCAATGCTCTTATTTTTATAGACCTCTTCACTTATAAATATCGTGACGGTTCCGTTTTCCACCACAAAGAATCCGACGCTGACAGTGAACGAACAACACAAATTAAAAAGTTCCAAAAATCTACATAATGTATACAAAACTGTGTGTCCTGCTCTTGGCCATTGGCCTTAGCCAAGCGGTGCCCCGGCAGATGGCGCAAGAAATGGACCTTATACAGTTCATAATGAACTCCCAAGAAATTAGCCAGGATAATCCAGCCCGTTCGATCGACTGCTTTAACGTCTACATACCCCTGATGAATGAACTTGCCGAGGAATACAAGGCTGCATTTGCCCAGTGCATTAGCATCGCCGATGCATCCCGTGAGGGCATCGATGCGAGCACCCAGGGTGACCGGTATAATATCGATGGCTCCGCGGCCGCAGCCTGCGATGCTTTGTCTAGATGCAGTGAAAATAGCGGATCCATTGATTACTTTGAATGCTACACGGATACGGTAAGTTGAACACTCTCTTTCTTCTCGTCATCTTCTTGATCACACTCACATGCAACTTACGTATTTACGTACACTTTACCTGAACTACTCGTATTTTCAGGCCAGCAATAATGCCAAGACCATGTACGCTATTTCGGCTAACTCAAGCGAGCTGTTGGCTATTGTGCGAGAGGAATTCCGTTTGATTGATACCAATCAATACAAATGCTCCAACGCTTCAGAGCGCGTCTATGTGGAGAAACAAACTGCCATCTATGAAGATTTCGACAGGTGTAACAGAGGCCTTGAGCCATTGACAACCACCACCCAGCCGACTCCTGCTCCACCCACACCTGCGCCTACTACAACCACCGCTGATGCTCTACGCAATCTACCAATCGGCGACGTTGAATTTGATGAAGGAAATCCCGAGGGGGATCTCAAGCAATTGGTGGACACCGTTAAGAAATCTTTCAAAGGCCTTTAAAGTTTATTAAACCATTTACAATAAATTCCTATTTCTATGGATTGATTCAATAAAAATAACATTATATAGAACAGAAGAGATAATATATTTGTATTCAAAAGAATTATGTCCTTTCTCCTTTGCAAGTGCTGCATCAACATTCTCGTTTGGTAACGTAAAACCGCCGACGGCAGCCGAAATCCAAGCCGCCGAAAAGGATGAGGATGAGGATAGTCCACCGGTGGTGCAGTTCAAGCAGGTGGTTGAGGACGATGCCATATTCTCGAAACGCTGCAAGGTGTTTGTGAAAAAGGGTGCAGACTACACTGATCGCGGTGTGGGCACGCTGTATTTGAAGCCCGTCAAGGATACGAAGAAGACACAGCTGCTGGTGCGTGCTGATACCAATTTGGGCAACATCTTGGTTAATCTTATACTCAGCGAGGGATTGCCCTGCCAGCGCATGGGCAAGAATAATGTTATGATGGTCTGCTTGCCAACGCCCGAGGAGGCGAAGCCATTGTCCATGTTGCTGCGCGTAAAGACAGCCGAGGAGGCCGATGATCTATTGGAGAAAATCAAGAAGCATACAGTCTGAACAACATTCGCTCGACGAGTGCCTTGCAGCTCGTCCATTCATGTTATTTGATCGTTTACATAAACAATTTAAGAAAAATAAATAAACACATGAATAATTCTTAGTTTCATATTAATTTCCATGTAATATAAAATTCGAAATGTATAATTTGATATGAGTAGAGAGTATTAAAATTTTTAACATTAGCGAGATCCCAGATTAGTGATCGATCCAATTATAACTTTCTTCAACATTTTCCTTTCTCTTGCTCAAAGATAAGCCAAAATATTTGATAACTGGAGTTACAGATCAGTATAACTTTATTGCTTTGTTAAGCATTACCTTATTAATTCACAATCGCATTGATAAAGTCCAGTTTCACAAAAATCACATTAAAGTCCCGTGATAGCAATTGTTCTTACTCATGGTTAACAAAAATATCAACTACAGTGTTACCTCGTGCAGGTTGAACAATTCCGCATTTGGCGATAAGCTGGAAGTTATCCTTATCTATTGCGTACTGTTTTGCGAATAGGTAATAGCGTATTGGCCATGATAACTCTGCATTAGATAATATAGACAATGTTTCAATGGGTTAGCGATATGATGGTTATTATTTTTTCATTAGATGAGTTAAAAACTAATTAAAACTTAGACAATCTCCATGATGGGAATGAGTTTTTGATTAATTTTATATAGCTTTTTTTTAATTTTGCCTTTTTAGCTCCCAATATTTTCGGCTATATAAGCATTGCCAGCATATGTTTGCGGTCAGTTAATTAGCTACCCTCACGGATCTCATATTGTGAAATAGTGTCAAGTGCAGGATAAAAGATGAAATTCGCGATTGCTTTGTGCTTGGTTTTAGCCGTTGGCTGCAACGCTTTTTTCTCCACCAAGGATGTGGACTTTCAGCCATTCATGAGGCTGCATCAAAAGGCCATGCACTCATTAATGTCGGCCCACCGTGACGCCAATGACCCCAATCTAATCAATGAATGCTTCAATCAGTACCTTACCGATCAAACGGCAACGCTGGGCAACTACAACAAGGTCTTCACCGGTTGTATACTCACAGCCCAGACGGACAAGAACATCCTGACCGCTCAGAGCGAAGAGAGTCGGAATGACTTGCTATCTAGAAGCGAGGATATGTGCAGTAGCATGAACTCCTGTGAATCGTTCTCTGATGGTCTCCAGTTTTTCGATTGTTATCGGACTGAGGTACGTACTCAGCCATTGGAAATCTGTGCGTTCTAGGCAAAAGTAACAATTTCATAAATAATAAATTATTTTGTGGACATTCAGAAACTAATCATTAAGAGGAGATATAAAATCGACCAGCCGGATTTTCTTAGAATCTGTGCATGGGCATTATTTTGGAAGTGATCAGGATAAAACTCCTTTAAATTTTTTAATGAATAATCTTCAATAAATAGAGAAACTATAGCATTTTAATGATAAATTAGAAAATATTTTTGAATAGAAGAAGCATGTATAAATAATAGTCACAGCTCCTTCAATGTTGTGGCAATTGGAATATTCTGCACTTCTGCGAGAACATTATTCAAATTGATACTGATATGATACGCAATTGTCTCGAACAATTCTAATTATTATCTACGTTGAACTTTAATTATTTTCAGTCGGCTAACAGCTACAAAGTGGTGTTCACATTGAACAGCGATGCAAACATCCTATACAACAGCATCAGTAGCAAGTACAGCATCATCGATTCAGATCTAGGGATATGCACGGATGATGCTCGCCTGGAGTATGCTGCTGGATTGGATAAATGTGATTCGGATTTCAATATCTGTGTTTCTGGGGGAGTGATCACTACTCAGAATCCCGTTGATTCCACCACCGGGGAACCAGCTGACTCCACAACTGTTGCACCTATTAGCTCCACCACTGAGGAACCAGCTGACTCCACAACTGATGCACCTATTAGTTCCACCACTGAGGAACCAGCTGACTCCACAACTGATGCACCTATTAGCTCCACCACTGAGGAACCAGCTGACTCCACAACTGATGCACCTATTAGCTCCACCACTGAGGAACCAGCTGACTCCACAACTGATGCACCTATTAGTTCCACCACCGAGGAACCAGCTGACTCCACAACTGTTGCACCTATTAGCTCCACCACCGAGGATGATGATGAACCAGCTGTCTCCACCGAGGAACCAGTTGAGCCCACAACTGATGCACCAGTTGAGACCACCGACGATCCAATTGAGTGGACAACTGATGCTCCAGATGCACCGACTGAGGAGCCAATCACCACAACTGAGGACCCTGAGTCTACAACAGAGAGGATGCCAGAGGAGGATATTGGCAAGATATTGCCAGAGACCTTCCACAGCAGATTGACCAAGCTTTCGCGTTTATTCTAAACTTGTTGTTGAGTGTAAAGTGAATGGACTTTAACTAATCAGCATGGAGGCAAGTTATAAGTTGAACATTATCAACAGATAATTGATAAATAATTGAAAAAAAATGAAATAAATAAATGCAAAAAGGGTTGCATACTTTAAGGGAGCAACAACCAAACCAAATTATACCTACATAGAGACCATTTTTAAAATGTATAGAGACAATTTTTAAAAAAATTAAATTTGCTTATATTGATTCAAAGAATGGTCGTGTTTTTTTTTCTTTTTTAAGAACTGGAATACAAATAGTTTTTCAAAATTTTAAATATGGCATTTCTAAAATGAAAGTCGGGAAAGCACCTTGCGATATTGGAAACTTAAATTTTTAGCAAAAAGTGAATAAATTGTAATCCGATTTCATAACATTTCAACTACATATGAGTGTGAAAGCCTTTGTAACTATCAGTATGTGTTATAAACGTCAAAAAATCAATAATAAAGCATTTAATAAACTTACTATTCCGTCAACATTCGGTCGCGGGCACTAGAGTGTTAATTCATTGATTAAGCTTATCAGTATTGTTTAAAGTGATTCAAATACATATGTACTATGTACATAAATTGCTTAGATATACTTACACTGTTTCGTGAATAATACGAAAAAAAGGGTTTCAAATCGATTTGTTTTAGTGTAACATCAGATCAGTCTTGCTCGCAGCACCATCGAATCAACTGAATTGATAAGCACTTAATGTGCGCACTGCAAATAATTTAAACTTATCTATTGATATACCAATCTAAGTCAGCGTCCAATACCTATCGCGTCATTATAAAAAAAATGTTCAATTATATATCTTTTCAATAACACATCCAACTGTCGTCTGGCCAGTCGTAGCGCCGATCCGAATTTATAGCTAAATGCGTGCGGTACGAGTTGAAAAACATTTAGGTTACGAGACCCAAAGTCGCCGGTGCCACCTATCTGTTATGCTGCTGCTTCTAGGTATTTCCCTGCATCGGGCAAACAGTTCTGTTGTTGGCGCAGACAAGACTCTGGTCGTGCCAACTGTCTGGCCTGACGCAACAGTGGATGACTGCCACGATGACTATATGCTGGCCGGAATGAATGCCTCGAGCGCCTTTGCCGCAGAGTACGTGCGGTGCGAGCTGACTGCGAACGAGACTCAGATAGATCTGTCCATCGATGAGAATCTGGAGAGACAACAAATCGAAATGGGTACCAGAAGGCTGTGTAGCAATTTCGAGCAGTGCGCTGTAATTGATGACCATCTCGAGTACATTGAGTGTATCGTGAATAGTGTAAGTAATATTACAATTACTACTTAAGTAGTGGAAAGTGCTTTTAGATAATACTTCTGGAGCAATCCCAATAAAATAAAAATGTATTATTATATAAATGTTCTAATTCATCAAACAAATGGATTTCACATTCACGCTTTGCATACAAGGGAATCATCAGGTGTTGCGATTGCAGCTATCTTAAAGCTCTACCAACACGCTAATCACTTCAGCAAATAAATATAAAATTCTTTATAATTGTGTGTCAAGATTAAATAGAGCGATTTAAATTCGTGGACTATTTTGAGTGGATTTTACTGCCCAAAACACAGAATAATTATAGTAAGAAACTTACTGAAGGTCTTATACTTCTGCAATAAAAACCAGAGATATGAACTATCTGAGTAAATACTCTTGCAGTGCTATTGATAAAACCCTCTGCAGGTATATATAAGTAAATCGAGGCATTAAATAGCGTGAAATGCTCACCAAATAAATTGCTGTAGAACTTTAAGGCAATAAAATGTAGCTGCAGTCGTAATCTGCAAAATGACAGTTAAAAATCATTATTACCCTATTGCCATAAATTGATTCGAATGTATTCGTGCAAGTGTAGTTATAACATTAACAAATTTGCTGTATATTTCTCTATTGCAGGGCAGTCAAAATATGGATCTAATCGTGGAGATTAATCACAACGCAACTAGTGCACATACTCGCCTGCGCGAAGATATCAATGCAGTGGACAAGACGCTCGCGCTGTGCACCCTCGAGGCACAGGTCGTTTATGCTGGCAGCATGCGTTTGGCTTTTGAGGAGCTACAAGAGTGTCGCTGCCAAGCCGACGACTATCCGAATAGACCACTTCTCTAAACTGAATACTACTATAGAAATAAAATCAGTATTAGAGTTTAGTGAAGCATTTGAAAGACTTTAATCTGTAGCTTTGGCCAAGGTCGCCGACTGTTCTAGGCATTTGTCCAAGGCATCAAATAAGCGAGCTGTGCCCAGCACATAGCTGTCCTCAGTGCGATTCGAGCAGATATACCGCTCCACAACGATGGCATTCAGCTGGTGATCGAGACTCAATGCAATCTCTGAGGCATTTACGGATATGGAATACATCGAGACCAGTTGCTGTTTGGACTAGAAACACAACGGTGCTCATTAGGCTTTGTTAGTTCGGCTGATAGGTGTTTACTTACCAATTGGGCAAAGCAGTTGAAGTAATCGGAGGCATTCTTTGTGTTTAAGCAGCTGTCTATATAGCTAACTATACGCAGTGCCTCCGTTTGTATGGTTTGCTGGAAGCCGCCAACATTGCTTTGCACAGTGCTACGCGCATTGGTCGCATTCTGCTGGCAGTCACTGTACTCCTTCGACCAGGTGGCGCCCACTTGTTCCAACTGTGGTAGATATTTCACAAAGCACTGTTTAGTATTGCTCACTCCGGCCAGATCATGGCTCTCCAAATAGTTCGTTAGGTTGTCCAGACTGCTGGTCGGCAACTCCGCCAGCTAAAAAAATAATATTAAAAGTGATGCTTTTCAAATAAACTAGTTATTACCAGCAACTGACACAATAGCAAAGTTATGCATATAATTTTCATGTCTCTTTTGGTTTGTGGCCAACATGAAACTGTGAAAATTATGATTAGTTCAAATTTAGAGCTTATTAATTAAACTGACATTGATTGATGGTTTGTTTGTTTATGAATTGTTGCTGGGGTTACTCCTATCTAAAGCCAGAATAAAGCTCAGTGCTTCGTAAACTATGGTACCTAAAAATATGCTGCATATTTTTGAGTGCGCTAAAAGCTGTTGTGGATACTAAGGCATATTTACAAATTAGGAAATATATCTGGAAAGAACTGAAGGAAAAAAATAACATTTTGGTGCTGCTGAGCGGTTTTCTGACCATCCCTACTCATAAATTGTTGTAAATTAAATAATCATAATGTTGATCTCGAACCTGTACATAGAATCTTTCATCTGAAGATTCTCATTTACATAAATAACTGTTTGGCTTTGTAAAGATTTTATTTTATAATTCATCACATATAATAAGTTTTTGGACCGGTTTATAAATGTTCACTCGATGAAATTCGATTAGATAAGAGACAAAACCGAAATATTCATAAATTTCCATGAATTCATTGTTTAATTATTTATAAACATACGTACATGTGTATTTCCAAATATCTTTTCGTTTGTTGACGTTACAGCATAATAGAATTTTCGGCATAGTTTCGATTATTTATGAATGCGATAACGCACAATGCCAAAGCCGATAAGCCAACAATCGTGTAGTAGACAATTTGGCGCATATATTGGCTTAATATTTCATTAGCCAGGCTAACCAAGCGGACACACGCACTTTGCCCTTGTTGTAATAAGTGTGAATCTGTTGGGAGCGCTTATCAAGGAGTTGTTCTGTGTGCATGTGTTTGGACGTTGACCGTGTTGTTGTGTTGTATGCGTGTTTCGTTGGCAACCAATTGAAATGCACATGCAAAGCAATTTGAGGCCTCAATCATAACTTAATGCCACCTAATTGATCGACGGAACTAACGGGATTCACACCATTCACCTGATGAGTTACTTTTAGGTTCTTCGCCTGCTAGAAGCAAATTGCAAAAAATTCACTTGCAAATATATCAATCATTTCAGCTAACAAGCTCCCCACTCTATATAAAGCATTAGCTTCAACTGGAAAACACAGACAGTAGTAATTGCGAAACCTAACAATAGCCCCAACATGAAACTTTTGTGCAGTGTGCTAATCCTGGCCAGCGTCGCCATCACTATCCAAGTAATTGTGAAGTGTATTTAACTAACGAACAACAAGTCCAAGTGAAAGTGAAAATTGTTTTGTATTCTAGGCGAAGCCGAGCTCCGTGCAACTTCAGTTGCAGGGTGCATTGGATCAATATCTGGTCAATGCCAACAATCTGGATGTTGTGTCAGCGGATGTGACCTCTCAGTGTTTTACCCTGTACATGCCCATGTTGACTGAGGTGGCTGCTACTTTCTCCAGTTCCTATCAGGACTGCATAACCGCATACAATTCGCAGCTGGCCAATATCACAGCCCAGGCATTGCAGGATCAGACGACGTATAAGCAGGAGGTTACCGAAATGTGCAGCGCTTTTACCACTTGCGACAGTACCGACGCCAACGACACTACCAGCTTCTTCAACTGCTATGCTAATGCGGTAAGTAAAGCAATTTAATCATGCTCATCTAACCACAACAACTTGCCACCAGGCCCAGGGCGATGTCTCTGTGATCTATGATATTGCCACGAATGCGGCTAGTGAGGCAAACACTCTGGCCGAGGCGGTCAAGGTCAACCAGGATACAGAATACCAGTGCACCAATACCACGGAGAGCAACTATGTCCGCGACACGGCTGCCACTTACGATCTCCTCGACAGCTGTCTGCGAAACGGCCTACCCACAACGGCTGCTGCTCCGACTACTGCTGCGCCCTTTAGTACTACCCAAAGTGCTCCTACAACTTCTGCTAGCGTTGTTGCCGCCTCATCTGCTGCGCCAGTTGTGATTGCCTCGACGGCAGCTAACACCGTCTAACTGCGATCTCGGGCAACCAGAGTTCAGTCAAAATAAATAATTAAATAAATAAATGAGCATTTAGCAAAAAATGGTTATAATGAAGTCAATTGTTCTTCGGGTGAAAGCTGCTGTCTCGTGACAGGACATCGTATTTGACAAGTTGTTAATATACGGTTTCCTCTACTATTGCTAACGCATTGTTTGTAAGCCCATAGTGTATATTCGTTGTTTACTTATTTTCCAACGTATATATGTATCGAATTGGTTTCAGAGAATATCTGAATATAGCTTTCTTAATTGTTTTTTTTTGTTATTGATTTCAGCTGAGCCGAACAACATGTTAAAGTTTTTTATAACTTTGCCAGGAGTATATAAAGATTTGTTTGAATAAAATAAATTGGAAAATTTACATTTTCTTTTTATTAAAATGTTATTTATTTTGATCAACTTACTATTAAATAAAATAAAATTGGAATATCATTTCAATAATGAATTTATTGAAAGATTTCAGTTTTTATCACAAAATAATTTACAAAATTGTTCAATCAAAAAATCCCATTACTTACTTGTTAACACCGTATCTAAGTCTTGAAAAAAAATAAGAAAAACGAAGCCGCCTTATCAAAGCGCTTTAAAAACTATTGAAAAGTTAAAAGCTAATTATTGTAGGATCTTATTACTGTTTCTATGTCTTTTGTAAACCTATAAAAAGTGTTGACTCGCCAGTTATTTGACTCAGTTCCAATTGTATCGGCCAATAATGTTCAACATGAGATTCATTCGCAGTGTCTGCCTTCTGGCCATGGCCATCGTCTTGTTGTCCAGCGTGCATGTAATGAAAATTGACTAGCAAACTGTGCTACAGCCATGTGAAACTTTACCATTGAACAGGCATTACCAGTCGCAGTCCTCTGCAGCAATGGCAGCAATGGGTCTGGAACTCAAACCTCGGCGGATGGCCAACAGACGCAAACACAAACTGGACCTGGCTGCCAAGAACAAGTCACGGGAGATGGACAGCAGAGCCAGAGTCAGAGCCAAACTGGCAATGGCACCCAGACTCAAACGCAATGCAACGGTTCAGACTGTGAACCACTGCCACCCACCTTCACCATTAAACCGCTCGAATGGAACACCATGAAGCCCCTCGATTGGAACACATTCGCTCCAATGCAGCCTTGGAATTAAAGCCGATCAAGTGAAAATCGATATATTGAAAAAACATGCGGTTTTTTTTGCTAAATAATATTTTTTGTTGCGATTGCAATAATTTTAAAAGATAAATAAAGCAAACAGTTATCAATATACTTAGACCACGTGAAATTTTTCAAGCTTTTAAGCAGTTAATAACAACTTAACTTGTTGATCGTTGATATATGTACATGCATTATTAATTGGGCATTATTTAAATTTTTTTTTTTAAATTTGCAAGCTTGTTGGATATCTAAAAAAATATATGTAACATCAATTTCGTATTATTAGTTATAATTAGATATAGACAAGTTTTTCAGTTTTTTTTTTAAATTTATAATTTTTTGCTTTGCTCTCCATGGTAAACAATAATTCCTTGTATTGCTCGCCTCATAGTCGCTAAATATTTGAATTTTGAAACAGGTGCTGAAAAAACTTAATTGTTTGCATAACATCACTCCGCCCACTTCTGTGCATTTTAAAACTTCACACAGTGTTAGAAGGATATGTTGCATAAGGTTTGCATCAAGTTGCTCCTGCGGCTAATGCAATTTCTCGCTGCTGCACATATAAAACTTTTTAATACGCTGAAGTTTTAACCGAGCTGCGAACCGTCTGCTCCGGAACTGAAAAGATTTTGGCAACTCTGCAGCTCATGGACGCTTCTGACGGCGTGTGCAAGTTATTGTACATAAGCGCTACAATAATCAAAGCCAGACAGAGAGGGAATTCTAGTGGGGAATTGGGTGGCATCGTCAATGCCTCTGCCATGCTCCAGTTCCAGTATGTTGCTTGCCTTGTCGAATTCAACCAGCTGGCTTTCAACACATTTTTACTGATTAAAATCAGGGCCATTAAGCGTGCGCGCTTAAATCGGACTAAACTTTTTTAATAACACCGACAATAGTTACTCGGGGTCTGGTCTGGTTTGGTTGGTTACCAGTCGGGCCTGGCTTTGAGGTAGACAGGCCACAAAACGACGCGCGAAAATTGGCGCCTGCACTGAACGACATGGCGCTGATTTCGGGTAAAAATTAAATTAAAACTGTCCACACAAAATGAAAAAAAAATATATATATGTATATAGAGCCCAGCTGAATAAGACGAAGTTGAAACTGTGAAAATATTTGCGCGAAAAATGTTTCTCCTTCCGTCCAAAAGGTTCCAAAAGGAGCGGCAACTGTCAGTGCTGCCAGAGCAACGATGTCAATTAGTTTTTCAAACGACACTACTCCTCGTCCATTCCCCTTTCTCTTACCGCCTTGCTAGCGCGCACTTTCCATTGGTTCAAGTCAAGTTGGCCTTAAGTTAATTGCATAAGATTTCACTTTGCACTTTCCGCACGCCTACTTGACATGCGTAGATGAGGGGGGCGAATGGTTTCTGCTGTTTTCTTCCGCTTGTCACATTTAGCTCGTCGCTTGTTGTCGCAGTTTTTTAATCAAGTTAAAAGTTATTTTTAAATGAAGTGCGAATAATATAAAAGGGTGGCGTAAAAATTGCTTTCTTACCAACATTCCTTGCAACTTACCGCTCCGCAGAATTTTCATTAATTTATCTGTATATATTCTGTTTTAGGTTTATGCCACATTATTTCGAGGGCGAGCGGATTAAGATAGCATATTTCAGCGTGTCCGCCTTTGCGACCAAGCATTTTCCCACAAACTTGACTTGCATTATGAATTAATTTATATACTTTTAACGTTTATTACGATTATTACTAAATAACCGCGTATTACTAAATAAAGTGTTAATTGTGACATCATAGCATGTTGATATGGAAAACATTCTATGAGCATATCACGAGATATCATTTACGGACGGCTTTTTTATTTTACATATTACGATAAGATATCTCAAAATAAATTAATTGAGTGAGGGCACAATCTATATTTAGACGTATTAAATATGGAATACTCTACCTGTCAGTCTGTCTATATAAACGAGCTTATTCCATTTCCTAGTCTTTTATTTATAGAGTATTACTCGAAAGACGGAAACAGACCAAAACTAGTTTAATAGACAATGATTTGTTGTATCTATTATTGACATACTCTTCGTATAAAATAAGTTCAACAGTCATATTGACTAAGTTGGCCATTTTCATAAAAATTCAAAATCTTAACTTGTTGTCTAGACAACTGTTTACATTAATGGGCACCACATTTTATGACAGAATTTAAAAACCTTAAATATGTATAAAAAACCAAGCATATGCATACGATTATTATTCTCAAACGCTGAAGCCGCAAAAGCCTTTGAAAAATATTTTAATGTATTAAGTTAAGGGTAGATCAAAAATTCATTTTTTTACACTTAAGTCCAATTTAAAGGGAATAGTGTCAAATTAATCTTTAAGCTCAAGCATAAAGTCTTGATGTGCATTAAAAACTGTTGTTAACATTTTAGCGTAATGATTAATAGTGATGACTTCTTGTATTGTACATAAATAGTTTACTTTTGTAAAGATTTAATAAGGAATTAAATTTATTTGATTGTTTTTCTAAATATACAGGGTATTAGGCAGCCAAGCAATAGGTGGCTGTAAAATATATTTAGGGTGCGTGGTCCTCACGCTTGTTGAATTTCATTTATCATTAGTCAGATCTCTGTTTATTTTGAACAAATTATGTGCGACGGCAAGGCAGGCAAGAGTGCGATAGACACACAAGCAAACACAAGCTAACACACACACACACACAAACACACACACAGCCGTATATAAGCATTAGTGGGTGTTTTGCACCTGCAAAGCCGTTGATTGATGATGTGAGCAATTGATAATGTGCTCGGTGAGTGAGGGCCGGGCGGCGGCCACGCTAATTGGCGCCTCAGTCGCCAAGGGTGAGCGGGTGTGAGGGTATGGGGGTGGTTAGTTTATGCTTAAAAATGTAAAGCATGCTATAGTGTCATTTTTTTTTCTCCTCACATTTTTTTCGTCGCTTCTTGCTGCCTGAGCTAATTGTGCGCTTAAAGCGGATTTCGACGCGCGTTTCACGTTCTTTTGTGAGAGTTTTTTTTTTCTTATTTTTGGGATGGCTAATTAGAGCGTCTAAAGTTAATTGCAATTTGCGGCCCTTGCCTCGACTGTTTGCTTGTCACGTCTTTTGCTACACTATGACTTTATTGGCAGCTGCAGCTGCTCTACCCAATTTTTAGCAGTGTATGAAAATTGCAATCTAAAAAGAGAAAAAAACTGTACATACATATGCAGCTATGTGTTGGATTGAGCAGTATGAAAAATGAACAACTTACTCTCTCGACTTGTCAGTTAGGGCTTTGCTGGCTAAAACAGGGAACAGTTCTCTAATTTTCTACTGCAGTGATTTGGCATGCAGAGTGGATGTCGGAAAAGTGGAAGACTGGGACTCTGACTCGATCTCGTGCTTGCCGACTTCGAACTCGATTCACTGATTTATGCGCATCAATAAGTTTTCCGAGTGCGATACTTTGGCGAAAAGTGCCGCAATGAGACGTGGACAAGCATCACCATGGCCCCAAAACTATTCTGCAGTGAGGTGGACAGGCAGACAGACTCCAGAGAGCAGCAAGCACGTTCGCATGCAGCAGATGCAGCTGCTGGAGCTGCAGCTAGCCAAAGTAATGATTTGCATTTTGGATTCGGTTTTCGGATTCCGGTCTTGCCAATTTTAAAGTGCGATTTGGCTTATGAGGTAGTTCTGCGATTTCGTTGCCACCCACAGCTGAACGCAGCACCTTCAAGATCTACGGCCGCAACTTGCTGTCCGCATAAAAAATGGCGAAACTTTGCCGACGATTGTGGCCGGCGAACCCGCGCTAATGAGACGCCGACACAAAAATTGGCTGGTAACGACGAATAACTGAACTGCAACCTACCCTGTGTTTTTTGGTAGACGAATTGGTTAAAGTAGAAGCTGAACATATATTTATAAATATATTAATTGACATATGTATGCTTATGTAAGGCTAAAAAAAGGTGGTGATGAAAAAGGGAGCGGAATAGAAAATAATAATAAGTGAATAAATAAATTGAACTAAAAGATCGAAGAAAAAGATTGTAAAAGAACATAAAGAAAAAGTGATAAGCATATAAATTGAGCAATAAAGATAAGAATCTAGAAAAAAGATTAAAATATTTAAACTATTAGGTAAATTTTTAACAGTAGATTTTTAAAATATTTTTCCATATAATTTGTTCAGGCAAGGAAAATTACAAATTAATTAGTATTTATTTATAATCGTAACAGTCTGTCATACCCCTTGACTTATGCACATACAAGGTATTCAGACCCATGGCGAGTCATATAATTCATTTGTGCGCTTTTGTTTGTCAGCCAAGTTTTGTGTCCCAATTTTTGTTTTTTTCGTTCATTTTCTACTAGATTTTCGGATGGTATTCTTCTCTTTTTCTTTTTGCAGCGTCGCTTATCTTAATGGTTCAAAGGTTACACTCAGGCCTATGGAGACAGCATGCGCTTCCGACGCGATGCGTCTCCCGCTGAGCTAACGGTCAACCTCACCAACACTTACAGTTACAGTCGGAGACAGTTCCAGTTACAGCTACAATTCCAGGGACAGCATCAGAATTCAAAATGGCCGCTCGCCCATTAAAAGGAGACCAACTGTGCACAAGAGTCGGTCCGAGGCAGGACACTCACAGTGTGGGTCCTCGCCGAGATTAGGTCTGCTTATAAATGGGCTTATGAAATCGTCTCGATATAGCCATAATCTTTTGGGACAATTAAGCAAAAAAGCCGCAAAACTTATCGCAGTCTTGCGAGTGAAACTTGAGAGAATTTCGAGTGGCACGATATAAATTTTGTGGCATAACTCAATTTGCCAGCAGTGAGAAGAGACCAGCGAGAGAAAGAGAAAGAGATGGATAAGGAGAAGGAGAAGTAGAAGTAGAAGAGGAGCAGGAATGCGCATGAAACGTAATATTGTGTTGCATGCAACATGCAATTAAAATCGCACAGGCAACGCGCATTTAATTAATTTGAAAATTACGTTTTAGATGTGCTTAGTGTTGGGTTAAGTTTTAGAGTGGGTTGAGTGAGTTGAGTGCTTGGATGCTCGGCTGTTGGCGCTGCTTCAGGCTCGGCACTCAACTCATTTGCTAAATCAAGCATGCTACACTTAAATTTTCATTAGACTGCTTTCTTTGACTACTACTAAGTCTACGACCTGACGACAGCGCGCCGGCCCCTAACCTCCTGACTTGGCTGCGGGGGCGCACAAGCCTGGCAAAAACCGCAAGCAGCGCACTTTGTCTTAATGATGTTAAGGTGAATTTCAACTTACGTGATTTTTACGTGCAACTGCAGTAATTGCAGCTATGGAGCTAACAGCGGAAGAAACACCAGCGTCAAGTATCGACTGCAACATACGCTATAGACAGGTGACATATGTGGGTCAACATAGACTCAGTTAGGGATAAATACTGTAGTAATGATATATTAAATAATAGGGGTGGAAATATACGTATAAGAAAAAAGCAGACCACGATCTTTTGGATTTATATTGCTACTGATGCGATGAGAATGAATAATACTAATAATCATTATAAAAGGACACGTCTGAAAGATACCCTGAGCAGATGTACATGTATATAAAGTCAAAGTTAAATCTTATTTTGCACTTTGAATAAATATACCAACTCAGTGATATAGCTTATAAGCATATTAAAAATGTACAGGGTGCACAACGTAGATAAATCTCGTCTGTATATAGCCATATACCATAAATGCTGGTCAAATTATTTTAGCTTGCACCGCAAAGCTCACATAGATGAAGGAAGGGAGAGAAGGACAGGCACAGAGAAGAGGAGGCGAAGGGTTTTGCTGCTGCAGCTGCCGAGTTGAAAGGCAACAACCTGCTTAGGGCCAAGAGATTCAACTTTGTATGTATGAATGGGGCACATGTGCGCACGTATTAGCCATAAATATATGAGACACATCGGGTTGTGGCAGCAGAATGGACTGGGGAGGGGTTAGTGGCAAGGAGGCAGAGACTGCTTGGCATATTGGCGCTGCCAAAACGAAATCAAACCATAAATTTAACACGTTTCAACATGTGCAGCAACAGCAGCCTTTCCTCTTCAGGACAGTGCAGTCGACGCCCCGAGGCTAGATCGATGCTAATGCCAATGCGGATGCTGCGTACCCAGAGAATGAAAGCATTAAAAGTGCACAAGGTATTACATATACGCAGAGTTTGCTGTCACTGGCATTTAACTTGATGATGATAACAGCGCGAATGTCATATAACAGCAGATGATGACGTCTCGCCTGCCAAATGAATCACCATTTAATATCGCCAAGCGCCAGCGGAATGTGGCCATCGGAATGTGCCAACTGCGAACTACCAATTCCTTCCACTGCACGCAAGGACGTGCGGCTGCTTGCTATTTCACCAGCAGCAGTAGCAGTAGTCAGTCCAAAGTTGACCACATCGAATGCGATTTTCTGCAAGAGTCCGACAGGATGTTGCTCTTAAAAACTGCAAAAAAAACTTTGCGATATTTTAAAAATTAAGATGTCATTTTTTTCAAAAATTATTTAATATTCTTCAGAATAAATAAATTATATATGATTTGATATTAAGGAATTTGTCGATTTCTACTTGGAAATACTCGTTTGCAGGAAGAACGATTACTAAGCGACTGCTGGGATAAGGGATAACAAAAGAATGCTTTTTATATATGTAATACAATATGTTTAATATAAATTTAGAAAACAAAACTCTTTCCAATCAAAGTAAGAAATCATTTTTTCTGAGTGTAGTTTGGCTAGAGCAAACCGCAGGAGCCATTTCGGTGCTGTCAGCCTGAAAATGCTTTCGCCTGAAGGCTGTCAAGGAAACGCAGCCTGGACGACGAGCGCAGTACACCGCATCCTGTGCGTCCTGTTGCTCGCGGCCATCAGCACAAGGCTTAGCAAGTGTGTGTTGATTCTGTGTGTGTGTTTGTGTGTGTGAGTGTTTGTGTTTTAGGTGGGAGAGTAAGCGCCATGACGCGCTTGAATTAAATAAACAGCAAAATCAGTACGGCGCAGTCCAAAATGTGAAATAGCTGGCTTTATCGCATGCTTCAAAGCGGATTTCCCACGCTCACACACACACACGGAGAAACACACTGGATCACACACACGCACACATATAGACGGTGTACGGCGCACACGCTTAGCAAACCTTATCGAATTGCACACATTATCGTTAGATTTTAGTGGGCCAAGGAAATTAATTTCTTGAGTAAACCCGTGTTCAAGTGCTTAAGCCAGCTGTCCGGACATGTAATTTCGTGTTTTTGGCTGAGAGTGGAGTTGTAGTCGTGGGGGGCGTGTCAGATAAAACATGTGGCGCCCATAATCATCACAAGAGGCTTGTGGCTTTAGTGGGTTATTGCTGTTATCGACTTGGCTGCTGTCTCAAAAGAACGTAAATACATTCGAGCGTAATTTGAAATTAAATTCAGCGCCCTTCTCCCAATCGATCCACTTGGAACGGCACTCAGCGCCAGACAACAATCTCGTTAATATTGCAGAAATTCACATTGCACATAATTAAATTTTGCGTGCCTGCGCTCCTAATATAATATAATGCATACACAACAACATTCTGGATCACCATCCATAGCAAAAGCAATAAAATATAGTTGATTTCGGTTCGCTAGAACATTGAATTCCCTTTCAAACACAAGGCAGACGAACGATTTAATATTCATGAGGTATTTTGGCGAACGAAAGGCTTTTTCAAGAAAAAAAAAAACCTCACATGGTAGATAGAGCTGAAATAAAGTCAGTGGTGCAAAAATTTGTTTTCAAGATATCTTCAGAACAGTGCTGCTAAATATACGAGTTATCACATGTACACAAGTGTGGTAGTAGTTGTTATGAATAGCGCACATGCAGCAAAACTTGGTTATATGCAAAACATCATCAACATTTTCCCAAGCAGAGAAATAAGTGTGCATAAGAGTAAGTTGACTCCCGACATAATTCGACTGTTAATAAGAACAACAAATATATACATATATATACATAAGATGTATCCTTTTTACTGCCAGATTTTAGAATCATCTATAGCATACCCTCACCGAAACAAGGACATCGACAATATATTAACAAGACTCAACTGTAAATCGTTAAACTTGACAGCCGCCTTAAGCCTAAAGCAATTAGTTTTCATTGACATCGCCAAATCTGTGAAATTCCCTGCCTTCACTTTCCCCCCCGCCAGTTCCTTCCAGCAACCCACTATTTCTCTTTAGCTCTAGTTGTGGACATCATAATATATGGTTTGTGTGCGGCATTAAGCACATAATTTCACATTGAGAATCAGTGGATGTCAATAAAATGCCAAATCGCATGACAACAAGCGGATTTCATGTTAGCCAAAAGCCCTAAGACTTATACACACACTCTCACACACACATACATACAAATACGTACACACACACATGTTAACAAGTAGCTCAATGTGAATGATTTTTAGAGATGGGGCCTCGTATTAGCTGTTGTCGCTTTCAGCTGCTTAGTTACTTTAACCAAATATGGCCATTATTATTATTATGGGCAGTGGGATGTGTTTATGGGTGGGGGAGGTATGGGGGTGTGTTTGTGTATGTTGTAGCTTAGAACTTTTGCTAGACCGAAAATCAAAATAAATGACGACGATCAACAACAATTGTCATTTGTTATCCTATTAGCTAGGCCAAGAAATTGCCGCAGCTCTTTACATTAATGCAAACGCTTCTAATGGAAATCAACACATTCGCTCAACTACTACAAAGCCCATCTGTCTGTCCGAAATTTCCAAGTAATAAAGCAATAAATGCTTAACAGCAACTCAACCACAAAATCCACCATTAAATCCTTGTAAGCCTCCGGCCACAACTGATAAATATGGCCTCTAATAAATATTGAACAAATTTATATAGATAGGCAATTCCCGACTTAAATTATGTGCGAAGCAGCTTAGAAAGACAAGGCTAAGTGCTTCTAAGTATGAACTTGGTGAAATAACTTAATATTGATTTAAAAAGAAGCACACACAATAGGAGTAAAATCTTCATATATTCTACACTGTTTTCATTTAATCCAATTATTCGTTTTCAACCAAAATGGGCTGAAGCAACTTGGACTGGTGTTTCAGAGTTAGATTTAGAATTAAATGGTTTGATAGTTGTGGAAGCCTTTTCTTTATGCCCTTATGCACCGCTTTTTGCTTTTTATCTTTCAAATACTTAAGTACTCAGTCTAAGAGTTGTTGTTACAACGTTTCAATCTCACTTTAAGAACAATAATGTTTGCAATTAGTATGTAAATCAAATTTCTGATTTTAAGTTTAATTTATCTTCTTTAAAACGAAAAATCATTTGTGGCATACATTCTAAACCTAGACAGAGATCTATCAAATAACGGCCAATGTGAATCATTATGTTATACATTATCTACCCTCCAGTCAGTTTGGGTATAAATATATCATTAGCCATTAAAGATCAGTGAATGCAAAACAATCGACTGTCAAATGACACACTTGGCATATGAGCTCCACCCTTTATTTGCTCGGAGCAAAATGTGCTTGAAAAATTATGCAGCTATTTGCTTTGGTCCTTGGGCTCTTATTTAACACTTGGCTGGCAAGCAGTAAAGTAGAGGGAAAAAAGTGTCTCCATGTCACAAAAAGCATTTCAAGCAGCAAAAATTCAACACTTTGTTAAAATGTCAAATGAAACATGTCATTTA
Organism: Drosophila nr. perissopoda 5 BK-2023a; assembly: GCA_035044105.1. NCBI lineage: Eukaryota > Metazoa > Arthropoda > Insecta > Diptera > Drosophilidae > Drosophila > Drosophila nr. perissopoda 5 BK-2023a. The sequence goes on from JAWNMK010000231.1 coordinate 395,120, forward strand.
TCATGCTGGCACTGGCACTTACATTTTCCGTGGCCACCCCCCAGGTTCCCAGGACCCCAGTCCTCAGTCCACATCCCCGGATGCTCACTGCTCGCTGGCTGTTTGGCTGACTGGTGTTCTGGCTGGAGTGCATATATCCTGTTCGCGCTCTTATCTGTTTTAACAAGCGTTACACTTTCAGCAAATACGTTTATGTTCCGCACTCGCGTCCCCTCCCTCCCAGCGACAAACAACTACCCGGCTTGTTCCGGTTGGCATTTCTTTGGCTCTTCTTAGACGATTTAGTTTCAGCTAGCAGCTAGCAGAGGCAGCAGCACTAGTAGCAGCGGTAAGCCCTGGGATCCGCTGTCATTGCCCCGACATTGCTTAAGTGCGGGTCCAACCTTTTCGCACTCGAACGCAGCGACGAAACATTTTTGGCTGTAATTTTGTTATACTCTTGCTAAGGGTATTTTAATTTAGTCGCAACTCGTATAGAAGAAGTCATCTAATAAACCATCAAGTGAGTTTGTCTATCCGCTGCAGGGAAGTGCCGTTTTGCTCCTACCCAGATTGATTTCATTGGGAAAAATGTTTGTTGAAATTTTATGTTTAATTTTAACCAAGATTAAAAGACTTTTCAAATATTTCATACCTATTAGCCATCACACTCAGTACACAGGATTGTTGTCAACGAGATCTGATCCAATTTAAGTAATATTGCGTTTTCAAAACGTTAAACAGCCCACAACACTTTGTTTGTTATCATGCTTTTAATATTTAATAGATTGACTTAATATATAATACCTTAGCAATATTCAGCCGTAAGTCTGCAAGAGCATTCGAGTTTCCTTGTTTAAAAGTAAACTGTGTTCTCCAGCTATTTTTATTTCTTAACACTACACCAGCAACAGCACCAGCGAAATGCCAGCTAAAACCACAAGGCGAACAGGGCGCGGGCACGCCCATTCACACAAACACAGTCCACTAAAGCTACACGTACCGCAGTCAACAATCAAGTAGCTTCTGTTACAGCACTCATCTGTGTATTTGCTTGTGTGTATGTGTATTTGTTTGTGTGTATGTGTGTGTTTGTGTGTAGTGTGCTTGTGCACGTGTGTGCGAAGCGCGCGACAAGGCATTTAAAATTGAAACAAATTGTGAATGATGCCGTGGAAAAGCATCCACAGCCTTGGCGCTGCCTGAAAGGATGAATGCCTTATCCTGGGCGAGATTCCTCCAGCTGGTGTGCTGATGCTAGTCCTCATGGTGCTCTGTTTGTTTCTGTTACTCTCCTGACGATTTGCCTTATTGCTGTTTGCTTTGTGCACCCCATAGACGACAGGCAAACACTACAAATATGTACATGCCACATGCCGCATACTCTTCAAGAATTCCGTTACCTAACTCGGACTTGCGTAATTGCCAACTTTAAATTACACAAATTGAAATGAAGAGAACATGAACACAATAATCTGAATATCCCTGAATATTCATAAGCCACCCGACTGGGAGAAACGTTTCAGATCTACGTGTTAGACCCAAAGCAAATCATAATAAATAAGGAAGTACGAGTTGCAAAAAAGTCACACAGTTTGCCATGTTTCATAAAGTAAATGTTGACTTTTGTATGCACACAAAACATATACTTTGGTTTGCATCTGAGCTGTTTGTGCTTCAAGTCAACCTTAAGTTTCCACATCAGCTAAAAAACAAACAGAAATTAAGAGAAAAACAATTTGCCCTTGCAAAGCATTCTCAATGCATAAATTTAAATCTGAAAATTGATACCTAAATGCGAATGTATTTTTAACGTTTCAATTAAGCGCACTGTATGATTTTTTAAACCAGCTGTTTGAATACAAAAAAATGAATATCAACAAAGTAAGCGCTACCGCACTTATAATGCACTCTATATTGACAGTTTAAGCCGCAAAATATTTGTGGACTCCAAAAAATATTAGCCAATGTGCAAAACGAATGGCGGATAAAGCAAATATGGTCTCGGACAAACCCACAAAAAAAAAAGAAAAACAACCAAGCAGCTGTTAACAAAACTAAGGGGTGTGAGTATGGCATTCGTATTTATTTTTTAAAATGATCAACAAAAATGTGTAAACATTAAAATGGTAGCAGGCAAAAGCTGCAGCAAATAGTTAAAGCGCAGTCACACGTTGCATTGCCAAGCAAGTCATAATAAAATTAAATATACATTTAACGATTTCTCCTCCTCTAGGCTTGCTCGGAGTGTGGCGAGAGCCACGTACACATGAACGCAATGTTAGCGGTGGCGAAAGTTGCCAACTGTCACAACAGCAGCAGTAGCAGCAGCATCGCCATGCGGCAGTTGGTCACCCAAAAAATAAAGAAACAAAGCTCAATAAAGAAAGAAAAAATTGCTGCTCACCTGAACTGGCAGCGTCGGTGGCTCCTGCCATTCGTGCATTTTTATGAATTATTTCATAATAAATTTTCGGGGGCTCTCGCTTTTTTCCTTTGTTAATACAAGGACAGCACGCTGCGGTCTGCGACTGACCAGTTGACACCAACACCTGCTTCACCACCACCACCACCTCTGCTGTCCTCTACAACTACAACAACAGCAACAATAATAACAGTAGCAGCGACAGCCGTTGGTCAACGCCAGAAATTTAACGACGCATTGTCATGGCTCTTCCGAGGCAAGTAAGACTGCAGTAACCGACCAAGAGGTATCCTTACTTGAAGTAGGCATTACAAAAATTCCATTGAGCTCTAAGGTAATCTTCAGAAGAGGTCAAAAGTTAGCCATGCGATATACAATTGCAATATTTTGTTAAATTGAATCTGCGGATTATATTAAATTGAATGTGATTGCCTTACATTCAAAATGTGCCTTTATCCTCCCATCGATCGCTACTGGAACAGAAGTATTCTCAACTTTTAATTATTATAGATTTAAGCTCTTTTAATATAGCCACAAAGAGGTAGTATATGACGATACATACTCAGCCACAGATTTGATCATATCGTTTTCAGCAAAATACCACTCAGGTGCAGGGTTTATGAACATAAAAAAAACTGACAGCAGGCGTTTTGGTGTGCTGCGGTTTCCATTCCGTCCACTTTGCTCTGAAAAGCCAAAGCGGCACACAAACAACGAGCCGCGGATATACCGAATAAATGCCATACAGCGATGCCGCACAATGCAAATATTTAAATTTAATTAACTATATTTACAAACAGCGTGGCGCAGGCTATTAAATTGCCTGCACGCACATAACAAATGTTTATTCTAAAACTTTGCGTCAATCAAATCGAAGAGACGAGAAATATGCCTTCAAATGGATTTTTATGCTCTCGCAAGCTTAAAGAAATAACAACGTTTGCCCAACTAGGAGATACCCATTAATAAATGTAAACGAAATTCTTATTATTAACATTTAATTATTTTAACACAATACACAGTTTTATATATTTATGTACATGTGTATTTGTATATATGTATATGCTTTTATTTTATATTAGAACATAATTTAGTTCTATCCCTTGAAATCTATAGCAACAGAGTGTCCAAAGCGTAAATCTGAGCAAAAGCAAAGCTCTAGTTTTACGACTCCTTATCTATCCATTTATGTTTCATCACTAATTTAGTGACACAATAGGAGTATGTAAAGTGGGAGGCAATCTGGAGCTGGGTATAAAGTTTTGAGTAGAGCCTCGTGCAAACAAAGGATATACAGGATTAGCATTAAAATCAAATGTAGGATATAGGATATACTTGCGCGTACATTTAGGGCGGGCAGTCAGTCAGTGTTAAGCGAATGGCAGGCGGATCTGGGCTTTTTCTGCCGCTGCTATTTATCCTTTTCCCATAAATGTGTGTTTTTGGGCATTTCGAAACTGTAATACATCCGTTCAGTCACACACATACACACATCCACTCACATATGTATATATAGTATATGTATATAGACCCTGCGCATTTGTTTAACTCAAAACTGTAACGGAAACGGAAATAAATGCTGTCAGCATTTTATTTGTTTGTGAGTGCGTGATTTTTATGTGCCTACACCCAAGTAAACAACAACAACACCCAAAGCAAAAAAAAGGGCTACGAAAAAAAGAAAGAGAAAATGAAGGAATGAAAGAAAGTAATAATAAATGACTAAAAGAGGAAACGGAAAACGGAAAGCGACTTTCCCACAACCAAAATGGTGCTGGTAACTTTTGTTCTTCGTCGCACTTGTAAGGGGTGGCAATAGAATAGGGGGTAGAATAGGGTTTTAGAATTGGGATTGGGTGTGTGGCACTAGTTGTATGTCCATTGTGCAGCGCATAGCATCAGGCATCACTTCAAGCAGTCATTTAGGGAAATGATTTTCGAAATGTAACGCTTAGATGTAGTTTTAAATGATTTCCATTTGAAAAAAATTAATTAAGAACCCTGCTCTTTGCCGCAAAGCCAAGTCGCTTTAACCCAAACCTATTTCTATTCCCAATCTTTCACTCTCACTCTCTCTCTCTCTCTCTCTCTCTCTCTAACTATCTCTGCTGGTGAACTGCAATTGATTTTTAAATTAAAGCCAGTTAGCAATAACATAAAAAACAATTTACAATGTGTGAATACAAACGTAAAACTTGGAGTGAGATATTGACTTACAGATACCCTACAATTTGATTTGAGTGCAAATGATTATTGTTGGGGAGCTATTAAAATGGCAAGATAATAATGGTATATTGTGTACTTATACACAACACTCGTTTAGAAATGCCTGAGCATAAGAAAGTATTAATCAAATTCTTGATTGGAGGTTTTGGGCATTCGTACAAAGATCTTATCATTTTGATAACTGATCGTAACCAAATATTAGAAATTAGATGTATGTATATACATATGCATATATTTATAATCTACGGCATATTTCAGGGATACAGGGGAAGTTATAGTGGTATACAAATTTGAAGATCGACTCAACAAGTTGGCCTGATACATAATGTACATCGAAGTGCCGGCGTACTTAAATATGTATATATTGTGGACTCGGATATGTGTGCTTCTGCCTGTTGTATTCAGTTGCACAAGTTTATGAGACCCTTTTAACACATTATACAGGGTGTAATGAATGTCCTATGAGCAGCGTACACAGTCGGACTAAACCTGTGCCACTTTGTAGCTATAATAATACTATTCTATTGTTTTGCAGAACGTAGGAACCAGGCAGCCACCAAGGCGACGGCGGCGACGACGACGATGACGTTGCATTACCCGAGCGCATAAATAACTGTAACTGTGCGCTGTGTGTGAGTGTGTGTGTGTGCGTGGTTGGTGTGCAAAGATACTAGGATAATGGTCTGGCAGAGCGGACTGCCTTTGGCCACTCAATAGACAACACACACACAATCAAACACACACAATCACACACACACAATCACACACATACACACTCGCAGTGAGCAAACAAAATATGGCTTCCGGTTTTTGTTTTCATAAATTACGCCGCATAAATTCCGCATTCAATCGTGTGTGTAAAAAGGCTACAAAGCAGACAAAAGCAGAGATGAGAGCACAAATGTTTGAATGTATGTGTGTGCATATGAATGTCCTGTTGCCAAAGTACTTTTTAACTTTACGATGTTTTTATTTACTTGGGCGGGGCACTTGTTTGCTCTTATGTTTAACCCCGCATCTACAATTCAATTGATTTTTAGCCATTATTTGTTAACTACACTACAGCCTAACACTTGGCCAATTATTCTGACCATATGCTCTCTCTCTCTCTCTTTCTTTCTCTCTCTCTCTCTCTCTCTTTCTCTGTGTGTGTGTGTGTGTGTGTGTGTGTGTGTATGCTGGTAAATGTGCGTCAGGTGGCAAAGTTTAATAATGAAACACATAAATTGACAAAGGTTAGCACCGTGGCAAAGCTAAGCAGACAAACAACAACTGCTGTTGGCCTCATAAAAAAGGGCGAGCAGCTGCCACGCCCCTATGCCTGACCGCTTGTACGGCCATATGCCCTGTTATCTCTCTCTCTCTCTCTCTCTTTCATTATGTTTGGCTTGGATAATGTTGGGCTTTGATTTGGACAGCAGTTAAGCCAGCAGCAAGTAGAGTGCCGTCGAAGCCCTAAATAACTCCAGGTGCTTGCCTGTGTATATATGTCTGCCTGTGTGTGTGTGTCTGTCTAGAAGTCTGTCAAGGTAAATTAGCAGTTAGTTTATTATAAATGTTAGTATTAAATGTTGAGCCCTTTGCACCGACTTTTGTGACAAGCTGTAAAAAATTTTTGGTTTTTTTATTTCTAACCCAATTAAAATACTTTCCCCATGGCCGCAAAGTTATGCTTTGAACAGTGTTGGGCACTCAGCCTAGGTCATAGTTGAGCTCATTCTCTGTTGACTCTGTCCATATTGTGGCGCTTATAGCCATATGGCAGATGCTTACCACAGTGTGCTCTCCACCACCACTTCACTGCTCTCCGCCTTGACAAATTTGCCACTAATCTAACCATTTTGGATCGACTCAAACGAAATGTACTATGTGACTCACTTGAGCACAACCAAGCAAAAGGGGGAGAGAAAACAAATAACACAATGTTGTTGAAGTGTGAGATGTGATTGCGAGGTCAGTTCCATAACTAAATGTTTTTATATAATTGGAAATGATATTGAGATAACTGGGCAGCACGACACCTGCCAATATATCAGCTTAACATAATTGGCAATAAACTTATGATTTTTAGCATTTAAGTTACATATAATTCAGTTGAGAAAACACTACAACTAATGCCCACTGTTACCGGTAATTGAAAGCAGGAAATTACATTTTAGTTAAGATTTATTGTAAACATTGATTAAACAAATATATGCATAGGCTAATTTTATTGTTTAATTAAATTAAAAAGTATACAAAAGGTTTTTAGCATTCAAGAACAAAATTCACAATAAAATTTTAGCACAAGCTATAAAAAAATCATTCCTTAGCAGACAGTCATCAAAAAGAATATTAAATTTAACGAATCTGTTAGTTAGACGAAAAAAAAACTAAACGTATCAAACGTCCGCACAACATAAATATTTAGATATGCATTTATTCATTAAAGCGAGCCATGATCTACAAGCCAAAGGAATTAAAAATAAATGGCATGGCTTAAGAGAGGCCGAAAAAGTCTAGACCAAATAAATCAAATGCAATTGAGTTCATTAAACGTTGACGATATTTTAACTTGACCTATGTATCAGGTTGACCAATGGTCTGGTAATATTTACACATTATCAATCAACATCAAAATCGATTTCAAGTGCCTCTTAGATAGAGAGCAGCTGCTTCAAATACTTATGCAGAATATGAAGCTCTTTCACATGATGTGCTCAACACAAAGAATCGAGACAAGATATAATACGTATGCGTATGTGTGTGTAGAAGAGAGTTTGGAGTGGTCATCTGGCCACAATTACCACACTTTGTAACACTCATAATTCTTATCAATGGAGCTTACGATTGCCATTGTACTCCCAGCAATTGTCGCATGCAATTTTGATGGGTACTTCGCACTCGTCGGGCACTCTGTGTTCCTGTTGCTGTTGCTGCTGCGGCTCTTGCCGCTGAAGTTGACCTGCTGTTGTCCTGTGCAAGCTATAATGGCTCCGCTGGCATATTTGCATTTACGTTTATATGATTTTGTTTGTTCAATGAGCTTTGTTTGCTTTTATGCTTACAAGCAAATGGCTCAGATGCGAGTATTTACAGTTGACCAATACTCATACGGGTTAACTTCATAGTTGGCCATGGCTCTGGTCAGTCAATATTAGCCAGATAGCAGTCCATTAAGCTATAATTGAAAAATAGCAAGCTGCAAGCGCATAATGCAGCCATTTTTACACTGAGACAACATTTGTTGATTAAATTTTAAACTTTAACAAATGAAAAGCAATTTTGATAAAATTAGAATGACCAAAGTTTTATTATTATTATTAATATAATTATACAATTAAAATTAGATTGAACAGGTTATAAAATTGGTAATAAATTATTTAAATATGTAAAGTCTCAAAAAGCAATGTCTATATATAAATTTGCTTATTTAATATTGTTATAATATTTATGGGGGCTTTATTTGACTGGACCGCTTCTATTAACTATAAATATTTATTGTGGATTTGGGAAGACGATTTGAATGAACATTTATCTCGGAGCCAGCAGTCGAAAATAACTAATCAAATAAATTTGAGTGATGCTGCCAACTCTTTACAATATCTGGCCTAAAATCTGAGAAGTAAGGGCAACTAATTGTCGGTAATCTGGAATAGCTGTTACAGCCTGCTACAGATGTTAACTGTCGTTCTTAAGCAAATATTTGGCTTTAATCAAACGTCATGTGAGCTTCCTGTCAGTGAGTCTATTATTGGCATTTAAAACCGATTAAGAAGCTGTTCTAAAGTGTATATTTGTGGAGAAAGTTTAAATGGATAAAGTTTATTAATCACTACACAAAGCTGGCCGTTGGCAGCAGTCGCGTTTTAAAATGTGCAATGCAAGAATGCAAAAAGCGTGAGAAAGAGTGAGCGAGAGAGTGACACAGAGTGAGAGAGGGAGAGAGAGAGAGAGGCAGATTGTCAGTGGTATATAAAAATATGGCACGCATTTATCAACATTTAAAACGCGTTGATGACAATCTGTTGGCTGCAATTTAAATATGCAAATGGCAGACATGTCACGCGGAAACTACTTGCCTGCATCTGCAGCATGCCAACACAGCCCAGTCGCCCCTCCTCGCTCTTCACATAGCTTAGTTAGGTACGTTGCATGCTCAGATCTGAGGAGTGTGAGTCCAACTGTGCGTCGAGGACTCAACGCTACATATTTTAGAGTGCACTTAACTCGTTGGCTGCTGAGGATATTATGTGCTATGCTGCGCCTGAGTTAATGCTATGAATATGCCAAAGTTAGGAGCTGCAACAATGCAACTCTCCAGGAAAAGCATAACATAAGGCACCAACTGGTCTCCATCGATGTGACCCCGTGAACTTTAATTATAATCTAAGCTGCACATTTTCTCAATGTCTGAGTTGAGCACTTGAAGTCAGCGTTAACTGAGCCTTACGAAATATGCAAATCATAATAAGCGGCATACTAGTCGACTCCCTATGCTGCTGCCACAACTTTGGTGGCAGTAGTGCCTTCAGTTTTCGGTCTCTGCTGACTTCTGCGTACGCACAAAGGCCGCTTTCTCTTCGCCCTCTCCTTTTGCAGTACCAGCAAACCGCAAATTAAAAATTTCTGCACGTCTCCACATAAAAAACTTTTTCTTCACTGTATTTTTATATATATTTTCTTGCTTCTCATTCGTTTTTTTTTTTTTTTTTGCTTTCGTTTAGTTTCTGCGTATATTCAGGCTGACTGCCTGCCTGGCAGCGCTGTCGCCGGTTTATTTCCTTTTATATTGCTTTGCTTTATGCGCACACACACACTGACACATACAGATAGAATACACAATATGTGCCTGCCTGGCACTTCAAAGTTTAGCTTTTCAGTTAGTTGTAAGTGTGTGCATATGTCTGTATATATACACATGGTGCTCTCTTTGGAATTGTCATGCTGACTGTCTGAGTGCGTTGAGTGTTTGCCGGCGACTTTCTTTCATCGCTAGCCTTTTTTTCATTCTCTCTCTGTCTCTCTCCCTCTATCACTGTCTGTCTCTCTTTTTCTCGCTCTTTATATACCGGAACCCGCAGTGCGTGTGCAGCTAACAAAACTGTCCTGACGCGTTGATTGTGTTTGCATATTATACACGCCCTTTTATGTCCTACGGCAATATGAAATTTATTGTAACCCCCCTCGCCACATGCATCTTCCCCAATGTCACGGTGTCAGCCTTCTGCTGGCAGCCGCTTTCCACTTGGCCCTGACAAACTGCATGCAGGACATTGATTTTAATCTCAGCTCTAGAACACAGTCTGCCAGCCTGCCCGCCTGCCCTCCTGCCAGTTACTTTCGTCTGTCCCTGCATGCAGCACAAGGAAATTTTAATAATTAAAACAACAAAAAAGGTTAAGCTTGCTCATTGAGAAATCCTTCAGTGTCCGGCCATAACTACAAACGAGCAGACAACGTTATTATCACAAATGACCCTTACAGTATTCAATGGCCTCATAAACTGAATATGTGGTCTGTAGTCTCCATAATTCATATAAATTTATTAAGATTGTAGCGACTTCTAAAATCCAAATATTTTTACGATCATAATTTGATAGTTATAGTCATATTCAAGCTAATTATTTAATTAAATTTTAACCTGTAAATAATGAGGTTTATTGATTTTCTACATTAATTTCCATTTATCATTCGAAAATCGGCTTAAAATATAGATATAAACGTATATTGTGAATTAGAGGACACCGCAACAAATAATTTGAATAATAATTTTTGATAATTCTTCATTGAAATATTGGTGATTTTGCACGGATTCGAAATGGTTTTAATTCACGTATGTATGTTTGTGGGCTGTTGTATTACGATTATTATGGGCACATTAAATTACCATTATGGTTTCCGGAGATATTGCTCAAAGCAGACCATAAATGGGCGCCGCAGCCGCAATGGGCGAGTTCAACATTATAAACAAATGCATTCGACCGCATCCACATACAGCAGCGGCGGCCACACTAGCCGCAAAAAGTCTGCCACACTAGCGTATATTTTGCATATAACAAAAACACGAAAACAAAACACAGCCCGTAAAAATAAAACACATTAGCAATGAACGATTACCACGAATCCTTTGAAACACACACAATTTATGCGAAAATTGTGTAATTCATGATTTAAATGCGAAACTAGTTAGCCATAATAAGAGATTTTGCTAGATCGTTGTTTTAGCTGATTTTTAATTGATTGACTACTTTGTGTACTTATTATGCCAAATCATAAACGTGCATACAATATTTAATAAATATTAAACTAATAAGGAAGTCAATATGCAAATAATTGACAGCACATATTTCATGGTCTTAATTGAAAACAATGCCCACCAATCCGCAAAGTGCCACGTGGCGTATGCGCAATTCAATGAACGGTGCTCGCAGAATAACTTTTTCAATACCAGCAGCATTAAGTTTCGATTTATTTCAATCAGAGTGCCGGCATTTGCACCGCCTCTGGACGCCATAAAATTGCAGTAAATTAAACAGTTGTAAAGTTAAATTACTCTCTCGATGTGCATGTTCCACGTATATATATATATATATATATATATATACATATACGACTCGTTTCTATACCCTGTAGCCAGTAAAGTGATTGAGAAATAAATGTTTTAGCTACAAACAGAAGAAGACTGTCGGTAAAAGTTATATATTAACTCTTCCTATTGCAAAAATATTTTTACGTGTGTTTGGATCTTATATTATAAATATAAAATATAAATATATACCCGGCTCTGTCAGATGCTTTACCAACTGTTTTCAGTTTATGGATAACATTTTCAACACCGATATATTAAATTTGAAACTTGATATTTCAAAATGAATTGGTGAAAGGCAAAAAGTTACTTAAATCATTTGCCAGAATTCTCTTCCACTCAGATGTCGAATTTTTAAGCTGCAGTAAAGCTTTTCCGATTTGGGCTGTTGGTCAACAGTCACCCATTATCCAGTCAGTCCGTCAGTCGTGGTAGATAGAAATCGAATTGAGAGCAGGGTATCTGCATGTCAGGTACATGTTCTATCCTACTAAGTGCTGCCATTATTTTTTGTTTTCTGTTCAGCTCGATGTCATTTGCGCCTGGCTACTGGTGACTGCGACTGTTGCGCATTTAAATCCAATGGCATAAAGTGTTTTCTACCCACCGCTCGGCCCGCACCACATCACAAATTTAATGGAGTTGAAGCGCCGCGCATTTGCGGCTAAAACCCGCGTCCGCAAGTGTTGACTACCGCTAACCGCTTACTTAGGCCATTATATGGGCCTGGCTGAGGCGACATTGTATTAAGCGCGCAAATTTATGGCAATGCGGTGGCAAGTGTGGCAGCTTCTACCACTGCTATGCTTTAAGAGAGTCTGCTAAGCTGCAGTCTTATCCAAGCACTTGAGAATTTATGTACATGGGCTGCGGTGTTTTGGCGAAGTTCGCAAACATCTGATAGCCCAGATGGTTATTTAAATAGTTAATTAATCAATAAGTGATCTTGTCATTTTATAAACCTCGCCTCCGGGCTTTTTGGTTAATAAGCGCTTTATCTTCTTAAAGAAAAGCAATGGCAGCTTTTTCAAATGGCCTTTCTCATCCGTTGTTTATGCGTTTGGCTGAAAACAGCCACAGGCCATGCCCATAAATTTACAATTGCGCCCATTAATGCCAGAGTCTAACATGGTCTTGAAAAGCCTTGCGCCGCTCAAAGTTTTGCGAATAGTTGAAGAAAGTTTATTTGAGCTATGCGAGGGCAGTTTTTGAGATCGCATGATATTAATCTAAAATGAGGTCTGCATTTTGTTTTGTATTTTTAATATAGTTAAATAATACCATACTTTTTAACAGACTTCAATAATTTTAAAAATTTTCATTTGACTTCTATAAATTTCGTAATTTACCAAAGAGCCCTCTTAACTAACCATGCGCGTGTCATACAAGTACAAGCACATATTGTTGCGATTGTATTGACGGTGCGTGTGGAATACTTTTACCGACTTCGGCTCTCATTTTATGGGATCTCCTTGCCTCACACCTTGCCGCACTATACAAATTACAATTTTTATAGCATAAGATTTTTAAAAATGTATACGGCACATAAAAGCATTCACCACACGTGCCAAGAACGGAAGGAAGCTGAACGGAAAACTGAAAAGTGTTTGTCTTCCAAAAGGGGTTTCTGATACACTTGCACTAGCTATAATAATTTTAAGTGAATCATTGTATTGTTAATCATTGTATGATAAGCATCGCTTTAGTCTTGGTACACTTTTTTTGGTTTGTTTAAAAATGTTAAGCCATATTGCTTTGGATGTCTAACAATCCTTTGTCAATATGTCATATTGAAAACAAATACAAAATGATTTATATTTACTCTTTGGTAGTTTGAAGATACCATTTATTTCTTGCAGCCCCTTCTTCCCATTTGTGTATTAATGTTTTATTTATAATGTGCGGAAATCTAATAAAAGCGGAGTTGGCTGATTCTTATTTGATTTTGATTTGACTAGTCGCTAGATTGACTGTTTGATTTTTATCGAGGATTTCTTGAGTTGCGTGCGCATAAATTGAGCTGAAATTATTTGCTTAATTTTCGGCGTTTAATTTGATGCGGCATTATTTAATTTGTATTTTTTTTTATTCACTGTTCACAATTTCGCGAACAATGCGCAAATCGCATAGAAACACGAAGCGTAATATTTCATGTAATTCTTTAGTTTTTCTGTTTACGTTTGGTGTGTGATTGCGTGCCGTTTGTCGTTTGGTTATGTTAATTTTACTGCTGTTTGCTCTTTTTATGCTGGTTTTTTGTTTATTAAATATTCAGGACATGCAAATGGCGGTTGCATGCCAATTAACTTTGATCGATTCAACAAAATGGTCGCGTACATTTTATGAGCAATTAATGTGGTTAACATTGCGGCCCCATGCAACCGGAAGCTCCAAGCCGCCAAATTGATTGCCAGCAAGTGAGTGACAATCCACAGTACGTCAAAGATTGTATCAGGCATCGCAAATACAAAGCAGATGCAAATATAACCCAAGATTCAATACAAGAAATCCAATTTAATTAGAATGTCAGCCCTGCTCTGATTTATAATGTAATTCATCTGAGATCTAATCAAATTCAATTTCTGTACATTTCGGTCTGCATATCTTAAATAATTTGAATAATATATTATTCATTTCCACTTTTACACAGCATAATCTCCATATGTGTGTGGGTGTGTGTGTATCCTCGCATGTGCAATATTTTAAATATGCATACAGTTTTTGCAAATGCAAAACTGGCACATTTCTGTTGCTTTTGTAGGGTGTCTGTGTTGGCAATTGCTGCAGTGACGGTCAAATACTTAACGCTTCGCTGAATGCGACAAAAAATTAATAAATACTCAAAAATATACATATGTAGGACAGGTCGGCTGGCATTCCTGGTTACGCCAAACAAAATAATTACGCTGAATTCACAGAACCGCAATACATGCATTACAACAATTTATTGGCTTTGTGCTATACACATAAAACAATTAATGGCAATGGAATGACATTTAAGCACCATCAGCTAGCTGAGAGTGCACAACTGGCAGAAACCCTCCACATTATTCCAAACAGTAGAAAACGAGAAAATGCGATCAAAGCGTTACTCAATGAACATGTTAATATTTGTGTTCTTACATGTCTTCTGTATTCGAATATGCCTGGAAATCTGAGTCAAGGAACATTTGAGAGGGTTTTGAATTTCACAACGCGTTTTAAAACTTAATTACATCCATTGCTTAGGCACTTTATGGTTATAGCATATAATTAGGGACAAGCTTAAACCGCACAGCCAGTAAGCATTTGGGAAGTGCAAAAAAATTGCATACTTTGCAGCGCATGTAAATTTAATGTATCGCTCTAACGAGTGTTGCCTACTTTTCAGCGTAGCCCTGTCAGCTGCGAATGCGACTGACGAGTTCATGCACAATTTCGCTATTGCGTTTGTCTTTTTGCTGTCTGCTGTCTGTTGTTTTGCTGTCGCTGTTGTTGGCATTTTAATGTTGCTCCGTTTCTCATTATTCTTGTTGTACTGCCGTTATTAGAATACTTTTCTGCGCTGTCGTTTACGTTCGCTGCTGCTGCTGGTGCTTGTGCTGGTGCTGGTGCTGCTGTTGACTTAGTCAAGAGCAATTAACATGCAAATAAGGCCTATTAGTTACCCAAACGTCAGTCTGTCAGCTGCTGCGTCTCTTACGGTAAACAGCTTTAGCAGCGGGCAGACGGCATCAGGCAGCAGTTACCTGGTTCAAACGTGTTGCCTCTCATTTTGGACACCTTTTTGTGCTCTTATTGGCCTTTTAACGGACGGGCATTTTACTTTAATGACTTACTAATTTTCAGTTTGCTGCCAGTGACTTCTACGCTGTCGTCTATCGTCTGTCGTTGTTTTGTTTGCTCTAAAACATTTAAAAATTTTAATTGTCTATTTCGGGGCAACGGTTGCTTAGCCGCTGGCCATTCATATCATTAAACTTTACGGTTATGCTTTATATTCAAAACTTTTTGATTTTAAAAATAACGAGACTAAAACATTTTTGTAAACAAAACAGGGGTTGCAACGGCCAACTCCATCTTTATAAAGTTAAAGTAAAACAAGTCCCTTAGTTAAGCTGTTAATCTCCGAGCTGAAAAGTGTTAAGCCCTGGGGCTACCAGAATTGAAGGAATCCAGGGAATCCGATGACCCTTACGTAATCTTACTTAGTTTTAAAAAATCAAAAATATAAATCCGAATTTGCAAATTTTTTATTTTTTGCTCTCTCTCATTAGGCAAATATGAATTAAAACATTTTAATCACAATGCTCTGATAATTGGTAGCAATTCTGAACTGTTAGAAAGTTTGTGTTACTTAAGCAAAATATTTTTCACTTATAGAGAATAGAGTTACGAGAATTAATATGTGGCTTCCGAATGAGTTAAATTAGATAGCTTGTAGGGTATTTCCTAGCTGGTTTCTTGTTTTCTTCATTTTGGTTGATTATCTTAATATGCTGATTAAAACCCTTTGTTCCTAATCTTATCACTTTTTCTTTTTGTTTGCCCCATTTATCGAATGCTCTTTGCTCCTGATTGGCGCATGAAATTTGTATGAACTTTACTTACTGCCATTAATGTTAATAGATCACTTGAATTTATGCATTTTCATTAAAACTTTTTGAAGTCGCAACTCCTGATGCCTCAAAACATCATCACTTCAGTCAGAGATCAGGCATTCAGGGAGAAATAGAAAGAAAAAAAAGAAATATTTACACAGCTCCTGTGGTAATTTATGGCCCTGGCAAAAGCAGCGCCACACATTGCTCTCGGTTCTATGGATTCTGGACTCTGGTCAGAGGCACTTTCAGTAAGTTTAACACCACGCCAGGCCGCAAATCGCAACTGAATGTGCAGCACATGCAAGTGGTCACATACACACATACACACACACACACTCACAACCATCAACACACTTGCACAGACAATGGCACAATGAATGCTGTGGGTGATGATCCAACGTGATTTATCTACTGCCGCTGAGGTTAAAAGTTTTGCACATACTCTCATTGTCTAGGTCAGCTTTGTATGCAGAGCACACTAACACACACTGAAAACAATTTAAGAAATCGCCTTGAAAACCAGAGAGTTTGGTGAATTAAAAAAAAAAATCATTTTACAATGTTGACGATTGTTTATACTTCTCTTAAATATTTTCCATATTTATCAAAACAAATACATTTTAAAATCAAACTTCCAATTTAGGTGTATCAAGGTAGGATTTAAAAACGTAAGCCATGGTTGACGAAACAATTGTCTAAGATATATGGTAAGCTAGAAAGTATGGTGATTTAATTAAATTCAGGAAAATTTTTTTTCTCAGTGCACACCTGCTCACCTATTATACACATGCACACACATAGCCACACACGTCGTAGACACAACGTTTGAGCGCAATGGTTATGCAAATGCTGACTATCTCGAACTGTCAGTGTTCGTTGAATAATATGCTGTGACTCCTAGTCCGACTCCTACTCATGCACCTGCAATTATTAAACTTTTAGCATAATTTTGGATTCTGACATTGGTCTTTAACCATGATTATTCTATCTGTTTTATACGGGGGCCTAAACCGTTTAGCCTGATATCTGATGCCAAGACCTGCGCCACAAGATGCTGACAGCCAGCTCATTAGCCTTGTCGAGTGTAACTAATTATTGCTGGCTCGCTTTCCGTTCTTCTCCACTTATTGACAGGCTCTGGCTTCGTTTTGCCCCTTATGCAATATTTTGCTGACGCTTCACTCAGATCCATCATTTTGTGCAGCCATCTGCGACGCGTGGCTATCCGTTGGCTAATAAATCTTAATCAGGGGATGCCCAAGCCAAGCCGCAGCAGTCAGTGGGCGTTGTCTATTTGCGAAATTCACTGCCATACACACTTTTTTGTCTTTTCTATTTTTCTAATTTTGGTTTTTCGTAATCTTAACTGATAGCTTATCATATCACCGGGCAATCATTGGTCCGCATGGACCTGATTGAGAGTCTATGCGAGTTTGAAATAAAAACATTTCAATGCATATCAATTTATTATTTTAATTTACGCTGAATATTTAATTTTCAGATTTTATCAGCAAAAAAAGGAAAAACTACGTAAGACAACGGCTTAGATTCCCAAGTCTTTCATAAGTTTCCTCCACCAACTCAGAGTAGGAGTGGTGTCAGGCGCCGAAGTAGTAGCATTCCAGCTCGGGGAAGTAGCATTCCAGTTTGGAGTGCTAGAATTCCAGCTAGGAGTAGTCACATTCCAATTTGGTGTACTCTGATTCCAGTTTGGAGTTGACGTATTCCAGTTGGGGGTAGTCCAGTTCCAGCTTGGAGTTGATGTATTCCAGATTGGTGGAGATGAAGTTGTCAAATTCCAGGTTGGGGTATCAGTCCAGTTCCAGCTTGGCGTTGACGTATTCCAGCTAGGGGTAGTCCAGTTCCAGCTTGGAGTTGACGTATTCCAGATTGGTGGAGATGAAGTTGTCAAATTCCAGGTTGGGGTATCAGTCCAGTTCCAGCTTGGCGTTGACGTATTCCAGCTGGGGGTAGTCCAGTTCCAGCTTGGAGTTGACGTATTCCAGATTGGTGGAGATGAAGTTGTCAAATTCCAGGTTGGGGTATCAGTCCAGTTCCAGCTTGGCGTTGACGTATTCCAGCTGGGGGTAGTCCAGTTCCAGCTTGGAATTGACGTATTCCAGATTGGTGGAGATGAAGTTGTCAAATTCCAGGTTGGGGTATCAGTCCAGTTCCAGCTTGGCGTTGACGTATTCCAGCTAGGGGTAGTCCAGTTCCAGCTTGGAGTTGACGTATTCCAGATTGGTGGAGATGAAGTTGTCAAATTCCAGGTTGGGGTATCAGTCCAGTTCCAGCTTGGCGTTGACGTATTCCAGCTAGGGGTAGTCCAGTTCCAGCTTGGAGTTGACGTATTCCAGATTGGCGGCGATGGAGTTGTCCAATTCCAGGTTGGGGTATCCGTCCAGTTCCAGCTTGGCGTTGACGTATTCCAGCTGGGGGTAGTCCAGTTCCAGCTTGGAGTTGACGTATTCCAGATTGGTGGAGATGAAGTTGTCAAATTCCATGTTGGGGTATCAGTCCAGTTCCAGCTTGGCGTTGACGTATTCCAGCTAGGGGTAGTCCAGTTCCAGCTTGGAGTTGACGTATTCCAGATTGGCGGCGATGGAGTTGTCCAATTCCAGGTTGGGGTCTCCGTCCAGTTCCAGCTTGGCGTTGACGTATTCCAGCTGGGGGTAGTCCAGTTCCAGCTTGGAGTTGACGTATTCCAGATTGGTGGAGATGAAGTTGTCAAATTCCATGTTGGGGTATCAGTCCAGTTCCAGCTTGGCGTTGACGTATTCCAGCTGGGGGTAGTCCAGTTCCAGCTTGGAGTTGACGTATTCCAGATTGGCGGTGAAGGAGTTGTCCAATTCCAGGTTGGGGTATCAGTCCAGTTCCAGTTTGGCGTTGATGTATTCCAGCTGGGGGTGGTCCAGTTCCAGCTTGGAGTTGACGTATTCCAGATTGGTGGTGAAGGAGTTGTCCAATTCCAGGTTGGGGTCTCCGTCCAGTTCCAGCTTGGCGTTGACGTATTCCAGCTGGGGGTAGTCCAGTTCCAGCTTGGAATTGACGTATTCCAGATTGGTGGTGATGGAGTTGTCCAATTCCAGGTTGGGGTATCAGTCCAGTTCCAGCTTGGCGTTGACGTATTCCAGCTAGGGGTAGTCCAGTTCCAGCTTGGAGTTGACGTATTCCAGATTGGTGGAGATGGAGTTGTCCAATTCCAGGTTGGGGTCTCCGTCCAGTTCCAGCTTGGCGTTGACGTATTCCAGCTGGGGGTAGTCCAGTTCCAGCTTGGAGTATTATTCCTTTGTGAACCAGACGATTTGTCATCACTCTTTGAAATGCAATTCTGCAGAACAACGGTGGACTTTTCCAACTCCAACGAAGTCTTCTTAATCTCATGGGTGACACAACGCTGGATCTGCCAGAAGTTTCTCTGCCTGGGGTGCACAGCAGTAAACAGACTCATTACCTAAAATAAAAAGAGCATTCAGCTAGTAAATCGCCAGACAAAAAATGCAGTTCGATTTCTAAAGATTCCTTACCAAATCTGCGAAGCAGTCATGCTTGCTGCAGGCGAGCATCTCCTGCTGGAAGGCAGTTTTCACAACAGATGGGCTTCGCTTTTGCAAATAGCTTTGGAGTTCGTCTTCCTGCACATTGCCACACCGGCGCAGCTTGATGCCCGCAATTATAAGCGTCTCAACATTTTTGATCGTGTTAATAGCCACACATTCATCAACAATTTCTAATTCACCCAATTCGGGTATTTTCAGGTCGCCCGTAATAGCATCGAAAAGTAGATTTTTGAAACTCAACTCATTGCGGATATCATTCGAATTAACATGCTCAGCCGTCGCAAAGATCTATGGTAAAAAACGAAATTGGTTAGGTATATGCAAAATTGAAATAACTTAGATAATATGGTTGGCTAATAAATAATTTTATATGTATGTAAGTAGCATGGCTATTTTCATATTTTATTTAAAAACAAGTTAAATTTAATTTTTTCTCCATATTTACAATATATAAATATAACTTTTTATTTATGAATTATATTTTTAATAATTGTCTTATTAACACTCACTCATGCAATGGAATGGTTTCCACAGATAAACAATTAATCTAAATATAGTAAACTAAACTAAACTTTTTCATTTCTTAATTTTTATATCAAGTACTTACGGTCGTGCTAAATATCAGTGCGCAGAGCACCAATAATTTGCAGAGAACCTCCATGATTTCGGTTCCCGTCGTTTATGTGTTTGCCAATTTAGCACCTGACCATTTTATATCAAAGTTTGCCGCGAAATAGATGTTAGCTTCGAATTTTTCTAATGTATTTTTTGTTTTACTTATTATTGTTTATCTACTACGAAATAGATTTATTGCCGAGTCTTCCTCATTGTGATAAGAAACCTAAGCAGTCTGAATAATAATATCAATTAGATATTATGTATGTATATATGTGTATATAATTATACAATACCTAGATACGGTGTCAATATTGTACCTCCACGTCTCTTGTTCGTGAGTAATGTGTATATATATATTTAGTATTTTTGAGAGCTCTGATTATGAAGACACACTTGAGATATTCGCCGTCAGAATTGTCAGGTGCAATATAATCAGACTCAATAGAGAGTCTGCTGTTGTCTAGCACACTATCATGTGTCAAGATATTGACTGTTTGAAGTTAGTTGAATATTTATGATCTTTATTCAGCGCCCATACAACATAAGTATGATCATAAATTTTATATACGACAATTAGATATTAGATTGCTGTGCGGATTGCTCAACTGGCTTCTGCTCTGCTTTTTTCTCTGCTTGACTCTCCGGCATATCCTTGAGCTGCTGCTCCTTTTCCTTCTGCGCCGGAAGCTCACGTTGATTAGCCACCATGGACATGCAGCTATCAAAATCGTTGGCCGCCCCAATAGACTTCACTTTGTAGTCGCCAACAGCAGAGCTGATGCAGTTGGCGCGCTGCGTTTTAACGATTGAGGAATTGGTGGTGTGCTGAGACCCGATCTGGTACGCCAAGGCGTTGGAGCTATCCAGCAACTTCAGATTATCGTCGAACTAAAAAAAAAAACAGAATGATGACTAATTTTATGTGCATTTAAATTAAATTGCTCTCTTACATGGGCCGTGGTACAGTTGATGAGTAGCAGATTATCGGACGCATTTGTGCACTTTTGCAGATTATTCTGCAGGGTCAGCAGTTGGCTGCGGATCTGATTACCAATTACGTCTATATTCTGATTGTTAGACACCACAGTGGTATTGTAGGCCTCCTCGCACTTTCTGGTAGCGTTGGCCATCTCATCGGTGTTCGTGTTGGACGTATTTGCGTGTTTATTGACGCAATCATTTTCAGGCTGTGACCAGGAGCGTGCCTCGCTGAGCGGCGAGCCCAACTGGGCTATCACCATGCGGAGCAGGCTCGTCTCGGCGGCAGTGCGGGGCCATGCGCTGGCCTGACAATTGAGAACAATTAATGAGGCTAGACGAAGAGACCCTTAAGTGGCGCATACTTACGCTCAGCACTGTAGCTACCAGCAGTAGAACGCGAGTGAACAATTGCATATTTAGTGATTTTTTTGAGGATTTCGATTCTTCTCTGATTGCTTACTAATTGCTCATCGTAAATTGCTGCCGCTTTTATAGCCGACAATTTAGAATTCTCCATTTTCACAGAGGATACTGCAGAAATTATTGCAGCATTTCAGATAAGATAGATATTGTACAAAGCAATTGGCTGTTTAATTGCCTTTTGTGCAGATTTAAGACAACATTTAGCATGATATCTTTGTCAATGTTAAAGAGTAAAGCACCTGTTACTACAAATTGGCCCCAGCGCACTATCAGTGCTCATGTCTCATCAATTGCTCATATCAGACAGCTGGTTTTTGGTGTCTTAATGTCTACATTATTAGCTGTAGTTGTGCCAATGATATAAGAACTTATTTATAAATATATTTTTGTACCACGCTGAATCACCTGAGCTCTTAATGCTCGCACTCGCATGTATTCAACTCAACTCATTCAATTTACACGCTATTTAATTAATTCCCTTAGTTTGCATTCGAGTGGCATTTAAGTTGTCAATTAATTTATTACATTACAGCTCATATACATACATACACGTATTTAAACGTCAATAAAACTGAGCCGCAACACTTTCCAGTACTGATAGCATCTACAACAAAATAATTTAATATATATAAATGTATAATCATAAATTATTTGATCATATTTAGGGGAATTTTTTTTTTGAATTTCTTTAGATTGAAATTGATTGATCAATTGAATCACGAATGGAAAAATACGATGCGTTGGCTTTAATTTATTAATCATCTCTTTGACTCATAGTCAAATAACTGAATAACTAATACTGGACAAATTGTTTCCTCATAGAGGAAGGCTAAAATAAGCTAATCATACCATGAACCCATTGAAAATGGATAAAAATAGTATAAAGGTTCTGTTCTATTACATACATAATAGAGATAGACATGTCCGTCTCTCCGCCTGTATGAACACGCAGATTTCACTGACTATAAAAGCTAGAGACTTCAAATTGTGGAAATATGTTTTGCAGCAGTTTTTTATTGATGTATAATATATATTGACAAACTTTTGATCAACTGCCCAAATTTCATGAAGTTTGTAGAACAAACACTCAAGTTATAGTCGAAAAGTATTCTCATATTGCTATCATTTATAGCAGCAGCCATGAGCAATGAGAGCAATTCGACGCAAAAATGTTGAAGGGAAATTTGGCTGTAAAATTACAGGGTATAGTGTAGTCGGGCTCACTCGACTACATGATTCTTAATTGTATTTTCTTCGTCGAGTTGGCAAACAAAATTCTCAAATTAAATTCAAAAGAATATTTTACACATTCGAACGTCATTAGGGCCTTATCGGATAAGTTTCTCAGAATTGATAACGAATCGCCAAGACCCGTCCACTTTCAAACTGTAATCAGCTTCTGAAAAAACTTAAGACTTTTTATGTATTATTTTATCACATTCCTGGGAATTTGTTTTTCTATTCTGATTATCTGTTTTTGTAGAAGTCAGTTTAGAGAAGTTATCAGAAAATAATTTATCATGTAATTATATATTGAAGAAACGTAAAATAAGCTAATTTCAAATTCGGTGAAGGCCCATAAATGTGATATACCTTTTAAAAAGTAACGAGAAGGTGTTTATCTCGACTTTCAGTCAATTGGAAAACATAATACTTAATTAAATGAATAAATAAATAGAATGGGCTGTGCGCAAAAATCCGTACCAAGATTACCAAGTGAACGCTGGTAAAACAATTTTCAAAAGTGGCTAAATTCACGGCTGCCAAGAAATTTATCACAACCTGCCAGAACCCACACACAAACACACACACTTATCGTTTGGCATATATAGATATGCGGCAATCTCATATATCATGCGACAGGGCAAACAAGACTTAAATTATATGCATGAGGTAAAGTACGCTTTGAGCACCTCTAAAGAAATAAAGAAGATCCATCCCGAAACAAAATGTATTTTTGGGCGTTGAGCACAACTTAAACGATTAATCAAAAGTATAAAATGCAGGCTGGTTGGTTGCAACTTTTTGTTGAGGCATGAGTTGTGCTTGTCGTGTGCTTGCAGCAGGTAGAGGGAGTGACATTTGGTAATGGCGCAAGTGCTATGGCTGCCACAGGCAGCTGCGTGACTTGAAGTGGCTGCAAAAATTCTAGACACTGCTCACACGTGCTCATTTCAGCAGCTCAACAATGTTGACTAATTTAATTGTTGTCTGCCATTTTGGTTTAGCACTTTTGCAAGAAAAGCCAAATGCGAGTCTTTAGCTAAGCTGTCAGCCACTTGAATTGTGACAGCTGCTGTTTACCTCTTGTCGTTTCTGTGGTTGATTTTCAATGGCCTGGCACTTTTAATCACGCCATTGTCGTCACCTTGGCCAACCCTAGGACTTCCCCAATACTCCTTGCCCGTTTGTTTGTTGATGGGGAGTCGAGTGGGCGAGTCATGTAACGTGGCTTCAAGTGTCATTTACACGCGCATTGTATTGTGGCTGGAACATCTGCTGTCTGACTGCCTGCCTCTTGGCAGCCTTTTCCATTTCGTTCTGTTTTGCGTTTTAAGTAGCTGTTAAGCATTTTCATTACACACGCCAAAATGCACAATGATTTATGCGAAGTGCCCCGGAACCTTTATCACATGTTCATTCTGCTGTCAGCGGATTAAAAAC
Source organism: Drosophila nr. perissopoda 5 BK-2023a (assembly GCA_035044105.1). Classification (NCBI taxonomy): domain Eukaryota; kingdom Metazoa; phylum Arthropoda; class Insecta; order Diptera; family Drosophilidae; genus Drosophila; species Drosophila nr. perissopoda 5 BK-2023a. Next base: position 419,147 of record JAWNMK010000231.1, read on the forward strand.
TCACTCTACCTACCTACCAACCCAACCCACTGCCTTATCGCTTCACTCTCTCTCTCTATCTCTCGCTTACCACTTTCACCAATTTATCATTAAAAAAATGGCATTTCATGCCGCAGCCTTACATGATGCACAATACTCGGTTTTGTGTTTCGAGTGTTGCGCATTTTCAAGACTAGCACATTGACATTGCACGTTGTTGCACACTCTTTGGTCTTAATGCCAGTGTTGCAGTTGGTGGTGGTGGTGTTATTGTTGTTGTTGGTGTTGTTCTTGTTGGTTTTGTTGTCAGCGGGGTTTCGCTTTTGTCTGCTGCAACTTTGTATGCAAATAAATGGGCGGTCTAGACAGCCACGCACAATGCCAGTTTTTATTTGAAAAGTGTCTTCTGCAGCAGCAGCAACAACAGCAGCCTCAATAAGAAAAACCGCATATATTTCACACTCGTGTTGTGTCCATATTTGCTAACAAACTAGAAATTTTATAGGTAAACAACAAATATAGATATGTATTTCCGTTGCCTAGTTTACTGATAGTATTGTGTTGTTGAAGTTGGCATCAGTAATTCATACATAGCTATAAGTGGTTTGTGTGATGTGCAAAGTTAATTATTGAAAACCACATAAAAAATATATTTATTATAAACACAAATTCTGATTCTGCTCGCATATTTGAGTTAGATATAGTTGGATGTGATAATAATACAAATAAGTGCAAGGTCATACTATAATTATTTATGATTTGGTTCAGCATCATGAGACTGTATATAATATTCAGCAAAATAATAATCGTTCGATTTTTCAGATTATCAAAAAAATTTGCATTTCTGTCTTTCCTAATCTAATATTAACAGATTGTTAGAAAAAAGTCACATATGTATATAACTTATATTTTTTATTCAATGCTACAAAAACCTCACAAAAACATCACTTGATTCAATTTTATAAATAAATAAGAGTTTAAATACAATTTTTTCTATAACGCGTAGCTCTTCAAACATTTATAAAACATATTTTAACAGTTTCATTTTGAGTTATTATTTATTTCAATATAATGTTATATACTCTGATGCAACTACATTGACTTTTCACTGCTCTTTTGCGTTTGTTATTTATAGTGGCTTGCATCCTTGCAAGTTCCTGCCGGCTACTAAATTGAAATTCATAATTAGTTTTTTATGCAAATGTTTGCCAGCGGCGTTGGCGTGTTAAACTTTTTACTGTCACATTTTATTTCATTGTAAATTATTTTTACATGGTGACTCTTTTGTGCGCATTCTAAAAAAAAAAAACTGGAGGTAGTATGATAAGCCTTCAGATACTCTGCACAGCCCTAAAGTGAAATGTTTTGTAGCAGGCCTCTTTTAATGTAGATAACAGGCTAACATTCGTATCGATGTCGATCGATATCAAATGTGTGATCACCAACTTGAAGAAGGAGAAGAGACGAGTCGTTGTGAATAAAGTAAAGTGAACAGACGTGTTTTGGACAGAAAGATAATTAACTTTTGACTGCCACAGTTTACTCATTCTTATCAAATATTTTGTTTAATTAAATTATGAACAAAGTGCGACAGCACTTTAAATTTTTGAGATTCTATAGATTACAATCACGTTTAGTAGATAGAGTCGATGTTTATAATTAAAATATCTGTACATGTTCATTTGACAGGACGTGTTTTCCTTTTCAAAGATATGAAAAAAAAAACATTTTTGCGAACAGGGTATTAAAAGTTGAACAACAACATTCAGAATTGTGTAACTTGTATTTGTTTTTTTGTGGTCGCACGGAACTTTTGTGAACAAGCGGCAACCGAAATTGTTATATGTTAATTCGATACAACAATTTGGAACAGTGTTGCATGTTCTCATGTAAATGGTAACAACGATGTGCCACATGTGCCGCATTTAAACAACGAGCCGCTGGAAAAACTTGGCCAAAGCCAAAGCCAAAGCCAAAGCCAACAAACAAACTGAAAACGTTTCAAAAGGCTGTGATTTTGATTTGGTCCGCAACATTTTGCGGTCTAATGGCAAACGGCATTTGAATTTAGATTTAATCCGATTGTAAAATGTGATTTAAATTGAAAGCCGAGCAGTGTACCAATGAGGGGAGGGTGGTGGGGAAGAGGGCGAAAAAGGTGGCAACTGCCGCTCTGCAAATGAGATTTGCATTTGAAAGCGCGGGCGTTTTTATGCGAGCTGCGTTTAAGGAAATTTATTAAAGCTTTCATTGCACGCTGGGGAACTGGCAGTGGAACTAGGACTTCAACCCGGGCCAAATGGCAAACGGTGGCCTTTTGTGTGTCGTAGATTTACAGTTACAGTTTAATACAATTTATATATGTATGCTGAACGAACAGAGTTGATTTTGCAGTCGGGATAAGGACGATTACATTTTGGTGCTTTTCGTTCGCTTTTGTTACGCTTCAAATGCGCATTTAAAGCACTGCGTTGCCAGCTTAGTTTGTTGCCAGCTTCACAAACTTTAATTAAGTTAAATGGTTCGCATGAGGCCACTTGCTATCCCTCTCTGTACCCCTCTCTCTCTCTCTCTCCCTCTCTCTGCCTACATGGCCAGCCCGTTTCCTGTGCCTTGTGTCCTGTGTGTTGTGTCCACTAGCAGCTAACAGCAATTAAAGTCCATTAACCACATGATGCGTTTTGCACTTAAAACCAACGCATAAACATAAACACACACATGCACATGCACACACTTACACACCTATGCAATCAGCGGCGCACATGTCGAAAGCTGCAACAGCACCTTGCAACAGCAACCGGCTGTGCACGCCGAATCCGCATCCGTTTCCGGCAGCCACCAAGCCACGTCGAGGAAACGCTCAGTTGATGATGCCCCTCATCTGCTCCTCTGCCCAACTGCCCACCTGCTGGTTATATTTGTGTTACTAGTCTGACCATTGGGACAGGTTAGCGAACACGTGTGCATCCCAATGAAAACTAATTAGACTGCTCGTCTGGTCGGCTCTGTTCCCGGTCCCGGTCCCGGTCACAGTCCTACTCCCAGTCCAGTCCCGATCAAGTCATGTTTGGTTTGGTTAGGTTACATCGTCTGTTCCATTTGTGTGCATTTGTAAGCGGCTTCACCTTGTTGATTTTCACATATTTTTCTATACCCCGCAGTTCCACAAGGCATTGAGGTATTAAATAAAAAACAAATATACAAACACTGAATCTCTCTAACGAGCAAGTAAATATATATTAAGTTACTTTAACCCTGTGTATCTTGATGACAATTTTGGTTATTTATTTCTTACAGTAATCAAATAATCAGGTATTAAAAATGAAGGGTCAACATGTCTGTTTTGCTTTTTACCTATCGAGTTCACATTTTTGATTCTTAATTTTACTGGCTATCTCACTGTCGTTCCCTAACTTTGCCTGTGCTTAGTTGTGGCTAGAAAATGTACCGGGCAATGGTCATTACTGTGGGTGCCAGGTAATGCGGCAACTTGCAACAGTTGCTGTCATCAGCGCCTTTCGCTTCATATGTGGCTCGCTGACATTTGAGGCAAATATACAAAAGAGTATAAATGTATGTAGAGGCAAAAGTGTGTGTGTGTGTGGGAATGTATGTGTGTGGGTGTGAACCCATTTGGATTCTTTGGTCTTATAAGACCCTAGACCTTTAGCCCTGATTCTGACAAGTGTCACAGCAGGTTCACAATTGTGTCTTCTGTATTATATTTGTTTGTTTTCTTTTTTTGGTCGCTCTGGTTCAAATGTTAAATGTTCTTTTAACTGACACAAGAAATTTAATTTATTTTCGGCAAGACAAACACACAGCGACAGATGTCAAATTAGGCAACTTTGATATATGTGTATTTTTGAAAAAAAAAATAAAAAATACCCTTAAGGCATTTGTCACAAAATTAGTTGTTTGGTTTTAAAACGAGTGCCAACAACTTATGTGCGCTGTTAAACTTCTATGACGTCAGCGCACAAGCTCGTTAGCTATGTGGCATAGAAAAGTAAGGGGTGTAAAGGCCGGAGTATGTCAGCGCCCATCGATATTGGCCAGCTAATTGCATTGTTTCACTTTTGAGCCAAAGAAAGCGAGTCGCTCACCCACTAAACGCTGATGCAATATGAGAACTTCTATCTGATGCTCGCTCGAGTTGGTCGTCGTAATGAAGCGACTTAAGCGGATATAAACTGAGCCATAAGCCAGCTTTAGACTTTTAATTTAAAAGTTTTGCACTGTGCCAAAAGGCAGGCGACAGCACCAACAACAACGTCTGATGGAGAGCGAGAATGAGAACCAGAACAGTAAGGACAACGTAATGCAATCAACAAACAAAAGGCAACCGCTAAAGAACGATTGCTGAAGGGAGTGGCAGCAATGGGCTGGGAGCGAGCAGCTTCCCATTCGTGCGGCTCTGCATGCCACATGAAATCAGGAGCTTCATCTTTTTGGCCGTGCATGCCATTGTCTGAGGTAGTGGTTAAGCGCGGATTAAGTCATAAATTGCAATATTTGGACATGCCGAACGAAGGTGGCCATTGTCATCAGCACTGGCACTGGCAACTGGGCTATAAACATACCGACAGAAAATTGCAAAGCTGCTCGCGGGCTTAATTAACAAGATATAATACGATGCCAATTTTTATGCTGCTGATGCAGCACATTTTTATATATGTATGTATAAAAGTATGTGGGTGTTAGCGATAGCACCGTTTTAAATTAAATCACAGCATTATGACCGATAATTGGCCGACAGTCTCATTTCCATGCTGATGCCACCTCAAAGAGGCAGAAAACGAGCTACTGATATTGTGTGTAAAATTAATTAACGACTTGCTCAGCGAATGGAATGAAAAGAACGCAAAGGAAACGAAATCAATGCAATATTTCAGCGGCCTTTGAGGAAGACATAACACAACCAAGTAATTTTCACAGTGCATTGTGTGAGATAGGTCTTTTGGTGGCCACCAGCAGCAGGATCTGGAGCAGGAGTCGCAAAGGCTTCCACTTACACATTTTTCATTTTTTTTGCGAGCGCACAATTAAACCCATTAAGTGTCTTCCTTTATGGCAATCGCTTTAGACCTAATTTAAGGCAACAAAGCCGAATGGGTCTTTAAAAGAGTTGTTCTTTATTAGGGTAACCAAAATTTGTTACGGATTATGTAACGCATTGAAGAAATCGTATATAATCCCAATTTCACGTGAGTTGGTTAAGCATGAAATTAATACGATAAAAGTTGAGTTCCTTAACGACTTTTTGTTGTATTTATTTACACTTGGCACTTCCAAGTCGGTTTTTTTTTATTGTAATCATGTAGATTTTGAAATTCAGTTTTTAAGTATAAGATCCAAGTTTTGCTTAAGCATTTTTATTTCTTGTTCCAATGTTCTCCAGCATTACATTTAAATTCCAGCAATAAAAGTTTTTAAATTTCAATTTCAGTAATCAGCAGATTATGATATTACTAAAAAGGGTATTACATTTTTGTTAACCAGCAAATAACTCATTTATCATGATGGCCCTTTTCCTTTTTCTCTCTTTTTGTTTTTGTTGGTGTGGGTTGGTTTTCAGCTTTATTGGAGTTTAATCTTTAGCTTTCTTGTATCTAATCATCTAATTACATAAGTTTGTGGCTTAAGATTTCACTAAACTTTTTCCGCTCAAGAACTTGATTATCTACATAGCTAGATTGCTACGGCAAATAGCAAACAGAAGAATAATGAAAAATAAGAAATGGTAAATCGATGCTGAGCGCAAAAGAATCTAATTTCAATGTTTTAAGTCAAACCACGACCCCCTTTCATTAAAAATAATCGACAAGAGTTACAATAAAAATCAATTTCCATATTCAATTTGGCTAAGTGGCACCCACATATATACAAGCACTTGCAGATAGCCAAACTTTGACGACGACTGAAAATGAAAATGAGCTTCTAGCAAGCGCTGCTCAGCGCTATTTTCCAGTTGGTCATTTAGAGCGGGACAGCATTTGGGAATGTGGATTGTCTATAAATAATACGCAGATTTTTGCTCTGGCTCTAAATGAAGTTAAACTATGGTCAGTTCGTCAACGTCAGCAATTTAGAAGCCATACCCCTGCAATTCACTTGACTGTAGCTCATTTATGCGTTTAACACATTTTCCAAAGGGAGCTCGAGGGATGGGGCTTGGCAGTTGTAACTGGGAATTATATGGGACAAGCGACAGCGACAACAACAGCAACAGCAACAGCAATAGCGACAGCGACAACGACAACGACATTGTGTGACACATTTCCATTTCGGGTGGAAAACGTTTTGCAAAAATTTCTTCATTCTTTGCTTTTGCTGCCTAGCTGGATGCTGCTGCCTTTATTTACTGCGGGTTCACAACAGCCCTGGCAACGGCAATAATAAAAGAAGAGGCGAAAGTGAAAAGCACAAGAAATGTTTACCAGAAAATAGTGCGAAGTTTTCCTTTTTATTTCCCTCTTTTCTCTTTGCTAGGAGGAAAAAGTGAGAAAATACCAGCACGTTGAATTGAATTTAACGTGAAATGCAATGAAACGTAATGAAATTTTCGCCGTCAGTCGACTCAAGCGTGCTCAAATAAATAAACTAACTAAGTCCATAAGCAAAAGGCCCAAAATGAAAATACAATCATAAATATCCACCACGAACTGCACTAATTCTCATAATGTATAGCTTATATAGCTGAATACATAATCAATAGTAGATTTTGCAAGATACTTCCCCCATTTGTATTTTGTTGACTTTAAATGCGTTGTTAGACAAAATTCCAGCTTCGCAAATACTTTTTAAATTTTTGGAATGCATTTTAATATTTAATTTTGGTGAGAGTTATTGAATCTAATCTATGTAAATGCGTCCATTAAACTAGCTGCAAAACTTACTACCAAACAAGTACAAAAATCGAGCCGTGTATCGCAATGAATGGAAGGAATGGAATATTTATTGCCCTTATTAGTGAGTCGATTGAAAAATTTTCTGCTCTCAAAATTCAATTTGAAGCGCTTCAATTCGCTTGCTGACTGCCTGGCTGCCCTTGGGCCCACTCTCCTTACCCCTTCCCTGCTCACCACCCACTCAGCATCAATACTAAGTGGTAGACGTAGTTGGAGCCCTGTTGAACGGGTTCTAAGCTACAAGAGACTGCCAAACAATTCATCTTTTCACCAGCGAATTTCTCACGCAACGCATTCGGTTTATTTTCTATGCCAATTTTTGGCATGCAGCTAAAGGTGGCACTCAATGAAATTCGCTCGATTGCCAGCCAGTTGCAGCTTGTTTCGACTCATTTCCACTTCCACTTTTATTTCCCACTTTTCCTATTACTATTCCCTTTCCCTTTCCCGCTTCTTACATCTATTTACCCACCTGTTTTCCTTGTTAAGAAGTTTGCTGTTTGCTATTACATTGGCATTTGTACTGTGTGTATTTGTTTTCAATTTAAACAGCTCCTGCTCTGAGGCGCCAATGCTTTTATCAAGTGCTGTTCGACTTGTTTGCAACAGCGCACAATAACCGTACTCAGGCGTATAACAGTTGCCACGTGGCGTATGTGTAATAAGGCATATCACAATTTGCCATTACATCTGTATTATTACCTTTCACCTTATTTTTCCCATTTCAATTTTCTTCTCACATTGCGCAATCAAGTCGTAAATAGCTGCCACAATAATAAAATTGCATTTCTCCCTTTTTGTATTTACCTCCAATGTTAATTCCATCGATTCTCTGAGTTTCCCTTCCACGCCAAGAGCAATTAAGTGAAAGCAAAAGCAAATGCTTGACCTCCTGTATATACAACCTATGCTAATAACAATCTTCAAGTACACAGTAACAGCAAGAAGCAAGCAAATACAACAATTATTTGCCCATCACCGAAACAAAAATACGTTTGATAATACTGTGATGAAATTTAATTAAAATACTTCTGGTATTGATAAGAACCGAAATATGCATTTTAGCCATTAATTTTCCTTGGCACTCTGCTCTCAAATCTCTTCAAGTCACAGCAGAAGCAACGGTAACCCATATATCTTATGAAGATTTATATTCTGAAAATAATGATAGTTGAGCCATGACAAAGAAAAAGTTTGAGCTCGTTAACGTTGAAATTCGGCGACTACTTTGTTATCAGATACGCATATTTTGTGGCGTGTGGCAAACTTTATGACAAAGTTGTTATAACTGACGTTCAAGTGTATCTAAAATAACACATAGACGCGTTCAGAGGTTCAGAGGAGCAGGGAAGATGGCGGACAAGTTGTCCAGACAAATAAACAGGCCTGAGTGTCGGGCTGAAATGCCCACCCCGCAGCCCTTCCCACCCCGTTCGTTGTCAGTTGCAGTTGCAGCTTTAGCAAGTGGCGTATATGTGTGAGTGAGCGTGCGTGCCAAATTGTATGTTATAACAGACATTAGCATGTGTTTGTAAAAATATTTTGCGAAAATGCGAATATGTCTTGTGCCCCCACGGGTTGCACCGAGTGCGTGTGTGTGTGTCTGATATGTGTGTATTTCTCATGCAGACTGTCTGCGTATTTCCGGTGAGTTTGTGTGTTCACCTAATTACATTCCGGATATAAAACGTTGACTGATTGTGCCAATAAATGAAAATAATGACGTAGCCATTGACTGCAAACTCGCAAAGCGACGGAAGCGGCAAAACTGGCAAACGTCGGCATCAAGCTGAACTCGGCCGACAAACTTTTTGCCCGCACAATGACTACCAGACCCGACCATTCCCCACCTCATCCCATTATCCCTTCGCTATCCATTTCTTTTGGAATGTAACTTTTGTGCTGCTCTTTGGCAGTGTGCGCCGTTAAAACGCAAACTCTTGACGAGTTTATTTCCCCACGCAGTCGCTAACTGATTGTCTGTGATTTTCTTGTTTTTAGATAATGAAAGCAAACACACATACACACACTGATAGACATTATTTGTGTGAGTATATAAAAGTAAGAGTTGGCCAGAATGTTGCTTTTTATGTGCCTTCAGCTTGAAATTGTGGCCCATTTATTTGGTAATGCCCAGCATGAAGAAAAAAATGTACTTTTGACGAAATTAATCTGCTGCTTTTAGGTTTTCGCGCAATAGCTAATAAATGATAGATCAGCCGCAAGCTTGGCTAACTTCCTTTTTTTTTGCATGTCAGTTGCAGCTTGTGCTGAAGCAAAAATTATTTTTAATATTTTAAGTAGCACATGGTGTCGGAACTGTGTCAATTTGTTAACCAAAATGGCAGCTTCAGGCCAAAAGATAGCAGTCCCTAAAAAGTATGCTAAGCATTTAGCCATTCGGCTTATGTTTCAGACTATGCATGTTGGACACAATGGATAGAAGCCAGATTCAAGGTGCAGTTGGACGACGGGACGTGAACAAACTTGGCCCTTTACTAATTTCAGCACAATAACCCACATTTAAGAGGTTTTTGGGGTTTTGTTTGCAAAAGCACGAGACGCCACGAACAGCTCCAGAGAGTGTAAAGACTCGAAGGCGGAAACCAGAGACGACCTCAGACAAATTTATGGCGACTTTAACAGCGCAGAAGCGTGAGCGCTGCACAGAGAATTAGAGAGAGAGTAATGCAAGAGAGTGACTGAGAGAATAGGCTTAAGTGAGAGTTGTGTGTGAGTTTCCAAATGTTTGCTATAAAAATGTAACAGCTGTTTTTATTGTCATCAAGCACAGCATGAATTAAATTAACTTAAAATGGCAACAAAACATCTCACAAGTAGTTGCTCAAATCAATTAATAATTTAAATTACTAACTAATAATAATAAACTAATAATAATGAATATATTTGATTAATAATTGCATAGAAACTACTTTTTTGATTAGGTATCTTAATACGTAAATATATATGTTGAAGCCTTAAGCGACTACAACAAAATGAAAACCATATTTATGTTAGACAAAAAAAATTAGTTTTGTTTCAACTCTAAAACAGTCAATGATCAGATATTTTTATAAAAGAGTTAAGATTAAAATAAATAAATTTGATAAGCAATATAAACAAAAATCGGTTTTCGATTATTAAATATATCTGCCGCGATTATAAATATTGAAGTATATTCCTAATGCTATATGCCGCCAAATGATGTTTGCCAAACCTTTCTTCCATGGACCAATTTCACGCAGTTTGTGCGCAACGATGTGAAGCCGCCATAAATCGAGAGGCAGCAACAAACAAACGCCGAGAGAGAGAGATAGAGAGAGAGAGAGACGTTGTGGCTGCTATTGCTGTCGACGCAGACGTTGACGTCAACGTTGCTGCCTGTGCAGACGCAGACTTCGGCTAGTCATTGTGGTATTTGACGCTTCTGCTGCTGCTGCTTGTGCTGCTGCCTCTGCCGTTGTCGCGCTGTTGGTGTCGTGTCCGTGTCCTCGCCAAAGCCAGTCGCCATTGCCAGTCGCTTGCGAAAGCGTAAAGTAAACAGACTAGCGTCGTCCGAGCATGCAGAAGCAGTTGCGCTCCGAAGTTTGCAAGCGTCACCAACGACAGCCACAACAGAAGCAGCAACAACAACAACGAAAACGACATCGACAACAACGAGAAGTCGCACGAGCGAGCTGTACAAGTGGCGCAGCTAGTGGCTGCGACGCGACGCCAGCAACGACGCCTTTTATCGGTTATACGCTGCCTGGCTGCCTGGCTGCCTACTTGCCTCTGCCTGGCTGCCGCTTGCCACATCCTTTGACGGCGCATGCAGTCAGTTAATTTCTGACCACAGCGGCAACGCGTTGCGTTCTCTCCACCGTGCAACGAACCGTGTTTCCTCTTGTTGTCCTTTATTGTTGTCAACTCAAACCAACCAACAAACTTAAATTAGTGCGAACTGAATTAAACGAACGTATACGCAATGTTCAATTTTAACAAAACACAATTATGCGGAAACATTGTGCTCTTGGCCTAATGCATACCACATGAAATAATTATGAGTGAATCAGTTGAAAATTAGAAGTCTATGCCACAACTGGGCAAATGACATATGGCAATTGCCTCGGGCAACACGTGTGGCAGGCAAAGGTCAAATAAACAGACAAAAATAAAGTGCTCCAAATCTAAAAGTGAATGCCTCTGCCACAAAATTATTACAAATGCAGCTTTGCATTAATGTGCTTGTTCCATAATATCTATTAATTAAAACGACTAATTGCTCAAAAACAACTCAATCAAATTGTAGACAAGTAGTCAACTATTTAATTAAATTGATAAATACAAAAATTAATTTAACTCATAGAAATAAGAGCAATGAGTGTGTGTGTGTGTATGTGTGTGAGGGTGTATGTGTGAGAGAATTCATATGAAATGACAGTGACAAAAGAATTAAATTACACATTGATAGATTGATTTACGTATTGAAAACAATTGAAAGTGAAGTGCACAAAAAACATAAAAGAGTCACAACAACAACAGCAACAACAACAACTAAAGCAGCAACAGCAACAACATCAGCGATAGCAAAATGCCGGCATCAATTGGATTATATCGCATCAAGCACGGGCGTGTCCTTGGCAGCGTGCAAAAAAAGTCGGCACTTATTTTTATAGCTTACATTGCGGCATGCAGCACTTGTGGTAAATATAACACACACAGACACACACTTACACTCAAGTACACATCCCTAAACTGATTGCTCAATAATAAAAACAAAAAGAGTAGCAACACTAAGAGCTACCGGAAAATGCGAAGAATAGCTAAAGTAAAAATCCATTAATTTCGTATTCATGACAATTTTGACGTAGCAAATTTCCATTATATTCTCTCGATTATCCTTGGGCTGCAAATACGTATGCATAATTGAACTCATGCGGAATATTCGAAATATGGTCAAAGGTCGAGAAGCAAAACAGACCACCACACAAAAAAATGTCATGCCCTATGTGACAAATGGTAACTGGCCAATTAATATTTCCAGGATTCGACCAAACGCAATCATTAAATTATTTAAATGACATGAACATCGAATTTTCAATAAATTTCCATACTATATAGCAGCAAGACCAACATGTTCTGCAATAATGCGAAAAATGGAAAAATAGCTTTCAACTTTGACATTCTGCATTTGCTTACTACTACATACATATATTATAATACATATTTAATGGTTACTTCAAATTTGACAAATGACACAAAACACTCTTTTTGCTACTAAATATATAAATAAATAAAAAATAATAATTTATGTTTTTATGCAAGTGTTAGTCTTCTCCTTTTTTGCCCCGTTGAATAGCAAAATGATATTGGTAAGCAAATACATTTCGCTTACCATAACTCCCAATATTGAGTTCGCGGAACTTTCTGCGGAAATCGCTCAATTGCAGCTTGTTCGTGCATGAAGACCAAAAACTTTCGTCGTCTTTGATGCGACGTCTCAGAAAGCATTTGCCTAAGAGAAAACTAGCAATAATTTTGTAGTTTATAATTTCATTTCTGTTCAAACAAAATGTCAGAGAATTCTAGCTAACTCTATTATCCAAATATATAGTTTTCAAGTGAGAATTCAAGTCCCAAACAAAAAGTAAACCATTTAAAGAGTCGCAGAGGGCACATAGTAAAAAACAGATGTTGAAAATGCATTTTTGCTTATATAATTTATTGCACACATTGAAAGGTAACACCTTTTTGTTATGCTGGCTTCGGATAAATGGCAATATGAGTGTACACTGTAAATATGTTATATTTTATTGGCAATGTCGCACTTACTGACAGGTCAGCGATAGCGCGGAAATCGTACATCACTTGTCAATGTCTGACAGAGCACCAACATTCGAATACGAGTGCGAACACTTGTCTGCAGGGCAAACTGTGCCATGCCCCTGGCCGTGCCCCTCCCCGAGTGTCGTCTGTTGCTGCTGTTGGCAATTTGTCAAGCAATCAACAAAGCCAGAAATTGCCCCCAGCTCTCTTGACTAGCGGCAGCTGTGCAGGAGGAGAAGGGAGCGTGGGCTTTAGCCCCAAGGTGCCGTCGCTTTGCGAATGTTTGTTGCCAAATCATTGAAACAAATGAAACCGAAGTGGTGAAGGAAAAACCGATCAAAGAGCCCAAACACACACATGTGCATGTATGTTGTTTGTGTGTGTGCGCTGGGCCCTATAACAACTGGAACAGATTGTGTAGCTAGCGCATCTACAGAAGCCATCTACAGCCGTTGCTGTGCGTGCAACAGCAGCCCATAGGCCACGCCCCCTTTGGGCCACAAAACGGTCTGTGAAATCATCAAATAAAGCGACCCAGTTGCTGGCCCTGGAGCTGTGCACTTCTGGCACATCTAGCACATCCATTGTTGCATGTGTTATGCCAACTTGTATGTTGCTTGCTTTTTGGGTTACACACACAAACAAACACACTCGCACACTTCAACTGTCACTGTCAATGTTGTAATATGAAATTCTGAGAAAAAAATAAAAATGACGAAAGAACAAAGCAAACATGGGCTTAGTTCATAAAATACAATTTTGCTGTACTTGCCGTTTTTTTTTTTTTTTTTCGTTTATTATTTTGACTTTACAGTCGGAGCACATTTATATTTAGACCCGGCACACCGCTCGCATATCAATATTTATGCATGTCAGGAGCCGAGCTATCTGAAGGACATCTAGAAATGCAGCGTGCTTTGTCGATGTCTTCACACACTCACGCACAAATGCATTTTATTCAGCTCGAATCTGCAGCTCGATGAACATAAACATTTGCATAATTCAGATGTAAAACAATACACATTTAAAAACATAGAAAACAGATATATGTATGTATATCAGACACATGCCAAATACTCTGGCGACTGGCTGCTGTACGTTTAATTTTTGTTATTAGAACAACATTTGATTTAGATATGTAGGCCACGTGCTTTTTTGCCACAAATGCTAATTTTGTATTATATTGCACCACTCGACCCCAATGGGTGTTTTAAAATTCACACTATCATATTTATTCGTCAGTTATATATTTTTAGACGTTTTAAATTGTGTTAGAGTATGTTTTACTTATGTTTCCAATTGAGTCCACAACAAAAGTGTGTCATTCAACTATAAAAGAATGATCAGCTGAAAATATATTGGAAAAATGTGTATTTCATATTTTTATTTTATTTCGTTCACTAAGGAAATGTATATTATGAATAGGTGTTTATTTGTGTGAAATTCCGCGGCAAAAGCGATGTTCACCAGTTTTATTTTTAGTAAATGAAAATGAAAATTGTATAATAAAAAATGTAATTAATTCAGGCGATTATTTATTCCTTGTTTAACAATGAGACAGATATTCTAATCTATGTATACTCACAGTTCAGATACGGATGGGTAGATATTGTGCCAAACACTTCACGGTTGTATATGTGTAGCCAGGTGAACAGTCTAAATACCATAGGAATAGTCAGAATGCAATTCGGATACCTAAAAAAGTTGTTGGTCTATCTTTTGGCTATTGTACATGCGGTCAACAAACCACTTTGACAAAAAAATGAAAAAAAGGCTCAACTATCTACATCGTTTTTCTATGTATTCAATACGCCTCGATTAGCTGGCCACGTTTTGGATGAATTTACAGCAAGTGGGTGGTGTAAATTGAGCTTGCTCGTTTGCTTAATTGCCACAATTACAATTTTCCCCATGGGGCGAATACGTAATATGAGCTGCGCACTTCAATTTGGCTTGAATTGATGCGTATGAAAACAGTAATAAGTGAAAGAAAGCGCATTGCCTTAATAGCATAAGCCATGAGGATGTTGCAACAAGGGGTTGCACGTAGCCCGTACTTAAATATTTCTTCATTTCAGGCGTAATAATTTTAAATAAACTCAAGTCGACCTGTCAGCAGCCAGGCAGCTAGCAGCCTCCGCACGGGTCAAGGTCTACAAGGAGGGCTTACACCTGCAAACACACACACATCCCATGCAATAGCGCGCTGGCAGGCATAATTTAATATTACTCACACACACGCAATACACGGATCCAGTTATAGCTCGCCAACATAGCAATAAAGTTCACCTGATACAAATGCAACGACACGTGGGCGCTGCTGCGGCAGTGGCAGCCATAATAATCAGCACAAAAACTAATGGTCGCACACGTTTGCGCATACATCCACACACACATACACACACACACTCAGATATGCATGTGCTGCCTTGGTGCTGAGCCTGCATTTTCGACAGCATTGCATGGGAGTCTGGGGTCGCTGAATACCCGTAAATTCAACATAATTTAAAGGCGGCGCCACCTTTTGCCAAAACGGTTACGACGTGCTTTGGACGCAAGCACGGATTGAGATTTGCGAATGCGAGAAAATGTTATCGAACAGGTTCAGTATAATGTAGGAAAACTGTATGCTATATTGGAAACGAATAACATATAAAATATAATGCACATATATTCTTGGAACATCAATGTATTTGCATCTCCAAAAGTGATCGATTTATATTAGATTATCTGCTGCTTTTTGTTTTAAAGGTATTGTTGGGTATTCCTTTGGTCGCTGTACAAAGTGGATGGTTTTGGTGGGTGGTAAATATACAATTTACTAGTTGATCTTGCATATATAACACTTATGTCAATATGGGCGTGTTTAAGTCATTTATATGGCTTCAGTTAGGAGTTAGAAGCTACCACAAGACACAACTTGGAATAGGTGGGTTTCGGATTGTTCTTATTTTATTTTTTCCGCAAGTCATGCAAATCCATTAAAGACAAATAAAGAATCAACTTACCTTGGCCCAGACAGGCACTTCAACTTTGACTGCTTAGACTATATGCAAATGATTTTCTGATTTACCAACTTTTACTTTTTCTTTCGTCTAGTACTTTTTCGATTTTTGTTTCTTCTATTCTTCGACTTCAATTTTGAGCCTCATCACCGTTATGGTGTGCTGATGATGACAATGACAATCCTGCTGATGATGTGCATAGTTAGACAAGATGTCTGCTAACGAGTTGCTCTGCGGATAACTTAGACAAGTGGTTGTTGCAGCTGTTTCCCCAAAACAACTTCAACCCCAACCGAAACCCTTTTCTCGTATACCCTTTAATTATTACGCTGACTGTTTTCAGATTGCCTTTTTGTACGCATTTTATTTAAGCCGTTAATTTGACTGAATTCAGGGCGCTTGATTTCATTTGTGTGTTTCATGTAACTCTTGACGTTCTGTTTTCTTAAGAAGACAGATAACTCACCAAAATAAAAAAATAAGTAAAACAAGAATATCTGAAACAAAATCCCGTTGACACAATTTCATTACGAAACTTGTCAGCGTGGAAAAAAAAATCCAAGACGAAACAGAGAATTTGCCTATCATTTGTCTCGGCATCTCACATCTCGAAATGGGGAAAGTCGAGCTGGAAAACTGGCAGCTCGCAACTCGCAGCGCGCAGAAATTGAAACTTTTCAAAAGCAATTGCTTGAATTTCAAGTTAAAACTTTCTGGTTTTGCCCTTTTTTCTTTGGCCAACTTTTTTTTTGTTTGCCAACGCACACAGCCACGAATATCTATTCTTGGGTTTGTTTTTTTGTGTGTGCGTATGTGTGTGAGTTTCTAAGTAATTGCACTCAGTAGCAACTGGAGCAAACTGTCTGCGTTTTAAATGCCAACGAGCACATTGACGCCAAAATGCAAAGCTAAATGCCAAATGGCGTCGTATTCTTTTAGAAGCAGCAGCAGCACCAACATCAGCTGAAGTCATCAGAATAAAGTACTGCATGCTCCTACAAATTTTTGTAAATGAAATAATGTTGCAAGTTACAGCCGCGGCAAAGACATACGCGCTACACTCTATCTTCCAGCCGTTCGATGCCGGCGGCGAATGAAAATTTTCCCTCATGTCTTATTGCATCGTAAAGTTTCACTCGATGTGAACTCTTTTTACAGATTATCTGTCTTGAAGACTTCACTTAATTCACTTCACTTGCAAAAAAAATACAGATTGGCTAATAATTTTGGTAGAGAGTATTCAATTTCAATTACTGGGTGTGTAATGTATTAAATAAAGCAAGTCCGGGGCAAGAAGATAATTTAACTATATCAACTGTACGTATATTTGTTATTGTAGTGAAATGTATTTAAAAGTATGAATTTTTCATAAAAAAAGCAAAGCTCATATTCGTTACTGTTATTCAAGATTTTTTTATGGCTTTCGTCTGAAAAATGTTTTAGAATCGGCAATCCGTAATTACTTCATGCTTTGTTGTTATTGTGCAAAACTTTTGCCACATGTACATTTGGCTCAATTTATTTCAATGCATGCCACCTTTGCTTTAATTCAGAAAGTGTTTTCATTTTTTTGTTGGCCGCCCACCTTGGGATTAAGCGTTAAGTAACTGTAACTCACTGTTACTCACGGCTGTCGGGTGGGCTGTTTTGGCCAAAAGCTCCCTGCTTAGCAGTTCCTTAATGCGCCGAAACGAATCGAAACGGAAACGCCCCATATCAAAAGGAGCTCGCGTTTTGCGCATAAAGCCGGATTATGGTTTTAAGTGTAATTACAATTTACATGGCTTCCATTCTGTCAGCTACATCTACGGCTGCGGCACCACATACAGGCCCCCTTATATTAAAAACTTAAACACCAAGCGATAAGCGACACCCGGCCAACCAGCTACCCACCACCCACCACACCAGTTACCAGATAAGTGAATACAAAAAACCGCCAGTCGGTTTCACGGTCGTAATTAGAAACTTTTTAGTCGGCAGCGCACAAAAGTTAGACATGACTTTTGCGGTATTAGCGAGCGCGGTGGCAGCAACGGCCATTCTTGCACCATGAAACGGTAATTAATTTGTTAGGAACGCTTCTGGGTAGCCCAAACTGGTGAGTGGGGCTCAAGCTGCGCTTCGGACATGCAGGCTTAGTTATTAAGGCTACAAGCGCAGTAAATATTGCACACAGACGCCAAACGAATTCTTCTTTTCCATCATATTTCACTTTTCTCATTTAACTTGTCATAAAATCAACCAAAGCATTATTAAAAACTAAAAGTTGCAATAAATTAATATTCTTTCAGAAAAAATATGCTAATAATATTTTTTGGTACTTGTTGGTTATTAATAAATTAATAATTACCGTTGACATACAGCTTATCAGCAACTTAGTTTAAATATTAATGAGTGGACAAAGTGCAGTTGTTATGTTAATTACCAATTTAGTTTATGATAATAATAATAATAATTTATAAGTTTCATATTTATTTATGAATTCATTGGAATGTATATTTATATATTTTCTAAGCCATCTGAACAGCACTTAAACTAATTGATTAATTGTGCCATTTCATGCTAAAATGATGCAATTATTATTAATGTTTATTATTTGTGTGTTATACATACATACATGACCATCGGTAATATTGAGCTCATCGGCTAATTAGTTTAAATACGAATTGTACTAACTAAATGCACTGCTAATAATAAATTCAAATATAATTATGACAAACACAATAATTTGTTCTAAAAATGTATATTTTCATAATTTATTTTTATTCTATATTAATTTATTCAATTAATTTGAATATTTACTCATAGTCAGCTTTGGAGATAATCGAATAATTGCGGCATTTTATGCTAAATATATTTAATTAATATTAATGCTTAATGTAGCCCAATGAAATTGCTTGATCTGGGGCAGCGTATTGCGCTCTGCGGTTTATAAGCTTGCTTTGAAAATTAAATTTGAAATTTATAGGCAACACTAATGGCTAACACACGCAAACACAGACACATACATATATACACAAACATAGATACAAACAGGGAGACATACATGGGCTTTACTTAATTACCGTTGATAATTTACACTTTCGCTGGCTGCGCGCTTTAACTTTAACCCATTCGGCTGCACATTTGTGCGCTCTACATAAATTAATGTTTAAAGCGCAGTAAATTCAACAGTCCCCCACTCGAAACATGGCAGTTGCCATACGACGCCCCACACACACCCACACACATACACATATACACACACACACACAAAGAAATTTGAACTAAAAAGCAAATTCAGTTCAGCATAGTCGCCTGGGGGCGGTTCAAATATTTGAATGTGTTTGTTGGTTGTGCGTGTGTGTGTGTGTGTATGTGTGTGTGTGTGTGTGTGTGTGTGTGTGTGTATGTACATGCGTACAAGAGCTTGCGTAACATTTTGGATTACTGCTGAAGTAGTTGACAGTTTGGTAGGGTGCGGATGCGGAACAGTAAAGGGACGCGAAGTGTGCTACAAGCTAATTTACGAAAATTGCTGTCGAAATTATTGGCAAAGACGCCGGCGGTTATAAAAGGGGTGTTGTTTGACTGTCTGACTGACTGACCAACCGACAAACCGAACAACCGACCCACTGGCTGTCTGACAAATTGGCAAGTCGAGTGACGCAATTCAAGCGGAGGCTGTGGCTTTGATAATGAGCTAAGAACATATTGAAAGTCTCTCTTTCTGGCGCCCAGAAGTATGCAAACGCTTCCTCTGTGTGTGCCCCCTCTGTGTAAGTGGCAAGTGGAGAGTGAAAAGGAAAAAGTGGCAAGCGGCTAACAAGTGTAATTTATGGTTGAATGCTTAAATTTCACCAAATAAAAATAAAACCACAAATTATAAATCTACTATACAACATGTATATATAGACCAATAAATTTAGACGGCTGCCAACTAAGCAAAAAAAAAGGTATAACTGCTTTAGTCGAGAATGCTCGGCTGCAAAATACCTTATAGCTATGCCATAAGTGCCTTAATAATCCGATAATGAAGACCATTAACTGCGCTCAGAAAGAGGATCAAGAGTTAGGTGTTGATAAATCAAAGTGCGGGTGAGAATAAGCCATGGACAGTGAGAAGGTGTGCGGAAGTTCAGAGTAAACTTTTTATTTTAAGAACAAAATTAAAAAATCTCATTACAAAGTCTGCAGGCTTCACTGAATGCGATTAAAATCGCACAAAAAGGTGATATTTTGCACAAACTTTTTCTTCCTTATGGACAGATCTGCGAGAATGTATATATATATACATATCTGTAAATATAAACCCACAGACGAAGTGGAAGATAAAATTAAACAGCTATAAGAAGTAGAAGTAGAACAAACGAATTTCTTTTGCCAGACTAACTTGTTATTTGTTGCCTTTAATCTTTTGGAGTTGGGGTGGGAAAGAAATTTACGCGATTTCAGTTGCGCTCACAAAAGACTCGGGCGCAACTCAAGGACAACAAATGATAACGGTTGACACAGCAGCAGCACCAGCAGCAGCAGCAATAGCAAAAGCAACAGCAACGACTACAGCATTGCCTAATGATACTGTCAACAAAAGCCAAAAGAGTCCGTGGCACATAGGATGAGGGTGAGAGTGGGTGGAGGGGAAGCAGGAGTGGCTCGACGAAAAAAGAAAATATAACTTACCAAAGCGAAAAGACAAGAGGAGACAGCGCCCGGAGAAGAATATGATGATGACAGCAAACACTGCAAAGATTTTGAGAGACTGCCATTGCGACTAAGACTGCGACAACAAATTTTGCCATTAGATACTGTAAGCAACCATGTATTGTCTTGCTTGCCTGAGGTCGAGCTAGGTGATGGTCGGGGTTGGTTAGGGGATGGTAGATACCGCATAAGACAAACACGCAAGCCGCAACCCAATAGCAAAAGGCAGTTCCTGAGTTGCGCGAACTCGCACCATCTCGTTCATTTGCATTTATTCACTTGACTTTGCTTTAACAATGAGGTAACTGACGACAGTGTGTGTGCCAACGTGTGTATGTGTGTGTGCCTCTGTGTGTATGTGCTTGTGCCTACATTTTTGTTTTCCATACACGCACCAGCCGCATAGATTGAATATTTCCGCCCTTGGTCGCAGATTTGTCTGCATTCCGCGAAAAAATACATATTAATAACTTTGTAGGAAGATCTCGACTATTAAATACTCTATAGCTGAAAATCTTATAATATTTTAAATTTTATAATTTTTACAAAAACCAAATATTCTCTCTTGTACAGATTAAACAGCAAAGACCTAATAACATTCCTAGAGATTGAGCTTTTCGTCTATGCTTTCATCTGTTGAGTTCCCTTTTGAGTACAGGGTATTGGAAATATTTCATTAATATGTGTTTTCCCGGCATGCCTCTCATAAATTTATTATATGTATGTCGAACTCAAAAATCCTTGTGCGTAGCAAAAAGTGGGTATGTGAAGGGTTTGACTCTAGCAATTGCGACGTATTTAAAAATTGAATTAAATTTCAATGCTGCAATTTTGTGGGTGTGTTCGCTGGATGAGGGCTGTAATTGTGGGCATTGCAGTTAAAAACTCACAAGTGGAAAACTTTGTTGCTTAACTCAATTAATGCCAAACTTGCAAGCATTATTACTGCTACTCCAACTCTGCCTGCCACTGGGTCGTGGTGGGAGTTAAGGACTCACAGTCGTCGCTTTTATTTACTGCAGAAAAGACATAGTACTTGGAAATGATTTGTTGTATGTATCGAATAAACAGATTTATGATCGAAAATTGTTTAATGTGTTCGTTGAGTCGTATAAATATATTTTTGGCATTTTGTGACAGGCCTTCATTAAGCATTTTGTGGCTTAATTATCGTAATTCATAATGGACGCCAATGGACAAATCAATAAATTTATGTCAGTCAACCACTTAGTTAATTAAAATGTATACTAAGCAAAAGTTGATGTATTTTAATCTTAGCAAAGTTATTCTTCAATCAGACCTCAATCGAAATTAAATCACCTGCCACCACACAGCTGCGAAACTCAAACAGAGAACTTTGAATATTTGCTCAGTGGAAATGTTTGTTTTGATATGTGATTCAGAAGGTGCCACAGGCTTACTTGCGGATGAGTTTCTCTTTCTGAGTAATGAGTAGAACTCGGCATGTTTTGTAGACTGGCCACAAGCGACTAGGCAAATATGTGGTACACTAAATCACACACAAACTCACACACACACTCTCACACAGAAATACACATTGGAAACTTTGAACGTTCTTGCGAAAGGAGTTGCGCATACGGTAAATTGATTACCGCAACGGAAACGGGTGCAATTAGTTTGTCTACAAGAGCCCGTCCCTTGTGCTTTGTGATGAGCTGCAAGCAAAATGTTGTCCAGTCACGAAAGCTCAACAACTGTGGCAACACACAGCTCAATTATTCACCATGCTTAATAGGTGGAATTAATACCAAGTGCAGTTCGCTGTTTTTATTGCAACAAAATGAAAGACACTAATAAGTAAGGGACACAACAACTATTAAGAAAATAAAACGTGACTTGCTGCAGCTCTTGCATGTGCAAAACTTTTCACTGACAACTATACAAATAACATATACGCAGTGGTGGCACTGCAAAAAGTTTTCAATAGAGCTGCAACGTTGCAAGTTGAAAGCTGCTATATCCGTAGTCAGGTACCAACCGTAAGCACAACCGACACTGCCTGTTCAGATTCAAATGTCAAACAAGCAGAAATTGTATAACATTTTCAACAAACCGGATTTATCAATTTTATTAGCCACAACAATTTAATCGAGCGTGTTTTATTCCTGCACAATCAATTTTACAAGCTGCTTCCTCTTTCTACGTTTCTAACCCAACTACAAATTTCTGTCCAAAATTCTTCAATCTGTGATTCCAGCCAAACAATTGCGGTCGGTGAAGAACTCCCACTGCGCTGAATGACAAACAACACCTACACTGAATTCCACTTGCGGTTGCCAACGTAGTTCAAAATCTATAAACTCAATCTTAATTGCAAGGTCAGCGCCGTAGAAATACAAATTTTTTGATGGTACAACCGCAATAAATTGCAAAGAGAAAAATTACCCAAAATCAAAACCACAATTTCATTTTGTTCGTTTGCTGCGTTTGGTTTTATTGATGACAGAAAATCAACTAAAAACTTAAAAAAATTCACAATGCTCAGACTGTCGGACATCCGAGTCATGAAAAAAGCCATTTGCTGTTTCGGAAATGTCAACGGCATAAACAGCCCACACAGTCAGTCCGATGTTGTTCCTTGCCCCCTGCCTGCCTTCATGCCTGCCTGACGGCCTGCCACAAAACAAAGTGTGACAGTTCACATGGAAATGTTAAGCAGCAACAACATAAAAGCCAGGGCGGGATTTACCAAATCTCAACGTTTAGCAAATTGGGGAAATGGCAAGTGGAAAACTGGGAAAAGGGCATCAAAATAGGAATCGATCAATGGTTTGCTTAGCTTTTCTTTGGTTCGCAAATAAATTGAGCTTAAATGGGTGACGTCAAGCACAGGTATGAAGCCGAAGCAAAGGTATGAACTGTGCTTTTGACCAGGTCTAAATACCCTACAAATCTCAGTTGCTTTTTAGAAGCAACATTATTATATTTTTTTTACATTTCTGCGAATAAATCCGCAAATGAATATTTAATCAAAAAATCAACATAAATTACGTTCTCTGTTCTGTTATTCCCCCAGAACTTGGAGGGACTTTTTGTCAAAACATCTTTATTAATAAGAAATGAAATTGAATCAAGCATAGCTATATTAAACGACTCTCGATGTTTTCCATTAAATTAGAGCTACCTTATATACTTAAGCTATGTTTGTCAATACCATCCACTAAGCAGAAAACACTTCAAACTGGACAAAGCTACTATAGAAGAACGTTCAATTGTATAAATTAAGGCATTTCAGGCTCTGGATACCCTATTAAAAGGACAGTGTGTAAAAACATATTTTCTATACCGAAACCGAGATTAACCATTGAGCTACTTGATGCAACTTTATTAAACAAAATCCCATTTGAAATTATAAAAACAAACGATTAAAAGCAACATTAATGTTATATAGCCAGCTGCAGCGAACTCTTGATACCCTCACTCACTTAGTTACTGAAAAAATGTGTTTTTTTGTTTAACTAGTGTCCTTAGGTAAGGGAATATACGAATGTGATTCGAAATGCCTAGTCAAATAACGTTTGCCTTTGATTGTGCCCGAATCCCAAACGAACACCAAATTTACCACATCCGGCGCAGCAGTTTATATCGACTGCGACGCGACGCCAAGTCGCCTGTGTGGCAAGTGTGTCTGGAGTTGGGCTGGAATTAAGTAGACTGCCCAAAAAAAGACAAAAAAAAAAATTCTTACCAGTTGTGGGGCGATTTCCCCTTGTTATTGTATATTTTATTATTTTTTGTTTTTGCTTTATTTTACTTCTAATAATATTTTCACTTTGATGCCAGGGCCACTTTGGTCAACGTTGGCATGCCCCCAGTTTGTCCCTGCCTCTATCTGCACCTCTGCGTCTTCCCATTGACGTCTGCGCCTGCGTCTGCATCTGCCGCTGTTAGCTCTCAGTTTGTGTGTTTATGCGTCGCATTACGGAAGTTGACAATTTAATTTTATGTACTGAAGGACTGGCCGGATTTCGACTAGAGTTTTCTTCCCTTGACTAGCATTAGGATGGGCAGATACTAAACATTTATTGAAGTCGTTGCCGTCGTTGCCCTTTTTGGTTTCCTAGGTCGACTATTCAAAGTGCTTAGTCAAGCATTCGCTCACTGTATTCAGTCAGTATTCGTGTAATCGTATTCTAATTTGCACGTGCTTGCAATTTATCCAAAATTCTATCGCAATTCAAAATGTGCCTCTAATGTGTATGTTTGCTTGTGTGTGTATATATTTTTGGCCTATTCAAGGTATAAATCTTCATTAGGCACACGGCTCTTCAATAGACTCAAACAAAGGCAAAACAGGCACAGGCTGGCCTGATTCACAGGCACACGCACAGAGATTCACAAAGAGTCACTCATGTCCTGTGCCACATGACGCACTTAACTTATGCTCTTTTATGTTTTGCTCGTTTGCTGATTTTTCCGTTTGATTTCACACACACAAACACATCATACACACACTTGCACATCGTAACGGCTTTACAGATATAAAAAGTCTTGTACCCCATTTATTTTGCTTCGCATAATTTATTAATGTTGCGCATACTTTCATATATTTATTCCTCCTCACTCTTGACAGTGCGTTGCCATGAAATTGTAAGGATATGTTGCGTACTACTTATTTATACAAGCCATTTAATAGTTATACATTACAAATTGGATTTGGCTCATCTGAATCTGGCTGAAGCAACTTAAAAGCTGCTAAAATCTAAATAGAATAATTAATCTTTTTTTTTTTTGAATAAAATACAGATATAACAACATGCAGATTTCGAAATATATTTAGGGCTGCGTTCATCAAATATGCTTCGAGTGTATCACATAGTCAAGTTGCTTCGTCTGGCGTTTACTTATTTATTTGTGTATACACGTTACATATACATATATGTATGTATGTGTGTCTGTAAATATGTTAGCAGACGCTGACAATGTCGCCTCATCAAGCGATGCCCATCGCAGAGGCGTCATTTATTGACAAAAAGCGAATGTTGATGCCTCATTTGATGAAGTGGCATAAAAATCTGAATTTGATACTTATTTCTAACAGCAGCAAATTCTAAAAATAGAAATTGAGTGATGAATTGCCAAAATCAAAAATAAATAATTTGATAAGTTTATTTAAGTTATATGAATATACTAATTTGGGATAATGTTGCGTAAGCCGAAAAAAAGAAATGAAAAAAAGAATGAAAACAAATATTATACACATTTTTTCAATTCATGAATAAAACAAAATGCTCATACACATAAAATTCAATTTGTTTACGGTAATACATTTTGTAAAGGCAATTTATAAAGGTAAACAAGTTTAATTTACGTGAAAATTAGAAATACTTGTAAGCTAAATTAATTTAGTTGAGGGAAACACAAATGAAAGTTTGGGAAACTGAATTCGAATGAATTAATATTTTAGATGCTTAGAATGAATAAAGTTTATTTAACTTCACGTACACATGTATAATAATTTTAGCCCAGTGCATTTCCATGGTACTAGTTAAATTCTCAGATGATTCAAGGGTGGTGCTAATTGCCCAAATCTTGAGGCATGCACAAGTTTGTTGGCCCTCCCATCGGTCCACTCAGCACTGTGTAAATATTTTTGCAGACATTTCTTACAAATTTGAACTATGCAAAATTGTCGAAAGCAAGTTGAAAAGTTGCTTGAGCCGAGAACTGCGAACAGCAGTTGCCCATTTTCCCTTATTTTCGTCGCATTTGCCATATTGTGCAATACCAAAAGTTGAGCACTTAGACACGCATTGAAATAAAATAAATAAAATTACAAAACATCGGGTCGTGGCTGTGTTTGCGCCTATTGGAGGATGCTTCACCCACAATCTACTTTTTCGTCCCTTTCATCGTCTTAGACTTGGCGCCTCTGACTTGGGGTAGAGGCTGCCATTTGCCAGATAGAAAGCCAATTTTATGACTCAACTTAAATAGGCACTTTACTTTGGTCTTAATGCCTTTTTATGAGCGCCTCCACGAGCGTAGTTAGTGGCCCGTTGTCGAAGTGTTGCCAGAGTTTCCAGCTGCTAGTTTCCTTCTTTCCTTGGAGTCGGCAATTTCGGAGGGTTTGGGGCAACATTAATGATTGTTAAGAACGCAGCTCGGTGACGCTTTATTGTTAAATAAATGGCGAATAGTCGCTAGTTGCAAGTTTCATGCCACGCACTTATCTGATTTTACACTGACACTTTAGGCCAGGACCAAAGGCAGGCAAGACAGCCAAAGCTGTTGCCATTGTTCACTGACTTGACTGTTGCCTGTTAATGTTAACGTCCAATAAAAATTATGACAGTCGCAAAGTTAAACGCTCTGGCGGCCATTTTGTGTACGTGTGAGTAGGCGTAACCGTGGGCATGTCTCAACTAACTGTATCATCCTCACTAAAATTGTTTTTGTTACTGTTGCTCTTGCTGTTGCTGTTGTTTTGGGCCAGCTCGTGGCCAGAGGCCAGTTGACGCATTTACACAAAATTACTGCCGAGTGTCAAATGCAAACATTTCGGCTCTAACAATATTTGTAATGAAAACAACACAGCAAATTTTGTTCCGCGCCAAACTTCTTTGGCTGAACTTTTCTGTACATTACGAACTCGAAAACTTGGCAGCAGCCGTCAAGTGTTTCCGGCCCAAAATGTGTCGAATGTTCACTTCGCTTGAAACCAAAATTATCAAACTTGTTGCAAAATTCTAACCAAATGCTGCATGACCAAGTGGCAGCAATGGGGGCCATGCGGTTCAGTTTGCGTCGGTTCGGATTGGTTTGGACCAGGGCATGACACACACATACCTATATACACACAAACATATAGTGTTCATGTATTCAGCGCACGACTAATTGATATATTTTAAGCATTTAATTAAAACTTTTCAATTTGCTGTTGAACTAAGTAACTTGCGGGCCATTGTAACAAATTCGAAACACAGAAATTATTTGTGTCAATTGTTTCGTGTCCCGTTTTAAATTCAAACCGCAAATTCAGTTAACAGCGACAAATAAATTAAGGCAGGAAAAGGAACAGAAGCAAAGCGGAAATGTAATATGGCATACACCAAGTACACATTGTATAAATGCCCTTACCGAGAATAAAATTATGTTGCCAATTAAGGGCTTCAGGCATTAACTTTTTAACATTTTACTCAAATCACAAAAATAATTTCTTTCAGCTGTCTGAACCGCGAGTAAATATGTAAGCAAAGTAAATATGTGCAGAAATTTGAGTTGAATAAAATAGTTTTTTAGTAGATAAACAGAATTTGAACATGTCCTTATTACCCTTATTTTGAATATATGTATACAGACATTAGACTAGTAACCTAACAGTAATCGAATTTAAAAAAAAGGGTATTTAATCTTCGACGGAAGAAACTTAAATGTTTTATTCATGTTTTTTCATTGTGTACTTTAATTAGAGAATTTTATATACGTAATGTTGTTGCAAGAAATAATGAGATAAAATCAAACTCATGTTGCTGCATGAAGTGTTTCCAAGTGAATAATATATGTAAATATAAATATGAATTGTCAAATAATGAAGCTGAAAAAATGTTCAGAATTTGATATGCGTGACAATTTAAATTATTTGTACCTTACAGCGCAATTCAAATTAATAATTAATTCAATATGCAATCGATTAAATCAATTAAATATAGTTTAGTATTTCAGTTAGGATTATAAAGATTATATTTTAAATGAATTATTTGAGCACAAAATTTAATTACCGGCTGGCTACACACGCACACAAACGCACAAGCGAACACACATAAGAAATCATTGCTGTTAGCAGACAATACAACAAACAAGCCAAAACTTTTGATTAAAATGTCCCGAAGCGAACACACACGCACACACACACGCACACGCAGAAAAGCAGTTGCTGCTAGGCTGCCGGCTTATGCAAAGTTTGGCGCATTCTGCAGCGGTAATAATCACACACTGACATCCAACCACACACACGCACACAAACACATTCATATGTATTATATGTGGCTGCATGCATTGCAGAAAATGCGAATTGCTGTTGCCCTGGCGCAAAATGTTTGTGGCACTGTTTGTTTTAGCTGCCTTTTGCGCCATTCTTGCACCTCACTGACTTGACAATGCGCAGTGCTTGTAAATCCACTACGAAGAACCACACCGCAGCAGCAACAGCCGCCGCAGCAGCAGCAGCAGCAGCAACAACTGCAGCTACTTGTTGTGAAAAATTCAATTACAACTGCTCCTAGGGAATGCAGAATACAAAAGAAACAAGATAAAGAAAAATATCTAAAATTCTCTAGCTACCGATGATTAAATACCCTTGCATGATATGAGATGAACAATGCACAATTCCAATCAGAAACTAGATATTTTCCGATAACTATTAAAGCATCCAGATGGCGATGTATTCATCTCAAAAAGTTATATTGAACGTTGAGTAATTTAACTCCAGTTTCGACCCCGCGATGGATTAGATATTGATTAGTAATTAGCTTCAAGTTCTCTACAACTACACTAATAATAAAATGTACAATGATGATAATAATATTTAAGGCTGTTTTTAAAACACTTACACTTGACATCAACTATTGTTTATCATTGACTATTAGTTGTTAAGCCCTAGACTAAGCAGATTATGCCACTTAGCTTTAGCTTTAATCTACTTTAAGCAGATAGAAACTTACACATTGAAATATCATTGAATTTTGCGCTCAGCTGTTGAGTGTTGTGAAAATATCTCTAAAAAACCAAAAGTTGTTGTTACAGTAAATTCACTTTCCCGATTGTTTCTATGGTATGAACAATGAATGAACATACATATATATATACTGCCCACAGCAAATTGACAGGCTTTTATTTAGTTGCAGCGAATTGAAGGGCTATCTAACATTGATTGACATGAACAGGCCTATTTTATCTTTTCGTACTAAAGAAGAATTTATGTACTTTATGTGGTCAAAATAAATGTGTAACTTATTCATGATTCCATCATATTACTTACTGCAAGGGTATACAAGCTTAGTTTTGAAGGGATTTGCTACAAATGCAAATGCAAACAACAACAAAAACAAGAGAAATACGAAAAAGTCAGACAGTGTTGGCTCTGTGTACTGCGGTCATCGGATTTTCCCCGCACTATGCGAACTGCAAGCTGCAGAGCAGAAACTAGAAACTGGCAACTGAAAAGTATTTGGCAAATTCAGTAAGCAGTCACGTGCGAACGTGACAAAAATGCCACGATGATGCGCCATGCTGTTTGGCAAAGTCCTCGCTGGGACATATCCGATGGCCATAACCATGGAGCATAGGAGCACCAGCTGGCTATTTGTTTCTGTTTGCCTGTGTGTGTGTTAGCTTCAGTTAATAATGCGCTGCTTCGTCTGGCCGGGCTTAGAGCAAAATTCAAGCTACAACAATGCATAAAACCGCAATTGGAATGTAGATGTTTGACGCATCTGGATGCGAGAGAGCTTCAAAATGTCTGCTGTCCGACTGCAAATTGCTGTGTATTATCCGAGCAAATATATTGACATTTGACAATTGTGTCAACATCAGCTGCATCTGCTCTTCAGTGCTTACCAATTTAAAGCAAAACTTTATGCTGACACAGCTATATTCACTTGCATATTTATTAAATTCTTTAAAATAGAATTTAACGCATTAAATTTACCGATAGACTTATCAAATTATTAATAAAAAATCACATTTTTAATATAAAAATAATTAAATAACTGATATCTTTGAGCTTGCAGATTCATGCTTCAATTACTTTCAGCTTATGTTCAAAGCCAAGTTATTTGTGGCTCACAAATATTTCCATGTACCAAATTACTTGAAATTTACTTAATATAAAATAATTAATTAAATTTAATTAATAGAGTAATAATTAATTTATGTACTTAAATTGCATCAAGTGTTTATCAAATAAAATCTAAATTCAAATTGTGTCTTATGCTGTTTAACACAATAATGGAAATTCGATGGTGTCAAGCAAATGTTGATGAGATGATGTTCAACATCATGTTTATTGAATAAATGATAATAATTTCATAAGCAAACTGTAGATTGATTGTAATAGACTTGCTGTCGACTTACTAGTTTTGCATTAGTTGCACAATAAATTCGTTACACACATTTAATTATATAAGAATATGTTCTCTTAGGATAGCTAGAATGGAAAGCTATCAAGTTGTGTGCAGAATTTTGCGGCAAACATTTAGAAATTAATTGCGTGACCAATAAATGGTAAGCAATTGAGATTTGCAATTTGACATTTGGTCTAATGGCCGCACAGTAAATGCCAATCAGGGCCGAAACACATAACCAAATCCGCTCTTATGCAATTATGCTTAATTGTAAAATATTATATGGTTTACGCAAATTACAAACAGCAAATGAGTCCCATTGAAGCTGAAACATGTTTTGCACTTGCTTTAATGACAAACCCACACCCTGAAGACCTCCAAGCGCCCGCTTTAAATGCTTGACAAACATGGCACACAAACTAAAAGCAAACCACAGAGTTATAAAGTATGTGTATGTTTTCTCACTCACTGTTTTTCTAATTTCCGAGTATTATTGACAATAACATATTTTGGCATTTGCAAATAAGGAATGTTAAGCGCGTGCTTATTTAATTTGTACACAGATGTTTTCAGGTGGTAAATACTGCACGTACAGGTGAAATTAGAGTTCAAAATATGTGTATGTGGTATTTTCAATATGTATAATCAAATGTCATATTTAGTTATAATTAAAGCCTATTTGCTTGCTAGAAATTTTATAGAGTGCAAAACTGTGCACAAAATATTTGTGATACGGTTTTTATAATTAAATGTTATAAATGCCCTTTCAGTTGTACAAAATGATTATACAACTGCGCAAAAACAGCTTACAAAATTTGTTGTATTGTATTTAAGCCCAAATGAGTTTCGCAATTCAGCTTAAAATTTTTATTATTCTTTCGTAATTTGCTTGTTTGTATATTTTTCGAGCACGTGTGTCAACAATTCTGTGAAAAATATGTGTAATACACAAGTAGAGATTTACATATGACAAAGCCAGACATTTTTGTTATTTTTTCCTGCTGCTCCTTGTGAAGACAACAAATTGT
The DNA here is from genome assembly GCA_035044105.1 of Drosophila nr. perissopoda 5 BK-2023a. Lineage (NCBI taxonomy): Eukaryota > Metazoa > Arthropoda > Insecta > Diptera > Drosophilidae > Drosophila > Drosophila nr. perissopoda 5 BK-2023a. The sequence goes on from JAWNMK010000231.1 coordinate 450,646, forward strand.
ACAAAAATTATGCAGAGATTTTTGCGCAAATACAAGCAGGCCGGTCTGCGGTCTGAGGGGAAGCGCTTCATAACATCCTGCTTAATATTGCCACCTTAATTAGCTGTGTCTCATCTTATGCAAATGATTTGGTGAAATGTGGGAACGAGCAGGACGACCATGTGGTCCAAACGCATCTAATGAAAATTCCAATGAAAGATATTGCGTATACGCAAACGCTTATGGGCATTCAAATTAATTGACTTCACGCTGTTATTGTTTGCCACACAACAGGAGCAGCGCATATATTAACACATTTTAAAGCATGTCTCTCTTCCACTCTTCCTCTTCCAATCGACACAGGCTATATGGCAGCGGCAGTGGCAGCAACAACAATGAGGCCAGCAGCAGCGCACAGTGCGACGTCGAGGAGCCTAAGTGGGGAATTACAGCGCCATATAAATCAAAATTTAATTATGTCGCAAGCGCTCGGATCGAGCTTTGCCGCCGCATCGGCGTCCGCACTGACAGCACCACAGCAACGCAGTTCCTCCTCCTCTTCCTCCTCGTACTCATCGCCCCCTTCAGGCAGCAGCATAAAAAGCTTCGACTCCAACAACTTGATCGATGACAAACGCCTGCCGCAACCGCCACACCAGCAGCAGCAGCAGCAGGAGCAGCAACAGCAACGCGAACAGCTCGAACAGATTCAGCTGCAACAACAGCTGAAACAGCAGCAACACTCACGAATTCAGGCCAAAGATACGGCAGGGCCATACCCAATACCTGTGCACAGGAGCGAGACCGTGGAGAATCATTTAGAAGCGACACACGGCATCGATGGTGCGGATAATGTGTTCGGCACGCCCATGTACTTCGGCACAGAGAACTCAACGGTGGTGACGACACAAATTGGCGCCACAGCCCACGTCCCATGCACCGTGCATCACATTGGCGATGGTGTGGTAAGTAAATATATACTCTTAATAATGCCCATATACTCCAAATTGTACTTGCACCCACTATGTCCACAATTGAGTCATTCATTTCACCTCATTCGCATTGCAGTCGTTGCCATTGCTTTAATAATTCATTTAAAATCAATTCATCAACTCGACTTTGTTTGACTTGTGGGCATCGGTGACTGTCGCACTACTCTGATGAGAGTAGGGTGACTGCTAGCCGTATCCGTTACCAGTTGGCACGTATTCGGCACCGTCCTGGCGAATTAATTAACAAAGTGTCATTCACAATGCAAATAGAGCGCACTCGATTCAACTTGGCATTTTAATTAAGAATCGAAAATCTATAAATATTTTGAATTCCGCAAAACACCGAGCTGAGCCAAGTCAAATTTTTTGTTTTCCGTTGAGGTATGAATACTTTCAATGTAGTATTTGTGCAAATATTGAAGCTGAAAGCGTCAAGGACTTAAAAATAGTTTTAAAAATAGTTTTGTGAAAAAATCTTTATCTTTGGAATATGTATACATTTTTATATAAGTTGAGGAAAAGTGCAAGACTCAGAGTGTATTCAATGCTGTATTTTTCAATGACGAACCTTTTCACATAAGTATTTCTCTCTGGGCCGTCTACCATGCATACACCCTGTGACCCCTCCACCCAACTGACAATTTTAGCAGAAACATTTTCTTTTCTTTTTTCATCAAATGCTCTTCGGACATCAAGCGTTTGCCATGAATTGAAGAAAAACAAATATTATACTTATTATTTGTATTATATTATATATGTAACATGGTATTATATATATATAAATACATGTATGTATATGTTTTGGCATTATCCAACAGCTACAATCTGTCTGCGTAAGTTATTATTCTCATAAGCAGACTCACACATACAAACCAGACTCAGGCGAGCAGTGATACTTCGCTAAGCAGCCTTCACATTCGGCGTCAGGGTGAACAAATTACACCTTTAGGTAATGTGGAACATCAACTACAAATACTCAACCCGAGACAGAGACAGAGATACAGAGAGAGTGGCGAGTGTGGGGTGTGTGAAGTGTGTGGAGTGTGTGGTGTGTGAGTGCTATTGAGGTTGTATGGCCCAAAGTGGTATTAATTTTACGCTTGTCTAGAGTTATTACCCATACGCAGAGTGGGCCGCTCACAAGCTTCGTCTATATGCGTAAAAGCCGGCAGAGCAGTTGAGGGAATTCGTAAGCCTCAAAGTGTTTATGCCCCACAATGCTGGACACGATTATGTCCGTGCTTGATTTGGGTGTGTGCGTGTCTGGTTTAAATTGACGATTTCATAATTGTGCGCTCAAGTGTGCCGCAGTTAATAAGCACTTAAGCGCCTCTAGTGCCTATAACTTTTGGGTCCCACTCCCGCAGCCAGACACACACACCTTTCAGAAAGTGTGTTAATGCCCCATCTGTAGTTGGTTAGCCAGTTTACACTTCAGCAGCCCCGTGCTCAAGTGGCCATTGGGCCCCGACTGAAGTTGGCCCTAAATGCCGGGACTTGTTTGCTTAATAGTTGACAGTTAGTTAAAAGTCATAATAATGCCAAGGAGCAAATGCATATTACTGTCCGACTAATTACCCTTAATTGGATATGACTCAAGACATTGTCTTGCAACAATTTTCAAGCGTATTTTGCACAAATGAGCCATTTAAATGTTGCATATTCTTAAATATACACTTAAAGGCAACGCATTATTCATTGAGACTCTTTTGCACACACAGGAACACAAGCACAAAGCTGCATTTCAATAAATTGCAGACGATATTAGTTGGGTTCTTCAAGGCGTTGCCATTGACACCGACATCCATGCATTGCCTTTGCTTCTTAAAAGCTCCTTATGAAACACACTCATACATAGAAAACAGTCTCGAGTTGTTATAAAATGTTTTCCCTTCCAATTTAGTAGATGCTCCTGCATTTGTGGCATACACCCCTCTTCATCCGTCTGGCCGTACCTACTGCACAGCTGCCTTTGTCGAGTGTACATTAATATTTGCACAAATTTATGAACGGTATTCAGAGCACATGACAGCAAAGGCAAGTTCAATGAATAGAAAATATATGAATTCAAGCATATGAATATTTATATGTGAATGTGAGTTCAAGAGCAGTTGTATTTTGTATTCCAAGGTATTTTGATATCTATAACTTCCAAGTTCTCAAAGATATCCATATAGGATCTTGAACTCCTATAATATAGTGAAAACAAATTGTTTAAAATTTCGGTAACCCTTGTAGACTTAAAGTTATTCTTTGTGATGTGTTGGCTTAATATTCATTATTGAATGAATGAATTCAGTGATAACAGTTATATTATAGTTAAACTCATAAGCTGCAAACATACAGCTCTCACCTTACAGGGTATCTGGAAGTCTGTCACAAGCCCAACCTGTATTCCGAATTGTTGTCTTTGTGTTTTAGGGGTCGCGACAGACTATTGCCTCTGCTTGTCGCTCGGCAAACATTTGCCCCTTGCTCTTGTACTTTGTAGGTTCATTCATTTGTTTATTTGTTTGCTGCACCCTTAATGAAGGATGCTTGGAAGGAGGCTGTATGAATTCCTTCTAAAAAGACATTCTAAGCATTTCCACGCTTTTGCCAGCCTCTCTCTTTGTCTTTGTTGTTGTCGTTGCCGTTTGTCGCTGATGCTGGCATTGTCGTAAATTTTGTTCATCTTTAGACGACAATAAAATGCAGGAAACATTAAATAAATGAATTGCTTCCGCAAGTAGTAAGTAAATGCGAAGTGCGCCTTTGTTTCACAACCATTTTGCTGCAATTTTAATTCTTGTTGAGCTGCGATTTCACAGTCGTTACTCTTCAAGCCCAGCACAGTGCAGAACAGCCAGTGAGCTGGGTTAATGTGTAAATCATAATTGCCGCGGATCGAAGGATATAAGGCACAGTAAAAGTAGAACAAGTAAAACTTTGGTTTTATGTGTCTTCCAATTAATAAAAAAAAGATAATTATGATAATATCGACAGATGTCATACTTAGTTATTGGACATTGAATATCGACTACCAACATCATAGATAAAATTGTCGGTTATTCTTCTAGTTAATCCGATGTTTCTGAAACATATGCGCAATGTGTAGCTATCAAAAACTTTGAATATATACATATGCCAAATATTCCTTAAAGTCAACACTCAATAATTTGTAGTCATTCTTTCTGCAATCCTAGTAGATTTTCAAGTCTAGCGTGTAAAACGAAATCAAAATTCAAATGAAGTTATTTCTTCGAAATGAACAAAAGCAATTGGCATGTTAAACATCAATTTGTGCGGCTCGACACACAATAAAACCAATCTTAGATAGCCAAAGAAGAATACAAACATCAAATTTCAGCAAATTTAAAGCTTATAAATTAAATTGCATGCACCGAAAAACGAAACAAAAGCCAGAAGCTTAAAATGTCATGCCACTGCAGCAGCAACAACAAGAAATCGAGAAAATAAAGTGGGAAATTCGATTGAAAATTAGAAATTACGACACATTTTTGGCACAGACACACAGTCGACATTAAAATATGTCATTTGAGAATTAGTTCAGCTGTGTGTGTGTCTGTGTGTGTGTGTGTGTGTGACTGAGCAGACGGGCAAGATTAAATGGCATTTAAAATAAACTAAGCAAATACGTAAAACGATGGCTCTTAGCCATCAAGTGTAGCTGTTACCTCCACTTTTCCCAGCTGCACTCCCCCCACCACATCGTTATCCTTTCTCGACACATCCATAGATATATACATACATATATATAAATTGGAGTGAATCAGCAGTAACTAAAGCGAAGTATGCAACTAAAAGTTGTAGAAGCTGCAGATCCCGCCAGGAAACTGTCAGGATGTCATCCTGCCGGGGACTGCACGCGTGTGTCTGTCCGACCTAAGCACTTAATTACTTTTTAGATAAATTGTCGTTTTTAATGGCTAGACTCTAAGATATTTTCATAGAGAAAAGTGGCAGTAATTAAATGAGATCACAGCATGTCACGAAAGCACCAATGGCAAAAGCAAATGCTCAAGGCGAACGAAAAAGCTAAAAGCAAATGCTAAATGCCAAATGCTTAAATGCTTAAAAGCAACTCAAGAGATACTGCTCAGCAGCCATGAGAGTTAACTTTGTGCAGTAAGAGCAGCTAATTTATATATAATTTGCCAGATTAGAAATATAATATAATTATATGATAAATTTAACACACAAACACTCACACACACACTCACCTTAAAGTGGAACTGCAAATATTTTGCCAACCAAATTCTTGATAAAAATGTCGGAATTGGTATTTTATGAAAATTAACGCTCAAGGGTATCTATTCACCCCAACTGTTATTACATTGAAATTCTGTTTAGCAGCCGCCCTCAGTCAGATAAGTCGTTAAGATTAGAAAAGGTTACGCAAATATTTAAGCTAACCCAGCTCCACAAATGTATATATATACATATATATATATATATATATATATATATGTGGGTTTATATATGTTTAGTGCCTCGTATATACATATGTTGCCAATGTTTACTTGTTAGAATTTTAAAAGTTTAAGATCTGATATGTGGCAAATGCCGTTGTCCAAGGCACAAACAGTTTGAAAACAAGAATTCTCTACAATAATTGCTGGACTGAGAGGCATATACACTGGTAGGTGCACAGCAGAAATAAACCAGGGAAAAAAAGTTTAAATGTATGTAAGCAGACAGGAAAAAGTTACTAACGATACTTAACACAGCATTTATATACTCCATTTGATTACTCCCGTTGGGCACAGGGTATAACAAGCTCACAATGATGAGGGTTAGTATAATTTTACCCGAGTTCCTGCCAGGCATATGTACGCGCATAATTTTCAGTTATAGAGCTTAGAAAACTGTCGCGTTTTTAATCAAAACAAACAAATAATTCGAGTTAGATAATTTGTGTTTATTTTAATCAAATAAAATAAATTTTCTCGTTTGTAGGGCAGAACCATACCGAATAGCTTTCAATTGTTTTCCTCTTCTTAGTCTGTCATAAATTATTATTCTTTTTTCCTTCATTTTTTTTTTTTTTTTTTGTGCTCATGAATTACATTTAATGTTTGTGAATGCCCAAGAAACGTTATATTATATAGTCTACTCGTACATTTTTATTTTTTGCTCCATTTTTATTTGAAATGTATATTGTTGTGCCAGCCATTCAAATTTTTGTTTTGGTTGATGACGTTGCCCCGTTTTTATTGCTCACATTTTTGTTTCATTTGAATTGTGAGAGCTTTAAAGAAATTGCATTCGTTTCACACACACACACACACACACACAGAAGCACACACAAGTACAATGAACCAAAAAAAAGAACTGCAGCAAAATTTGGCATTGAGCGCTGGGTACTTGAATTCTTGGAGTCGTCGCTCCCGTCGTCCACGCTGTTTCAAATAGCATATAAAATTATAAAATATTTGTAGTGGCTGGCAGAAGGCTTGCGTCACAGTCCTTTCAATGTGTATGTGTGCTTATATATGGACTATTGTTATTACTGTTGTGTGTCCTTCGAGATATTCTTGTTATTTTGAACTCCTTAATGTCATGTCAAACATCTGTGAAGCAAACAATTTTATGTATTTTATAGTATATTGTAAATATTAATCCATTAATTTTGTAGGACATCCGATTGCTATTTAATTTGCATTACAAGTTCTGGAGTTATTATGCAAGACTGCTCTCAGCAATATGTTTGCATATAATTAATCTTTGTTTTGCTTTTCTTCTTGATCTTACACAAAAGTATAATCATTATTTAGGTGCCTTCTTTTCCACATGTACTTATTTGAGTATGTTGAGCTGCCAATTAAATCAGAAATCTTTATGACAGCCCCGAAACCACATCCGTGCCAGACCAACATGCTTAGTACGCTGTGAGCTTATTTCACATCAACTATGCGCCAGCCACTTGGCTATTTTTTGAGGCTAGGAGGTGTCTAGAACAGTGTCTGACCCAAAAGTAAATATTGCTCAAAATTGCCATAAACCTTTTTAATGAATACAAATCATTATCACTTTGTTCGCTGGCAGCCTTAACCGTAATTACACAAGTGAAGACCGTAGAAGAGGTCTTGAAGCGGGTCCTGCAGTTCGTCGTCCTATTGCCTGTGTTTGCCAGTTTGTCAGCTAATAAGGCATTCCGCCAGACGTTGTTCGGCGGCTTGGCAGAACAACTTGGTAAAGGCTTATTACAGCCACCAGCTGGTCGCCCGCAGTGAATGAGCTGTGCCCTTTTGTTTGGGCCTGTCGTTGCCTGTCACAATGTTTATTTAAACAAATGCTACAACAAAGGGCAACAATTTTTGACCTAGATTTCCCTGTATGGGTGTATGTGTAATTCTGTGTTTGTGTATGCTAAATGGCTTTATTATTTCAAGAAAGTTTTCTGTGTTGTTTTGACAAAAGGCGGTCTAAAAACAATTAAGAAACGCTGCAAGTATTCTGTTCAGATTAAACTGGGGCCAAAGGTGAAAGTTCAATGACGAGAAATAAATTTTATGTAACCCCGTACCCAAAATGAAAAGTAACAATTGATGTTTTTGTAAACGAGTGTGCCGGTCTACTATATGCCCTGTAACCCTGACACATACATATGTATTTTAAGTATATATTCGGCTTTGGATTTGATTGCTTTCCTATCTATCATCAAAAAAAAATTATGATGAACAGTCGCATCCTCTACCTCAAATTTTTCACCAAACCATCTTATAGGCGTCACATATAAGAAGGATATGTTCTAATGGACGTTTTATCCCTTTTACGATAACAGGGTACTAAAAGCAAGCATACAAAAGTTTTGGAATGCTACGCTGAGTCGCATTTCAAATTAAATTATTTTAATTGCGCTGCAATTATGATGACAACAATGGTTCGTCCATTAATAAAAGCAAACAAAATGTGAATTTTGAAATATGAAAAATGAAAAATGAGAAGTGGGAAATGGGAAATATAAGAGTATACGAATGCGCCTGCAGCATGGCTAAAACACTCAATGCTCGCACTAAAACAAAAAAACACTCAAGCGCCGACGTTCACTTTTGAATTCACGCCGCCTTGACAGCTGAAAGTGGGCTATGGTAATTTTCATTTCAAATATTATTATTATGTTTGTCTTGGCTATTATTTTGGCTTATGTTTTGGATGGGTTTCAATGACCTCCTTTTTTCATTGGACAGGCTAATTTGGGTCGCAATTAGCAAATGCTCAATGTTTAATTATGCATTAATAGCATTTAATGAGCACTTCCGCTCCAGGAATAATGAATAATGCGAAAAGTTCATGCCAACCATCCCTCACTCATTTTTTGGCCACCATAATTGAAGGGTTTTATGATTGCGGACCGCTTAAGATTATTTATTAATGGTAATCGGCAAAGTGCTAAAATTTAACTTGCTCAAAAATTGTGTAATATAAATACTACTCAAATCTTAATCATTTTTAGTTAAAAAGTTTTTGTTGCCAGTTTTTTTTTTTAATTTTTTACGACTGTTGACCCAGTTTGTTGTGCAGAGCACGCTCACTTGCATGCCCATTTACACATGCAGATACACACATCCACGTACAGTTACTATAAAGTATTTGCACAGTCTTATGAAAGAATGGCAGCTTTGATGACTTCATAGAGTTGCATTGAAAAATTCTGCATATGGCTGGCTACAACCAAAAAGTTATCAACGTACACAACAACACACTCAGCGACACTGAATTGAGCACTTTTTTAGTGGTACCTTTTTATGGAAATACAGATTCTAACAAGTACTTGTATAGGTGTGAGTGCGAATATATTTGCTGCACAAATGATAGCCAAAAAGATTTTATTAAAACCGCTTGTTAAAAAGTTTTTTGCGGGTTGAAAAAAGTTGCAACCATTTGCCTCTCTGGCCAGTCTCTTATTGACCCTTGGGCTTGTGGCAACGGAAATTGGTTGGACAGCGCGAAATAAAGCATGCAAAATGCTCGTCAATAACATTCAGCAACTACAACAAAAGCCAATTTAAAGTTTGTTCTGCGGCAGAAAAATCTAACAAAACAATTCAAAGTGCTCTAAACAAGTGAGCTCGACTAGAAGATATCCCGGAACCAAGCCTTTGCCCATCATTAGTCATACACTTCACAGATATTCAATAAAACATAAACCATGTTTTCATATAAATTTATTTTAAAAATTGTAAGTATATAGCAGTGATAGTCGCCGAGATCGGCAATCGTTCACAAACAAGATAGACAAACAAAAATGGCTAAATTGATTCGGTTGATCGTTAATATATATACATTATGGGTTTGAAGAAGATCCCTTCTACTTTTATACACCCTATGACCAGTTTTCAATACTTTTAGGGTATAGAAATGTATAAAATCTAAAAAGTAAATGCAAAAACAAGCTGTAATCAGCTTTTGTATTGAGCTTTCGTTTTGTATTTCGTTCTCTGCCACGGAATTACAAGGCCCGCCCTAGCTGCGAGCCCCGCTCCTTCCCTGCCTGCCTGAACGCCTGTCCGGTTGTCTGCATTTGGACAGTTTGCATATGCGCGCAGCTGTAGATCGAGCGATAAGCTGCGTTAGCAAATCGAAACGCAAATAAGTATGCAACATTTTCTGGATTGGCAGGCATTGGCAGAAAGGCGGAAAGGATTCGCGTTGGCTACCTTTCCCTGTTGGCAGCTCGGAAGGGACGTGTAGCATAAATTTGCCATAAATTTGCTAACAAGTGATTTGTGGCTGGGTTCGAAGCCAAGCCCTATCCACATCACCACCACCTCTTGGCCATAAATTAAACGCGGCTTTTTATTTTACTGATTTGGCTTCTTTTTTTTTTGAATTTGTAATTTTTTTTTATTTTTGGTGAGCTTGTAAAAAAAGGTAAAATGTAAACAATTATCTGCGAGTTCACAGCTGCAGCACAACCAACAAGACCAGCACACACACACAGACAAACAAAGTCAAATACACAACCGCAGCAGCCGCAGAAGCAGGCGCCACGCTCACACGTGACAGCCAACTGAGATTTATGCGCCATATACACGCGCACCGCAAGCACACACATACACACACACACACACAAACCTATAGCAAACATGCCCAGTTACATCCACGCACACAAACAGAGTCTGAGAGACACTTTGCCAAAGGAATTTGCCTGCTTTTGATTAATTGCCGCAACATTTTATATATTTTTTTTATTTTTATATTTCTTCCTTTTTTGGTGTGTTTTTACCATTGGCAGAATCAGGCAGACACATATTTGCCTGTGATGGCTTCACTTCCACACCCCAAAGCACACACCCACATACACCTACATACATTCGCCCCTCCTACACTTTCCACTTTACGCTTTTTGAAACATTTTGCTTTAGCTGCATGGTTCAGGGTTTATTTACCGACACGTAACAGTCACAGACGCAGTCTGCAAGAACTTCAACCATCATAAATATCATAAAAACACATAAAAAAAAAATCAAGTAAAGCCAGACACTGGAAGAGTAGGAGAGGAATGTGAATAGAGGAGCTAGGTGGATATATGGGCGATGCCAGCCCAGTTTGCTGTGCGCAGAACTTATGCGAAATTTATGACTCACACTTTGTGGCCCAGTGTTGCAACTTGAATTGAATAGAGATATATTGATCGCATAACCTATTGCAAAATCTTGATAATAAATGACTATCGAGAAACATGCTTTTGTTGTTGTTCCAACAATTCAATTGCAAATGTGCCAGACATCAAATATGCATGCAAAATAGAAAACATTTTCGGAGAAACCCTAAAAACAGGCAAGAATTGTACTTCATCAAGCAAATGTATATTCATATATGGATATTTATAAATGTTGCTGCTGGAAATTTGAAGCGGCAGCTGTTGAGTGGCTTTCTGTAAAAAAAAAAACCGGAATTTTCCTTTTTTGGCGCATTGCGTATACGCCCATTTGTGCGCTTAGACAGCAAATTGAGTAAGTGTTTTTCGCCAATTTAAACTACATTTCAACGTTTGCTCTCATTTGCTCTTCATGGGCGTGTTTCAATATTTGCCACCAAGCTTTCTACATGTGTTTTCAGTTGCGATATTTTCTTGTTAATTTTTATTTTTTCTTTTCTTTGGGCCCAATAAATAACAATTTCTATCAATTGAAAATTGATTGATACACGCGCTTACGAAAAGAGCAGTCATAAACCTCAGACCCCTTTTTTATACTCTGTTTTGGAAATGGCAGAAAAGCTTTTATATTTCATATATATCCATTAAACTTACCCTTCTCAAGTTACTGTATTTTAAGTATGTAATTATATAATTTTTTACTTCCGCACATAGTCTCATCAGTTTAACAGTTGCTCAATTGCCAAACCCAAGCAAGTTACTTAATTTTAATGCTAGAATTCGGCAAATTTAATTTTTGCTATTAATCATGATAAATAGGAATACAATTTATATGACATGTAAGTGATAGGTACAGTGACCGCTAGGAAGTTAAACAAAAAAATGATTTATTATTATAGAACTTAGAAAATAGAATAAATAACAGAATCATCGTGGATAAGATTTAAGCCGTTTAAAATGGCGACTTTAATAACTGTCTCCAAAAACAGAGTATCCAGCAGTTAAGTGCACTCAATCGAACTTATTCTTGATATATATATATATTTTTTCATTGCTGTATTGCTTTACTTTTACCCTGCCCCCTTGTGCAGGCTACTTAGGCTCTATATGAGCTCCTTAGGTAATATCTGTATAAGACTTGTGTGTGGGTGAAATGTGGGTGAAGTGAGTGCTACGTCTAGTAAAAAAACATAGACGATGTCGAAATCGAAATGATTAATGGTCATTTCAGATTAGCTGAAAGTCGACACACTTACTTTACGCACACACAAACATACACACCCAGATCAGTGGCATGAGCATGGGGGTATAGGAGATGGCGTGAGTGTGGGCGTAGGCGTGGCTTTTGTAGGGAGGCTCAACATGTTTGATGCTCCTGCTTGTTGGTTTGCCTATTTACAGTTAAGCAGGCAATTTGAACTTTGAACCTTGGATCAATCAATCTGCTATTATGTTTATTATTGTTGTTGCTCCCATTTCTATTGTTGCTTTTTACACGTAATTGCTTTTTGATTTTTTTGAGGGCCATCCAGAGTTTTCTACTTTTTTATACCTTTTATTTATTATTTGTTATGTATTCGATCTGGCAACGGGTCTTAACTTGTATCTTTTTAAAAAATAGCATCATCATCGTGTTGTCGTCGCCGCTTGATGGATTGACACACATTTGCTGAGGACGTCAACGCACGAATGGCCAATACGATGATGGTGGCATATGTTAAAATATTTTAGCCCCAAACCAAGACTAATGTTCTTTCTGCCCCGCTCTATTGTATTTGACTAATGGCGCCGCCTTTGGTTTATCTCATTCCTTCTGTTTTTAGGTATCCTGGATACGCAAAAAGGATTATCATCTGCTTACGGTCGGCTTAACAACTTACAGCAGCGATGAGCGCTTCAGTGCGACACACTTAAAGCATTCCGAGGTGAGTACGAAACTAATTTGCATTTTCGCCAGCTGCGGCCAAAGCAGCGTGCTGCATGCCAATTGCAAAACGCCATTGGCCACCGTATACGTGACAGAAATGCGCCAAAACAAATTGCGACACTAAAGTTTAAAGCCCCAGCTGCAGCTCGGCGCATAATACTTGTTGTTTCTTGTTGCCCACGTGCATCTCATTCCTATTTATCTTCTTTCACAGGATTGGACATTGCAAATTAAATTTGTGCAGCTGCGTGATGCGGGCGTCTATGAGTGTCAAGTTTCCACGCATCCACCCACATCCATATTTTTGCACTTGAGTGTTGTCGGTAAGTGGACAGCAAGAAGTCAGTCGATAAAAAATAGAGCAAATTCATGTTTTTGTATGCCTTCCGGAAGTGTGTGGTCAAGTGAAATTCTATGTAGCCACTCAATCGTGCAGTTGGTTATTATTTTATAACAGATATGTCAAATCGAAATCGAAAACTATTAAAATCAATCCTCGTGGAAGGAGGAGATAGGTAGCTCGTAGACACATTTCATAGAGCTGCGAGATTACTATCAAATATTTATAATATAATGCTTAATCAATTGCGGATAGCATTTTATGGTCTTCTTAAGATTGCTCGACTCTAATTTAAACTATTCTGATATAAAGCTCTCAAAATCTAAGTTGCTTTAGATAAGAATTCAGAATCGAATTTGTTTGTAAAAGCTATTTTGAATATCCGTAAATATTTAATAGAATGCTGAAATCTGTTTAAAGTTTGATTTCAGCGAATTGGGCATTCAATGCTTTGCTTACATAGTGAATTTGATGAGTTAACTAAGTCCATATTTCATCTTTGATGGAAGTAAGAAGAATTCCTTAACTTTGTTTTCATAGTTGCTCTCACATAGTTCCCTTGCCTCAAACATGTTGCAAGTATGTTAAGTTAATTCTACCCTTAAATATTTGCAATAGATTTGTGCAAACGTCTGTAACAGGCAGACAGAAACTTCAAATGTGGAATAATGTTCCCGAAACGCACGAATATCGGCACATATCGATTTTGGAGAACAATAAAAGCCATAATTTTAAAGGCAGTGCTTTCTAATGTGCACATAATATATATTGACATATTGTTATTCATCAAAATAGGATCAGAAATTCCAGAGTAGAAGTCAAAAGACATTCCTCATATTGACCTGATTACTATCTGCAGTCAAAATTAATTTACGGTATGCATAGCTCAGATTCAAGATTTAATATGCTTCCAACACGCCAATTGAGCATTTTTTAAAAACATTATTTAAATGCAAGCTTCCAAATATTTCAACCTACGCAAACAGTGGGCAGTGGGTAGTAGGTAGTGGGTAGTGGGTCAACACGGAGCATCAGCTCGCTCACACAGTTTGCTTTTAATACCTTTTCAACCTCGTGCCCTTTTTTGCCCGATGCGCTCATGCTTAAATTAGAAATGTCCATATGCCAGTTGTCAGAGTTAGCAAGCGAAACAGCTAAGTCAGAAAAAAAAGCCAAAAACAAAATATGCTGAAAATGAAAAGCAAAGAAATAAAAATGTATACCTGCCCAAATGGTAGCGACTCAGCAAAGTTGCCCAAAACAACGCTGTCGACGTGCCTGTGCCAGTTCCTGTTGTTTTTGTTATTGTTCCTGTTGTTGTTGTCGTTGTTGTTGATGGTTCTACTTCTCGGTCTCGTTGCCGTTGCCGCTGCCACGTCGTTGGCCTTGGCTAACGCTAACTGACACACATTATTCTGAATTTAACAAACAATTTACTTTGAATGTGGTGCGACTAATGGCGTTTTCTGCACAAAAACAAGACCCCAACACACATGCACACACACGCACACACACACACTCGCTTACTGGCCGAAAATGATGCGACAGCGCAAAAAAAAAAATGATGTCTGCCACACATTTGGCTAACGCCTGGCATGAATCTGCACACATGGCGACATATATAATCAGATACGTCGTTCCAGCTCGAGTTACTTGCATGTAATGTAAGGCATATTTATGAGCTCGGATCTTGCACAAGCAGTTAAGAATAAGTTTTTGTATGCCTTTATTATCGGATCGGAGGTTGGCAATCCTGTATCTAGGTGATTTTAAAAGGTGTCTATCCAGAGTTATGCTATAATCTAATATTCAATTTATTTTTATGTAAAATCTAACAAAATCTTCAAAATATATTCTTTCTCTTTGTTTCAAAATACTATTTGGTCAGTCAAAATTCAAAATTTATTTGAAGAAAGCATCTAAGATAATGAAATTTGAATTTGAGTTTAGTTTAACCCTATCTAAGCATTTCGATAAGATACTACCGCATGGCATAGGTGCCACTTGCGACACAGTAAAATGTCTGTTTTAGTTTTATGCTCTGTGACGCGTATTTGCATTTACATTTGATTAAATTTTGAATCTCTCATCTCAACTGCTCCACCACTCGCGCCAACGTCAAAACACGCCCGTACGCTCAACCACCTCCACCACCACCACCAATATCCGATTGTGGCAACGGCAATTCAATTTCCAAAATGTCATTCGATTCGGTTAGAAGCGCGCGCCGAAATATCAGGACCGCCCATACGTTATCTGACGCCGGGTTCCACGCTACGCCTGCAATGTCGTGTTGTACAGAATACGGAGGCATCCGAGTATATATTCTGGTATCACGACAATCGCATGATTAATTATGACATTGATCGGGGCATTAATGTGTCAACCGAACCAGGTGAGTGTGTATATTACTAACATTTCGCCTTACCACCTCTCTCTCGATATTTATTGTCCCTGTAACCAACAAATGCATTCCTACGTGCACTTCATTGCAGACTTTCAATCATCGGAGCTTACAATTCAGCGCACCCGTCGGGAGCACTCGGGCAACTTTACTTGTGTGGCCAGCAACACGCAGCCCGCCAGCGTTTTGGTACACATTTTCAAAGGTGAGTTCCATATTGTATTGCAACTGTACGTATATTTAATGCAATTTTTCAATCGGCCTGTATCAAATCAAAATTTATTTATGTTTTTCAATTTTTTAAAACGATAAACAAAATAGTTTGTATAGAATTAAAGACTAGGTTGATTAGCTTACACATGAGAGCCCGAAGTGTTAAAAAAAAATACAGCAGGAAATGTTGTTATTATAAATTGAAATTCAATTTTACCTTTGAGTAAACACATTTATAAAGAGAACAAAATAGGTAATTGAATGTGGTGTGAAATCCGGAACTTATTTTGCTGTCCGTATTTATATATATTTTTCTTATCTTGTTGCTGTTTTCAGAATTTCAATTAATATTTTTTACAGTTTCTGCAGGATCAGCAGATAAGATAAAATTGATTATTATGTCAGATGCACGCATTTAAAATTGTTTTCGCAAGAGTTTAAAATGAACTCAGTTCGCTGCAATTGGAGAGCACGAAAGCGAATAAAGACCGAAGCTGAATTTGTGAAGCTTTATTGTTCTTTTCGATTTTTCCAAATTTTATTTATTTGTTGAATTTTCAATTGAAACATTTAATTAAATAAAGTTAGGCAGAAATGCAATTTAAAATGGAAAAATGTACAAAATTAAATTCAAGTTGACCATAAGCCAAAAACGAAAACTACGATTTATTTTGTCCTCTGTATGTATGTATAATACACCCCAAGTACGAATATGACAATAGCTGTATCTGTATCTGCATCTGCTGGCGTATTGTAGTATATGTAGCATTTTTACAGTTCATATATCAAGTGGCAAAGACCAACAACAAAAAAAGGGAGAACAATAAAAGTAATTTATGAAAATTACAGAGCCACAGGCGTGCGGATTAAAAATGCCGGCACCACCGAGGCAGCCATTAAGGTCGGGCCATAAACACTAAGCCACAAACACATACCAGTGCGCTGTGAGGGTGTAACCGGGGGGTGGAGCAGAGCTCATAACTTATAGGGCCAGCATAAGTTGTAGAGCAAAAGCTGGGGACACTGAAAATGCTCATTAGCATTTGTTTTTCCACCTGTGTATATATGAGTGTGTGCTTTGAGTGTGTGTGTGTGGGCCTTAATTAATTTGAGCACATTTCCTCTTGATTTTCATGGGAATTTTTTCTCATCTCTGTACTTTTCTATGTCTCTTATATTTTATACAGGCGATAATCCTGCGGCTATGTATCACGGACATGTGGGTGGCTCAACAAAGACGACGCAGCGCCAGCTGCATAATGTTATGGTAATCATTGCCATTGGCTATCGGATATTTCACACAAGTGTCTACATGAAGATTGTCTAAGGGGCGAACACCAATTAACGCAACGCATTTGTAACTAATTCATCAAAGCAGTAAAATTATAATTAAGTAATGCGTAAGTAAATTCCATTTGCCTCTTCAAGCGGTCATTCCATAAGTAAGACAACATACTCGAATAGTAATCATCAATTGAACAGCTCTTAACTAACTAAGCTCCAAACTTACAAATGTTCTCTTTTTGAGCTGCAAGTGTGTGTATCTACTTTTATATTAGTGTGCGAGCGTGTGATTTCATATATTACATATATATATATTTACATATATATATACATATTATATGTAGGTCACTTCGGGATAATTCTTAGAGTGTCTAATTGAAGTTTCAGTTGCTAGCTTGCATGTGGTTGAGGTATTTCAAAGAGTTTGAGCAGCGCTTTATCACTCCTATGAAAATCAATTTATAAAACTCCAAAAACTTCAAAATACAAATAAAATATTAACTGTGCATTTATTACTTGAAAATGTATTTAAACCGAAAAAAAGAAACATAAAAACATCCAACTAAAAGCAGGCAGAGCTTTTACGTTAGTGATTTTAAGTCAACTTGAGCATAAGATCGGCATTAAATACTAGCAATCATATTAAATAAATGAAATACAAATAAATATATAAATCCTGCTAACCAACAATTTAGTACTTTTCGTTTAAAAATTGTGAATTTATTTAATAAACAAATTGTACATA
Source organism: Drosophila nr. perissopoda 5 BK-2023a (assembly GCA_035044105.1). Classification (NCBI taxonomy): domain Eukaryota; kingdom Metazoa; phylum Arthropoda; class Insecta; order Diptera; family Drosophilidae; genus Drosophila; species Drosophila nr. perissopoda 5 BK-2023a. Next base: position 468,137 of record JAWNMK010000231.1, read on the forward strand.
CTGAAAATATTTATTTGCTTACAAATTTCAATTTATCTCCACCATGAGTTCAACTAAATTTGTTAATCATAAGTTTCCAAAATTTTGTAAACTGTTTTGTTAATCCTTCAAACTAGTCAAGTAAATGTTTGAGTATAAATTATTTGCCAATATGCAAAAAAAAAAAAAAGAAAAGATAAAAATTGGAGAGAAATTACAAAATCATTGTTGGTTATAAACTAAAGCAAACTAAATTTTAAAAGATACCCAGAGAGAAGAGAAGTTAGGAAAGGAGACTTTTGACCATGTTTAAAAGTTGTTAATCAAAAGAACAAACAAAAAAGCAGCAAGGAACAGAGTAATCAAAATAAACTATTATCTAGCCTAAGAAATATTTAGTATTTTTTAACAATGCGCAAATCTTTTAAGCAATCGAAAAGACATTCAGTAAAGCGCGCCCCAAATTTGCAGTGTAAATAATAATTTAATTAATGTGTATGATAAAAACAAAAAGAAAACAACATAAAAATTAATACAAATAATAATAAAAAAAAAACAAAATACATGAAATGCATTGAAATACATAGTAATAGTTTTTAAGTATGTGTAGTTAAATGTAACAAAAATTACAGAAATCAACCAAATGGAGAAACAAATAAAACATAATGAAATTATGCAAAATATATATGTGAGTCTTGTTTTTGCACCTTATTTGCTGATTGATTTTATGTTGTCAGTCTTAAAGCTTAGAATTTGATTAGTTTTCAATCTGAAGTGATCCCATCGGCATACACAAAAAGCTAGTGACTTTCTGGTGTGCAGATTGGCTTATGCCTAGCCAGACAAAGGCGTTGTAGAGGAAGCAAGTGACGGGGAGTGGATGGGGTGGTTCATTGTTTACACCGCCAAGCTACTGTCAACAGGCAGACATCAGCGTCTACAGCAGCTACGACAGACAGCATCAGCATCGGCATCAGCATCAGCATGAGCATCAACTGGCAACCAAGCGACAGCAAGAAGTGCAGCTCATTTCTCTTCTTGCCATTTTCTGTGTCGCCCCGTGACTTCCTCTTCCTCTTCCCTGTCTTGCTTCCGCTCATTGCCTCAGTTAATAAAACTAAATTGTGTGCTGAGAATGATGACAACGCCGCTGACAATGGGAGCAACATGGCCAGCCGCAGTAGCAGCAGCAGCAGCAGAATCAGCATCTCACGATGACGATGCTGATTACGTGTGGCAAGCTGTCAGTGGGCTGGTGCTTCACCTTCATCATTTCTGTCCAGGCATGCTACCGACTAAATACACTCAATTGATGCCTGATTTATGGTCAACGGTAAATGCAAGTTGGCAAGGGTAATTAAGCGTTAGATTGTAAACCTCCACATACATAACTTAAAAGTTCCAAGTTCGACGGACTTCGCCAACTCTGACAAACATAGAATGTGGAAAATAGTTGAATGAGAGCAGCTTTTGCCAGCTGTTGCAAATCGAAAAAGCCAGAACACAGTGTTGGTCGGTATTCAATCAAATAAGAAAACATCTATAAAAGGCAACAATTTTATGACAACAGCATTCAAAATTTCTAATATCAACTTTTTGTGATTTTATTTCAAAAATAAAATTTATTCAAGTGTCAAATAAAGTTTTTCACTTTTTCTCTCATTTTATAAATAAGAGACAATTTTGCACCAAGCAGACATTGCCTATTTCCGAGAAAGTCAATTAAAAGAGGATACTCAGTTGAAGAAGAGTCAATAATGAAAAATATATGAGTTTTGTTTGCCAAACCTTGAGCTTAAATGAATTGCCTTATTTGGTCTGAGCACACAAAATCCACATTGGCAAACGAAGCGCATGAAATGCTTTGCATTGGCAAGCCGAGCAGCGAAGCCTCCCTTCCCCCACATTCTACGCAGTAACATTCTACACAAGCCACATCCAAAAAAAAATAAAATAGAAAATCAACACGAAATGCACAAATAGTTGCTGGAGGCATAAAAAAAAGGGGAGGATACAGAAAAAACGAAGAGGCAGCAGATTGTGGCAAAGTGTTTGTGAATGTGTCAATAGCCGAAAGGCAACTGCACTAACAAAAATAGTTAACAGCTCACAACCAAAACACACACACACACACATAGAGCACACAAGCTGGCAACAGTTTAAACATCCAAACACATATGAAAATGTTGCTAATATGTGCAAAAGTATTTATCAAAAGCAGAGCACACACAGCACACCACAGTAAAAACACATACTCTGATGTATGCACATTGAGGCTGCCAACGGCAAAGAGCGCAGCTCTTTCTATGCGGAAGCGAGTCTTTTCAGTCCTTTTCATTGCGGCAGCGCCAAAGCTTGAGCTATGCAAATTGTACGTATTGAGTGAGGTCGCATTCATTTATTGAATCTGAGCGGCAAACAAGGACTTGCCACACAGCGCCGCTAGTCAATAACAAATGCAATCCAATCAAAAGCCAATTTCATGCGACTCCATCACACAAACGGAACGACAAACGAATCCTTTATGCAACATCAACATGGGGCGCCTGCTGATTTTATTTGTGCGCAACCAATTACGGCTGAATTACGTATTTATGAATACAAAAATTGAATTGAAAATAATTGCCCAATAGATTATCAAATCTTAATTGATTGTGTTTTTTACGTATTAAAGCCGAACAATATTTGCATTTAGTCCGTTTTTGGCCTGACAGTTTTGCATAGTCGACTAAGCAACGGATCAAGTCAGGCGTGAATTTTAGCCACGTCAACATTTAATTCATTCCAACGGTGCCTAAGGGAAATTTTACAAATGCTCACATGCATCAGTGTGTGCGTGAGAGTGTGTGTGGGTATGCGTGGGTGTATGTATTGTTATGGGGCTGTCGGTCAAATGCGCACACACAATGCCTGAATGCCACGCCCACTTGGCCAGTGTAGCAGGCGAAGCATCAGCAAAATCCATTGTGCTGAGCTGTTTGGTGCCTGAGCTAAGCTGAGCTGCTTGATGCCTGTCGTAAAAATTCCAATTTAGTTTCCAATTGCTTGACTTAAAGTGCGCCATTTGCGCATTAAAATTGTCTGCGTGTGTGTCCTTGAGCGCGCCTGTAAGTGTTTGTGTGTGTGTGTGTGTGTGTGTGTGCATGTGTGTGTGAAAGGCACTTCATAATCAAGTTAACGACGCACAATTATGCTACAAGCTGACAGTTTGGGCGCGGCCCATCCAAATGCAAGGCAAAACCATTTACAAGACGTTGCTCATACGACATGTAAGCCCGCCCACTCCGGCGGTCCGTCGGTGCGGCGCTGCCTTCTTGCCATTACAGGACACTTTACATTTGTTTCTGTGCCCAAGTAATTTAACATGACAGACACGTACAAGTGGAAACGGCCTGTTGGAAACGTTTTGTCAATGGTTTTATTATGGCCACGCAAATGAAATGAAATCGATAGCCGATTGCCGATTGTCGATTGTCATTTCTCTGAGTTTAAAGACTGGTTGCACTCAAGTGGAATTCGTGCCAAAGTCCTAGAAGTTCTCAGTGAAGTCCCTGTCCTTCCCTGAGGACCCATTAAATGTGAAATACGAGCAGACAATTAGCTAACACTTGAACTTGATTCCATTGATTGAAAACGAATTGAAGGCGTGGGAAATTGATAAGACAAGAAGATGACATTATATATTTATCACTACCACTGCATGCCCTTGAGCTAAATAAACTTCAATTAATTAATGAGCACTGCGATTTCAATATTCACACTAATTAAAAATGTTTTCAAGAAAGTTAAATGACTGTTGAAATTTCGAATTTAATTTCAATAAAATCAAACTGCGCAAAAGTAATTAAAAAATTGAGCTTAAAATAAAGTCCATGACATAAACTGTGGAGAAGGTAAGGTAAATCAGCATAAGTAAAAGCAACCTCTTCTAGCCCACTTGCATTCGAAACAGGCTTTAATTGCACTGATTAACATTTAGTGCTTCCCATCGATTACCTTTGTGAGTACAAGTTGAGAGTAAATTTTCAATCATGATTTGCTCTACAGTGATATCATGTTTCAATTGAATTTCAAATTGCACTCGAATGAATTGATTTGCTTTCCATATAGGCATAAATGCCTTTTGTGCAATAATCTATGTAATGTCACCAGAAGCGAGAGCATTGCATGAATTATTAGCGTTGGCACTTCAGTGCTAAGTCATAATTGAAAACGTTCACACTATGCCACATACGCAAATACCGCACACACACTTAAACACAGTCTGCAACACATAAGTGCATCGCAATAACAGATTAAATGGGCTCAAATAGGCACAAAAGGTAAGCAGGACATGGAACAGGACGAAACAGATAGGTCTGATATGCTGAAATGCTTGTTGGCTTCAAAGAGAATAATAGCCAAGCGTGGCATATCACAGCAGAACTGACCGGGCCAAATGGAGGTCTTTCGGTTGAAACTCATTACCATTGGGGACTCGGGGACTCTGCGAGCCTCTGATACGTTGAGTGCGAAATGTCGTCGCACACATGAGTTTTATGTATGTGTGTGTGCTTGGAATTCCCCACGCAAAACTCTTTGATATAATGAGCGCCAATTAGGCCAGCTTAGCAGCTGCCCAAAGCTAGACATGACTTGCTCTTTTTTTCTTGTCTCTTGTGAACGGTTTTGCGGCATTAGCACAGGAGCAGCTGTTGCGGGCATATTGAATTGTTATTGTTATTATTGCAATTTTGTAGCCAATTACTTGTGTGTTTAAGTGCTTGGGTGTGTGTGCTCCAATTGCGCATTATATATCTGAGTATGTGTGTGTGTGGGTTGGAAGCTGCTGCGTCTACTACAAAAGACTCGATTATTTGCGCTCGGACAAAATTGTAGCCAATTATTGGGCCTAGATTTTGGGCCTGTTGCATGAACAAGTAAGGCGTGCAATATTCAGTTTATCTAAGGCCAAGCCAACTGAGTGGCAAGTGGTTGGGGTGCGTGTGTATGTGTGTGTGTGGCTCCACAGACAAACATGTGTAATTGGTTGCGCGCTCAAGAGTATGCTACACAATTCGTTTTAACCACTCTGCGCCCGGTAGGGGACGTTACCGAGTGCAGCTTTAAAAATAAATTAAATGACATAAAACAAAAGGATTAGGTCGTTGTCGCATGTACACACACACACACACACAGACACATACTCAAATACACAAAAGATTTTGGAGCGAGTGGAGTGGCAGTACAATAAACAAAACGTGGCAATGACAAAAACTTAACCCTTAGCAACGCACAATAAAAACACTTAAAGCACACCCACACATATGCAATGCTTAAAATGACCCAGCTAAACATAAACAAAAACGCAAAATGGCGCAAACATGCCACACACACACATACCCAAATACACACAAATACACACATAGACCGTGCGAAGAAAGAAACAAGTGTAGCGCACATGAGAGATATGAACTAGAAATAAACAAATATTTTGTATATACACAATACATATTTATATACATATATAAGTGTGTGTGTGTGTGTGTGTTTGCTTATGTCTCAACACTCAGCAGCGGATACCCGTCCACACACTCCGCCGCTGTGAAATTAGTTGGCAATGATAAAGATAAGTAACGTAAAATATGCGGCCTTCGCAATGTTTCAGGCAAGCCCCATTGAATATGCCTTGCGCCATTTTGTTGCTACAATTCTTTCCCTCTTCCCCTTTTTTTTTCTTTTTGGTTTTTTTTTTTGCCTTGCTGTCGCCATATTTGTTTTGTCTGGTTAGCAACAATACAGCAAGGATTTTTGGTTTTAGCTCCATGGCGGAAGGAGACAACACACAATTTTATTGTGCTTATTTGTGTGTGCATGTACACACACATAGACACAAACACTTACACACATGCTTATATATGCATACACAAGTGTAGGCTATTTGCATAGAAAGACCATAAGCGCTACTTGAAACTAAAAACACTTATATACATATTTATACATATATATATATAGAGTGCCCAGTTACATATACTAAAATATTATTTATCACAAGAGTCTAACGACCAAAAAGAGTTTCTATTATTCCAACTCGAAATCGCCCTCTCTCTCTGCCTCTATCTGTGGCAATACAAAAAATTCACACAATTTAAATACAAACAATTTCATTCAATAATTTATTTTTATTTGTAAATTGTATAAATTAAACATATCTCTTCATCATCACCAACAAATCGGACGCATGCACATTGCAGATTGCATTTGGGGTTTCAATCAATAGTTAAATTAAACTATCTAAATTCATGGCAAATGCGTGGCAAATCAACAATCAATAGTTGAATTGAACTATCTAAATTCATGGCAAATGCGTGGCAAGTCAACAAGCACACATTTTCAGGCATTCAAAAAAACCAAAATTTATTATCCACATATATTTATTGAAATGCAGCAACAATTGTAAGCTGAAACTATTGAGCTTGCATCGACAGCTCCAACTGCAACTGCAGCAGCTGATGCTGCCACAGGATATTTTGCATTTTATTGTAAAATGTATGAAAATTGAATTTTTAATAATCAAATTCATACAAAAATAGATGAAGCTTGTTTATTTGAGCCATATTGATTGGTTTTACACATGTACAAAATGCAAAAGAATTCCTCTTAGTCTGGGCTATTAATCAATTTTTAAGCGCCATTGGCTTACAAAATCCACTGGTATCAAAAATTTAGAGTATGAACCTTAAAACCATTAATTTCCCGGAAAAAACACAAGAAAACTGAAATTTCCACAATTAGTAGTTAGTCTCCCTATTTTATCTACATATATTTGTTGGCAAATCCATCGAGGTGACCTATCATGGCAAAGAATTGATGCTGTTTAAAGTTACGGAAGCTCTCAACAATCTTATTTTAAATATTTCAACTGTTGCAAATCCAAAGGTGGCATTAATAATTACTGGAGGCTTGGCAACTCAATTAGTTTCCATTTCGTTTGGTAACCAAAGACAAATGGTTATTGCAACAAATTGCATCTCAGCTGGATAGATTCTGTTGCAGGTTGTCAAGCTGTCAGATCATTGCTAATTGCTGAACACTTTTCTCTGCTGAATAACCGAAAAGGGCTTAAATGGCCAAAAGTTGAGGCGATACTATTGCATTATTACGTAACTCACGATACCCAATCGAAAGGCATTGATTTAGCACATGCTTGGATGTATGCGACTATCTGAGTGTGTGTGCGTAGGTGTGCGTGTGTGAGAGTGTGCGTGTGCGTGTGTGCATTGTGATGGTTTTTAGGCATCAAATGATTTTACATTTTGGTTATTTGTCATGCACACACAGTGGAGTGTTGTTGTTGGTATTTTGATTGTTATTGCTGCTGTGGGTGTTGATGCATTTGTGTTTCCATGTCGTCATCAACATCAAAATACGTTGTTGAACTCATTGTTGTTGTTGCATATTTGCGATGCGGCATGTACTTGTGGCATTTGTCCTGGTTTGCATATGCATTATTATGCGAGTGTTAGTTAAATTGCAATTACAAGGCAAATCTCATTGCATGTGGCATTGTTTCATGCAACATGCACGCCCGCAGGAGCGAAAGGAATCGAATCAGAATCCTTTCACTGTACTACACAAAGGGCTTAAGCCCAACTTCTCCCTTGAGCAACAGCAGCTCGCCAGCTGTAGGCAGTTTATTTATATTTGTCCGTCTTATTGCGATGCCCGTAATCCTTGGCCCATTAAGGACTTGCATTATTAACGCCTCGATGGCCTGGTCTATGGTCTTTGGCCTGTTGCGTCGGCCAAATAAAATGTTTTATCTAAATACTTGTCATTTGCCACATTTTAAGCTGATAATTACTTATGCGAATTTTCCTTATCAGTTCGCTTAGCTGCTCAGCAATTTCGAACACCAGAAATCAATTTGCTTTGGCGGTTCTTAATTTTCGCAGTGCAAACGAAAATGTAATTCCCAACTTTCGCCACAATATTGACACATTTGCAGATTGTTTGATTCATAAGCTGAAATTTGGTATTTGTTTTTTACTATTTTCCCAAAAAGCTTTTGAAGCACAGTGCAAATATATTGGCTGCTTGTACTTTTCAAGTTGTAGCTTTGAGTTTCCTCACAGCACATCATATCAGACTGTAAATAATGAAAACTCTCTGTAACTTGATCAAATTCGCACATGTTCAACACCCACCAAATCGAATCTCAAATATATTCGTATATACATATATGTATATATTTGTGTATTGAAAAGGCATCCGCACTCAAAGAAAAATGCTTTGAATTTCGTATTTTCGACTATTTTGCATGTGGGTTATAAATTTCTGTTTTAGAGCAAAACGAATATAAATAATATAGATATATAGAAGAAAATTAGATAATAATAATTGAGTAAATAATATAATAGAATGCAAAAATATATACTAACTCTTTCATAAATGCATACCTATGATTCAAAACAAACTTCTCTTTTTCAAGTGTAGGCACAATATAAATATAGATTGGATTTCCGACTGCATTCACAAATGTACTTGAATTGCCAACGAAATTGCAAGTGTAGCCAAAAGTCAGCAGCGAGTCGCAAATTGAGATTGGTGGCAGTGGGAGATACGTTGCACTTCATTTGCGAATCGCATTGCTTGATAAACTTACTAAAGTGACCGGCATTAAGAGAGACAATTTTGAAATTCTAAATACTCGTAATAAACCCCACTTAAGCCAAAACTTAAATAGAACACAGTTTTGGCTGTGATTAAATGTGTGTGGAAGCCAGAACAAAATACAAAAATTGTACAGTGCACACTTATGGGACGCACTTGCAAGCAGTCAAATGGCAAAGCAAATCTCTGTGAAACTCCGCAAAAAGACTGGGGAAACACCCACGTATTAGAACTCCTTGCCACAATCAGACGCAAGTATGCTCCAAATAGCAGCTTAAGTATTTTTAGGTACAGCAGCAGTAGTAGAAGCTGCAGCAGGAAACGGATATGAAGAGCCAAGGGGGTTAGGGAGGCGGATGTGAAAACCAAGCTGCAGCTGAATCTCAAGCTAAGGCAAGTTACCGCTTGCTACATGGTGCACGAAATCTGCAGAGCAGTAGCATAAAGCAGGCGTAGCACAGAACCACTCAAAGATTTACATCCTCCAAGCAGTTGGACTTTAAGTGGGAGTCGGAGTTGCATCCGGAGTGGGTGGTAAACGTATGAGTATTTGTGTGTGGTGGTGTGTGCTGTGTATGTGTTTGTTTGGTCAAATTCTTTGTTTCGCACCTTAACAAGAAAAACAGTGTAATAGAAACAACGAACAAAATATTGTTGCAAACAATTTGCAAAAAAAAAAACACATAAAATGAACCAAAGTTTTTTCAATGCTTCATTTCCATTTTCTACTTGTCTTATGCACACAAACATGCTTGTACAACTACTGGCCATACAACGCTTTCATTTTCCACAATATGTCTTTATTTGCCCTGTAAATTGTAACTTATCCGAGAGGCTTGCACTCTACTAGCTCGTGAAATGATCATTATACTACTTTGATTCGACAGTATATGATTGCAAATAAATAAAATACGGAGATAAAATTGAACTGTTCTTATATCTTATATATATTTTATTATAACTATCCTAAATATCCATATAACCTCAATTAATTCAATTCCCTTTCTTAAGTTGGGATTGCTTTCATTCTTTATATGTATGTATAATCTAAACTTAATTATATATCTTTTCTAAACACGTTCGCTCAGTTTACTTAATTCACAACGATTGGCCAATATCAAAAATAAGAAGCTTAACTGAAAGTTAGATTGTTGTTTCCTATGTTGTAGCCTCTTTGCTTATAGGGTATTGAAAAAGTTTTACCGCCTCAAAAATACATTTTATACCATCGAGTTTTGGTTGCTAGTTTACTTTACTATAAGTTTTGAAATTTACAAGTGTTTGTAGGGGTCGCCAACACAACACAACACAGCAAAAATTTGCTGAGAACTTTCTCAATAAAAAATGAAAACAGAAATCATGCTTATAGCATCCACAGCACAGTTCAACATTAAGTTTATAAATAAATGAAATGGTGCGTTAACGAATTAATGAGCTGAGAGTCGGGAGAAGAAGATGGCTGCTGTGGCAGTGACAGGCGACAAACCGCGTATGGCAGTTGCATGGCAAAACGACGTCAATGTGCCACATTTTTCTTCTCTTTTTTTACCCGATAACTGACCGCGCTATCCACAACTATACACACCAAAAGTCATGATTGATAACATCTCAACATAAATATACACACCAACACCACACACACACACTCACAGGATGCATGTGCTGTGCACATTTTACAGCCACGGCGAGAAACGTGGCTGGTGGCTCGTTTGTTTTTGGTCTGGCCAGCTGGTCGGTTGGTTGGTTGGTATGCCTGGTTGGCCTTATCGTGTTCAGGCCAAACACGTGTTACTGGTGGCCACAATATCACGAGCAACAAATAGTCTGGATGGCAGTTTGCATTGTGCCACCTGATTATTGCCGTTGCATGTTATTTAAAAAAAAAAACCAGCATTAAAGCTCACGCCACAAAGTTAAGGGTACGTGACAGTCACTGCTAAAAGTCACTGCACAAAGCTATTTTTCTGGCAACTTGCTCACTCAGAGGGCCGCGAAATCGGTGAAAAGTGTTAAAGAGTACCAAACAAAAAAAAAACAACAAAAATTGCTCAGAGTCGGAAGTTTTAAGTTTTGTTTTTGCCACTGTTGCTGCTGCAGTGGGGCATGAAAACAATGCTGCAAGTGTAATAAAACCTAAGTAGCTTACAAGACCATTGCTAGCTCCTGACAGCAGGAAGAAGCTGAAACATTATACAAAATTGGTGTCCTGCCAACATGCCCCACACCGCTAACGGGCTGGTGCTTACTTACCGTTTTGTATGGGCGTGATTGTTGCTACATGTGGCAACAACAACATGGCGGCACTCTTGCAACACTCTCAGAGTGAGAATGGGCCTCTAATAACGTAGCGTGCCTCTCGCATTAAATATGCTAATTCTTACAGTGAATACATTTTAAGGCAGCAGGCGACACTGCCACAGCAGACCCCTACATGCCACCTGACGGACGAGTACCGCCTGCTCCTCTGCCCACTTTGCTCATCAGGCATATTATAAGCAAGGCTGGCAGGGAGCCGCTCGCATATTAAGTACAGTTGCTTTATGTACGTGTTGTATGCCGCAATGTTGCACGGCCCGCCCGTTGACATTTAGCGCGACAGCGACAACAATCACAACAACAAGAATAACTACAACAACCACGTATCAAAAGTGAAATTGAGAAAAATTACGCTGCAAATGCCAGGAGGAAAATTATGAGTACATTTTTTTTTAGTATGTCAAGATTTTTGCTTATGCTCATTTGTTGTCCGACGTTCTTTGACGTACAAATCCACACTTATACATATACATATACCCATACAGCCACAAATAGTATGGAGTATTATCATCATATGATGTCAACTGAGGCAGCGAAAAGTGTTTGCTGCTCTATAAAGTATACCGAAGAGATTAAGAGTCGACCAGCTGGAATGTTAAAGTTAGTTGAAGGCTTTTTAGCTTAGGCCGATAGCATAACAGCTGAAACAAAATAGTTCCCTCTCCAAAGTCCTTAGCTTCATTTCAAGTATCTGTACGTATACGTTTTATACCTTTTTGCATAACTATTTAACTGTACTATATACTATACTATTTATATACTTTAACAAAAAGTCAAAATAACCAACCACATTTTTGTTACCAGAAGAAAGCGAGGTTATTTTAAATTCGAAACTTAGCTTAAGCACAAATACCGGATGTTCAGCATAATTCCAGACATCAAATTACCAAAGCATACAAAAATTTCTTTCTTTAAAAGAGTATTCCGAAGTTAGCCTAAAATCTCGAGTGTGTTTAAACATTGTCAGCACCGAAAAATATTTGCATTATTTTTGTTTGTCGGGCTTTTGTTTTTATGGTATAAATATTCAAATTATTCCACGGCAACTTTGTAAACGTCTGCCTGGCAACTGCCAGATTCAGCCCATGTGCAGCTCCTCCTCCTCAATCAGCGGTGCTTCCTACCTGCACCGTTCCGTGCTGCTGTCATTGTCAGTGAATTAAAAACGTCGTAAGGGCTTATTTAAATAAATTATGAACATGTAGATCTCTCAGTCGAGGCCACAATGCGTAGGATTTTCAATAAATGTAAATAATTCAGCAGATAAGTGAGCCGTATTGGCTGAACCAGCTCCAAAGACATTAAAAAGCCATGTGAGAAATAACAGCCGTTGCCCAACTTATTCCTAAAGGAAATTACAGCAGTCTATAGCAATCGCAAAGTTCAAAGTTTCGAACTCTTAGAATTTCTTCTCTTCTTTATATTTTGGTTGATACCCTAGGTACAGAAGAATGCATACGGGAAGAGCCTAATTATGTCGTGACAATAAATAAAAAGAAGATAAAACTGAGCTAAGTTTCTTTGTTGGTTAGCCTATTCAAGTTAAAGTCCTTGAATTATATATATGTGATTTAAATATTTAATTTATATCTAGGATAGTTAGGCAATGTATTAGGAAAGTATATTAGGTATCCTTAAGCGAATATTTTAAAGCACGCAAGCGATTCTTAGCTATTCATCCAAAGTGATTTATCAAGTTCCGAAAATATTAATTGCCTGAAGCATATATTTTATTTCCATGGTTTTTTCACCTTGGTTAAGCAGAGACTATTTTATTCAGCAGCGATTTTTTGCATATTTACATATTGTTTTTATATCCTTGTAGAGTATAGTATACTTCTGACATGAAGTCTGTGTACATATTTTGTTATATATTGCATTTATTGAATTATTGGCTTCTTCGTGCTTATTAAACGAAGTTGATCTTATGAATAATTGCGCTTTTTGCGTCTTTATTCCACCGATAGCTGCAACCGAATGTATCGATGCCTATCGATACTCTGCAAATATCGCTACTGACTCGACTACTTGATGAATGGCAACAAGGTTGCCAGATAGATTTGATCGCTGCTTGTTTGCTTATCTCCTATATACGAAAACCCACATTGCTAAGACATTGTAGAAAGATGTCTTGCTGATTGTAGGGCATATGCTTATAGGTGTGGCTAACACGGCACTGTTCGGTTTCTGGTCAGATTCTATTGCCGCTAAATGAAAAGTTGCCGCGAAGCACTTTTGCGCCTCTGGCGCTGTCAAAACTTTTGTATTTGTCTGATAAAGTAAATGAAATACAAGAAATGACTGGGGCAATAGCGAAGAGGAATTCAAGTGTTAACGATCAAAGCCGAGCATAAAATGAAGTTGTAGCTAGTAAACAAAGCCAACAACAGATTCAGCAAATTTGTATTCACGTTTATTTCTCTTGTGGCAATTGGCAGGCGTGGTTGTCGCGGGGCGGGAACGGGGCTGGGGCTGGGGCACTTAGAGTGGCAATAATCAGCAGACGAAAATGCAAAACGTGACCGGTTCAAGATGCAGGTGCAGATGCGCTTGCTGCCTGTTGCTTTCTTCTGCTCGCGACCAAGTTGCCTCTATGCTAGACTTACAACAAGAGTAAGCATATTGGGTAACAGGATGAAGCAAGTGGAATATGTGAGCGCCAGCCAAAGTGTGCAAATGTGCTAAACGAAGATGCGGATACGAATAGACACAAAAGGAGGCACCAGGATGGAAGGAGGTTAAGCATGTTATGCAGCTGCAGGTAAACAAGGACGACGGCAAACAACGGAGAATGGCGAACATCGCACGTTGAATGGGGAAAGTGAAAGTGAAAGTAAAAGTAACGCTTCATTGTTATCCTGAATGGCAGCTCGACCTGTTACTTGTCTTGCTTCTGGCCCAGCACACAATTGCTAAAAGATAAACTTGCTTGGGTTGAGCGGCTGGTGCAAAGCAAATCTCACAACAATTTGGGTCAAACAAGCAAATTGCATTCTGTTTAGTGACTCTACTGTAGATGTTGTTGTTTTTGCTGTTGTTGTTGTTGTTGCTGGTGCAATTGCAATTGCCTCCGTTGGGGTTAAGCGCTGTTCAGATTTCCATGGGGAGCTTGTTTCGGCTTTGCCTTTCCCTTTCTCTCTCTCAACTCTCTAGCTTTCAGCTGTGGGCTGTGGGTTTTGCAAACATTTTGCTCAACTTGTTTGTTGAGTCCCTCGCTCTGCCTCTCTGTAGCTTTCTTTCATTTAGTTAGCTCAGCTCAGATTGCCTTTTGCGTGGGCATTCAAAAATAAAAATAATTTGAATAAAATGAAATGAAAAGTGAAAGCGGCAACACAATTTAAAGTTTTAACGCAGATTTCCTTTGACCCATTTAAATTGGCGCATTGATTAAAGTGTTAAAGTCATGAAAGTGCAAACTGCACGCGGCATCTGAAATTGTGGCCACAGGACTCTACTCTGAGCGATGCTCACGAGCAGACGTTCGCTGACAACTTATGCAAATTTGCATGCTATTGAGAGGCACTCGCGGCACTCTCTGTGGACACACGCCATGTGTGTGTGTGCGCGTGTGTGTGCGGGTATAAATGTGTGTAAGGATGCGTATGTAAATTATTCGTAATGTAGCTCAGATTGTCTGGGAAAAGTGCCGCGGCGATAGCACAGAATAAAGGTCATAAGTAAATTCCTTTTCAAACTAAAGATGCCCTGTGAAGCGCGACGACAAACACTCGCTTCGATGGTATTTCAAAAAATATTACAATATTTAAGAGAACTGAGTCCTCAATTTGGAAATTACGTTCGTATAAGAGTAACTATCATTCTCTCATAATATCAGTATTCTTTTTTTAACCTGTTTTTCTTTTTCATGTTTGCATTAATAAAAATCAAAATAACCCATTATTCATTGAACGCAAGAGAGTCACTCGTAATTTATTATTCTCTGACCTGAGCTTTAGAAGCTAATTCAATTAGAGCAAGTCCCAAGAGGCCCCTTAGCCACAATCTGGAGTCGGGTCTGTACTTAATTAAGTATTTCATGTAATGTCCGAGTGAAGCTGCTTGCAACTTTGTGTCACCACAAAAGATTCGCATCTTATTGAGTTGCAAGATTTATGCAGCAGGCGATAGAGCCTTAATTAAATTGCCACTTGATGATGCCAACTGCAACGCAACGGGACAACAAACGCAACAGCCAGCAGCTAGTTGCCAACAACCTAGGGCAGCCGATGTCACCTCCGGCAAGTGGGCAGGTTGGCAGACCCAGAGCTAATGGCGACTTCAGTGGCAAATATTAACTGTGGCAAAGTGCAAACGAGCGAGAAGCAAAAGCAAACACCGATAACTAACAATGGCATTGGTGAACTGTGAAACCAAACATTCGCTTTTGTTGTTGAAACGCGCTCAATTTATATTTTTGATATACTCTCTCGAATGCGGTAATCAGATATTTAAATGCAACATGAAACGTATTGAAGTACAGAATCTTGAGTAAGACACACCCGTCTCTTCTTCTAGATAATCTGTCAGCCATTTAAGGCATAGAAGCTACTTTGATTAAACCAAGTACGTAGTAGAATCCGGCTGGACTGAATCACTTTTTTATTTAGTTGACTTCAATTTAAATGAACACAAGTTAATTTATTTACACATAAGATATTTAATAATTTTATTAATAATACTTCGCAATTATAATTCATAATTATAATAATGAGTTTGCAGCAATCGAAACTAAATTATATATCTTTTTTTTTTCTTATTCACAACGATTGAGATCTTCTTTTTCTTCCAGTTGGTGATCATATCGATTGATATCGATATCAATGTTATGTCCAGATGTTATTTTAAAGCCTCTTACCTCCATTTTTTAGAGTGAGCGGAGTCTGCTCATCAGGATATTTGATTGTCGACTTTGCAATTATTTCTGTTGAGTTTGTTGCTAACTGTCTTTGGTACTCGTGTAGTTAAGCACAAATTTAATTGATAAATTGCCACTTGGGCCATTACTTGTCGCTCCGCTGCCTTTGGCTGCTGTTGGCCGCTGTTGGCGAGGACGCTTTGAATAATTTGTCAAGTTTGTAGCGAGGTTTGTGTCCCCAGCTGCTGGACGTGCTCTAAGTAACGTTTACATCATCAAATAAAATAAAATGTCTGGACTCATTTAAAAAGCAATTAAATATTAAAACACTTGTACAATTGTCGTTACGCTTACGGGGGCGTGGTGGCCAGGGAGCGTGGGCGTCACTGACTTTTGGAATTTTGATTGTTTCTTTGTGTTTCATTTACAAGCCGAGGAGGTGGCGACTGCGGTTGTGTTTGAGTGATTATGCAATTAATTAAAATCTCCTTGGTTGTGGTAAATGTTAAGCGGATTGGCACCGGGCACGATGCGGTGGGGTGCTGAGGAATGTAATTGAATTTTACTACATTGACTGATTTGTCCAGCAACAATCAAAAAGCAATCGGCCAAGCCAGGAATAATCCAACAGCAACACAAGAACAAGAAGAGTGCCAAAAATTTGCAATCAAACCGCGTTCTCCCACCGACAGATTCAGTGAAGTCATTTCCTATGCGGCAGTCAGTTTATTAAAAGCGGTAAGCACGGCAAAAAGCAATGCAAATCGGAAAAAAACAATGTGCGAGGCGATCAAACAAGCAGCAAGAAAAAGCCAACAGACAATAACGGCTAACAGCAACAGCAAAAACCACAATAACAGCAATGGCGGCTAATTTGGTACGCATCCGCAACAAGAAAAAAACACAAAACAACGCAGCGAAGGAAAAAACACAAGAGCAAAACGAAACACACGCGACTGCTCAACGAAATCCAAATGCTCTTCATGAAATACTAGTAAATATTTTCCGGCTTCACACGCGTTATGCATCTATACATATTCTATAATCTATAATTTCCGTAATGCTTTCAAATTGAATATGAACACAATCGCAAAAAAAATCAACTTTTTCCCAATGCAAACTTGTTAAACACTTTTTAACTAGGGAACAAACTCTTATGAAAAAAGTGCAAGTAGTTCTTTATAAATTTGTATTATTTTTTCCCCTAAAATGATTTTAAAACTGATTGGATATTTCAATGGATATTTTCTTCAATTAATTTATAACAGCCCAGATAGAGTTTCAAAACAAACTTTACTCTTCAGTATAAATTTAAAGAATATTATATTTAAGAGTGTCAAAAAGTATCTGAATATATAATAATATATATATATGAAATATATTTACATTTATATATGTACTATAGCAGGCTACTTGTGATGTAGCTCTGTAACATAACATCTGTAAGCTAAAATGCAACTATGTACTTTACATTAATATCGATGATGATCGATATCAATTGTGTGATCACTAGGGAAAGTAAGAAGAAGAGAAGTAATTGTGAATAAATAAAAAAAGAAAGAGCATTCAGTTTCGACTGCCACAGTACTAATATAGAAATTTACAACAGAAAAGTGAGAGTAACTAAAGGAAATATTCGAGCTGTAGCCATAATTTTATTACACATTTTTCGGCACATTCTTTGTAACCTAATTCAATTTATATAAAGCTTTTTCAATTTAAAATGCTTTAACAACCCGTTATACTCTATCAAAAGAGTTTATCAAGATGAAAAAAATACAAAAAAGCAGAAAGAATATTCCATTAATTTGATTAGAGTTTCTGGCGGGTCGGGAGTAGTATGAGGGCTAAGCCCTGTGCCATAGCCGCTAAGAACGAGGAGCAGATGGATGGGGCGATGAAGTGGAAATGGGGATTGGAGAGGAAAGAGAAAGTGAACATACGGCAATATTAAGCTGCATGTCGGACACACCTCAATGTTGTGGCGCGTGGCATTATGAAGTGCCGTTATTAACAATGGGCCAAGCGAGGACGAGGGCAACAGCTGAGAGCATTATGCGTCATAAGAATTTAACGCACAAATGCTCAAATTGTCAATAAGAAAGTTGGCATGCCACACCCATCTCCACCTCCCGACTATGGGCCGGACTATGTGCTAAGCCAGCTTATTTACTTTTTATACCTCGGCGGCACATATTAAATGCCCACCGCTTCTTCATTAGGCCGAGCGTTCCTGGAACTGAAACTGAAACTGGCCCCTGCGAACTGGTATCGGAAAGCCAAAACTGAAACTGTTTCCTGGCCCCGGATCGCAATCATTTTTTATGAAGGCACTTGGTGAGAGCACAGCGCGAAGCGCATCAAAAACCCATTTGGCCGCCATTAACTTGATTGAGTCGAGCTACTGCTGTTGCCTCGAGATGTTGCCACAGTTTGGTTGTTTTATTTATTTTGTATTTGTTTTCTGCAGCATTTAAGTTGACGTCGGCACATAAATGAAAATTGATCATGTGCTCTTTCTTTCCTCTTGACCCCTCGCACACTCCACGCCCACCCCACCTCCTAGCACAGCGCCCTCCGCTGTCCATGTTCACAACTAATATTTCAGTTTTTTTTTTTGCTTAGTTGTTGTCGTGAAGCACACCTCGTGCTCCATTAGTTGTCATTAGGGCGCATTGTCTTAATTAAACATTTAGCCAAAAATACCCCTACACCTATCTGTCATTAAACTTATCTTGTTTCACATTTATCAACAAGAGCTCTTGCTGCTTTCAGTATTTTCAACCGCACTTAATTAAATGCATTATTTTATGCGTCAGTTTTGTTGGTTTTCATGGACAACATTTGTAGCTGACCCAGTTTGTGCCCAGCAGGTGGTTTCTAGATTATATTGGCAGCAACAGTCAGCCACATTGTTAGCGTCGTTAACAGTTGAAACAGCTCGTGTTTCTGGTACTCTAAGAATTTTCTATAATTTGTTTCATAAATCAATAAGTTAGCTATTCACAGGAATTTTCTCGTCTATTAACTGCTCTTCAAACGGCAAAAAAAAATTTACTGTGCACTTTACCACCAATTCTAATTAATCAAAAGACATAGGAGTGCCTTCATTTTAAGAGGTCAACTTGCTATATTGACATTTGAACTCCTTCTGCCAAGGGGTAAAATAATTCCATTTTGTGCATTTTGAATGAGATCTGGATATAATTATGTTAAGAAAGAGGGGCACAATTTTCTGTGAATAGCGACTGCTAAACTTTATTTACATTTATATTACATTGCAAATTTTTGGCTAAAAAGCTTGACTATCTTGCCAAATTAGTTAAAATATAGTTATAAATTGTGTATTTTAAAATATTCTAAAAGTTAGAATAAATTTATGAGTGCATGCATATTTCATAGTTATAAACTAAAAGCGTTTATACTTTTCTTATTTCCATTTATTTTTCAGGTTTAAAGATTTCACGTGTGTTCCAATTCTTAAATGCTTTTAGCTGAAGCAAATCAAATGGTTGCGTGGTAACTGTTGCATAACAAATCGATTTCACAAACGAGTAAAAACTCACTTAGGGCTCGAATCATTGAGTCACGTGTCAATATAATCATTCGCATAGCCTTTAACTCGGCGAATTCAAAGACCTGAACTAAAGATGGCTCAAGTTAAGTCAGATAGTCGGCATTAGAAATACGTATACCTATGCATCTGCATTTCTGTTGCTACCAAACAAATAAATGTGATTTGTCATTTTCCAAACATAAAGCAGTGGCAGCAGTAGAAGCAACAACATTTTAAGATGCACAAGCTTTTGAGAGCACATTAAATTGCAGTCAAATGGCAACACACTGTGCATACCAAATGTGCACACACATTTGTATAAATACATATTATATATTATATGTGTATATATATATTGGCCAATGAATATGCATGCTTTTGGCCTTGCAGGGCTGTTGGAACTCCGAACTTGCAGCTTGGCAATGGCATGTAGAGTATTAAATTATTCGAGCGTGCGGCTAGGCAAGCAACAGACTCCGACTCCACACGAGATACTTTTGTATGCAACACTGAGCACACAAACCAAATCCGAACTTAACTCCTGCCCCAAACACAAGCCCAACCAAACAGTTCCCTCCTGAACATCTGTGAGTCTGGCAACTGTCAAGCAACTTTTAGCAGCTTGCGCTCGAATACTGCAACAAAGTGTGGCAGCAACATCAGCGCTCATTTGCAGCAAATCAACTTCAAGAGTCAATGTTAAGCGCCATGTAAAATTCATTTGACTGAGCACATGGCTATGGCGCCACAGGGCAGGCCAAAAAGAAAAAAGTAAACATGAAAGCACACAAGGAATGAAAGACAGCGGTGCAGCACCGAAGATTAAATACCCTGCCTTTTTTTGTAGTAATCAATTTTAGATAGAAGGACGACAAATTTAAGCTGAAGTCAGTGAATGAAAATCAAACTAGCTTTTCCTACAATAAGCCATGGCTTATGGTATAATGCTACGATTGGATCAACTTCTAATGTGTCCTCAAGCATCATCCATTTAGGTTAAGAACTGAGACTGATTTTATGCAAAAACCAATTGACACGTAAACCTATTCACCCTATTAATATTTTTTTATGCGGTGTATTTGTCACACATTATGTGAATAACTGAGATCACTCTGACCAAGAGTATACAAAGGAAAAAAGTTGAAAATGAAATACGTTGGAGTATCAAGAAATGCGTGCAAAAGTTTCAGAAAGGCCGTCAGCTGGCGCTGACATGCCGAATGGGGCGGGTTCAACAGGCCGAGCAGCTCTTGACCTTTGTACAGGATACGACCTGTACCTGGAACACCGCTTACTGTCGAGACATAATCGACAGCGTCACATGCATGTCAAATGCCTGCCTGCTGACTTGTTGTTGAATCTGAAAGCTTTGATTTCAGTCAACAGCCGGCTCCATGGATTGACTTGGACACTTTCCCATTTATGCACACAGAGTAAGCATGTAAAAGGCACACTAAAACATGAAGAGAGAAAATATTATATGTTGTATAATATAACTTTGTTTGATGGCTTCAAAAAAGTCTTGCCGCTGAGCTATTGAAGGTAAACTAATCGAACAGCGCATTTGATTTTAAAGCGCATATACAAAATTATAATTTCTGGAAGGTGGAAGTATCTGAATGTACTCTAATTTGAATTTCTTGTTTTTCAGTTACCCTAAAAGGTTGGATAGAAATATTGAATTATTCTACTTAAGAGTTATAATAGTTGTAGCGGCTTGTATTCTATACTCAAATACAAAAAGCAAACGATTTTTTCCTGGCTCATCCTGCTCTTGCAGAATCGCTGATAACACCTGATATTCGAATTGACAGTCGATGCGGTTAGTTGTCAATTTATGAAAATGTATTCAATGATTTATTCACATACATCCATTTAATAAAACTTTTGTTTTTATTTTTTGGTTGTGTCCGTTGATAATTTGTAAAGGCTTAACACTCAGTAGACTTGCCTGTGTATATGAAGGCCTTTAAAGGGCTTACACATAATTGACAATTCATTTACGCCTAGGGTGCGGTAATGCCAACCGTAACCAAAAGCTCGCACACAGATTCGGCCCACTTCCTGGTCAAGTTAAGGGAGAGCGTTAAAGTGCGAAAGATTTATGAAATTTATTTATGGGACTGTAATGCCAGGGGGCAAGTAGTGGATGAGGGAGGCCTTTTGAGGCGGGCCTGGCTAACATCACATTCCCATCAACTCAACTCGACAGCGGCTGCCATCACAATTTTTCGTTGTTGCGGCATCGTCGTAAGCGGATTTGCGACAAAACTCATTCGACTCGAACAACGCCCTTGCAACGCCTCTGTGGCCCCAAGATGCTGGCAGGCAGGCAGACAGCCAGGCAGAACCAGCTGGACACACGTTTGGTGCGATGTTGTACACTGGAAAGGGACGGGGGAGTCGGTTGGTATCGCCTTCGAGGCTGCAGCTTGTTAGCAATGACAGCAAGAAGCATTGAGGCAAAATCCTGTTAAAATTTAGTGCAAAATAAGATAGAATGTTGGCGCTTGTCCCTTCAACGCCAAAGAAAGCGGCAAAGAAAAGTAAATTATTTCAATGCATATATATATATATAAATATATCTACTTACTTTTCTAAATTTCTTTCGTTCTGCACTTTCACTGCCAACTAAGTTGAGGCCATTTTCCATTAAATAAAATGTAAAAAAAAGATATAATAAAATTGAATATAAACTGACCCAACTCGGCTCAAATATATATATATATATATATATACATATATTTCTATGTATACATAAAAATATTTCGCTGGCCGTAAATTGTCGCCGAAAGCTGCAAAAACAATAAAAATAAATGAACTTGAGTTTGGTCGTTGCCCCATAGCTAAACAATCGAGGCAATTTCATTATTATTACTTCTCTGCAACGCCAAGTTTGTTTTTTTTTTTTGTTCTCAGCTATTGTTTATGTGACTTTTGGCCATTTTGACTATTAGTATTTATTGTTGGCCCAGCATGAAAACGCATGTTAAATGATACAATATCTGACAGCATTTATCTCTATAAAGTCCAGTATAACAACAAAAAGGCAGACCAAACCAAAACCAATGATGTAAATCGTAAAGAGTATAACTTAAAATGGGGATGAAAAATTATTGAAAGAGTTCGGTTAATGTATAAATTTAAAGTGTACAAAGAAAGATTATATATAATATTATTATAGTTTTTATTTCTTTGACACTTTTCTAACTAAGCAATAATTAGCCGAATTTATATAGCCAAAAATATAATATTTGATTGCAGGTTCCGAAATCCCACCTAAACCCTTTTTTCCATATGCAAGGGGGAATTAGTTTGCCAACTTTTCTCAGCAATCAGTTCATGCTCAAGGGAGCGACTTTCTTTCTCGCTTACTCTGCGAGCAAAAACAGAGCTGTTGGAATCAAAATAAAATACTCATAAATAGCTGTGTGTCTGACAACCTTTACAAAAAACGAGGCAGTTTTCAGGACTTATGCTTGCGGGCTTGTAGGTTTGAAGGGTTCATGCAACGGACCTTGCTCGAAGACGTAACGGAAACGGAACTAGTACTTCTAATGTTGCTGCCACTGCTACCAGGATCCTAAGTCCCAGCACGTGCGCGTTCTTTTACTCGTAGTGGTTGCTGTTGTTGCGAGAAGAGCTCGAGTGGAAAAGCAGCTACAAATAGTGACAGTTATTTTTTCTTACTATTGTTACAACTTTTATTTTTTATTTTTTTCAACATTTCATTTTGCAATATCTACTTATTTTCATTTTTAGCACTCAGTGCATTTAATATGCGACCCAACACAAGCAGAGTGAGAGGAAAAGGAAATCAATGAATACCAAAGGATATATTGGTTGAATAGGATGAAGGAGATTTGGCACTTCGTAAGCTGCATATCGTTGAAAAACTTGACAACTTAATGTGGCAGGCTGGGAAACAATTTGTTTTTGCTGTTACACTGACAGCTGAGCCCATACAAATACATATTGAAACCCATAAAGGATTTGCTCGGTCGGGCCGTGAGCTTATAATACAGCGTTGCTTACAAATTCAGCATGACTTGAAAACCAAAGTCATTTATTTATTTTCGCCTGGCCGGCAGCTAAGAGTAGTTTTGCATTTTCTGGAGATGGCACAACAAAGAGAATCATTCATGGTTTTCAGAGCATGAATCACATGCAAATCGGACAACTGGCAAACGCAAATGCAAACGCAAACGGCCAATGGCAATCGTCTAACGGCCAATGGCCAATGGCAATCGTCTTACGGCCACTCTTAATAGATTCATAAATCAGCATGAAAACATTATTTTGATTTCCGTTCAACAAAAGAAGGCAGCAATCCGAGAGTTGGAGACGTCGACGGAAGAAGCTAATTGGAGCATAAACTAAATTTTCTAAAGAGCATTCAGTTTTTGTTTGTGCCCAGCACTTTACACTAGGAAATATTAAAATTGCTTTCTTACAAAACTATTCAATATGTTCGATTGTAATAATATAAAAAGCTTCATTTATCAGGCAAAAATGAAATGTGTTTGTTAAATCTGTCAAAATAGGTTAATACAGTCAATTTAAGCAAAAGTCAATTGTTTAAGAAAAAAAAAACCATACGTGGTTTTAATACCTCTATAATTAAAATATTATCGAGATTTTTTTTAATCACTTTATATGAACTTTAATTCTACTTTTCATTTAATTATTCACAATAACAGAAATAAAGTGTGATTTAATAAAGTTGGAGTAAAAATAAAAAGTTCAATAGGAAAAACATTATTAAAAATCATAAAAAAAAAAAATTGCAATTAGCGAAAAACACATTCGAATTATAAATGTGGTCAGCAAACAATTATCAATATAAAAATAATACACTGGACCTGGAGCCATCGAAAAGCATATTTTACTAATTAATTTCTTTTTAATATCAAATATCTGTTTTTTTTCAAATTATGGTTAATTGTGTACAAAAGACAATTTGCGTTAAAAGTTCAAGTCTAACAGCAAACAAATTATTTCATTTAATTATTTTTGAGTGTGTTCTAAGGCACATGCTGTTATTTGTTGAGTGAAATAATAATAAATTTGTTATTGAAAAGAGTATAAAATATGTCGCTGCGTTTGCTTATTGCTTGCTTTTGATAGTTGTTTTCTTTTATCGCCCATCGGAAGGATGGAAAATGTTGACACAACGTCATGTGGCTGATGAATTATGAGTGGTTTTTTCTGAGACTTAGGTCATTGGCAGGAACAATGAGCACTTCCGTTTGTCAGACTATCACTCTACCGTTCAACTGACCACCCAAACACCTCTAACTCTACCCATCTGTCACTGTGTGTGTGTGTGTGTATGTGTGTGTGTGGCAGCTCTGCTTGGCTTCTGGCAGTTTTGCAATCAACTCAAGCGTGCAAACAAGTCTGCTATAGTTGAGTGCAAACCGAAGAAAACATGGGCAAAATAAAAAAAAAAACAAAATAAATGCAAAAAGAAGCTTCGCCTTGTGCATTTGTTGCATTAATGTCAGGGCACAACTCATGACATATGAAATGAGTTTCATAGCTTATTGCTTCTGTAACTGTTGTTGTTGTTGCTGCTGCACGTCACAATTGCGGCAGCTTGTTATTCTTGTGCGTTGCCAGCTGGCGGCTCTGCAACAGCATCTCCAGTTGCTGTTTAATATTTCCGCTTGCGCACTTGCTTATTTATTATGTTTTCCGCCTGCATGCGGCGCACACCAACCGCCAACAGTGCCCGATGGGAGGGGGTTGGTTTTGTGCGAGGCATTCCTCCGGTTCAAGTTGCTCTTGCCGCCATTATCCAGCCAACTAAGACGACGACCACATGTGCTGCAGCAACAGCAGCTGTTCTTGCTGTTGCTGTTGCTCTAATGCCTTTTTTTCACTTGACTTCGCACCACATGTTCCCGCCCTGTGCCTGTTCCTGGCCTTTGTTAAGTGCCTACATAGGATAATCTGCACATCTCAAGTCAGCGCGTAATTGTAGTCCCTCAATGCAGTCAAGCTGTGCAGTTGACTGCATGGACATTCCCCACTCCTCTTGTCTGCCTGTCATCTTCAGCGTTTTGTTGCTGTTGACAACCCTCCTGAGCTTTGCGGATTGTAAGCTTGTCGAGTTTCCCGTCACCCATTCGAAGCCGTCGCTTTAAGTAATTACCATGTCCGCGCGTTCCTTTTCTGTCACTTGTCCACGCCGTCACAGCAGTCCCCAACTTGCCCTGCTCCACAGGCACAAACGCATCGTAAATTTCGTTATTAAGGGCTGGTGGGGGAAGAGAATGGCGGCCAATCATTAGTTGCCGGAACGAATAAACGAATGCCACATACAGCGAGAGTTTATTAAATAAAGTGAGAAACTGTGCGCTCGACTATATAACAATATGTATGATATGTGACGCATGCTGCATGTTGTTTGCTGTCCAATCAACAGTTCCATACGGCCAACAATACTATGACACAAAAAAACTTTTCCGTTGCGGCTGCAGCCGATGCGGAAAATCGAAAAATTGTCATTTAGTTCTTGCTGAATCATTAATACAGAGAATATTTAAGTATTTCAAAATGCAATTTCGAATTTTGCTTGCAGTCTTAGCACATTTGAACTGTTGCATGTTGTAATGAGCAGAATAGATTCGCACGATGCAGCATTAGAAGCAGCAGCAGATGCACAGCTTTCAATTTATGCAAGCACCTATTGAGCAAATGACTGACATAGCTGCCACACACAAACAGCTGTGGCAAGGTCAGGTACATTGCAGTGCTGTCCTCACTAAACTTGCCACACAGATTTGCGCAACTTTAACTAATTTAGCAGCTGCTTCGATTACACAATCGGATGAGGTAATTTTGGGTTGTCAGGCAGTCTGATAATCAGTTGGTGGCACATTTGATGCCTTTTCAATTTGCTACACGAAAATAAAATGTGTACTGGCAATCGTTGCTCGTTGCTCGTTGCTGGCAACAAGGATGTGCAGGATGCGAAGGATATGTTGCCAACATAAACCCTTGATGTGCGTGGTGCGTATCAATAAAACAAGCTACCACCTCGGCTACGTTTGATGTCAATGTCTTTGCTTTTTTTCTTTTTTTGTATACCCTCTAACTATAAAATGAATGCAGAGAAAATAGCAAGGATATCCGTAGATATGTATGTCACAAAATAATATAACATACTTTATGCACAAGATAGAAAGAACTATTTAAAGTTGTCTAATATAATAAAATAATAATTTAAGTTTATGTTTGAGTGCACTAAATAGTGGCAAGGCTGAGTGGCAGCAGTTCAACAAATAATGAGAGCACATATAAATTATTTTTCGTCAAGCACGTGTGGATATGCTTACAGAATATCTATTGGTCGAGGTTAGTTTGTGGCAAGCATTTCGATTTATTTTTTGTTGCGGTCGTTGAAGTTCACACTACGTAGAAGTAAGGTGCTCACGAAAATACGCAGGTGTTTCGCACATCAACGCCACAAGCACAAATTCAACTGCGTCGGTGTGTGTGTGTGTGTGTTCAAAATTGTTGTTGGAATTTGCCATCAAACAAGCAGCAAACTTTCATGTTATTGAAAATCGAGAAGAGTGAAGAAGAAAATATCCTTAATACTTACTTGCTGAATAATATCAGTTGACATTGACTGTGTGCTATATGTGTGTGGGATTATTTGTGTGTAGGTGTGTGTGTGCGTATGTGTGTGTGTGTGTGTGTGTGCGAGTGAACGTGTGTCCTTGTTAAGCATTTTTAAATGGATACCTTTCATGTGTTTGTTGGTTGCTTTGTCGCATTGTGCGTTGATTAAATTGTTCCTCTGTGTACAATTTGTCTGAGTCCTATAAGTATTGTATTTGGAAGAGAATTATTTACTTGAGTGAGCAACTCGGCTGTCGACTAGCTGATGTGTATTAGCTCTTCTTTGATGGATAAGGTGTTGTCAGTCATCTAAATGATTACCAAATTTACCAAGCTTATCAAATATTCTGAACAAAATTGCAAAAAGTAAAATAAATAATTTATTTGAATCAATTTAATGTAGCCAGACAAAAGTCAATGCTTAACATTATTTTGGAGTATTTATGAATGTTAAGGCAGCATTAAATCAAATTACATTTTTTGAGTAGACATCTAATAATAAATCGATGATGATTTCAAGGAACCTTTAGTAAAACATATTTTTATATTTATATTATTATATATTCAGCTGGGTGATTAAACATTCTGGGCCTATAAAATATTGATTAACTGAACAAACCAAACCCAAACCCAAATCTTAATGGCATTGGCATTTAATTAAATAGTTATTATTGATATATCAATTACACTAATTTGATAAATTGGGTTTATGACTCAAATATTCCAGTTTTTTATGCTTGTTCGCTGTTTCAATTTATTACGTGCTCTACGTGCTCCATATAAAAAGAAGAATCCCAAATTGATATGCTTCAGTTTTGCGCATATGTATCCGAAATTTGACCTAAATGAGGGTAGCAGGATGCTTCAACACTTGTTGGCCTGACACCTGGACTCATTTTTTGGCTGGCGCGGCTGAGTGTAATTTATGCAGGCATATTGTATTTCAAGGGCATGCTCATTACACGCAACGCGAACCTTTTGTTGCCCATAATCAGCAGTCAAGGACCAGACGACCACAATCAAAACAACAACAATAATAACAAGAACAACAGCAACTCACATTAGCATTTTTCGCAGCTTCAACTTGGTTTTTGCTTTATGACCAACTTATGCCCTATGTGCTGTATGCAGCCAACATTGTTGCTGTTGTTGGCGGCTTAGTTTGTCGTAGGGCCTGTTACCCGTGGCCCGTGGCCCGTGTCCTGTGGCTCTGGTTTCACTTCTATGCTCAGGTCCTCGTGTTTGGCCGCAGAAGTGCTCTAAGTAGTTTGGGCACTGTCTGCCCCACTTTTGCCGGCTTGCCCCTTTTGCACGACATTGTGTTGGTATGGTATTTTGGCTTTGGGCCTTGCCTAGCTTGTCATGTCTTTGGTTGGGCATTAAGTTAATGCGCTGCGCGCCCGCAAACCCTGTCAAATCCTTGACACTTGCCACGCTGCCTCCACCTGGTTTCATTAAGTCATTTCGCATTGTTATGGCTGCTTCATGTTGCTGCTGTTTCAAAACAACAACAACAATCAGTCCTGGTCAACTGCCTGCACTCTGCTTAAGCTATCCGTCTATGTGTTTGTGTCTGTGTAGATGTGTGCGGGTGTTTACAGGTGAGAAATTGCTTAATTGTAATTTTAACGCATAACAAACACCGAAGCATAGTCTACATGTCGCATGCCACCCAAATGCACACACCAATTAGCCGTCTTTGGACGTTCATGGCCAACTACACGTTGAAATAAATTGCACAGCATTACATTACATCACATGACGCATACATTTGATCTCTGAAAATATAGACTATTTTTATCAACTCTTCAGAATGTTATGCGGTGGGTCAAAAAAAAAACGAAAGAAAGGGGAGAAATATTAAGTTTCTTCTATCTTTGTTTCTTTAGCGAAAAACATAGCGGAGAGCATAAGATAGACTCTCCATATATATTCAAAAACAATTCCAAAAAATAACTTAGTTTTTCAGGACTGAAGTGGTTCTTTCATATCAACTAAAATTGCAAAATTCAATTTTAATTTTAAAAGTAAGAAAGAAATTAACCATAATATTATGCGTCTAGCATAACATATATCTATTCTATGAAAAAGAATAACGATTTCATCAAAATAGTTCACAGTGTAAGTAGATGTGCGTATACACACAGATACCCATCTATGCACCTATACACATCTTGCTGTTACATGATGATGACTAATGGCTGCTGACCTGCAGTTGCCCCTTGAGGGCAGTTCAATTCAATTAACTTACATTTGCACAGCCTCCTGTTCCGCCCACCTTTCACCTCGTCCAGCTCATTTTCATCTTAAATTCGAGTGTTTTGTGCTTTAATGTGTTGTTGCACCTGTAGTAGCCGAGAGTCGAGGGAGCGCTCGAGTTGTTGCCTTTGCGCTAATTAGCAAATGTCTTCAGCAGAATGTCTGGGCTTTAACTCCGCTCTCCTGACACATTTCGTTACTTCATATTTCAACAGCGCCCCTCAGTTGTACTGCTTTCAAATGCTAATGAGCAAAGCATGAGTATTTTCATACTTTTTTATTTTCGCAACCTGGCAGGTTGTTCCTGTTTGGTTGTAATCTCCCACAGTATTTGCACGCTCGGCGCTGTCAGCATTTAATTAAAGAATGTCACATCTATCCATAGACACATCATAAAACGGTTAATGCACTCGCAGTGCAACCTGTTTATTGTTGTTGTTGGACAAGTGTGTTGACACATTTGTGCATTAAGTGTCAACTGTCAACTTGTTTGTTGTGTATCCTTTGCATACTTAAACCACATATACTTATTATTTATGTAGTTATTACAAGCATTTTTTTTTTATTTATTTAACAGTTGTTTTATGCATTGACAACAATTAATTTAAGTGTTATATGATGTGCATGTTTTTTAATGCAAATTAAATGTTTATTCAGCAAGCGACCAGCCCTATTGTTTTTAATCAGCTTTTATTGCAAGGCTAGAACCGCTTGGGAATTACAACAATGCAGCTTGTATACAATATTCATGTTGCCCCCTTGTGGTTCTTCAATCCAGCTTGAGTCTGTGCGTTGGCCACTTTTTTGTTAAAGCTTGCTCGCTTTTAATAACATCTAGCTGAAGTTCAACACCATTGGGAAATACTGGAAACATCAAAATATTGAGATTTATTTTACGTATGACTAGTAAAAACAGGTAAGAACGCCAATCTGAAGCACACCGAAGATAACATACCCTGACCCAGGCCACTTGTAATGTAGGTTTTGTGAAACGAGTTCGGTCTTTTGTGTTCCACATCTTGCTTCTCATTTTGCATAAATAACTTTTTTGTTTACCAAAAACTACTTGTCACAAGTTTTATAGAGCTGTCGACACATTATCAACCTAAGTCGCATTTATCATTCATTTTTAATTATAAGTATTGTTAAAGTGAAGCAGTGCTTAACTCAAAAAACGAAATGTTTACATTCTATACCACATATTAAATGTATTTAAGTACCCAGAACATTTTTATAGCTCAAGTGTCTCCTAATGATGCAATATCTGTAAATCACTTATCAAATAATTGATTTAATATATTTATTTGGCTTAACTACAGTCGAAATCACACAAGGAAATTAAGGAGCAAGCCGATTAAGGGCTAGACTGGTGATAACATACGCACAAGTACACCGCATACACGTACTTAACGTAAAATCGAAGGCACTCTTCTGCTCGATGCGGTTGTTGTTGGCAGCCGTTCCATGTGGCTGCGACACTCGGTCGGCAGACAAACAACAGTAAAATATACAAACAAGACGGCGAACATATGGCGAATGACGACGCTATTGGCAAACGTTGTCGCCGCCAAAATGACAAAAATTACAATTGCGTTTGGCGTTTTGTCTTATGTGATGCAGAGGAACTCGTACGATTTTATTATCATTTTGTTACGTGTGTGTTTACAGCCAGCAACAACAAAATCAGCAAAACATTTCTCTCCTGTGTCTGGCTGCTGTGTTTGTGTTTTAGTCTATGGCTTCAGTACACGGTGTACGCTGCGTATACGTGATGCGTGATTATCTTGTTGTGAAGCATTTTGTGTGTTTATGTGTGTGGGTTGCACTGCAAGCGAAATTGAAATACATTTGACAACATTTGGCACAAATTACGTTCGCTCTTTCTTATGGAAATGTCAATCACTTGCTGTTGCTACTGTCTCTGCGATGTTTTGCATTGAATGAAAAGAAATTCTAAAAAGATGCACACAGAATACTGACCATGTCAAGAGCAGCATAATGCAGCTTTAAGCACGATTTTAAGCTAAAATTGTATACAAGCCTTGTATCCGTCTTAAGATGGTCCACAGCTTAGAGACTCTACTGTGCATATCTCTGTCATCTCCGAGACCATAAATAAATAAATATTTATTTATTTTTCAGAGATAAACAACGCTGTCTTCAGTTTTTAAAAAAAGCACTCAGTATTTTCGCTAGCCACACAATTAAACAACACTAGATCATAGTCAACAACAATAGATAGAAGGGAAAAAATGCAGCAATTTATTATATTTAACAGCCATATTCAGGGTATGTTCCAGATAAGCTCTCTCGATATAATGATCTGACTTAAATAAAACGTAAATTTAATTGTCAAATGTATTTTAATATATTCGTTATCACATTTACTTTGTGAAATTTATCCTTGTCTTGATGCAAAATAAACAAATGGCCTATAAGAATATTTATGACAGACTGTATTTGTAATGGCAAATTAATTACCTGAAATTGTAAAAATTCGACAATAGACAGAGAAGGTAATTAAAAGAGTTATTTTTATGCCGACGAAATGAAAAAGTGGTTAATTATCTTTGTCTATTATTATTAATGAGAATATGTGCTATGACTTTGTTTGCCATCGCACAGAGTACCGCCATCTCTAGCACTCTTACTCGTTTATTTGTTCGAATTTTTTTTGCTCGCTCTGATGGCGTGGCACGTGGATGCGTGTGCTGATTATTTAAAAATTTATGAAGCCAACGAAGCGCAGCTGAAAACTTTTGCGCAAAACTAAATAAAACTGCAGCAAGCAGAAACAACAACAACCAACAATGGCAACAAGCACAGCAATGGGGAGTAACTAACAAAAAGGAGCAACATCAACGACGACGACGACGACGACAACAGCAACAGCAAAGCCGCCAACAACAATAAAAATACAAGCAACGACAAGAGCGTGTTTTGCGGTCCTTTCGGCGAGTTTGAACCACAAACTCTAGCCAGGATACCAGCCAGCCGATACACCTACACCTCCCATTGCGCCCCCCTTGGCCATTTTCACGATGATAATGTGCAGCGTGCTAAACTTTCAACATAGTTTGCTACTTAACTCAAGCGTAATAATAAAAGTGCTAAATCTTTGGCTATATTCACTTTGTAAGCGCAATGGCTTGTGGGCATGGCTTAACCGCAAATATTAACAGCGCCACAAAGAATAGCATTAAAATAAAACGCCGGGTAGTCAACGGACAGTGAAAGGTAAAAGGTTCACGAAAGCAATGCAAAAAACAACTTGAACAAAATTGCCGAAACGAAAACAATAATTAAAATATACCCAACAAACAACATGAAAACGATTCGGAATATTTTCACAAATAAATTGAGGAAAAGAGTGGAAACGCAAAAAAACGATTAAATATTTGACCAGAAAGCTTTATAAATATTGTGAACTGAAATGATTTCAAATGGATCATCATAAATTCCAAAGTAAATAACTACAGTTGCTTAAAAAATCAAAGATCATAAATATGGGGTTCATATATTTGAATATACATATATAAAAAAATGCCAAGGCACAGCTACTTTCCATTATATCTCAAGAAGATTTCTCCACAAAATTATTAAAACCTCTAGAAACAAAATGCATGATTTAATGATTTCAAATATATATATACATGTTTATAGACTAATTTATTTATCATAATAATTTATCAAAAATTCAAATGGCTTTGAATCATATACATAGCGCAATCAAGATCAAATTGATTTAGCGTCCAATTAAATACAATTATCACCAAGCTCCATTTAAGCAGGCTATAGAAGTGCTTCATTTGGATAAATCCCCAAAATGTAATAATATTATCAGAGAGTAAAAATGATTGCCAGCCAACTGGACAAAACTAAATCGAGTATACAATAAATGATGTGTTTTCGCAATATTCGTATAAAAATATCGCAGCGGATGCAGTATTTATCTTTTTTAGACCCTTCGGACTGGGGTTCAAATATATAACAAAACACAAGTAAGAAATGCTGCCAAAATTTTCATTTAACAGATATATTTTCGTGATGAATTTAGTCGCTGCCGTGGAAATTTTCACGGCACGTTTATTTTTTATTGCTCCCATTTTTCAATAAATTTGATTACGGCGCGCTTTGTGATTATTGGAGCGTGAAAAAATGAATTTAATTTTTTTTATATACGTACATACATATATATATACATATAGATTTGGCTAAGTCTTACCTAAGCTGGACTGTCATAAAATGTATTGGAGGCCGGACTTTAGTAGTCCACGGCTCCAGGTTTCCAGAGTTGGAGCTCGCTTCTGGCTGCTCGTAAAGCTTGCGCCAAAATAAATAATAAACTCGCCTTTTGGTTTTCGGGCAAAATTTGCCACAATTTCTCTCGATTTTTCTACATTTTCGTGTTTGGTTTTTCTTTCTTTGTTGTCCCCCGTTTTTTTTTTTTTTGTTTTTGCTAGCAATGGCCGTCCCTGATAAGCCGGCCGGTCTTGTATTGCCGCTCAGTTTATTTATGATTTTTACTTTGCTTTTCGCTTTATATTTACATACATATATTTTACTTTTTACTTTTTTTATTTTATGGGCATTCTGATCGCTCGACTGGATGTGGAGACATGGTGCCGGCAAAATGCAATTTTATGGCGCTTAATTCTTGAATCCATTCTTATCAGGTATATAGCACGGCCGGCTTATTACTTTATCACTGTAAAATTAAAATGCCAATCTGTTTTTTTTTCTGATTCGCCTTTTGTTGTTGATTTAAGTAGCTGGCGCAGCTTTTATTTGCTTAAAATGGACGTGACATGAATATTTAAAAACGATATACACAACATGTATTTATATATCGCTGTAAAGTGAAAATACAAATATTTTCAGTAAATGCCATATTATGAGTATTTCACAATGTCCAATTTCCCCTTTTTAACTTTTCAAAATAATGCCACTTTTTATTGTGCGGCTTTGGCGTTAATCCAGTTTCGATGGAAATGAAAAACTGCTCATTACCTTAATTAAATTCGTGATTATAAACGAAAAAATAAAATACGCTTTCGTTTAAAATATTGTAATGCCCGCATTAACGTGGCTTAGCTATGTAAATTGATGGTCAACATCAAGCAGGTATAAAAAAGTAGATGTGAGGTGAGCAACGAGATTTGTTGTTTGCCCAAAGATAATAAGTAATGTCAAACTCGAAAAACATTAATATACAGATTAATAAGTTGCAGATAATGGATTTGCAACAAAAAAAAAGCATATGGCTTTAAATTGAACATACAACTTATTTCGAGTTTCTCCAACAATAACTTTTTCATATTTATTTAAATCAATTCGGTTATTTCATTGGAATACTATGAATCTCTTCATCCATCCAACATTACAGTCAGCTTGAAGTTTTTGCTTTGGCTTACTCATTGAGTACTTTATTTTCTATTTATTGTGTGCATATTTTGAATTTATATTGGTTATAGCTGAACTTTTCAATTTGCATCCACTTATTTCCTACTTAACGACACTATCATTTGATACATTCGTCCAGATCATTTTTCAACTTTGTATCAATCACCCAATTAAATATTCAATATTTATAGCATACTTTTCAGCGTAGTGACTTGATTAAAGGCAGTAAAAGTTTAAATGGCAAGATGTTGGCAATCTATCTGCGAATAATACACGTATTCACACTTATTCGAAACAGAAGTAACAAATAGTACACGCCGTGTCGCATCTAAAACTGAATCGATGAACCGATTCTTTTATATCTGGCAATAAAAATAATAATATTTGACGGCATTATTTATGACGCTTATTTTATCTCTGTGGCAGCAGGCAGGAGACGCATGAGGATGCTCTCTGTCTGAGCCTTGGCAGCAAATGTTGGCCACTCCTTTTTGTAGTTTTACCATTGACACCGTTTCGATTTTAGCCGATTGCGTTGGAGGTGCTGGCTTAGCGGTGGAGGGGACTCTGATGGAGGTATGGGTTGTATAAGGTTACTTGCTGCATGACACTTTTTACGATGCAAATCGAGCAATTTGCACTTTTATCGCTCGAACGGGACTTGCACGCTTAACACTCGCGTGATTTATGTGCAAACACAGGCAGTGGCAAGAGGAAGAAGAAGTGTGTCTATGTATGTGTGTGTGTCCTGACTGCAGCTGTTATGCATATAATAAGTGAATGTCAGTTAACACTTCATTTGTCTATGTCGCCTTAATCCAAATATTCGAATTAGAATACGCATGCGAATTCAATTGTTTGCCTGCTATACGCTTGACTGGAGACCCGGAGACTGCGAGCGCTGCTTAAATTGGCATAATTAATGCAGCTATTAGCCGATGCCTGCAGCGGCAGGAGCAGCTGTTAGTTATTCAAATAGCGTCCATCCACTTGCACCCCGCTATTGTAAGTTTATTGGCATTGCCAATGTCCTGGAAACAAGTTTGTTCACTTGCAAGTAATTGAAAGTCATTCTTTATGCAATAATAAATGAGTTTATCGCACACTTGGCCGGAACCAGAACCAAGACCAACCCACAGCCAACAGCCAAGAGCCAAGAGCCACCAAGGCACAATTTTATCCTCTATCTATCTGCAGCAAGGGCCAACAACAGCTTCAGTTTCAGTTTGCGTTGAGTTCAGTTTTGAAGCGTCACTTTGATGCATGCGGCCGCAGCTGGTGTAAAAGTCCAAAGCTGAATCTGGGCTGCAGATGAATTTGTATCTGGAGCCGTAGTTTGCTGCAGTTGTTTTGGCCCTGTCACTCGCATAGGAATAAACAACTGATTGTCAGTCGTTTGAGCACCATTAGCCTCGTCTCTGTGTTCATTCAGTGGAGGACAACTAGCGAACGGCAACTTAGATAGCGTCAGACACATTGCCAGTTCATCACACAGCCCAATGACGGATTTAGTCTCGGTTTGACCTGACACCGATGGCCTCGATGTCTGTTTCTGCTTCGTGTATATCAAACGGTGGCTCTTCCCCCCCGCTTCACGCTCTCCAGGCACCTTCTAATGTGGCCAACAAATGTTGTCAAATCTGTGCGTAAACGGCTGCCATCAAAGTGCTTTTCATGCTTTTTCCTCCTGCCAATTTGCTGCGCCGCCAATCAATATAAATATCACAACTTCTACCGATATACAGTTCGCACTTTGAACGCATTCAAGCTGAAGTTTTTAATTTCGTTCGTTTTTAGGGGAGCGCCATCATATTTTAATTCGCTATAAATCTAATTAGTGAAATCAAAACCTAATCATGCGTTAACAATTTATGCGCTTCAGTTTTATTCCAGCCAGCGAGGCGCACAACATTATGCCACCCACACCACACACACACACACCAATCCACTCACACCCCGGTCGCGTACAATTTCTGCATTATTGAAAGCGCAACGCTTGCAGAATTGTTGACCCTCTTTTGTTTTCTGTTCAATTTCTGTTGAAGGGCAACAGCAACGCTTTGCACTCGATTCGTACGCGAAAATTGTACGGCGTAATTGAGTGTACTGTATTAAAATTGAACAGCGACAAAAACACCAACAACGGCTGTGTAATATTGAAATATTAACCATGTTCATGCACCACACAACAAAATTTAATAAAAAATTATTACAACTTAATTAAGTTCGGAGATTCTGAACACTAAAATACAGTGAAATTGCGATACACAACAAAGGAAATTCCTTTAGCTGTAAAGTTTATTATTTCTAAATAGAACCAATTTAATATAAATAATATAAAATATATAAATAATATAATTTCCTTTTCAATGTGTGGGTTGGAATATAATATATGAAATTATCCATTTATCAAATTTGAAATGTTACCTTAAATTTATACTAAGATTTGTAGTTAACTATATAAAAATTATATTACAAAATTATTTTTCTAAGAAAATAAACAATACTATTAAATTCCGATAAGTATGTAAAAGGTAGTTGAATAAATACTTGAATAATATTTTATTTCATTTAGGTAAACATAACATTCAGAACTGTCAATAAAAACGAATTTATCTTCAGAATTAGCAACATTAAGTTGATTTTTTTGTAGAAGCGTAAAAGCATTTAACATTTAAGAGCTGTAATTATAAACGTGAATAGTGTATATGATTGTGTATTCATTTAACTGCTCTATTTGAAATGCGAGAAGCGTATAACTACAAGTTTTATGGTGTTGGGTAATAAATAACACTCACTCACTTTGTTTCATAGGCCATTAAAATTTTACGCGCCATTTTATAATGATTTTCAACAATGATGTGCAAATGGGCGGCAGATAACCGGCTGATTTCAATTTGAGATGCGGATACGCTTAATTGAATTTCTGGCAAGGCGGCTTAATTACCTTGTGCCAAATTAAAAATTGTGTGCACGCCGCTCGCGTTAACAGTGAGCCAAAAAAAAAAAATCAAAGTTATAAAATAAAGTAAAATAAGTTTCAATTTTAATGCGATGCAAACGTTGGGCTGGTCCACATTATCAAGTAGCTGCCTCAATTTCAACTTTCGCTCCGACGAGGCCGGCAAATATTTGGGCCAATTTATGGCACGCTCTTGATGCCAAAACAGGTTTTGGCTTCGTATAAGGTTAAGCCATGGCCAGCAAATAAGTTGACAAACAATGCGCACCAACAGGAAGGAGGAAAAATAACGGGCAAAAAAACAAAATCAAAAAATAAAAATCAGGTTAAAATTAAAATTTCGCGTAAATAAAGCCGAAAAGCGAAAAATATTGCAACGGCGAAAAACAAAATACGAAAAAATTGACACGAGAACAACAATGAGTTGCCAGCCAGCAGGAAAAGTCACGTTTCATGCGCAAAATTATGAAAATTCCAAAAAGAGGCGCATAATTTCAACTTTTTGTCCAGAACCCAAAGTCTTAGGAGAGACTCCCAAACACGAAACCATGTCACCCCCCATCCCTCCACCAAC
The DNA here is from genome assembly GCA_035044105.1 of Drosophila nr. perissopoda 5 BK-2023a. NCBI lineage: Eukaryota > Metazoa > Arthropoda > Insecta > Diptera > Drosophilidae > Drosophila > Drosophila nr. perissopoda 5 BK-2023a. The sequence goes on from JAWNMK010000231.1 coordinate 506,325, forward strand.
AACCCTCGCAAGCTGTGCATATTAGAGACACTTGATTGCGCTGGTCAAATGAGGCGGCTATAATTAATTAATTCATCCGCTGAAGCGTTCAACGATGTGTGCGTGAAAACTAAAGTAAATCGCATATTTTGATTACAGTATATTTTAAAAAATTAATTTGCAATTAGAAAAAAAATCTTAAAATCAACATTAAGTTCATTAAAGATTTTTATTTGTGCTGTTGTGCTGTTGTGCTGTTGATTTTACTAATGCCATTCATAAATATTTGCTAAATTACTTAAGATTTCGCATAATTTGAAGGTCGCTTGCCATGTGGATTGACAGTAGCTGTCAAGTTTTTGGCTTAATTAGAAACTCGTCGCTGAAACCCGCAACTCATCAGCGAGACAGGCGACAGCAGCCGTCCGTCTCGTCCTTGCCAATGTCCTGGCAGTTGCTCTGTCAACGGCTTAATTCAGCCCCGCCCTTCGCCAACTGGGAGGGCGAGTCAGGAAGAGGCTGTTGCTGGCTGGGTATTGTATCTCTGGCATTTGCCGAATGGTCGTGGGACTTATGCTTTGCACACTCATTAAAATTCAACAAAATTGTTGCCAAATTAACTCAAACATAAGCGAGCAATAAAATTTCCATATTTTCCATTGCCAACACACAAACACCGACAGGGAAACTGAGGCAGAAGTGACAAAGTGTCTTGTATCCTTGTCGCTGGTTCTTCCCCCCTCGCTCTGTGTGCCCTTGGTGACAGCTTCTCAAATCCTTAAAAATGAGCAACCCAAAACTCAACAGGAAACTACTGCGCATTTCAAATATAAATATTGAAACAGCAAAAACGGCTTTATTTAAAGTGTTAATTACGTGCTAGTGCCCAAGTCTGGCACACATAGGCTTATAGTAGTTACACAGAAACTTCCTCTAATATCCTTCCGCTATATTGCGGTCTTGCACGTGTGCCATATCCATATACATTTACGGTTTTCCACATTATTTCAAGGAATACTCATCTCAAAATGTTCTAGTGTTTTTGTTAAGGTTGAAGAGTTTTCCTTGAACTATTATTGAGTTCGACAGAATTTAAAAGTAAGCTAAAAATGAATGCAAAATAAATTGTTGGTAAGGCTGAAAAGTTTTCCGTGCATTCCATAGAAATGAAAAATGAAAATATATTAAAATCCAGAAAGAGCAGTAGCACAAATAAAAAATGTTTTTATAAAATTATCAATTTCTTGCTGACCCATTTGTGGCCAATTACTGGCACGACGAAGCATCCCAATTATCATTATCTTGTTAGTGAAATACTTAAATCGATTTACATGGAAGTCTGACAAAATTTTCGACAATTTTGCTAAGAAAAAATGTACTTCTTCTGGCGTCTCTACAGATTTCATCAATGCCAAATAAGATTAATATTGTCAATTGAGTTGAGCTGGTCAACGGAAAGTTTTCTATCGAGTTTTTCTTGGCGGTGTCAATGACGACATTAAAATTCCCAAGTTTTCACACTGCGCTCAGATTTTATTCCGTTCCATTCAGATTTTATTTTTACCTCTTTTTTTTCATTTTACTTTCCCAAATCTTTTTTTTTTGGCAGAACTGCAAGAACGTCTTTTAGGACCAAGTGCCCTATCGACTCCCACAGAAGCCGCGACTCATTGAAATGGGCGATAATTCACCATTGATTGCACTTTGTCGCTGAAGTTCTGTGCTGCTGACAGTTTTGGCAACTGCAGTTTGGCCCCTTTTATGGTGGCGCTTTTCAGAGCTGTCCTCAAATGCGATTTGGCAATTTTTATATTCTAAGTTTGTCTCAGCCAGTTTATTTGCTGAGGAATTCTGGTTTAGCCTCTATTAAAAGGGATGTGGTCTAGTTAAGATTTCTTAATTTTGTTTGTGGCTTGAGCTTAGCTGTGGAACAAGCAAAACTAGGCAAAAACAAGCTGCCATTCGATAGACTAAATCAGCCTTGCTTTGAAATTGCGTCAAATCATCTCCGGCAAGTTGTAGTTGGGCAAAGCTGCAAGAGTTACAAACATGTCACTTGCACTTAGAAGTTTAATCAATTTCGGTTAGCACCTGCCAAACTTATTGGCAACTGGGAAATTATATGTTGCCAGACAGCCAAAACATAACGCTGTCAAAGCAACATTGATGTAATACATTGCGTATACGTAACCAGGTCGATGCGCGCACACACAAATTGCATTTGAGGGAAAGTGTGAAAAGTTTTGTCTATTAATTTCGTTACCATTATTTGACCTGCTTGCATACAATTTCACATACACATGGCTCAGAGGGTGGAAACTTGAGGTAAGGCTCAAACTGAAGCGGTATTAAGACACACACAGGCATTCGTGCATGGCAAACACTTCAATTTCAACGCACCAATTACAAGCCTCTAGTTGCCTGGCTGCTTGGCACCGAAGCATAACTAATCTTTTGAGATTTCCAATTAAAAGTAAAACAAGCTACAACATCAACAGCAACATGCAACAAACAAGCTGCATTGAAGACAGTCTTCAAATGAAAAACTTGCCACAAGACGTGGCCTGGTCGGCAAGCCTAAGATTTTTTATATATACTTTACGTGCAAAGTGTCTGAAAATTCACAAGGACGACAAAGTCAGCAGGCGGTTGGCAGCGGGCAGCGGGCAGCTGGGGGTTGCTTGGGGTTTGCAACTTTATAATTATGTTAAGCATGTTGCAGCTGCAGCTGCAGCAAAAGCAAAGCCCTTCCACGGTCGTCATATTTACACATAGTTGCAGCTTGGTTGTTTTGGTTGCAGCCCACGCAGACATATCAAAATCACTGCCTTCTTTTAGTCCGCTTAATAGGCCAAGCGGCTGATGCCGCTCTGGGCGCTGCACTCGAGACCCTAACACTCACACCCACGCACACACACACACTCTCAGTGGCTGTAAGGCTGAGCTGGTTTTGCAGTTTGGCTTTTGTGTTGCTGCCGGCTTTAAGTTGTTGGTGGTAGTTGTGGCCTTCACTTTTTTGTGCCCAGCTATGAAAATTACTTTAACGTCAGTCATATGCACCACTCGGGCACCCGGTGCGTATGAGTAACTTAATTAGAAAACTTTGCCCATTGCCAATATGCCAGTAGCAGAAGTAGCGCCAGCAGCTGCAGCGTCAACTCCAACACCAGCATAACAGGTCTAAAAGGGTCTTAGTTTTAGCCAGCTCGTGCGAATAGCTGCAATAGCTGGATCAGAAGGGCATCTTGCTAGGCAACAGCTATTTATGCCAGCTATGAAAGCATTGGATTTGCATCGTGTCCTTTGAGCCATGTTTGGGTGTGGCCCATTCAATGAAAGCATCCTTTTGCTGCTGCTGCCAAATGACTTCCAACTTGCTTTCAAATCGATGCAACTACAGATAACCTTTTTTTGGCTTACAAAGAGCCCTGCACATTTTGGCCAGTTCAGCTCAAGCAACTCGTAGTTCCAATTTACCTTCAAATACCAAACTATTACTGCCTATTACAGTGCCGGTCAGTGGTTCAGTAAAGTCGGAAATTGCTAGTTTACAGCCGCATCCTACTCTACTTTTGAAACATAAGTCATCATTTCCATTCCAACCCGAAATATTAACTCAATAATAAATCTTAAACAACATTTTACTTGATATTCATACAATCTTACTTATTCCATGCTGTGCATTTTGCTTATTTACTGAATATGTTTTTTTGATGAAATGTTATTTGTTTGATATCAAATGAATGAATGACTCTTATTTGATTGGCCACCAAGGCCTAAACGATAAAACGACAAAGATGATGTGTGTAAACAATTTTGTATTGCCTTAAAGCGCATATAAAATAAATATTTGATACTGTTGCACTGTTGTTTTAGCTCTTCATCCATTAAAATATATGTAAATATGCATTAAAAACCACTTTTACATTTCACACATAACTTTGAATGGACAATATATAAATCAATTGTAGTTTTGAGTTATGTATTTGCATTATATTTGATTGTAAAGGTTTGGCTATTTTTCTGTATATTTTTACTTTATTTTGAATGGTAAATTAAAATGGATTTTGATATACTCTAAACTCAGAGCAATGAACTTGAAAACCACCGGATTGCATGCAAATGTATTTTAATTGTCAACTATTTCGCAAAATAACATAGAACAAAAGATTTGTTTGCTTACAGTGTTGAGAGTTTCATTAATAACACTTTGGTCACGAGCAGACACAAGTGAAAAGTTGCTCAAATTTGTAATCTGTCCAAGCAATCGCACACCCCCCGCACACACAACACTACACACACACACACACACACACACAACATAAATACCAAGCAATCAATCAGGGTATCCATACAAACAAAGTGTAGTAAAAATCACTCATGCCAAAAGTAGAACGTTTTGCGCTATGCTTCGTGAAATGGCCAAAACAAACAAGTAAGCTGCACACAAATAACAACAATAATAATTTTGAAAGGGTGACGTTTAAATCAAATCGATTTCGAGGGGTCTTTAAAATATCCAAAAACATCACACACTCGAAATGAAAAACACAAACAGAAAACAAAAAACACGACGAAAAAAAAGGTCGCAAAAATTGAAAATCGAAAAGCAGGCAAAGGCAAATCCATTGAACAAACAAATGTGGAATCAAGCAAAACATTCAATGCTGCCACATGGTCACCAAAACACACACACACACACACACGCACGTATGAAGAAAGGGAAAGGGCAAATCTAAAAGCTTTTACTGTGGTACAGCTGCTGCGTTCATTTTTTATTAGAGGGAACATTCGGGGCGACGCTATTGGAAAATGGCGAACATATTTGTCCCTGGACAGCAATTATTGTTATCGTTATTGGCATCGAACAAGATTGACTGAAATTTATTTCAGTTTGAGTGCAATGCCGAGACTATGCTCAAATCGTTGTCGAAATACAGCAACTGAAAATGAATCTGAACTGAACTAAATCGAAACAAAGCAAAGCAAAACTAAACAAGACAAAGCACAACAAAAACATGTCTCGAAATGCTCTAAGATTCATTTTGTTCAGCTGTCCAGCTGCAATTTCTGGCCAAATGGGGACAAACAACAGTGCTGGCCACACATACACAAAATGAATTGAAGAGTCGGTGAGACAAAGGGATATGAATGGACCACAAAACGAGACTTTGTTGTCCTTTTATAAGGGCAACCATGCTCCTGAACCTGAACTCGAACTCGAATCTCTTCTTAGCCGTATTTAAGGTGTCGCTGACTAAGTCGATTAGTTTTCCATGTCTCAGTTGCTGCTGGCGAATCTCAATCTGAATCGTTGTTGCCACAAACCCAACGCATTACCGAGCGTGTCAAGTTCGATATACGCCCACACTCACACTCACACTTACACTTACAGACACACACACATACATACAGTCCATTCTGCCTTTGTCTTTGTGCAGGTTACTTCCTCTAGATTGTTTCATTTTTATTCTTTTTTTTCGTCTTTACTTTCTGTTGGTTTTTGTATGCGACCCCAAAATCATCGTCATTTGTTGTTTTTGCAAATTGTGCGGTTTTGTTGTTTTTCTTCCCAAAGATAGTCGAGCTACATGACTGCCACGCCCCCACCCCCCGCCCCACCCACACCCCGCCCTTTTGTGGGCGTAAGCAAAACAATGTCCCGCACGTGTTTGCTTTGCTTTTCGCCTGCCGTCCTCACTCAGATTTTCTAATCAGTTTTGTAATTGTTTCTTTTTCTCAAATGGTTGCTTTATTTGTGGTTCTTGTTGTAGTTGTTGCTCTTTGTGGGTCATTTAGTGGCACGCCTGCTTAACCTTCAGCTGCCAGACGCAGACCAAGGCTTCACTGTATTTGTTTGTGTGTTTTTATTTTATATTACAAGTTTTGCTCTGCTGTGTTGTTTAAATGCCGGTTAGCTCGGTTTGTGTGTCTAATTGCTTTATTTTGGCATTTGGTTAAGTTTTCAATTCAGAGCCGGCAGCCTTTGATAGTTGACTTGATGATTTAATCTTTTGGATCAGTTCATACTGTTGGCATAATAAATCCTTTAGCTAATGCGCTTCGTACAAAAAATCAATTATGACATCGTAGGTCAAGCGAAAAACGTTTATTTCGAACAACTCACTTAACAAATTGCAATTAATTAATTAAAAAGCAATTAAAAAATCAACGATTGTTTATTAAATGCAAACAAATTCTTTGTCTAAATTTGAAGAGTACTCCAAAGTAAATTAAACTTTATTTAAATGCATTTTTGAAATCGGGTTTAATTTGTTTGTCATACGCCTTAATTACGTTAAATCAATGCCTGTCGCATGGTAATTAAAATTAATTATAACAAAGCGTTTACAACAATTAAATGTGGCTGTTAATACAAAAAAAAATGCGCAAAACCATATTTATTTATTCGGTTTTTTTTAACAAGCTGTAACAAACAAAAATGTGCGCATAAATAATTCCAATTAAAATCAACTATTAAGCTGCGAAAGCGCAAAGGGCTTCAGCAAAATGCTACACAGATCTTCACATCAAATTTGGGGTTGTGGCAACAGAAATTAAAATAAAAACAAAACCAAAAAGCGCAAATTAAAATAAAAATCACGCGGCGGTTGCACAGGGCGTATACGTAATTTGCATGTTGTCGCCGATTTTGAAGCAGCCATACATAATAATAAGAGACGCGGCTAAGTCTGAGGTTAATTTGCGTAATGCGCTGTAATTTTTTAATGTGCCACAAAAACGAGTCGGCCAAACAACAAGAAAAGTAAAGAAAATAAAAAAAGGGTTGCAAATGAAGCGAAAGCACGTAAAATGCGTAAAAATTCATTGGCACAAATGTTAATATCGGCTCGAGCGCAAATTTGGTCGGTCAAAGCGGGATCTGCAAGGGCATCTTTTCCATCAGGATGAAATAAAAATGAGCTCGGCCTTCAGCTTCGCCGTTCGCAGCGGCGACCTTTGCAGCTTGTAAAATTTAATTTATTTATTTTATGTGCTTTCCTTTAACGCCAATACAAATAAATAAAACAGCACAAAAAAAAAATAAAAATAAATAAAAAGATGCATAAATATATAATACAGAGAGTGAAATTCGCTTTAGACAGTATTGCCACAATTAAACGCTCGTCCTTCGGCAATTAAACAAAGCCGTTGCAAAAAAAAAAAATCAACACAAACTGAAAATCGCAGCCAAAACTGGAAAAGGAGCTTAAGATGAGAGAACTCGAGCAGCAGATATGCTGTACACAGTCCTAAAATATTTAATTTATATTATTTTATAATATTAAATATATATTAAACTTTTTTATGGTACATATCTAGATATACAACATAAATGAGTTGCACAGATCAAATATTAAATGTAGTTTCTTATAACTAAAATGAAAAATACAATTTTTGTAGCATTTCTTAACGTATTTAAGATTTAACTTTTTTTAAGCTTTTGCAACGGCTTGTCTCTTTAGGCTTATTTAATTATTTCATTAATGAAGAAAAAAAAAATGTAAATTAGTTAAGTAGATCACAATCTCCACGAAATCTTTAAGACTCGGCAAGTTTTGTCTCCAAGTCTCTGAGATCTGAGTGCTGATCGATTCAAATGGGCTACTTTATTCTGCCTCTTACATACAATCGTTAAATTTTTAACCAGGGTATTAAATAACAACAAAAAAAAAGCCGCAATGCAAAATGAGGCGACTCATCGGTTGCCAGCAGCAATTGTGGACGGACTTGCCCACTTATTTATGAAATCGGCAGTCCCGAACCAGAACCCGCATCAGAAAGCCGTTTTCCCAGTAATTTATCGCAAAGTCAAGATTATGCAAAAAGAAGGCTTGGTATATTTATTTTGACCTTAATTAAAGACGCATATTGCCCGGTTTGCAGTTTTTTTTGTTCACCCTCGGAGTGGAGGGGTTAATGCAACTGCTGCTGTTGCTTAACTGTTTTCGCTGGACGGCCTTAGGCAAACAGCTGGAACCGCCAATTTAATGCGTCTTGTTTGCCAGCTAGATAAGGCAGGCCCAAGCTCCGCTCTGGAGAGGCCTAAAATTCGAAAATGAACCAATATTTGCGTAGGAAGCAGTAGCAGCAACAGCAAAAGCAAAAGAAACGGAAACGGAAACATCAGCAGCAGCAGCAGCAGCAGCAGCAGCAGCGAGTCAAACATGAAACATCAACTGTCTAATTGCAAAGTAATGAAATTCACTTTGTGCTGGGCATTTTCAGGACTTTGCGAGCTGCAGGATTAACCAAATGTGTCGGCCAGTTGCAACTCTACATTTGATCCAGCGGCTGCTTAATGGAAATCTAATGAAAAACGAGTTAAATTTTTAATACCAACTATTTCACATGCTCAACTGCCTACTGACCTAATTAGAGCAGCTCGCATAATTGGACTTAAGCCAGCAAATCCTGTCCTCGACGAAAAATGGCACAGTTGAATTTCGGCTAATCATGTGCAGTTCAAATGACTTTCAGCTTCAAGATTTATTTATTTAATTCAAAAGGCTTAAAGCTGGCGCAGATTGTGCAGAAAACTATTCGATTTAAATTAGACAATTATTTCAACAGCTAATAATTTAATTTAGTTGTTAAGCAAATTGAGTACAGTCAGGTATATATGTTCTTGTAGCAGTCAGAGAATATATTCAAGTTTAATTTTTTAAGAAATTGTTCGTATTATAAAATAGTTTGATAAAATTCAAGACAGTTCTGTTCTCAAACTTCGAAATACATTTGGTGTTCAATTAACACAAGCAGAATGGGAAAATGATTGTGAAAATTCAGAAAACCAAACAATTGATGTCATTGAGTTTGGACAAGCCGGGCTCGTTGAACTTGTTCAACTTGAAATCGCTGGCGCAGTTTGTCGATTTGTCTCAAATGCCCTTAGGGCCAACAGAGCAACCTAAGCCGCAAAAGAGTTATGCTATTACATTACTCTGTCGCTCTGTCGCTCTGTCTCTCTGTCGCTTTTTCTCAATTCTTCCTCTTTTAAGGGGTTTTTTTTTGTTGTTTTTTTCATTAAGATTTTTTTGTGCCCAACAGCTGCCACTTCAATTACATAAAATTCACATTATTGGGCACTGTGATGGCGCGCTTTGAGGCGAGACGGCGTAAAAGAGTTTTTAAATTAAAGGCCAGAGGCTGCAAGTGCGGCTGCCATTGCTAGCTGGCACTGTGCTGCCAGGGGCACAGGTCAGATTGATGGCTCGCTCCTGACACCAGCCAACCACCAGTCGGAAATATTTTCTGTGGCAGCGAGCAGCCTTCGTACCAAAAAAAATATATATGTATATATATATATAGCACAAAACACTCTAAAAACAAACACAAAGCACAGATACGGCCAACCGAATGTTGCCAAATGAACGCCAAAGGCCAAAGCAATCGACAAAACAGCAGCAGCAACACACACACACACACACGCACACACAGAATAAATAAAAGCACGTCCCAAACTAAACAGGGGTATGCCGCAGTTAATATACTCTTAACTTAACTTAAGTTTAACTAACTGAAGTCTTGCAAATTTATTGTTAGTCTCAATAAATAACTTTTTGGTCTCTGTTAACCTTTAAAGTTTGACTCAAACTTTAAATAAAATAAAAATGAATTATTAATTAACAAATCTAAGTTTCAAATAAAATAAAAATAAATTATTAATTAACAAATCTAAGTTTCAAATAAAATAAAAATGAACTTTTAATCAAGAACCGCTCTGCAAAGTTGCTACTTAAATGCCTGGTTCATGTGGCATGGCAAAGTGTGGCACGGACTCAAGCAACATCACATTAACGAAGTGTATTTAAAGGCAAGAAGTGCTCATGTAACATAACAACAAAAAGAAGAGGAAGAAGAGAAACCAAACTGAACAAAACAAGAAAAAATCGGGCAGCGGACAAAGACAAAAGGGAGCCGTTTCTAATTTACATGACACTGTTGGTGTTGGTGGGTCGCCCCAAATGGTTGGCCCAAACAATTCATTTAAAGCTGTGCCGCTTTTCGCGCATTTACCGTTAAAAATTAATGCCCCCACTTGGCCAAGCGAGTTGCCAACTCAATTCGGTAAATAACGCAGACACAAAGCGAGCTCAGCCTGCGTTTTGGGTTGAAGTTGAAGTTTTCAATTTTGCGCCTTGGACCTGGCTAGGACTAAATGCAGTTAGTTGCGGACACAACTCCAGCGACAAAGGTTATAAGCAAAACAAAAAAAACAACAACAAAAACCAAAAAAAAAATGGGAAAAGTTGTGAAAAAATATCGTGGTAATTTTTTATACGAATCGTTGGGCAGAACAATTAAATCAGAATGTCTGCTTAAGAGCGTTCAGAATGTTCGCCATGCTGGCGTCTGGCCTTTGGATGGGGCCAACAATTTAATGCGCACTTCGAATGCCTTTCCAGATTTTTGGCAAGAGCCGGATGAAAGTTTTCGAGGTGCCGCTTTGCAAAAATATGCGTAGTGCCAGTTTGAGTTACAAGTAAATCCCATTCCAGACAATTAGGCGCAATTTGCATGATAAACGTGCGTATGGGCGAGAGTGTGTGTGTGTGTGTGTGTTGTGTGTGTGTGGTGTGTGTGTGGGGTGTGTGTGTGTTGTGTGTGTGTGGGAGATTGTGCAGTCATCAAACCAAGCCACAAAGAGCATTTTTAAGTGTCCCATATATATGAGTAAGTGGGTGGTGTGTGTGCGTGTGTGTGTGTGTGTGTGAGTGTGTGTGTTTGTGTGTTGTTAGACGTTTAGCAGAGCTTCAAAAGTTGTACAAGTCTTGGGGTAAAATGTGTGGCGGAGAGAAATCTTTTTGTGTGCGCTTCCACTTAAACGCTTTCGAATGAAGTTTCACGCGTAAAAGTCATAAATAAAATGCCAACCAAGCAGCGTATGCATGTGTATTGTGCCTGTATTTGTATCTGCATGTGTGTGTGTGTGTGTGTGTGCGTGTGTGTGTATGTTTTCGTGTGTGTCTGACAAATCTGTAAAGCAACGCCCAGTGCCATAACGAAGTCGAGCATACACGCACTCGCATATGAAAAACTCATTTAACTCATAAATTATGCACTAAAAAACAAATAACTCATCATTTTTATGCTCCCGTCGAAGTTCCTCAACTGTGTGTGTGCTTGTGTGTGTGTGTGCGGCAGTATGTGTGTGGCATGCATTGTATGTGACACATAGCACATAAATACACACGCGCAAAAAATCAGGCTTTGTCTAGCAAAGTCGTAAAATTGAAAAGCTAGAAAAGTGAAGACTTGCTATGCACAAAGTGTTTCCAAAATTGAAAATTTCGATTAAAGACTATTCAAGTAGTTAGGCAACATTTCGAATATACTTGATCAAAACTTTCTAATGGATTCAAATTGCATTTAAAATGCATGTTAATTTATGCAAATACTTTAGCTGCCTAAAGCACTTGTGAAATTTGCAGTTTGAAAAATGATTAAATAAATTGAAAAATTGGCAACGGAGTTGTTTACTTAAAAAAAAAAATCTAGAATTTGGAAAAGAGTGCTATGTTAGTTTAGATAACTCAAACAAGCCAAAAGCAATTTTCAAAAGTTTGAACTGCTGAAATTATATTTTAAATTGAATTTAAAAGTAAAATTTAAACTCAAAACTAGCCCAACTTTTGCATAGCTTTACATGCATAAAAATCGAGAAACAACTTTAGATAATGACAGCACCGCCCACTGTGGCATTAATGCCGAACAGGCACGCCCATTTTCCATTTCCCAAGTGCTCATAAATTGCTTTGGTTTTGCTTTATCTTATGCCAAATGTTACTAAGATTTTTGCGGGGCTGTAGTCCCTGGATCGGGCCTGCGAATGATATATACATATATGTGTGTGTGAGTGTGTGTGTGTGTGCGCTTTACACGCGCGTATCTGACATATAAGCACACTCGAACACATCTTGTGGCAGCCATTTAGCAGTATTTAAAATTTATGACTTGACTATTAAGTACGTATTAACTGAATCCTTTGTGGATGCCATACGCATCACAGACTCCACACAGCGTCCTTTGGGCACAAGAGCGCCAAAAGACATGGCTAAGAGATTGATATGGTGAATGGGGAGATGGGTAGATGGGGAGATGGGAATGAGGGGAGGTAGGAAATCAAACGCGACTCTTCTTGTTCAACCCGTAAAACGCAACTTTTGCAGCTTTTTATAAAAATTGCGGAAGAAGGAACTGAGAGAAATAAGCAGGAGACAGGACTGCTGACAGAACTAAAATACCCAATCAGCATATCCTTGTTACCCTTTAATATCCAAAGTGGTCTTATAAATAACTTTGCAAGACATACAAAAACTATAAATAAGGATTTTTGTCCTCTTATATATTAGTTGAAGTTTTTTTTTTGTTTTGGCAATTCCTTCAAAACATTTTATTTGTTTAAAGCAGTTGCTTGCCCTGTGTCCTTGCAAGTTATTGGATATTTATGACATTTTTGGGAATGTTATCAAATGAACTTTAACAATAATTTAATAGATCTTTTTGAATTGGAGATAACTCCCAGTGTCAGTTACGAACTTGTGTACATTATTTATGCCTCCCTTTTTGGCTATTTGGTGGACACAGGGTATAGAAAGTAAGAGCTGCTTGCAGCCAAAAGTTACCACAAACGGTAAAGTTGCAAAGAGCCGCTGCCAAAAGTTGCAAAAGTGCAGTTTCTTTGTTACCTTGCTGCCTGGTTGCTGTCTCCAACGGACGCAAGAGTCGTTGGCCAATGAATGAGATTTTTTGCTGCAAGTTTCTTTATTTTATTTTATTTTTATTTTTTTTGCTATTCCATATGTGTAGCGGCTGTAGCGGGAGAAGCTGTGGGCGTGGCAGCTGGCTAGCAATTAGAGCAGAACTGCATTAGACTAATCAAATGATGGAGCCGAGGCTGCAACTGGCATTCAGGCGACAGTCGACAGTCGACTGGCAACTGGCAACTGGCAACTGGCAACTGGCAACTGGCAACTGGCAACTGGACAATTGGTCACTTGTGGAGGACAAACGCATGAATGAGTCAGTGCATCGACGTTTTGCTAATTAGTCCCCTGAATCCTTTTAATACGATTACACGACGCGATTGAGCAGCTGACTTACAGACAAGCGCCCAGCCAGAGGGTGTGTCCTTTAGTGCAGTTGCCTGTGCTCGTGGTCAACTTTGTTTAATGAACCGCACATTAGTGCTGGGGAGTGGAGGGTACGCCATTAGTACTCTGACTTATTGGCAGCTCTTACTTAAGCGCCAGAAATTGCGATGTGGCACAAACTGTGCCGGTGAAGCACTTCCTTTCCCCCGCTCCGGATTTTAACACCTGGCTGCCAATGATTGCACAAAGTGTTGACTGCCACAACGAATAACTGCCTGCCACACTGGCTGACTGCCTGCCTCGTTGCAGTTCAATTGAATTTTAGTGCAAAAGTTTTTGCATTTACTACACGACCCTTCGCTCACCCCAAACCCCTTCTCATTCCCAATTCACATTGGCATTGATTTGTTTTTATTTGAGTGAGTGTGTGTGTGTGTGTGTGTTATTTTTTATTTTGCGATCCGACAAGCTATCCAAAATTGCCAGCACGCCCAGTTTGTATACCTTCGTCGATTACTGGAGCTGGTTGTAATTTGCTTAATGTGCATTTTCTTTGGCTTTTCACCAATTACATAAATTATAAATTTTTGGATCACTTTTTTCATTCTTTTGGTTCTTTTGCCCATGTCAATTGACTTTAAGTAGCTGTATAGCTTTGAAGTAAACGTGTCTGAGATATGGGCATAAAAAAGGCGATTCAATTGCAAATCGCTGGTCATTAACAACCATAATAAAAAAACGTTAAAAGAAAAAACACAGCAGTTGGAACTGGAAACTTAGGAGTTCAACTACTCAAGCGCCTTGGAATGTGAAATGGAGCACAATTAAGCACACACACAAAAGGAGAAAGGAGACTAGGAGCAAGTGTTCGTCCTCGGCACACAGGACACGCACATTGCCAGCGTACAGCAATTGTAGCAGAAAGTGCAACAGAATTAGAGCAGAAATTACGCTTACGACTGTGACCGTATAAACGCTTGCTCTTCTTGCTTCGATTATTGCTGCTATTTGGAATACCCCTTGAAATATGTTTGATGAGCAGTTTGTGGATGCCACAAATGGCAAGCTTTGCAAATGGTCTGTTGCAATATTTGTATTGTTGCTTAATATCTATACAAAACCGGCAAAAAACTGTACTTGTTGAATACGTTTTATTACTGTTTTTTATCAAACAACAACTGCAGCTAGCAAAAAGAAGACCAAAAAATTTATGAACACTTCTAGCTGGGCTTTGGATTTAGTCTGCCAACAGTTTCTGTAAATTGAGAAGCATCCAATTTTCAGTAACCCCTCGGGCCAACTTACCAAATATAATACGACTAATTCAAACAGTTTAAGCTGAAAAGTAGTTTGATTCCATAAATTTAAACCTTCCTGGAATCAAAAAAAAATCAATTAGCTAAAAGCAGAGCAAGGAAAACGATTTCATTTTGTGTATTACATTTTTACCATACAATTTTAAGCCACCAAATTATATGATGGGTATTTCATAGTTGCATATTGACTTTAGTATATTTCGGTTAGTCGCTCAGAGCGAGTCACATTTTGGTTTGTGCATGTAATCAATACCGATTGTTATGGTTGTGGCTGCTGAGGCTCATGAATGCCCGAGTATGGCATAGTACAAAGCCAGAGGCTCTCACTGTCCTTATGTCTCGGTGGTCAGCTTAAATTGCAATTGCAGAATGTGAACCAGAAGCAGAGGGCGCGCCATTTACTGATTTGTGTTTGGCTTAATTGAGATGAAGGCCACATTTCACGGCATCGTCGCTTCTATTCCAAACAATCTAATTGCAGCTAAATTTAAGCCAGTTCAACATTTCCCAAATATGTTTGAGCAAACTAACTCATTTATTTATATGGATATGAGCAGGGAAGTTCTTTTCTGCTCTCTTCATTGCAAATTTCTTAAATGCAGTTATCTCCAAATTATCAAGAGCAAAATGCGCATACAAAAAAAAAAAAGCTCAACAACAAAGAATTTCTTTGGTGTCTTCCTTTTGTGCGCTACAGAAACTTTAACTTCAACTATTACCATAAAACACTACAATGAGCTTCATAATAGTTGGTAGTTATTAACATAATTATTTTTGCCATGCACTAAGTTTGCTTTCATTCGTGTAGGGAAGGTAATATCGTTTGAAAAAACTATTAGTTAAATTACCAAAAGTTATTTTTCGTCTCTTCCAGTCAAAGTTTGAAATTAAGAGCAAAACTTTAATGATTGCGGTAATTCCCAGATAATACTTTGCGTATTAGTTAGTAAAAGATAATAAAACTATTGCAACAATGCTTACAGTTTTAAATGAATAATTTATTTTAGAATTGTGGCACTTACTTTTTCACTTAAAAGAATTTGAAAAGCTTTGCAGATGAACTAGATAACAATTTCCCTCTTTTAGCGCTCGTTAGCTAAGTTTCAAATCATAAAGCACAAACTACTTCGCTCAGCATTTTTCCGAGACTGGGTTAGTATCCTGGGTGAGCTTTCATATTTAGACCAAAAAGCTTAACAACCAATGAAGTAATTAAATGAACTGATCGAAAATTTATTAATTTCGCTTTAAACTTATGTCAGCAATAAGTAAATGCAAAATACGTATGTAAATGTATGTAGTTTGTTAGTAGTCCAATTGCATTACTTTTGAAAACCAATCAAGCAGCTTCATGTTGCAGTCATATAATTCGCAACTGCCAGTTGAGGTGCCGGTCTGTTCGGCAAGAAGGAAACTTTGAGATTGCACATCATCTTCATTTAGCGACGTCGATGGGCTGTCGTCATATATTTTATAAATATTAATTTAAGAATATATTTGAACTAAAGCACATACCTTAGCATCAAGTGCAGCAGCTGATGTACGACGCTGAAATCGTTCGAAAACTGAATTGAATTTGCTTCGCAAATTGCTTGCAGCATGCATTCATGGCCATTATATCCATGGCTATGATAGAAACATATTGATATCATCAGATCTAGGTGAGAATTTGTAACTTACCCGTTTAGCATGTGCTCAATATAAGCGTAAATTTGCCAACGCAACGGACTGGGTTTTTCCTGCATCTTACGAAACTCGGGCACGAATGGATTTTGACGGAATGCGCTTGCATCGTAGGGCAGAAAGAAACCTGCCTTCAGCACGCACCCGATGGTAAGAGATTCGTATTTTAGATCAGCTGGTATGCCAATACCGACAACAAACTGAGAAAGTATTACGATTACATTGAGCGGCGTTTTAGTTTAAGGAGTTCATTTACTTGATGTCTTGCTGGTGCTTGACGTGGAAAGAGAAGGAAGCGTTTGGATCGACTTCGCTTGTCCATTAGCTGTGCAGGCAGCACTAGAACTGAGAGTACCACAAATGAAATAAACCACTCAAAACGGCTCATATCGACAGACTAACTGACTGATTGACCAAATTGCGAATGAATTCCGAGTGCAATATAACTGGAGCGCAATTAACGGCACATTGTTGCTCCTAACAAACTAACCACCTATTTTCACACCCATCGAACTAGCCAATTGGCACTTTCAAATTGTAAGAGGCTTTTCGTAGATTTGCAGAATTTTCTCAGACTTCTTTAATGCATGAGCTTCAAGCTTCAACTTAGAAGAACACAATGCAAAAAGAAAATCGTTTATGTGATATTCAAACATATTTTGTAATGGTCGGCTAACAGGCCAATTGGTTTTGGGAATGGATATGCTAGCACCATCTGTCGGAGGAGAGAGACGAGCACTCCACGCCACCTGGCGGTCAAGACTAGATAGTATAGATTTGGTTGCGAGAAAAAAGAGAGGTTAAACGAGAGAGAGAGGAAAAACAAGAAGAACAAATAAATAACAATTCGGCGCATGCGCATGCGCATGAAAAATTGTTTATAAAATGCAAATCTACCTGAATATTTATATGTAAATAGTTATAAATAACATTGTAATAAATAGCATTAAATATAAGACGAGCAAACCAGGAAGAACAACAGAGAGAATAGACTAAAGACTGGCACGCAAGCACAGCTGATTGTCCACAACCCCTGAGGCATCAGTGATGCGCAATGCCGGCATCAGTGATGCTTATTCTGCCCATCAGTGATGCACGCAGCCAATAGAAAAAAATTACATCTGTAAGCATCAAGTAATTAAAATAATTGTAAATATAACACATATGTAATAGTATTTAGTGTAGATATTCTAAATGTATGTGCAATCATCAAATATATAGTAGTTTTCAGGCCGATTTGCTTTTTCGAGCGATAGGTCAAATTAAACATTGTTTTTTTTTTGTCTGTATTTGTTTAATTCCGGCACATATTTTGTAGGATAGTCGGGTGCTGTTACGCTTACAATATGAATACAAATTGTGCTGCTAAATATAAATGTAGTAAAAACGAATTTAAACAAGGCAATAAATGAAAATCGTTTTGGCAAAAATTGCGAATTGTGAAATGTGCCTGGCCAGTTTCTTAGCGCTTTTACGTGCAGTCTGGCTGAAAGTACAGGCATAAATTGGCATAGAAGTCTGAGGCGAGGCGTTGCTTAAAATGCTTTCAATTGGCACGTTTGGTTAACCATCTACTCTTAACTGGTTAATAGACGCTCAAAAACGTGTCAAGATTTATGCGTCCTCCCAGCGAAAGATGTTTGCTGAAGGGAGCCGGATTTTTATCTGCTAAAGCGCTGCTTAGATTTATAGATAACCCTTAAGCCACTGCCCAAGCGCCATAAATATTGCGCATATCTATAACTTGACTCGAGCTCATTAATAAACGTTTAGTGACTACGTAAATTGCACTGCCCACTAATTGATGGCCCAGGCTACAGGCTACAGGCTACGGACTGCAGACTCTTCTGATGCAAATAAATAACAGCACAGCACACGTACATACACTCAGAGAAAAAGTGAAAGTGAAATTTGGAAAACTCAAATTATTATTCAGAAGGTATATTTCTAGAAGCACCGGTTTTATCTGCCTAAAAATCAACTGTTTTTATTTACCTAATTACAGGCCAACATTTTTTAAATTGTAGAAAAATATTTCTTGGCTTTAGGATTATTTTAAATAGTAATAAACTCTTTTTAATGTTCCAAATATACAAAGGTTTGAAATAATTTATCAAATCAAATAATTCAATTCTAAAAAAGAGTTCTGAAATGTAAAAAAATTATTCATTAAAATTTTAAGAAATATTTTGTACGTATTTTTAGAAATTATTTCGAAATAAATTTAGAGCGAATTTCATTTAAGGTCGATCTTCATTTTGAGCCATCTGTTTTTCTGAGTGTAGTTGCATGCCTGCCACAGGACAAGTTTGCCTTGTGACCACCAATTGTGAGCGTGTGGTTGCAACCAAATGTAAGAAGCACGTACTTGCAGTGCCACAAGGTGCAAGACAAAAGACTACACAGAATAATAGAAGAAAAAAGGGAAACCCACGCAAGTTGGCCCACGTTTGGCCATAACGACCTATGACTATGTTCCCCTCGTTCCCCTCGTTCCCTTTCGATCCCTTCGCTTCAACTCACGCTGTGCACGTGAACATTTTCACGCTTTTCGCTCTGGACACAGCCGTGGAAAATGTGGGCGTGTCTGACAGCGGCTCTTCATAAATAAATATATACCACGGAATACTGCAGACTCCTCAGCAGAAGTGTTAAAAAGTAGAATGATCAAATCCAAAATACCCCGAACAAAAAATCTGAACAATTAGTTTTGTCTATCAATTGTTTTTGGCTTGGGAACCCGTTTTTTATCATTTAAATATGTTTTTTTTATCTAATTTCCGCGAAGGACATATTTAAATTGAAATTAGAAAAAAAGCTCAGCAAAAAATAAACATTTTTATAAAAGTGAATTCGATGAAATTAATAATAAATAAACATTAAATATTGATGTTTCGAATTGCACGATTAGTTTCCATAATTTTTGTTTATCTTATATAGAATATATATATTAAATATTATATATAATAAATAATAAGGGATATGATTACATAATGCTGGTGCATAGAAAGAAACTGACAAATTGAGAATTCATTTTCGTTATATATTTATGGATTTACCCATTCTGTTATATTGCTTTATATATTTATGGATGTACCCATTCTGTTATATGGCATTATATATTTATGGATATACCCATTTTGGTTGTGCCAATTTTTGCGATTGCGCCTTTCGAGCGTAAATGGAATTTTACACGCTTTCCGCCATTAAGCAGGAGCAGAGCCTGAACTGCGATCCAAACTACCTTTCATGCTGAAATGCTGAAATGAATGTTGCGCCTGAATTGTTGGCCAATTTTACGGAATGATGCGCTTACACCCCACCAAAGAACGGCAATTGCACCCTCGGGCATTTGTCATACCCAGCAAAAGAGTGGTAAAATGCAATCAGATAGATAGGCAGATAGGCAGATAGCTAAAACTATATATAGATAGATAGCGATTGTTCGAGTCATAAACTTGAAGCTATTGACAGACGACACGAATCGCGCTGAATGACTGAGCAGATGCAGCAAAAGCAATTGAAAAGCGTTTCACATGGGGGAAATTTTTGTTTGTTTTCGTTTTTCGGGGGAAAACAGCTACAAAATGTTTGCGATAAAAGCTATATAAAAATTGTGTTAATTGCCAAACAGTCATTCCAAATGCATCCATCTAATTGTCGAATGTCGACAATCGAGTGTGGAGTGTTGAGCGTGGAGTGTGGAGTGTTGAGTGTGGAGTGTATTGAATGACGATGGAGTGTTCATTTCTTAAGAAATGAACAACGCAAACGATTCATGGACATTTTACAAGCGCATCAATCTCACTGCTTTTGGCTAAGTGCTGATAGCTGATTTACCAGATATATATGTATATATGTACATATATATCTCCTACAAATTTAGTGGCTGAGTGTTGAGTGAGTGATGGGGCTGCTGGGATGCTGCCACTGCTCATGTCTCATCTCTTGATCAGTCAGCAAATTGGGCTCGTGTCGAGTGTCGTGCAACGCCAATAAATTCGATTAATATGCAAATTGCATGCAACTGGCCAAGTGGAGTGCGACCGGACAGGAGCAAGATTGTGGCAGTGATTATTTTTTAAAAACCGGGCCCAGCACCAAGCAAATTGGCCAACAGTTCTGCTCACTTGCTCACTTGGCCAGAAGTCGAGGCCAGCACTTGCTTTCAGGCTGGCCATGAGTCAGTGTCCAGTCAAGTGCTAATCTGGCTCTATTTACCAATTACAATCGACCATTTCAATCGTCAGCTAACGGCAAATGCAAAATGTATCTTTGTCTGTCCGCGGTGCCATTCCATATCTTATGATTATATGGCCAGCAGCGAGCGAGTTAGCCAGGCCGAAACGACGGCTTTCAGTTTCGGTTACCAGCTGGTGGTCGCCAATTCACTTGGTTCATTTCAAATCCATGTTTCATCTGTTAGTATATCTGATCTGAAAATTAAGTCTACTCGAGATAATTTTCCTACTTCCTTATTTCCAAGACCTAAAGAGGAACATCCTTAATCTGGCCAGTCTTAGACTTAGAATACTCACAGTGCATAAAAATCCCTAACCCGACAAAAATTCCAAAAATCGTGCAATCGTGCACAATAGATCTAGCTGGGCAACAGTGAATAATACCCCCAAAATAATAATATTATGATAGATTTGTTCAGTTTATCAATATGAAGCATTTCCCCTTAAAATGTATATAGATGACTCAGAGCTTGAGCATTCGTTGATAATGAATGAAACAACAACAATTCTTTTCAGACACACACTTTAAAATTGTATTAAGTAAAAGTGAACAAAGGAGAACAAGTACACACACACACACACACACACGTACACACGTACACACATACACATACAATGTATGAGCAACTTTCAGTGGTAGTAAAAATTAATTGTTAACTCTAAAATATTATTATAGTTGTTGCACATGTAAAGACGATGGCTCAATTGGAACAACTCCAGTTTAAAGCGAAGACCGAAGGCGGTGGGGCTTGAAGTATTTTGGTTTTGGCCAACCTACCAAAGTGTCCAAGTCTGCAAACAGAGATAGCGTTTCAGAAATCAGTTAATATAGTAAATAAATATATTTGTGTGCGGACTTACAACGACAAGGGCATAGGTGAGTCCAATGGCCGAACCGGCCATAACATCCGACCAGTGATGCTTGTAGTCGGAGATGCGGGTGAGCGCCGTATACCAGGCGAACATGAGCAGCAGGAACTGCAACAAGTGGCGCAGCATGCGTTGGCGCGACCACTGCATGCGACGCTGCAAATAGATCTAAGCAAAAATGTTAATTACTCAGTGGTTGAGTCAGTCTTAAAATTGCAGTTGAACACGCACCACCAAATAGATCATGGAGTAGCAGGCGAAACTTGCATGACCACTGGGAAACGACAATCGCACATCCTTCAGCCGCTTGGCACTCATATTTAGTGCTGTGCAGGTGAAATCCTCAATGTAGCGATTCGCATTGATCGCATCACTGCAACTGGTGCCGTCGTGGAGCACAGGTTGACACAGCTGCAGGTGAGACAGGCTTTAGTTAAAAATAATAATTGGACGATTGTCTTTAGACTTACAGCAAAGAAATGTGGCCTGAGGCGTCCAATGGCATATTTAGCAATGTCCGTGGTTAGCTGCTCCAGGCCCAGGCCGAAGACAAAGGCGCCAATTTTGCGATAGCATTCGAGCAGCCACTGCGGCAACTCCATGTGGCACAGATAGTAGCCGCTGCCCTCCTGCTGGCAATGATAGTTGGCCTGATGCTTGTGCTTATCCTGCGCCCGGTAGAATTCAACCAGCAAAATCTGTGCAAAATCGACAAAATTAGGCAAACAACTTATTTGATTATTATAGGCATATAAACCATTACCATAGAGACGGGCAACGCTGCACACATCAGATACAGCATCCAGCTGCGAATGGTAGACTCTTTGTAGGGATGCTTTAGCGAGAGATCACTGCAGAAGAAGCCGCGCTTGTGGGGCTCCGACC
Organism: Drosophila nr. perissopoda 5 BK-2023a; assembly: GCA_035044105.1. NCBI lineage: Eukaryota > Metazoa > Arthropoda > Insecta > Diptera > Drosophilidae > Drosophila > Drosophila nr. perissopoda 5 BK-2023a. Next base: position 528,396 of record JAWNMK010000231.1, read on the forward strand.
ACAGCGAAAAACCCAGCATGGTCAAACCAACTGTAAGAAATGCATTTGCATATTTAATTATTGTATATACATATATATATATAGTTGTGCATTTTATATAAGAGCAAAATATCTATCATAATCATTATCATAGGCATTGGTGTCAGATTCAGTGCCTCAGCGCAACAAGGTCTGCTGTTGATGTTGATGATGCCCCAATGAGACCTGGATAAACAAGCCGAGCCACCGCCAGTTTCAGTTCCAAATCAAAATCAAGCTGATAAATGATGTTGTTGTTGCTGTCGCTGTTGTTGTTGTTGCTGTTGTTGTTGTTGTTGCTGTTTTTGATTGTTGACTGTTGATTGTTTTCACAATGCTGCTGCTGCTGCTGCTCGCACAGTAATAAATTCACCCCACAAACATTTGCGTAAATTAAGTTAAATATATAAATCAGACAACACTCGATGGGCGAAGGTATTTTGTATTTGGTCGATGATTGAGGCCACAAATGGTGGTCAGTGGTCATTCTGGTGTGTTGCAAGCACTTCTGTATCACTTTGGGTATCCATCCTCTGCTGGCCAGCTGCTAATCAGGCCCCCCCATAAACACCAGCAAAAATGCTTATTCATTATGACAAAAAAGATGCCAACGCTGTTGGAAACATTTTTCCACAATTCCATTTAATAATAAAATAAATATACAAAATGAACGCGATTCGCTCACGGTTAAATTAACCAGGTTGATATGAAGAAGTGGCGCCGACCTGCTGCCTGATAATAGTATAGATATAGATAGTTCTGACTCGATAAACTTGCTTAAGACACATATTTGGGGCACGATGTGCACCAAGAAAAATGACAACTTGAGTGATTAAATAAAATACTTTAGTTCTCTATAATTTCATGGCATAGTTTGAAAATCAGACTTCAATTGTTCAAAGTGGATAAAAGATCGCAAAACCAAAATTAAATTATTGTAGAAAATAAGTGTGCAAAAGTGGATCTTCCCTAATATCCCTAAAATAGACATAAAATTATTATACTTTTTGTGTCTGGGGTAACCTTAATATTCAGAGAGTTTTTTTCCAAGTATTTTTTTATGAATTGTTATTTCTATTTTTGAAAATGTATTTCTTAACAATAGAAAATATTTCAGCAAAAGAGCAAAATAGTTTTTCTAACTTTTTTCTATCGATATTTAGAAATTATTTCTTAGTCTTTTTCTTTTAAGATTTTTAATTGCTATTTTATTAATTTTAGAGTGTTTTTTATTAACTGTATATATAAAAAGTAGTGCAACACTCACCGCAGCTTAGCAGGCTCAGGTCGATTAGGATGCGTCCAAAGATGTGAGCAGTGCCCCGATTGCGTTGCTGGGCGACACTCGCTGCTGTTGCAACAACTCCCCCAACAAACGGTGGCAGCTGTAAATCAACTTTAACATTGTTGCCAATGTTGTTGTTATTGTTGTGATGATGATGCTGTTGTTGTGGATGATGCTGTTGATGATGCTGTTGTTGATGGTGTTGCTGGTGTTGCTGGTGTTGTTGCGTTGCGGCAATGATGCTCGCTGCTGTTGGCGATGAAGGCTCCTCGCTGCTACTGCTTTGACTTTCGAATCGTTGCAACGGCGTCGTATCGCAGACACTTGCAGGACGCAAGCTGCTCATGTTTGCGGCAATTATAAGCGGGTGTGTGTGTGTGTGTGTGTGGGTGTGTGTGGGCTGCTCTTATTGCACCTTGCGAGTCTCGTGTGTGGGCATTTTATTTTGTTTATTTTGTTTTTTTTTTTTTTTTTGTTGTTATCAGCAGAAGCACAAATATTTGAAGTGCACGTTGGTAAATAATAAATAAGGCAAAGTGGCGAGTATTTAGGCAGACGCTAATGGAATCGGAAAGAACTGGTCGATTTGCTTTGGCTCCGATGGGTAACGAAAGTCATTTACAAAGTTGCCTTTTTTTTGGTGAGTGATAAGCGTTGTTGGTGGGCAGCAATCGTTAAATTAAAGTAAACAATAAAATGGAAATTGCGCAATTGAGTTGTCGAATTTGTTGGCATTTACTGCTGGCGATGCATAAATTAAATGCTTGAATTTGTCTTCAATATTTGCAATTGTATTGCTTTCATTCGCATTTCTACTTTTACGCAGAGGTTGCTTAGATAGCCATAATTATTGTTTATTTCGTTATTATTCCATTTTTTTTACACACACATGCGTACACACACATGTATTTACATATACATGAATTTTCACTTGCGATCCGCTACTTTTTACGCGCTATTCTTTCGCATGCGCAGCGTTCTGAATGCGCGCAAATAAAATTGAAGCTCCGCCTGAATACTACAACGACCTCAACGCTCGACAGAACACGAAGAACTGAGCGCAGCAACCACCATCAGTAAGTGTCCAAGTACCAATGAAGGCCTGCACTGCTGAGAGTGCAAGAGAGCCGAAAGCACGCGTGCTCTCTCGTTCTCTGCTTCGTATAATCTCCTTTGATGCACATTGGAGCGCTGTTAGTAAACACTCTGTAATGTAAATCACACTAAATAAGCTGTATATTTAATTTTATTCAGTTTATCCCCAGAAGATATTATTGATGACTTTTGTAATTAATACACAATCTTTTGCAATTCGACAAATTATTTTTTCTGTCGAAATATATATAATTACACGAGCCCGATGACTGACCTCATTACTGCCTCAATTCACAGTAGTTCCGAAAACATTTCTTATCTAAGCTTAAAATATGACTTATCTGAACACGAAGCGAGTCCCGTTCTATTCTTCTCACACGAAGTATGCAATGAGAGCGCATATTATGGTTTTGCTATCTCTCTGCGTGTGCCAAACACACAAAACAAACACAAAAGGCTTGTCTGTCTCTGTCTTTGTATTTAGTACAATTCGCTCAGCGGACGTGTTCGGTTGCCCGTCTGCTTTAATGACGGAAGTGCGTTACGCTGCGCTGCGGCAAATGCCTTGAATTTTCCGTAATTGTTTATGCACAAGAGAAATAAATTGTTTTTAGTGACGCCAATAAGAAAAAACCAGCAAAGTGGCTGAGAAAATTTGGCATCTGGTTCTCGCAACGGGAAAAACATTGAAAACCCATTAAAATATTCAAACGTAATATGGTTTTTTTTATATACAATCAATGTTATGTGTATGTGTTAGTAGATTAAAAAAAATGTGGAAAGTAAAATATATAAAAAATCAGATAGCGAAACATATGTGTGTGAAAAGCTGAAATGGATGTCAATGTAAACATACAACAGAAATTGGTAAACAGGGAATTTTAAACCACAAATGAGTGTGAGATAGAGATAGATATAGAGATGGGCGGAAAAATAACAACAGTTGCCTACTCCCACAAGGAGTGAGTGCTTCAGTTGCTATATTTGCTATCTCGTAAAATAGCCTTAACGTAAAATCGATATTCGCAGCGCAGAATGTTTACATTGAACTTGTTGTCTGTGTGCAAGTGGCTGGGTGTCTGTTTGCCAGGTTCAAGGCCGTCTTTTTTTTTGGCAGGATGTGCGTAGCAAACTCATAAAATATTGACGAATTGCCAATTTTTTTATTTAATCTTTTTTATTTTTCTAATCGTACTTTGTTCTATTTGCACAATAAGCCCTTATCACGAAACGTTTAATTATTTCGGTTCATGGTGATTATACCTTGATAAATTTTGATAAGCCATTCAGTTAGTCACGGAATAATAACCATAAACAAGATTTGTAACTGGAGAGATTAAGAGTAAGACAATTTGTGTAATATTAACGAACAGTTTAGTAAAGTGTACATAAGTAACTTGGTGGAAAAACGTTCCCTAAATTAGCTTCCCACTCTCACTTGCAAAACCAACCAGAAGCGTCGTCTTAGATTTCAATGTCAGGCGCGTGTGAATGCCGCAACAAGCATGAATTTAATACCCATCATTTACATATTAAGTAAACAAGCTTTTTACAAACACACACACACACACATATACCCACATACATGCATAGGTAGGTACAACGACCGCACATGGACGACGACGTCAGCGTCGTTGGTGTCATTTTGCCTTCCGCCAGCAGCAGCGAAGTCAACGTCGTCAATAAGTCTGCAAGTAATTCTGGGCACTGCCTTTTGATCAGCACCGATTTACAGTTGCAGTGTGGCCGTGAAATGTTCAATGTTCCAGTCAAAATGTAAAATAGCTGTCGCCTTTTTCCATTCATGTAGAGCTTCTGTTATAATATCTTATGTTAAATATTTACATTTTATTTGCTGTAATTTATGAGCAATTACATTTTTGTTCATTTCAACAGGCAGATTGTTTGACCTTATTTCACAGCATGCGCCACTTCAGCATGACATTTGAATGCTAAGGCAAGGAAAGCGAGAGCGGGTGGGGGATTGTTGAGAGCAAGATAATCGCATCTTGCTTGTCACTCTGTATTAATTTACTGCCAAATGTGAATAACATTTGCGTAACGCACTTTAACGCTTGATTAACAGTTTCCAGATAGCTGTTAACCTGTTCACGATTTCTTTGTTTATTAAACAATTAAAAATAAGTGCTGAAATTGCACTCTTGGTCATTTAGATGAGAATCTTAAAATTGTTTCGTATTTAATTAAGAAGCTGTTTTGATCATTAAGACAAATACTAAATACTCCCCTCATTGAATGGAAAGCAGACGAACCAACCAGAAATAAACTTCATTATGCTATCTATAAATAGATTCTGCTTGCTGTGACGAACAAGTAGCTGAACTGAGCGATTGGAAACTGACAACCGACTGCAATTCCATTCGCGATGGCTTCCAGCCGAATTGAGCTTGTTTCTTTGTCCGCTGGAATGCCAAACAATGGCTATGCAGTTGCTGCTTTACAGGTTGCAAGCTGCTTATTACAACGCCCCATTTATGGGCAAGCCTTAACAGGGTTGAACAAATTACAGTTGTTCTATCAAGCAAATTATTTTCAGAGCCCATTAAAATTAACTCGATCCCAAATAAGAATCTCAAACCACTGGCTTGCTGCAAGCTTGTTGACCTGTGAGCAGCAATTGACTCACGAATCACGACTCACGTTGAATCCTGTACATGTTTCTTTCCAATTGGAAAAATAAAGTGCATACACGCAAGCTAGATGAAGCGCAACCGGTTCACTGCTCCGCAGCTGAACACAATGTCTTTTGTTTAGTTCCATTTCACACGTTGCAACCGTTATCGAATATTATTTTTCGTTTATTAAATAATAAAATTAATGATTGCTACAAAATACTGCCAAATTAAATCAATGAATATATCAAAGAATTGCAATTATTAATTATTTTTGTTTTACTACGAGTACTTAGCGTCGAAATTTTTAATTTTACTGCAGCTCCATCGCTACTTGCACTTTTTAAACTCTGACTTCGTCCCCTAAATGTCCATCAAGTCAAGAGCAAAGTAAAATAACGAGAAATACATTTAAGGGTAATTTATATGGTATCTCATAGATGTTGAGGACTCTGCTCATACTTGAATGAACAGATTCGCGCGTAATACCATTCCGAAACATAACAATGAATGAATCACAGCATGCTTACTTTCGTCACGCTTATCCTTTTTTTTTGTCTTTTTTAATGAAACCGTTGCCTTAGTCATGCATGTATACGTACGTATGACGCTGCTTAATCCCACAATTCTTTTGTAAATTATTATCTTTTCTACCCTCTTTTTGCAGAAATGACGTATTTAAAACGTTAACATTTTTACCTGAAGCACAAAAGAGGAGCAATCTGTGCTGTGCTCTGCTGCCTGCAACGCTTCTGTCAAAGCTTAAGCACAAGTTCACTGTCAAGTGAAGAGACAGCGCAAAGCTTTTGTAAGCTTTTTCCATCGTTTTAACTCACAGAAAAGCACAAAAACTACTTGGAAATGAGTAACGAATCGTCAGCGAGCGAGACAACACCGCTGCGTCGGCCGGATAGTCAATTGAGTGCAGTTTCAAGCGCAAACGTGGCCAGTGGCAGCAGCTACAAAAACTACAACAACAACAGCAATAACCAAAACGCTGCTCCACCTGCACAAATAACATTGACTATTCCCGGCACCAGCAACGACAACAACCACTCCACCAAAAGCATTGAAGAACGTTTGCAAAGCAACTCACATCAACAACAACGCATAACAAATATGGACACAAACAAGCGAATTTTATGTCGAGTGGGACTCGATATTTTGATTTTGCTGTGCGGTGAGTGTTGCCACAACCTAAAATTATATGTATTTGTCAACATGTGCACACTTTAATGTGTAAATTGGATATGTTTACCGCAATATTTGTATTTGTTATCGCATTGTTTGTTTTTTTGTTTTTGTGTATTTCGTTTTATGCAATTTTCGGCATCTGTATATGTGCACTGGCCTTGCTCAGCAGAGCTTTTTTCTCTTTGATACACAGGCACACACGAATATATATATACACACTGTTGCGCTCTATTATTGGTGATTTTAAACAGCTGAGAGAGCCACATTGCATTCTTTGAGTTAGCAATCAGAAATCAAAACAAATCTGGCGGGAATTTGATTAGCAGTGCTGTTAAACTTAATTACATTTTATAGTTTTACAGTGTCAATGTAAAATGTGTCACTAGCAGTAGCAGTGCTGTTAATGTTAATTGCATTTCAAATGTAAAATTAGTCACCAGCAATTTACGCTTTTGTGTCTTTTGTTATATTAGCGTAGCATAGATGCAAAAATGTATCACCCAAAAGGGATGCGAGAATTCCGGTTAGTTTGGATAAAAGCTTAATGCATAACAGCATTTTTACTTTTGAGAAAGTTATGTTATTTGCTTATATTATTGTCGCCAATTGAAAGCTTCAAAAAATGGGCACAACACCTGATAGTATTTCAGGTAAACACGAACGATGTCGCCATTGTTACGAGTTTCGACCTCAAGCTTAATTTACAGCTGTGTGTTTACCTTTTTTGTACAGTCGATATGTGTTGAATTGCAATGCAATATTTACGTAAGTGGACAAATACTTCAATACACTCATACAGGTTATTTGACTTGGGTAAAAAACAAATCTAATAAAAAAATACAAAAAACCAACATTATTTATACTGTAGAATCATTTTTGTGGATCATGTTGACTCAGTTGACTCATTCAACCTGTGGTTAAGCCGTTATTTGTGATTAAGCACCAGAAGGTGCATGTGTGAACAGAATCCAAAGAAACATACAGGAAAAAAAAATAACATGGCGCAAATCATGAATGAATCAGTTTTGCGGTAGCTTATCTATTTGCCAATTAAACGGAAACCAGTCAACCAAACGCTCGCAACATTTATCAGTCTGTCTGCAATAAGCAGTGCTAAGATAGCCAATAAAAAGTGATGGGAATTTACACGCAATGTACAAAATAGCTATCTAATCATACAAACTTTGTCATTCTCCCTCTATAATTGTGTCCATAAATAAAAGGCCCTGACATTAAAAAATAAAATAAATAAAACGAAAAAACAAAACTTTCGACCCCAGCTGCACACTTAATCAAATATGTAAAAACACAAATAGTTCCACCCAAATTAATTCCAATTAGTTGTAACGTTATACCAATATATGTATATATATATATATATGTTGGAATCGTAGACTCATTCCAAAGCAGATTCCAATGCCTTTTAGGAGCAAGTATTCAGCACCTTTTAAGATTGTCTGCTCTGATCTGATTCTGATCTGATGGACTCTATTCTGTGTGTCTGTCGCCGACTAATTTGGGCGTAAATTAGTTTTGACGCAAGTCGCTGATAAAGTGATGAGTCCAAAAGCATGCGCTGCCTTTTCGAGTATTTAAATAACGCATTTTGGGTGTGTTCGACTTCAGACTGCGACTTGACTGAAAATAAACTAGTATTGTCGCCGCTTGACGTTAATTGAATGCGAACGAGCTACAGCACAATTGAGAAACGACTTATTTCAACTTTTCGGTGGGCTTCTGTGAAGTCATTAAACTCATAGAAGAGTGAGAGAGGGAGAGAAAAACTGCACGCACTCCAATAATTTATAGTGCGTGAGTCTGAGTAGTGTAGGTGGAGTGGAGGGGAGTGGAAAACAAAAAAAGAAAACCAAGTAGAAAGAAAAATATTTATGCTACGCATTTCGTTTTTGTTGCCATGGTCATGAAGGCGATCACTATTCCAATTCATGTTTTTGTTTATTTTCTACAAAAAAAAAAGGAGCCAGCAGACAAGAACAAAAATAAATAATATCAAACACGTCGAACAGATAGAAACAGTGTCGATGACTGCGGTGATTTGCCCTGATATGATACAGAGGCTGTTTTCATTCTCATCTTTAGGTATAACTATTACAAAGACTTAATTGCCGAAGGTATATACATATATATAGATGATGATATGTAAATCGATAAACAATAAATGCATTCAAAGCTTCCCCTTATCTTAACTCGATGTTTAAGTCGATTAAACATATTTAAGATACTTAGGTCGAGCTGGACTGGACTACTATTAGTCTAGGGTATATCTTTTCTATATCATTCTTGCTTAGTTTCTTACTCATTTGAAGTGTCCATAAGTGTATTTCATTCAGTATTAAAATCAAATTTATAATGGATTAACTTTCTTGACTACTGACTAGTATGACTAGTTTTTCTTATCAGCAAATTTGATGAGAACTTCAATCAAAGGCATTCAATGCTTAAGCCTAACAACTGATTGGGTTATCTTTTGTCTCCATCATTCTTGGTTAATTTATTATGCTTTTTAAGTTGTTTATGACTGTAGTTGAAACAAATTTAATAACTAAAATCAGCACAGGTAGATTGTTGTTAAACTTCTTAACTATTGTCTGCATTATTCTTGTTTAATGTTTGATTTTTTTCTCATACCATATTGTGCTCTATTTTGCTAGGCGAAACCAGTCTGGGATTTGCTTTTTATGGTCAATAATCTTCAACTCAGTTGACGACGTTTGTGGCACACAAAGGCGTTGCATGTAGGGCGCTACCTGGTTGACACCGACACCTTTGCCAGCTCTCCCTACTTCTCTGGAAATTCCTGGCAATTGTTGCACATGTGCAATTAATGTGTCGCCTCCCAGACACTGATTTTGAGTTGTGAAGCGTAAAATGCTTAGATCCCTGAGCCTTGTCGTCAGTTGATAAATGAGAATTTTCTCCGTCTCGCTGATCCATCAATTTGTGGACTGTCAGTCATCCTTGGGCTGGAGTCTGCAGTCTGCAGTCGGCAGTCTGCTGTCAATTGACCAGAGGTTGGCCAGAGTGCAAATCTTTTGGCATTAATTGTCTTTAATTAAACTTCCGTCTTGTTTAATTAGCGCTGCTAGAATTCAACTGCCAGACAGAGAGACGGTCATTTGCAGCCTCTGCTGCAAATGAGATGAGATTTTTAATGCCAGCATTAAGAAATAGTTGCATTTATTGTTGCACGATAAGCGAGTGAGAGGTAATGCTTCTAAAGTGCCGCCCAATGTTGTTTGTGTGGCCCACAAAACGCTTTGTAAATGTTGCCGCAACTTGTTTGGCGCTCGGCTCAAAAGAGTGCGTCGTACTTAAGTACACAACAGCATCACAGAGATTTAGATACACAGATACCGCTTGCAGTTGCACATATAAATATATACAGATAGAGAGAGAGACAGAGATAAGTAAAGAATGTAATATGTGGCATAGACCGGTGGCAGCAGCGCGGCTCCCTTTTTGTCTTAAGTTGAGCAGGGGCCAAGTGTGCTCCAGAACGGCAGTTACCTCTTTGTGTTTATCAAACAAATTGTGTACAATTTTTTGTATTGTCGGCAGACTGTGATTTAAGCATTATTGAAATGGACTTGACACCAAATGGGGCGCAAAGCACTCTCAAAAATAATAATATTAAAATGCGACTGCTGCTTTTTTTTCTGTGTTCATTTAGTTGAACTTGCTGTGACACGATTTGGCGTTTGCCACTAAACGAAGCACTTCCGCCGCAGGTTGTGCATCGTTGGATAGCATGCCCCCACTCGCACTCCCTCACCCTCCCCTTCCCTCACCTACTTGCTACTTGCTACATCTGTGTGCATTATTGTTTTGAGAATTTTAATCGAGTTATGCTTGGTTAGAATTTCCCTCACTTAATACTTGTTGCACACATTTACGATCAGATTATAACTGCCACATACTCTCGTTTTCGTGCCGCAAAGTCGTAAAATCTATAGAGGAGCTACCGTATTGTGGCAGGATTAGCCGCCCTCATACAATGGCCACTTGCTGTTCGTAATATGACTCTAATCTGGCAACAATACTCGATGCCCATGGAATAGCTTTCCCAGCGGAGATCGTTAAAAATCTAGACAATTGTCGCTACAATTTTGTTTCTGTTCTTTTTGTTTAGAGATCGAACCTGTTTTTTGGTGCAGCTGCCCTGTCTACTTTCCCCTCATCTTAGGTCTGTGCACCTTTGTCGCGCCCCGATCTCTGATTGCCTTGCTCAACATGAGTCCCTTTCTATTGTGAAATGAATCTGCGACAGACGCAGCAGCATCAAGACTCGCCTGCCTCAAGTGTTGCAACATTGCGCACAATCGTCGCCATTGAGGACTTTCGTTGCTCCATATATATTTATATATATATATATATCACTTAAGCCTATAGTAATTATACTTAGAGCAGATACTCTCGGAAGAAGCACATAAATGTGCCCAGCGGAAATGGTGAAGAAATTGTATTACACACACAAATAAAGAAAGAAATAATTTGTACAAATGAAAACTATAAAGTTTTTCTGGTTTTAGAAATAATTTTTCAATTCTAAATATAAAAAATAGATATGAAAAATAAAACAAGAACCAAGAAATAATTTCTTAAAGTTCAATTGGCGCTTTCCCAATTTTCAGAAATATTTTCTATTATGAAGAAATATATTTAGAAAAACATGTTTCTAATAATAATAATAATACATAAATGTTGTGCTAATATAAATGTGTTGTGTTGTGTGCACTCACTTTTCGAACAGCCCTCGCAATTCGTGATGCGTCAAGGCCTCTGGCTTTCTAATTTTAATTTAGGCTCGTCGACCTCTTTGGCAGGTAATACGCGCAATTGCCATGGCAATTAGGGAAGCTATAACCATAACTGTAACTGCAACTGTAACTCAAATTTGTAACTCTAATTGTTGCAAGTGCTGCGTTGCATTAATGCACATTTAATTGAATACTTCTGCTGCATGTAATGAGGGTGGATTATAATTAGCACTGCACTCGTTTTGAAAACAAACATATTTCAAGTGTCAACTGCAGCGACTTTGTGATGGATGTGTTGCACGCTGCTGCGCTGAACCTTTGATCAATCAATCAATCAATCAACCAATCAATCAATCAGTGTGTGAGTGTGCATACTGACCATTTGTCTGGCTGCGTCATTTGTATGCCACGAAAGTTATTATTAATGGTATGTTGTGCTGCATTTTTAATTTAAAACAGTGCGTGAGTATCTTGTTGAAAGGTTGAAGATATTTAACTCCCCCTCCCCTCCACACGAGTCTCTTCCTGCTGATTGCCCCCTCTGCGCTGTTTGCAGCTGTTGTGCCCAAAAATAGTTGTAGGCATTTTTAACGAGCGTCGTCGTCTCGTTGTCTCGTTGTCTCCCCCTGTATATGTATATGCCCCATGTGTCGCCCAAGAAGTCGAGTAGTAATCTTATCAATAGCTTAGACATATCGTAAGTCAACAGTGTCAGTCTTACGAAAATATATTCTTCATAAGAGCGGGAGAGACACACGATCGATAATGCCATTTAATACTCGACACAAGTCCCAATGACCTACTAAAGAAAATATTGATAAATCATTGCCGCCTTTGCTTTCGTAATTGATCGATCTAAAATTGTTTTCCTTTTAATTTTCAGTTGGCTTTCCCATACTATTATTTACTTTGCTTGGTGATTCCTATAAACGTGGCTTCTTTTGTGACGATGAGTCGCTGAAGCATCCATTCAAGGATTCCACAGTGAAGAACTGGATGCTCTACTTCATTGGGCTGGTGATACCAGTGAGCGTGGTAAGTTTATGGGCATTTTTGGGCAAACAATGGAATTGAATCGAAATGAATTGAAAAAATGAATATATAAATGAATTTAATTGCCGATTGTTCGCTGCGGGCTGGAGGAGCACTTGGCACTGCTCCAAAGTGGCTCTGGCCACCCATGTAAAATGTGTCAAGCATATGTCAGTTGTTGCTGTTGCTGTTGCACAATCATTTCAAGTTCACAATTGCCAACAGCTCTTTAATGTGCTCCAGTTTGAGGCTGTTGCAACACATCAGCAGCAGCAGCAGCAGCAGTAGTGGGAGATATGGCATCTGGCCGCATGCTGCACATTTAACTGGAGCAACATGTGTCTGCTCTATAAAACTATAGCCCTTATTCATAAAAGGCCCATAATAAAACTAGATTTACAAGTAAACCCAGAAAATGGGCAAATGTAAATATTTGCATACCTAAGTGCCTATTTGTGGTTAAACAATTTTCCAGGAGGTGCTAAAAGGAAAAACAAATCGACAATTGATAAAATTCAAACGAATTTCCTTGGCTCTTTCACAGATCCTGATCGTGGAAATTATGCGCTCGCGAGAGGCCAGTGCCAATGGATCGGCCACGCTTCGCAGGTATATCTTTATGGATTATGAAATACCCGACTGGATGATCGAGTGTTATAAGAAAATTGGCATTTTTGTGTTTGGCGCCGCCGTCAGTCAACTGACCACGGATGTGGCCAAGTATTCAATTGGTCGCCTGCGTCCACATTTCTTTGAGGTAAGTTTGACAATCGATCAACAATTAACCAAGTCGAGTTGCCAATTAATTTTAATGCGCAACATGTGCAACATGACAAAAATGACAACGCCACACAGGCAGTGTGTGTGTGTGTTGCCACAGCATAAAGCCTATAAATACATAAGTGGCGACTTCAATGCCACTTTCGCAATGGTTGCTTGCCACTTCAAATGACAATTTTTATTTATATTTACACATGTTTATTTAAAGCGTTTTCAGCTGCGAGTTGAGAGCGAGGGCAGGAATGAGGATCGAGGAATGTGGACTAAAAAACTGCAAAAATTTAAAACAAGAGTTTAAAAAATAACAATTTAAAATTTAATAAAAAAAATGCTGCAAAATGTGTTGCAATCAGATCAAAAATAGAAGAAGAGTTGGGCAAATCTCTGAAGTAAGATAAATATAGCTAGAGTTAAGCACAGTTTCCCAGTGGGTCTACTGGGAATAGAAAACATAAGTTAACTATTAGCAACACATGTTGTATGATTTATATATTTGCAACTTTTCGGGGGGAAATGAGAGATAAATGAGATTGAGGGGAAATTGCTGAGCTTGTTGAGTGCCCCCCATCTGTCAGCCAGCACAGAGACGCCCTATTATTTAGTGAAGTGCAGCAACAGTGCTGCAAAATTGAGCATAAAATGCGCAGCAGCTGTTTTTTTTTTATTATGTTAAATGTGGCGCACATGTTGCAAATAACAATGGGGGGGCAACTCCACTGACTGAGACTGACACTAAGCGGATTAAGTTTAACGTGTTTTCCATCAAGTTTTAATAAGTCAATTGCCATTACACAGGTGTGCCAGCCGGTCATGGCCGATGGCTCGAACTGTGACGATGTGCTAAATGCCGGCAAGTACATAACGGACTTCACATGCCGAGGCGTTGGCTCAACGGCGCGTATGTTGAGAGAGGTGCGCCTCTCGTTTCCCAGCGGACACTCCAGCTTCACCTTCTACACCATGGTCTATGTGGCGGTAAGTTTGCTTTTATTGTTGCCGCCTCTGTTTGTTTATTTCTTGCTCATTCTTCTTCACTTGCAGCTCTATTTGCAAGTGCGCATGATATGGCGTGGCTCGCAGCTGTTGCGTCACTTTCTGCAGTTCCTGTTCATCATGATTGCCTGGTATACGGCGCTGAGTCGTGTCTCGGACTACAAGCATCATTGGTCGGATGTGCTGGCCGGTTCGACCATTGGTGCCGTCACTGCTCTAACCGTGGTAAGTTATACCAAGTTGAACCTATTTCCCCCCCGCATGTCACTTTTTTTTTTGGATTTTCTTGTCACTCTTACACTCAATTCACACACGTATCAATGATCATCTTTTTTTAGTGCTACTGTTTGCCCGAAGCTTTGTTCAACTTGCAAACAGCTTGTTGGCCCAGCAAAGAAGGCAAGAAGGCACAGTGACTTCTCGGCGCCCAGAAGCAGTAACTAGCAGTGATAGAGATTTTTTCTACTCAATTATTGCTTGATCATTGTAAAAACCGGAAAATTGTGCGATTAAAGTAACATCGATTAAAGTGACATCCACAACATTGGCGTTTCCTGTAAGACGTCAGATGTGCCGCTTTTGCTTCGAAAAAAAACTATGAAAACCATGCTTTGTTCTCTACTTGAATTTCTTAGTAAAAAGGCAAAAAACAATTGGTCTTAGTTTATTTTTACTTCATTTGTTTATTTCCACATACATACAAAATATAAAGTATGAATTTTATGTAGAATTTTTGGGCCCAAGTCAAAATGTTGATCTTGATAATCCTTACATTTTATCATTTACTTAAGTCCTTTCCTTGATGCTGTTTAGAAACACAATAAAATACCATACCATACTTTTAGGTGCTTACTTAAATTTACTTTACCTTAAATTTACTTTACTTTAAATCTAATTTATTACATATTTATTTAAAGCCCATTTGCAAATTCTTTATTTTCAGGCCAACTACGTATCGGACTTGTTCCCCAAAAGTCCAAGCACAAAGTCGTACATGCCCAGAAGTTCGCAGGATGTTAGCCGAACGCAATCATCGGTGGTGGTTACAGCAAATTAGCCAACAGCTGGCCGTTTTAGTATTCGTTTAGGAAACAAATTCCATAATTTATAAGCAAAACAGGGAGCTGTAAATTTGTATCCGTTGCGCATTGTCAAAAAAAAGCAAAGCTTTCGCTTGATTTTAGTTACATTTAAATTACTTTATTTAGACGCTATTTTATTTTATGTGAGTGTGTGTAATTTTGCAATGATTTTATGGATTTTGCACACGGACAACTTAATGTATTTAAGGGTAATATGATTCGTTCATTATAACTGATGACTATAATCACTGAAGTGACCTTAAGATTGTACAACATTTTACTTGCTACTTTGGATACATTTTGAATTGATTAGTATTATGCTAACTTGAGTCTTTAGTTCTCGATTAAGTAGCTACACGATAATCAATGTAAATGAAGTAGGAAAAAATTGTGTATTAAATAACGCATTTTACTTAAAATAAGCAAAAGCCGAGTTTTCTTTGAAAATTATCCGATTAACTTTTTGGTATTATTTAGACACAGCAACTTGTTGTCGATAGTTGAAGACGATGCTTACAAAATAATAGTATCGGCATTTATATATCGATATTCTAGTATATTCATCATATTTGCACATATCGATCGATTTTAACATTCCGAGTGAATCTGCACGCCTAAACAAAAACCGGCTTGTTCTTTTTTCTATAGAAAAAGGTAAATATTTTCTTAAATTAATGCGCTTACAGCCTTTGCAAACCAAAGGTGCATACTAAATGTAACCTTTGTTATTCTACGCTGGAGTTTTATCGATTTTTGTTCAAACCACTGGCATTTAACACATGACGTGTCACCAGCCTCAATAAAAATTCTGCTGTTTTTTTTAGGGGTACAGTATCAAAATGATTACCGACGTGCAATTGGCAATATTTTCTAATGTTTTGGGCGTATTCCTGTTCCTGCTTGTTGTTGCCTATCACTACATCAACGCCAACACGGGCAAGTAAGTATAATACTCGAAGACTCCACATATCAACGGCAGAAACAATTCAATTTATTTTCAATTTCACAGGTCGATCATCAAATCCAAATGATCCTTAAGGTTTCCACAAATCAATTAACACGACTAATATTGTAGAGCAACCACATTCGAGTAATAATAATAAAAATGGTAACTTAAAACTTAATCCATATCGTTAAGTGCATCTTTCATTGCCTGCACATCCTGCAAAGCTTTGCCAGTTCCACGTTCCATGCGTGTGCTGAAAGTCCTCTGTGTCCGATGGCCAAAACTGAAGGCCTTAATGTAAGGTAATTTGGACTCATTGGACAGCGGCACATTATTGTCCACATCCACATCCATGTCATTGGAATTCTTACTTTTGTGTTCTTTTCTGGTCTTTGCTTGATCGAAGCGATAGTTGGCCGGAAACTTGTGCACTGTGATGCAATGATCCTTACGCTCCTGGGGATTATTAAACTTCACGGCACACTCTTCGATGTAGCAGGAAAAGCAAGGTTTGTCGCCACGCTCCACGCTCGCCGCAAAATACAAATCATGCTGTTCGGTGATATGCAGATCCAGCAGATGTGCAGTCGGCATATAGCGACGACATTGGATGCAGCTGTAATCCTGGGCCTGTGTCGACTTTATGTTCACATTATTCTTTTTGTAAATGGAACTTTTTAGGTCTGTAGTAGCTTCATAGTCGACGAGCACACCAAGTTTCTTGAACGGCGGCAGATTTGCCGAAGTTGTAAGCAGATCTGTGGGCCTCACATAACCAGCGCTCATCCCAGCCAAAATTGTTTTTAATTGCTCTTTTGTGAGCGGCAAGCCGGGAAACGTTTCCACACTCATTTTGCACTAGCTCTTAAAACAGCTGATGTTTTCTATCGGTTTTCGTAGTTACAGCCGATACAAATATGGGAATGTTAAAATCTAGTAAATTGCGAAAGCTGATAGCTTAGTTAAAAATGTGTGAAGTGTATTTTAAAGCATTAATATCCTTATTTAAGCAATATTAATTTTTAAGCTTGTGGCATTTGCGTGACAATATATCGATATGTCGATAAGTTGCTTGTTGGTCGATAACTGCTTGTGTTTTTTTTAACAAAAAGTTTATTACCTGCAAACAATAGCAGCAACTATATAATAGTTAGTATTAAAAACCAAATTGGTATCTCCCCTAGAGAAAAGTATTAAAAAAAAGAAATAAAAAAAAATGGCAACAGAAAGCGAAGCTGCAGTTGCTTTAGACTGTTTTGACATGGAAAAAGTAGGAGCACTCTTTAAAAGGAGTCTCCAAGGGGACGACGATGTACGCATGGAAGACTATCTGGAAGCATATGAGGAAATCATGAAGTGAGTTAGCTGAGATTAGCTGCATCCACCTGCACAATAATAATACAATTTGTTTGATTAGATTCTTCTTGTTGATGGGCAATGTGTTCACCTTCGTCAGCAGCGAAGTGCGCAGCAAATTGGACATTCTTTACGAGCTGCGAAAACAAGACACAGATGAGGGTGATCACTTTGAAAGCATCAAGACAATGCTGCTGTATGAGAAAGAAGCAAACCTGCTGCATCAGAAGGGCTACGTGTCAGGCAGTCGCACCTTGTTGCGACTACATCGCGGTCTGGGTACTTAGCTTGTGGAAATGATAAGAATTGTTATCTTTTAACATCCATGTTTCAGAATTCGTGTACGAGTTTCTGAATCGTCTTCAACAAATCGCCGATGATGAAAGGTCGCACCATGTGTGTAAGTCAGCGTACAACGATACACTGGCCAAGCATCACCCATTCCTCATACGCAAAGGTGCCCAGATGGCCATGTATACGATGCCCACACGTGGCGATCTTCTCAAGCGCATCTGTCAAAACAGGGACGTGTCCAAGGCCGTTGAGAGTCTGCCGGAGATGTTGCAACAGATGCGCATTGCCTATGATCGAACAGATCAGCTTTATGCACAAGAAGAGCTGCACAATCTGCCTTAGATTCCTTAGGATTCAGCATTAATTTCGTTTGTGTCGTCATTTTATGGATGTTATATAACTATTTATTCGATTTCTGCATTCCAATTGTGGTTTGCAGTGGCTGTGCACTATGTGTTTCTCTCATTAAAGCTTAGCAGTAACTGATAAATAATGTTTCTCTATACATCTGTCGTTTACTCAAACATAATTTTTGACAGGTTATCAGCGAAAGCGAATTACAATCTAAATCGCTCCGATAAGATTGGACAACCTCGAACAGCTGTCTGAGTGCATTGCACCGAATACAAACATTGCTATCAGGCTTATATTTCGGAGACTATTATCCAAATTAGCCCAAAAACCCAGAAAATTTATGCATCATTCTTAAGCACCAATGGCCGCCACTTAATGGCCGACAATTTCCTGCTTTATTACGCTATTGATTACGTATTTGTCTATTATCTATCAGTTAACATTTCTAAACGGTTCCAGTGACCAACTGACGGACACTTAAATCAGTAAATTTGTGTTGTGCAAAGTGCAAAATAAAAAAACGACGACTACAATGGGCCTATCTGGTACCTCAAGCAATCACAAATCAAAATAACTTAAAAGTGGTGAACCTGGTTCTCTGCGACTCATATGGAAACAGTCCGTCGAACCGTTTACGCCGTAGAAGAGATTCCGTAAATGACGCTATGAATACACAGTCGAATATACAACGCGAAACAAATCCGTTTCTAAAGGCGAATTTTTTATCAAAGTGGTTTTTTGTGTGAGTTTCACAATAACAGCAGCAGATCCTTTGATCTCTATAGTAATAAAATAAAAGTTATATGTTAAAAGTTATAAGTTTCATCTATATATTAAATTAAATACGATTGGTGTTGCGTATATTCGAGTCGATTTTGATTGATAAACTAAACCCTCTTGAGCCCTGTATCTTCTGTCTGTCTACGAGATACTACCACTATTTTTAGGCTTATACCTAATCAGTGATTAATAATTTTACTGTGCATCGTCACGTTGCTCCGTATCGTGATGTGTCAATCCAGAGCTCTGTCCATATTATTGATTTGGATCACTCTCTATTTAGATGGATGCGACATGTATTTCGCAAAGGACGCCGTGAAGAACTCAGCGATGATGCGCTATACGCAAATCTGTCCAGCTTTGATAGTGAAAAACTGACGGATGACCTGCAGCAGCCTTGGATACGTGAATCCCAACGGAAGCGGCCAAGTTTGCTGCATCTAATCTTCACATTCTATGGCTGGCAATTTGTGCCTGTTTGCCTGATCTACTCAGTCCTGGAAATTGCAATACAGTGAGTAACAATGACATTGACTCCTTGATGCTGTCCAAGTCAAGAAGACAGTCTAATTTCACCCATGGAATGTGTTTGGTTATATTCTTTGATATTTTTCATGCAGCGCATTTCAGCCACTATTCCTGGGCGGACTGATCTCGTACTTTGCCGAGGGACAGACCAGCGTCACTAAGGAGGCCGCTTACCTGTATGCGATGGGCATTGTGCTGTGCTCGCTGGTCACCTCGCTGGTGTTTCATCCATTTATGTTTTATGTCTTCGCTGTGGGCACCAGGATACGACTGGCCTGTGCAGGACTTATATATCGAAAGTGTCTGCGTGCTGCAATCAATGGCAGAGAAGGCCTCGGTGCTTTGGCCATATCAGTGATGTCCATCGATTTGCCACAATTCGATTTGACGTTCTATTTCTTTCACGATCTGTGGAAGGGTCCCGTGGAGGCCTTCATCTTTGGCTACATTATGTACATGCGCATTGGCTGGACAGCACTCATTGGAATTGCGTTCATCATCCTGCTGATTCCGCTGCAGGCCTGGGCTGCCAAGGCGGCGGCCCACTTTCGCACAAGGTCCGCGGAGCAGCGAGATCGCCGTGTCAAGCTGATGAACGAGATTATTGGCGCCATCCAGGTGATCAAAATGTATGCGTGGGAACAATCCTTTGCCAAGCTAATTGCCCATGTACGCGGACTGGAGGTGAAGTCGATTCGCGGCTCCATGTCCATCTATGCGGCGCTGCAGTGCACCGACATGATATCGAAGGTGTCCCTATTTCTTAGTCTCATCGCTTACGTGTACACGGGAGATGTGGTCACCGCCGAGAAGGTGTTCATACTCTCGTCCTACTACAGCCTGCTCAACGATTCATTGCTCCACTTTTGGCCACTGGCTTTGACCACCTGGGCCCAGACTGTGGTCAGTGCCAGGCGTGTGGCCGATTTTCTGCAGCTGTCTGAGTCACCCACGGTCAAAGGGTACTCCACCAGTGGCGACAATCCTGCACTGCAACTGGACTTGGGGCAGCCTGTGAAGCCCATTTTCGCTGGACGACTGCATTGCGCGGAGAGTTCTTCGAAATCACTGCGCTTTCAGAATGTCAGCGCTAGCTGGAATAAGCCGAGCATTGACCAGAAGCGACGAGCGCATATTGACGGCGTCAGTTTTGAGCTGCAACAGGCACAAATCGTGGGCATTGTGGGCAACGTGGGCGCCGGAAAGAGTACCCTCCTCAACGTCATCTTGGGCGAAGTGGAGCTAATGCAGGGTCGTGTCGAATTGCACGGCAAGTTGAGCTATGCTCCCCAAACGCCCTGGATCTTTCAGGGCACCATCCGGGACAACATATTGTTTGTGGAGCCGTATGATGAGCAACGCTATCGTGCTGTGGTCCATGCCTGCCAGCTGGACTGTGATCTGGCGCTGTTGCCACACGGCGATGCCACTGTGGTGGGTGAGCGTGGCATCAGTTTGAGCGGCGGCCAGAAGGCAAGGATTAGTCTGGCTCGTGCCGTCTACCGTCAGGCGGATATCTATTTATTCGATGATCCACTGGCTGCAGTGGATTCCCGCGTTGGTAAACTGCTGATGGACAAGTGCTTTCATCGGTTTTTGGCTGATAAGCTCCGGATATTGGTGACGCATCACGTGCAGCTGTTGCAACAAGTGGACCACTTGCTCCTGCTCGATTCAGGTCGCTTATCCCACCAGGGCAGCTATGCTGAGCTGCGGGATGTGATCGAGAAGCATGCGGCACCTGATTTGGACGCCATTGAGGCGGACAAGCAGCAGGTGAAACGTGTTCTCAGTCAGGTGGACAGGAGCTCCAAGCTGTCCCAGGACATGGCTAATCCTGCGGATGAGCAGCAACAGCAGCAAAATGCCAATGCGGAATTGCAGCAACAAGGCGCCGTTGGCTATGATATCTACCGGGAATACTTCCAGGCACTGGGCGCACCCATCTTGGTGGGCTTGGTGCTCACACTCTTTGTGCTGGCTCGCGTTTGCCAAGCTCTCACGGACATCTTCATATCGCGCTGGGCCACCTGGGAGGAGAATCGAGAGTATGCCAGTGTCGAGCAGCTCGAGGAGACACGCGCCCGCATGGTCACCTGGTATTCGGTGCTGCTGCTGTGCACCCTGGCATTGTACTTGCTGCGCACCTTTGGCTTCTTTCTCCTATGCCTGCGCATCTCACTCCGACTGCACAATCTGCTCTTCCAGGGGATCATACGTGCCCGCATGTACTTCTTCAATGCGAATCCCTCGGGTCGTGTCCTGAATCGCTTCTCCAGCGACATTGAGAATGTGGATGTGGCCCTGCCGCAGACCATGATGGACGCCCTTCAGGTATCTTCTAAGCACTAATTTCCTTTTCTTATCTATATAGATTCCAAAGGTAACCTGGTACTTCATGGCTCAATTTTTATTACAGTTTTTTGTGAATGTGGTGGCCGTGTTGATTATAGTCGCCATAGCCAACTATTGGCTGCTCATTCCCGCTGCTATTATGGTGGTCCTTATGTATCTGTGCCGTGCTTTCTACATCGCAGCTAGTCGCAGCCTGAAACGCATTGAAAGTTTGAGTAAGTCAGCAGCAGCAACTCAACCAAAAAGACTAACATAATTCAAGAAATTATCCTTATTTCACCTATTTACAGCTCGCAGTCCAGTTTACTCGCATGCCAATCAAACTTTCGAAGGATTGACCACAATTCGGGCGCTGGATGCTATGCCGCAGCTGGAGCAGACTTTCCACGGACACCAGAATACCAACTCGTCGGCTCTGTTTCTTTATACGAGTGCGAATCGTGCGTTCTCCTTTTGGACGGATCTGATCTGTGTGGTTTACATACTGGCCGTAACATTCAGTTTTCTGGTGATCAACCAAAGCTTTTACAGCGGGGATGTGGGTCTGGCCATCACTCAATCGATGACCTTGGTAATCATGTGTCAGTGGGGCATGCGTCAAACTGCAGAGATGGAGAACAAGATGACCAGTGTGGAGCGCATTTTAGAGTATGCAAAGACGCCATCGGAGCCACCACTGGAGACGGCGATAAATGTGAATCTGCCCGCCGAATGGCCACAGGCGGGTCATCTGCGTTTCTGTGAGCTGCGCATGCGTTACACGCCGGAGGACAGCGACATTTTGAAGGGCCTCAACTTTGAGACACGATCCATGGAGAAGATTGGAATTGTGGGACGCACGGGCGCCGGCAAATCCTCAATCATTCAGGCACTATTCAGGCTGGCAGTCAACGAGGGCCTCATCGAGATCGATGGCCAGAATATTGCCCAGTTGGGTCTGCATGATCTACGCAGTCGCATCTCAATCATACCACAGGAATCGGTGCTCTTCGCTGGCACTTTGCGTTTCAATCTCGATCCGTTTGACGAGAAAAGCGACGAGGCTCTGTGGGACGCGTTGCACGATGTCAAGCTAAAGCAATACGTTCACAGCCTGGAGGGTGGCCTCTACTGCCCCATGCAGGAAGGCGGCTCCAATTTCAGCATGGGCCAAAGACAATTGGTTTGCCTGGCACGTGCCATCCTGCGCAGCAATCGAATACTCATCTTGGACGAGGCAACGGCCAACGTGGATGCCGAGTAAGTGGAGCAAGTGGCAGCCTAAGCAATCACCTCTAATTTCCATTTGATTACAGCACCGACAAACTGATTCAGGAGACAATCCAGACCAAGTTCGCCCAGTGCACGGTGCTAACAATTGCACATCGCCTGCACACAGTGATGGACAACGACAGCGTTCTAGTTATTGATGCGGGCAAAATAATCGAATTTGGACCGCCGCACGAGCTGCTCCAGCTCCAGGATGGTGCCCTGCTCAAGCTGGTTAACCAGAATGACAAGGTTACCATAAAACATCTCAAGAAAATTGCTGCAGAAGCGTACATGCGTAAGAACAAATAAACCCAATTTTGCGTTAAAATGTTCGTTATGTTGTAGCCTCCGCTGTGATCTGTAAATATATATAAATAAATATATATATATATATATATATATATATAATTAAGTGATTTTATGTACATATACTAACTAGAAGCTAAAAAAAATGTTTGCAAATATTTATGAACAACTTTGCGTCCATTAAATATGAGTTTTTTGATATTTTATACGATATTCTCAGCATTATTTTTTATTGCCAATCGTATTTTCTGAAAAACAGAGGCAAAGCAAATTAATTTGCTTATCTGCATTTCTTAATGCAGTTCACAGCATTTATGTTGTTAAACTTAAGCTAGAGCGATTAGATGGATCTCTAAGCTATTTTAATCTGTTTGTTCAACTTACTTTGCTTGTACTGCGTAGTTACTTCTGTTCTTAATCTTAATTTAGAATTTTATTCTTAATTTTTTAATTTCAAGGTCAACATTAAATGTGATAAAAACACAGACAAGCGCCACCTATTGTTAAGCTGGTTGCCATAAAACGATAGCCTAACAATCGATAGAATAACGTTCACGCACACAAGCTGGCTGCTACAGTGTCTCAATTTGAAAAACACCCATTTATTGAAATAGATTTTTTATATCTGAAAAAAGTTCGTATTTTTTTCTAACTGCTGACCAGCATAAAGCCGCCGGCAGCATTTAACAACGTTGCGCGACAATGACCGCAAAATTTGACCGCCTGCTGAGCGGTGGGCGTTGCCAAACAATTGAGTTGTGGCACAAACTACGTCATCACTTTTTTACTGGCACACTGCACGACGATAGAGGGGAATAGGGGTTGGGGGATGGGGGTTGGGCGAGCAGTGCTTGTGCTCGATGGGTGGTTTGTAATTATGGACATGCGCCACCCATTCCGTCACATTTCAGTACATTAAGCGCTTGGCAAGCAGCGCTGAAAGCGTTCAACTTGTTATAGCATCAAACAGCCACAACAAAAAACTGAGCGAGAGTTGTTGGAACTTATGCTAGTAAGTATGTGTGTGTGTGGCCGGAAGCCGGTGGGCGGAACTAGAGCGCGTCCAGACAGACACAGGCAGAGGCAAAGGCAGAGGGCCAACTGTGTGTGGGTCGGTGGGCGTTGCTAAGAAGACGGTTTCCAAATTGCTAGCCAGGAGATGACAATGATGTGCTTTTTGTGCTGCAAACATCTCTTTTTTTATTATTATTTCCACATCTTTTTCTTACGTATTTATTTTTATTTATTTTTTGCCAACTCACCAAATAAAGTGAGTATGAATGTGAGTGCTTTCTATATACTCGCAGGCTCCCTTGCCTTGTGCGGGGGTGTTGCCAGTTCCGTATGCTGTGCGGCGTAAATTGTCCGGTGGTTTTTTAGTCGCCACATTCATTCACATGCTGATTGCTTTTGCAGGCAGTGCTCAGCGGGTAGCCGAATGTCGGCCGGAATATCAATTACTTAACAGCAAGCACTCATCTTATCTGAGCAGTTTTATCAATTATCTGACATCTGCACGTGTCCTTGTATACCACAATCTTTACAGGTTTCTCGGGGCACGTAGATTCGCTGCCTGGCCTCGTAACTCATCGTAAATGATCTCTCGCAGGGACCACACACAGTGCTCTCAGACAGCCCAGCGATTTAGATTTGCTTTTGGAATACGTGCACACGTCCAAATTTGCCTTATTATCCGGTCATGATCATGTGACCCAAGCTGTTGTGGTTGGGCGGTCTGCAACGGAAGTGATTTCGGATTACAGCCCGGTGATAAATGTCGCTATGCGAATTAATCAAAACATGAAACAGAACCACAAATTGTGGTTGGATGAGTGGACCAGTCTATGAGGTAGCTGATCATATAAATAGGGCACACCATTCATGCCATGCAATTATGGATTATTATTATTCAGCTTGGATCTGTTTAATATTTGAATAATTCAGAATATATATAAAATATTTATATTTAATTAGCTTGCACGAAATATATGTGACAAATGTTGATAAATGGCTTCCCTCACTGACCGACAAACAAACGAAATGCATAAAAAGTGCAGCCGCTAGATGTGAAGTGTTTTCAGCGTTATCAAATTTGAATAGCTTTGAGCTACACTTACAAAAAAAATCGACCTAATATGAATAATATGATTGCTCTGAATACTAGAAAGTTTTTCTGCTTTGTAGAAATAGCTTCTACTATAGAAAATCGATTTTGTTATTATTTGAAATGCCATTTTTTATGTTTAAGAAATATTTTCCATAATTGACAAATATATCTGCATTCGAAAGTAAATTTTTGAAGAATTGAAAATGTATTCCATTGAGAAAAACAGATACTGCTTTTTATTAAATTTTGCAACAAATTTACACTAGACTTAAGAAAAAATCCTTGTGTTTAAAAAGATACAATCCTTCATTATAGAAATATAAGTGAAGCAGCCAATTTTCAAAATTTGAGTGCCATTTTTTCTCAACGTGCATTTGATGAGCATAATTGAATTAGAAAAACTGGGCACATGCAGTCGGCACTTTGTTTGTTTTGAACTATTACAACAACAATACAAAATGTTTGCACATAGCACTAATTATATTCAAATTTTATTTTGTGTGCAACTACTAACCGTTGGTCACTCCAGTGTGAGTGGGGGCGTGGAGATGGGCGGTGGCTTGCAACGGCGGCAGGCAAACAATAATGAACGTGCATTGTAAATAATGTATTAAGACATTAAATCGTT
Organism: Drosophila nr. perissopoda 5 BK-2023a; assembly: GCA_035044105.1. NCBI lineage: Eukaryota > Metazoa > Arthropoda > Insecta > Diptera > Drosophilidae > Drosophila > Drosophila nr. perissopoda 5 BK-2023a. Next base: position 554,191 of record JAWNMK010000231.1, read on the forward strand.
CATTGCGGCAATTTACATTCATTATTATTAAGGGCTCATCGTACGTGCCCATAAGCCCTGGGAATTGGAATATACAAACATACATATGTATGTATGTCGCTGCTGCCTGGGGAGAGTCGAGGACGGAGACGGAGATGGGAACGTAGCCGGAGACAACTGGCAACGGCATTCCCAATCTCATATTTGTTGGGGAATTAATAAAATCATAAAATTGTAATTAATTAATGCGCAAGACAGCAGTGACAAAAAGAATAAAGAAACAAATGTATTACCGCCGGTAGCCGCCAGACTGCGGCTCTGTCTCTCCTGTCTCCCTCCGTCGTTGGTTGTGTCTGGACTTGGATTGTCATCTGATTAGGGATTCAGGTGCGTGAGTGCATTTTTCGGTTTTCAACAGAAATTCAACGGCGACCGTGACAGACAACAGCCAACGAGCCTTGGGTGCTCCGATCGCATGGGGGACAACTGTCGTTTGACAGATCGCATGCCACAATACAATAGCAAACCCAAGGGGTGGGTGAGAACGGGGAGGAGGAGGTGGATTGGAGCAGCAATGCGATAATGCGATTGTCAGGGCGGCCCCTGCATTTGCAAGCCATTTTACACTGGGCAGTCGTCGTCGCTTGATTGCGGTCTCTGCCCACTGCCCACTGCCCACGGCCCACGGCCCACTGGTCACTCTGCCTCCATCCGCACCCCTTCCTGCCTCACTCTGCATGCCACGGCGCAGTGATTTTAGTGACAAGTGCAGCGGGTAATGAGTCGGTCTCGGACTCTTTGATATGTCATCAGCTACAAGCAGCAACAATCTTGCAAATAACATGTGTCGTGGACAAGACTGTGCTGATCATGTATATATATATATATATATATATATATATGCCTGTTGTGCATAAAGTAGAGAACTAAAAGGACAACTGGCAAATGGAGGGCGTGGCAACGCCTCATGACAAATTATGACAGCGAGCATTTCGCATTTGATTTATGACCCGCTGCATTCAACTATGACCCCCTTTTTCCCAAGTTGGCTGGACCATGCTAACTGATTTCCTGTTGTCGGCTCTGCCAAATGCACAATCAAATATACATTTTTTACTAGGTAGATCTCGAGAGTCGACTAATAACATATCTTGCTCGTTTTGAATAAACAAATATACGAATAACTTACAAATCATTCCTTGCCTTATTCTATACAATTATTACGATATTTTACACCTTCAGAATTACATTATATTACAATACTTCATCAGAAATATAATATTATAATATGTACATTATATCTGTGAGTAAAAATAACATTTTAATCGTTTTTTTTTTATAGTGTGGGTGTAGTTGATTGTCGGTCTACACAACTCACCTGCCTCTCCTTGTTGTCCAGTATGGTGCTTAGTGCCCACAGCTGAACCTGTGCATTTATTGGCTGCTGAAGGTCACTCCAAGGTCCTTGTGGATAACCGAGTTAGATACCAAATAAATGGAATTTTGTTTGGGTATCTTCGACAGTGTTAAGTGAATTTACTATTTTCATTGATTACTTAATATGATTTAATAATTTGTGCAATCATTGTTTGATATAACACCAAGAATTCAATCAGTGTCAATTGTCTCACAGAATCATTATCTTACTTTATCTTTTTAACACAAGAACTTTAATTTTATTAGCCTATGTAATTTTGTGTCTCTTTTTTTATTACACAGCAGCCAGCGCAACCATTTTTCTATACATAAATATCTGTTATAAATCCAAGACGTGCTTGCGTTATGGTCGAAGTCTTCGGTTCAGGGTAACTCGCAGTCGAGCTTCCTCGGCTAGAGCATTCACACTGCCTTTTTTTTCTTCAATTTTCAGTGATTTTTAAGTGATTTTTAACATGCTGCATTATGGTTGTTTAACCGCTCAACGCGGCATATTTAAATCCGAGCGTAATTAATGGCAATATAATTTACAACAAAAGATTCGCAGTTGATCCTGCCATGAATGGCACTGGGCCACCACAACTAGTATGCCAGACTGCTGTCAGGCTATGCTCGCACTGGTATCGGCTGCATCGAACTGTGGATGAGCTGCAATGTGATGCAAGCTCCAATTTGATTGTAGCAACTTGCTGTGCTCATCAGTGATCGCTCCTTCATAATGGAATCCTGTGAGCAGTGCTGAGAAACTATTCATTTTTGATTATTTTTTGTATATATTTTTGTATATTTGGTTTGTAGCTCAATCGGCAGTCACCGCAGCCAAATAAACAACTGCTCGCAGCATCAACGGCAACATCCCGCGGCACTTTGTGCTCGCTTGCCGCAAAATTCAGATGATTCGAGAAGAGAGCTGTGGAAAAGAGCAGCGCTGGCAGTATATTCACAGCCGGCAGCAAATTGCCTGCAAAGTGTTACAATAATAAAAACTCATGCTTGGAGGCGTGTCCCAACATAAAACTGCTAACGAAACGAGCCAAACAGGACACAAACAAGGGTGCAAGGGTAACTGAGCTGCCCCTTCTTGCCTTGTGGCAGGCAACTTTTAAGGGGTGCTTCCGTTTTCTGCCTGCTCACCCAACACACACACACACACACACACACACAATTAGAGATTCTTTTTTAACTCGGCAAACAAAAGTCAATTGTCGTAGCCAATAAGTCGCTAATGCAATTAACAACTCACACACACACACACACACACAGGATATGAGGGCTGAGTGCTGAGGCCCCTTTCGTTTCATTACAATACTAATAACTTAGCATGTGTGTGCGCCCTGCTCACGTCCCTCGTCCTGGCGGGTAGGCGTGACTCGTGAGACACCTGGAGTGATTGTTTGATGTGGCCAGGAGGAGTATCTGTCAGCTCTCGCACACACTCTCGCTCTCTCTCTCTCTCTCTCAGGCAGCAGAGTATTTTGCGACAATTTGGTGCGTTAAATTACAAATCATTAGTCACACCAAACCGAACGGAAAATGGGCTCGACGAGTTTCAGTTTCAGTTTCAGTTTGAGTCTCTGTGTCGAATCGCCCAAATTGGCAGTTTAATTGTTCCAATTGACACCAAATCTTGTTTCGGGCCCTCGAGTGTTGCCCAAATAAATGGGCAATGCGAGCTGATTTTGTCAGCTTGGAGGCGTGCACAGTTAGCCAGCAATTTATTGTGGTGGTTAGCTGTAAATTATGGCCAGCAGTTAGGCTACCAGTTAAGCAGCTAAGCAGTTGCTAAGCAGCCTTAAACAAACATCTCTGGGTCACATTAATTCAATTGTTTTTATTTATTTACAATACAAAGCCTTGTCTACACACTCGGGCCAAACTTGCCGGGGGAGGGGGAAATTCTTATGTACAAAAATAACTCAGCAAAAATAATGTTAACATAAATGTTTTTTTCTTTTTTGTTTCTTTTTTTGATGCATCTTCTGCCTCAGTAAATACTGCGCGCGAGGGCCAATGAGGCGGCAGGACTGGGTGCCAATGCGCCAATCGGTGGCATGCCTACTCCCACTCCCACGCCCATGCTCATGCCGACACCCACACCACCCATTGATGAGGCAGCAATGCCACCACCAGCAGCGCTTGCACTGAACTTCTCAAAACCGCTAATCGCTTCCGTTGGTAGTTTCTTGCGCAAATCCGGTTTGGGCCCGCTGAGGCACATTTTCTCCAGCTGCTGGTGTTGCGAGCGCACAGCAAACCGATTCACATGCACGGGTATGGGCACCACTATTTTCGTGCCATTGGCACTGCCATTCCGGCCCAGACCGTGCGACGTGAGTCCGGCCTTGACGCGTTTCCATTTGGCGCGACGATTTTGGAACCAGATTTTCACCTAAAGCAAATCGGGAATGAAATTAGTCGCTCGTCTGCTTGGGGGTGATTCCCGTGACTCTGGACTCACCTGCACTTCACTCAATTTCAGACTTGTGGCTATTTGACTGCGCTCCGTGAGGCTGAGATACTTTTTGGCATGGAACTCGCGCTCCAGCTCCAGCAGCTGCTCCGATGTGAAAGCTGTGCGACGCCGTCGCGATTTCGAGCTGCTGCTGCCACCGCCTTGCGACTCCTTGCCGCCGGCTTCGTGACGCGAGTGGCCACCATCGTCATCACTGCAATCCTCACTGTCCGAGTTCGTATAAGCTTTCAAAGATAAACAAATCAAAGCATAAATACATTATTTACATACATGACATACAATCTGACCAACTGGCGACGGATTGAAATAGAGAAATAAGCGAAAAAGACTAAATTTCTGGAGGAACTACTCAGTTACTTTTTCGATCTCAAACTGAAGGCATAATTAGAATAACGGTTGTATGCAATAATTATTATTTTTATTTTTTTCGTTCTGTCTTTATTTGAAATGTGTTTCACTTCAATTTGAGAGAGGCCAATCTTTGCTATCAGAGTGCACAAAAAAAAAAACTCGTCTAGAGAATTAATACCTCTGCACTTATAGTCCGATCATCAAAAACTTTGTAGAGCATAAATATGGTAATAAAAATATATACCTAAGAAATAATTTACCAAATTGAAAGCTCATACCTCTCGAAATACGCGTTTTTCTATTTGTTTACAGCATGGATGGGACACATCCAAAGAAAACGATTCGCAATCGATTCTAGACAAGAGCTGTTATCGATTTTGGTAAAGTAGGAAATGTTATCGATAACACTAAAGAAAACTTGGTAGTATTTGTAGCTTTTTTTTTATCAACTGAGATGGTCAAACTAACAGAAAGAAAAAGATTAAAAACTGATTTGAAAGGATTAAAAGCTGATTTGAAATTGATCTTATTAGGTTTATATAGTTTGGATTTGATTATTTTTGAAAAGCATACAGAAAATAAAAATATAGTTCATATTGAACGCCGATTAAATTAACCATAATTAAGAGACACAACATCCTGTCGAAGTATTTAGAAGCCCATTAACAGCACTTAGCAACTGATGACTGTGAGTTCAGATTGGGTTTTCTGGCGTAAATGGTCTGTGTCATAACTTGTGGCAAACATATTTATTTATAACTGGAGACATGTGTGTCCAAATGACGGGCACACTTGACTTGGCCGGCAAACGCCCCATTCCCAATCGCAATCCAGCAACAACAACAAAAACAAGGAGCCCAAGACAACACTTGAAACATAATATGCGTATTTTGCGGTGATGAAGATGAGGGTGAGGATGAGGATGAGGGTGAGGCTAAGGGTAACGATGAGCAACTTGGTTAGCACATTCATCCCTCTCCGGCTGCCTGATTATTTTGTGTAACGCTTAAGCGCTTTTTTAACACTTACACGCATCAGATATGCCCATTGCCTGCTCTGTCACTGATTTATATGGGTCCTGAATGAATACTCATTTGTGGGGGTAGATCGTTGTGAATGTCGGATATATGTATGTACACCCCCAAACATAACTCGATGTGCAGTTATGAATATGTTAAATTCGTTTTGCCAAATTGATTTAAAATGCTTCGGACAATGGAGACCCAGAGCACAAGTCATGGATGTCATTTGGATATGACGAGGACTCATTAAAATGCGGTCGGCTAAAAGTTTTCCTTTTTCGTTGGGCTTTCCATTTCAATGGCTAAATCGCTACGTTTGTCAAAATGTCAGTTTCATTTTTGATGTTATTATTGTTTCTCCATCTCTTTCTCAAGCTCTCTCTCTCTCTCTCTCTCTCTGTCTCTTTCGCTGTCGCTGTCTCTGCCTGTTTCGCTGCTGAGCAAGAGTTGAAAACTTTGCCGCTTTGATTGACACCAAACATTGGATCTTAATGCGTTTTATGCTAATGTTGCCTATGATTTGACTGCTCCATTTTAATTACCATGACAAGAGCCACTTCAGTCCGTAGACCACAAGCAGCAAGGACATGTCGGGGAATGGGAATGAGAATTTGGATTTGACTTCGACTCAAGAAACTTAATTTTTGCGAATCTTGCTTCAGTTAGGAATGGAAAGTTTTTCTGGCCAGCTTATCCTTGCTATATAATTACCTCCATTGCGACTTTTATCCAAATCGGCGTTGTAGTTCTGAGGCGACATGGTGAGGCTAATGTCGCTGCATGAATCCCCGCTGCACTCGTAATCCTCATCCATGCCCACATCAACTGCTGGCTCTGTGCTGGGACTGCTGTGTGACTTTGAGGGCGAGTAGGCGGGATGTGGCGATGGCTCTTGGGTGGCGGCCAATGAGTGATGTGGATGTGAATGTTGACTCTCGTCCTGTGCCCGGGCTGCGGCCATGTGCTGGAGCCGCGCATGCACGCTCAGGTTGTGTACATAATCCTGATTCATGAGCTCCGCCAGCCGTCGATAGCTCAGATCCGTGGGTGCTGTGGGTGCAGCATTGAAGGGCAGGAATCGATTGTCCAGCGGATGCGGCAGCGGCAGACGACCCAAATCGGCATCGTTGCTTTGGTTTGGTTTGGTAGAACTAAGGCTGAGATTGTCCAAGGCATGCGTCGGCTGGGGCGGTGGCAGTGGTGCCAATTGGGGCTGTGGCTCCTTGCCGGCAAACGGCGAACCCAAATAACAGCCGCCGGCAATTAGATGGCTGAGCCGCTCATGATTCTGGGCAAAGTAGCCGTGCAGCCAGGGATTGTAAAGCGGAAACTGGGTGAGGCCCAGCGCTGAACTGGCCACAATAGCGCGTGCATTTATCTGCCGATTACTATCCCGATCACGATCACGTTCCTGTTCCGGTTCCAGCTCCTGTTCCTGCTTGCGTTCGATATTGGCCGATGGTAGAACGGCAGGTGTTTGATTGGCAATCAGACTCTCAATGGAGAAGGGTTTCGGAAACGGTTTGCTGACCAATTTCGTGCTGCTCTCCACCGGCGGCACCAGCAGCGCCGCATGCTCGTTTTGCATCATCAACTACAAACTTCGCTGGGACACGTGACGCGCGCAACGCTTGACGCAGTGAACCGTTCAAAGAACTGCGCGCAAATGAAAGCCAAAGCAGCCAAACCAGCCAAAGCAGTCAAGGCAGCACTCACACACACAGCACACACGCTCAGACGGGCGACGACGCCTAGCACCCAACTGCTGTCAAAAAAAAGCAACCACCACTTACACAGAGAAAGAGTGAGCTAGAGAGAGCGAGAGAGAGAGAGAGAGAGAGAGCGAGCCAGCTCCGCCTTGCTGATGGCCAATATGGCGCGCTGTGCCAGCGCGTTGAGTGTCTGTGATTGGCTGCCAGCTAATTGCTGGCAAACCGGTTGAGCTTCTCTGTTTGCTGATTGCTGGTTTGTGTGTGTTGGGGTTGTTCTTGCGGCTAAACAAGCTACCTAATTGCTTTCTGCTCGAGTCATCATGCCCTAATCGGACTCTGTCTCAGACCCAGACTCACCTAAACCATTGTGGAGACATTAATGCGCTGAGTGAGTGAGAGGTGCCTGGAAATTTGTGTTGGGGGTTTGACGGTTTGTTTGGTCTCGTGTGGCATATTAGTGAGCAATTTAAATTCAGACGTGAGTGCAAGTGGGTGTTGCACATGCCTGCACACACACACACACTCACAAACACACCTCAGTTGAGCCTCAGCTGCAAGTGGGGCTTATTAAAGTATTGCTTTGATTTGAGTTAATTGAGCACAGAAAGTTACAAAGCCCAAAAATCTTAGCTAGCTTAATACCGTTAGCGCTCAATAATTAACATTTCCAAAAACCATTTGAGATATATCCAAATAAATTATATTGCACACATATAAAACTCATCATTTTTAATTTGAGTTCTTAAAACTGTGGTAGGACAACTAAAATTTGAATGGTTTAGATTAGACTTGGCACTTTGTTGTAATATATAAATTATTATTATTATGAGGTAATAAAATAGTAAAATCATTAATTATTTGTAATTTTTTACCTTATGATAATCTATTTTATTATAACATTGTACTTTTCAAAACTAATCATATTTAAGTAATAAAGTAAAGTAAAAATCAAAGTAAACTTATAAAATTATTAAAATAGAAAGTGTAAATGGAGATTTTCCATTAATAATAATTAATTTAAATAACATTATCTTTTACAAAAAAGTAGTTGAATAGTAAAATCATTAAAAGTCAAAAAATATTCTCTTTGCAGTCAGTTTTCAAACATTCCACATTTTATTTATTAAAAAAAAGGTTACCAATCAACAAAATGGATTTTCCAGCAAATTTCTCAAATGTTGGCTTACTGCTTTCAAATGAACATTTCATTTTCCTTACATATAAAACATAAAATATAAATAAGCCATTGAAAAAATCATCATAGTTGTAACACTTAAAAATGAGCAAAATTCTGTGAAAGAGAAAAAATCGATATCTGGCTTTCAGTCCGGAAGTTCCTCTCATTTTGTGGCTTACTTGATCATGAAATACTAATTGAGCCCGCCCCTCAATTAGTATGCCAGGCACAATTCGCACACTTGCCAATTTGCATTTGTTGCTTAAATTGGTTAAACAAAAAATTTAGTTTTTGTTGGAAATGAACAGCAAAAATGTTGGTCACGTTTGAGTGTTTCAAATATTTTACGAACACTTTAAATTGCAATGCGAGTAGATTATAGTTTATTTTTTTTGGCATTGGGCATAAATTAAAATATAATTATGCGCCTTGTCGGCGATTGTAGTTATAATGATGAAAGCTTGTAATTTTTTGGCACTCTGTCAATTATGCCTGGCACTCAGCTGTATAAAGAAATGTTGCTTATATATACATATATGTTTATGTATGTGTATACATAAGATTTGTTTTTGCCAGTCTCCCTGGCGGGAAACGGACAAATTAACGAAATCCAACGAAGCGTTTCATGCGCTCAAATAAATCAGGGCGCTGTTGACACCCGGATTGTGGCCCAACCAAGACATCTTTGCTATAGTATATACCCAGAAAGAGATACAGATACAGATACAGATACAATTCGAGAAGCAAAACCGAAGAGAACGGCGCGCCTAAATCGAAATTATTTACTGACAAATTGTTGTGAATACTTTGCATAGTTTGGGACTCGTTTGCAGTGCTTAAAAATGCGCACAAAATAAAATAAAATAAAAACAATTACAAGTGCAGTGAGAGGAGACTGCAGACGGGTGCTTCAATATGTATATATGTACATATATATGATGACAACCCAATAGTTTCTTACGTTGTGTACGTTGGCTACCAGCCCCTAAATTATATCGTTCGTTTAATACAAATTTAATAATCATTACGTTTTTTGGTTCGGAAATGCGAAGTCGAACATGTGTTCGCTTGTGTTGACCGCAAACCCAACGAAAGCTGTCCAATGTTTACCCAACAATTGACACGCCCAGTTTACAATTTGCGGGCAGGTCCGTGCATGGCCACTGCAACGGCTGTCCGTCCGTCCGTAATTGTGTCATTTTAACCCTTTACAACTGGTTCACAGGTTGTCAAAGCTGTAATTATGCATAGCACATCGATTATTTATACAATTTAATTGCAAATTGGAAAGTAATTACAGTTGTCAGTTACATGGTTCGGGCATTATTTATTTAGTAATTAATAGGCTCTCCTTGGGTTTCCCCAGCCGTACAATAATTAATTGATTATTGGCGTCTAGGAATTTAGGGGTATTTGATATTTAAAAAGAGCGGCCAAGTGCCATAGCAGCGAGCTTGCAAAAGCATGCTTGAATTTCAGTGTCGGTAATGTTATCGATTACTCTGTTATTATCAAAGGGTGTCATATGTCTGGCTATCTGAATTTAATATCAGGTGGCAACCCTTCTTTTTCACTAAAAACGTTTTCCGATTCTTTTTCACAGCGGCTTTTCGTAGGTAAATAATTACAAAATTAACAAAGCATCACGAACTTAAAGTATGAACTATCAATCTCATAATTGAAACGATGTTCCCAACTATAATATTTTGTGCATATTTCAAGAGTATTTCCAATAATTATGGAAACAAATTTCTCGAAAAATCGATTGAAAATCGGCTTTTCTGCAATAGAATAATGTGCTTAAAATTAATAATGTGGATGTGTTTTTCTTGAATAGGTAATTATGCCAGAACTAACTGAAATTAAAAACGAGGCACCCTCGACCTCCGCGGAGGCGAAACTGTCCGAGGAAGTCGATGTGCGTGTAGAGGACGATGGCAGCGAGAGCGATTCGGATATGATACCCGAATTGGAGGAGGCAGAAACTGGCACCACTCAGTTGGGTGGTGGCGCCACCGGGCTGCCCATCGATGTGGTCTCGAAAGCAAAGCAGTCGCGCGGCGAGAAGAAGGCGCGAAAAATCATGCTCAAGCTGGGTCTGAAGCAGATTCAGGGTGTCAATCGCGTCACCATACGCAAGTCGAAGAACATTCTGTTCGTCATCAACAATCCAGACGTGTACAAGAATCCCCACAGCGACACATACATTGTCTTCGGTGAGGCCAAGATCGAGGACTTGTCGCAGCAAGCTCAAGTTGCCGCTGCCGAGAAGTTCAAGGCACCGGAGGCTGCTGGCGCTGCTGATAGTGTGGGTGCTACTACATCGGTGGCTCCCATTGCTGAGGAGGATGAGGAGGAGGTCGATGACACGGGCGTCGATGAGAAGGACATTGAGCTGGTCATAACGCAGGCGAATACGACGCGTGTGAAAGCCATCAAGGCGCTGAAGAACAACAACAACGATATCGTTAACGCCATCATGGAGCTGACCATGCTCTAAGGCGATGCGCATGGAACATCGTTGCTTTCGTTGAACACCCGCCTTTTGATAAACTACAAAATAAAAACAGAACCCAATCCCCCTTCAAATATTATGTGCATGCGTCTCTCAGCTTGCTCAACAACTGTCGGGACATAAATTGAACAGAACAAGTTTAAATTGACTAGAATAAAGTGACGTGCTTTTCAAAATCAACATACAACTTTTTATTATTATTTACTCACATAACATTAATTTTAATAGATTCATTTATTCTGTAGATTCGAGTTGTTTTCCCAATCCTTTGGTTAGTTGGTAGTATTATGACTTTGACTAGCTACAATTAAATATAGGTTTTTTTTTCTGCAAGTGTTTAAGTACATTGAGAAGTTTTTGGACACTTGGGTTCACTTTTAAAGACTAGATAGAGATTGGCTGCTAGTCGGTGGTCGCCACTGCCTCGGATTTCAGGACTCGAGCTTGGCTGCGTGACTGCAGGCGTATGTCTGCCGGAGTCTGCATCCAGGGTTCGCCATCCGCCTGCATGGGCACCGTTGCATTCACGCGCAGCTGCAACGCAATCAGATTTAAATTAGAAATATGTATATATATATTTTCATAGATATGTGTAGTAGCTATAGTTACCCTTATCTGTTTAGCTTGGCCAATGCGCACCGGTTTGCTAATGTTGCACTGCAACTGGGCAATGTGAAAGGAGGAGACGATGCCAAAGACCTCCATTATGCCATCAGAGATGGAGTTTATAATGCGTTTCTCGCCATTCGAGTTGCTAATTTCGCACAGCTTGCAACCGGCACCCCACGAGTCAATATTTAGAAACACCAGCGATTGCAGTTCCGGCAGTTCAACTAACTTATTATCTAGATGCAGTTCCAGCTTCTGCTCGATGCGTTCGCAATCCGGCTGCATAACCTGCTGTGTGCCAAATGTAAAGTATAGCATCTATATGGGAGTAAATGGATATATGAATACATATATAAGAATATATATCAATAGACGAACCTTGTTGAATATGCGACTGCTCAGCAAATAGAAACGAGATTCGCGCGTCTTGTGGAAGTTGTAGGTAATGTAGGCATCGACGCCAACGCTGAAATAGTTGTACACGTGTATTGTCTTTATGGGATGTCTTTGTATGGGCAGCCGGTAGTGGAGCTTCTCGATTTGCAGATCATATCGATCGAGATTCACGGAACGAGCCCGTCTAACGCTACGCAATATCTGCAGCGGATCGAGGACAGCTGGGGGCTCGGCTCCCCAGCCGAGCACACGCGACAAATCATTGCCAGTGCCAAGTGGCATAATGGCCACCGCAGGCTGGGGCTTTATATTGAGTGTGTAGATGGTGTTGAGCACCCACCCAATTGTGCCGTCTCCACCAGCCACCAGAATGCGACAAGGGCGTGGACTCGTCTTAGCCACCCACTGCAAGGCATCCTGTGGACCGCGGGTGCCCAGTTCCATGACTTGCATGGGATGCAAATAGCCACGCAACAGCGACAACACATTCGAGGCTGTGCTGCTGCCTGATTTCGTATTGGCAATCACAATCAACGGTTCCCAGTTCTCAATATTTGGCGGTTTGATGCCGGCAAGGTGCAATCGCACAGATTCCCGCGTCCTAGCGGCCACAATGCTATAGGGTGGATATATCATGTCACTGAACTCGCCAAAATCGCACACAGCTTTGGTGTCCACGCTCTTGTGGCAGTTGTCGTGGTAGCAGCGCTGACACCAGGCACACCGCCAACCAAACAGACCCGGTTCCGAGCTGCTGCTTTGATGATCCACATCTGCCTCTTGGCCACACGCGGCACAGCTGTAGTTCATCGGTAAATTGCCGCGCACCCAGAAGTGTGGCATTGTGTCCACGTTGCGTAACCATTTGTCCTTGCAGCGATGCTGGGCATCCGCTTGGCGCTGACACGATGGCTCCGAGTGCGTGCAAATCCCGCAACAGTCGCAGAAGACGCCCGCCGATGGCGTTAACAATATCTCACACACATTACAAAAGCAGGCCTAATGAACATGGAGAATGGGCTGTGAGAAATTACGTTTCTCTCTGTGGTTGTGCCCCTTACCTCTTCAAGAATTTTTATTGATTTCCAGCTGTGACGTGTTTTGCCCGATATGCAAATGACAACATCTTCGGCCAGAAGGCTGCGACAAAAGGCGAAGAGCACGCTAAGTGCTACCAGAGAGCCAATCAGTGCCTCCCAGCTCAGCTCAATGCTGGCAATGTCCATTACACGAATTTCTTATTACATTAATTGCTGGAACATCTTTACATTTTTCATGTTTTTGTTTGATTTTTTTTATTGGCTTGCCCACCTAATTATAGCCGGTGCTGTAAAATGCACTTAAACATCTGTCAAAACTTTGTAAGAGATGGACTGTGCAGAGAGGTGGCTTGACGATTGTTGTGAGGCCTAAATGCGCAATACAATATGGTTTTGTGGCAAACCAAAAATTATGTTTACTAAGTCTTGTGAGTATTCAACTTCTTATAATAAGATGTGATATTTTTGTTGTTTCAATAGATTTAATATTTAGTCACCATGTGTTGCAGCGGGGCGTAGACTATCGATAGTTGGGGCTGCTCACAGCGAAAACAAGTGGTAGCCCCAAATTCAAAAGAGAGCGCGAGCCCTAAAGCTTCCAATATAACGGAGTATTATCCGAGAGAGGAGGAAGAATGAGAGAGAATGTTGAAGGTCAAGCAAAAGTCAGGGAAGCGGCTGAGCGATGTCAAGAGAAAAGCAAAGATCAGTCTGGACTAAGCTGCAAACAGATAAAGACGTCAGCGGTCAGACTCCAACATTTTTTTTTTGTGCTGATACCTCTTTTTGGTCGTTGATTATTTTTTTTTGTATTAATAAATTTTTTTGTTACTTTTTTTTTGTTACTATTTTTTGTTACTTTTTTTTTGTTACTATTTTTTGTTACTTTTTTTTTGTTACTATTTTTTGTTACTTTTTTTTTTTGCTACTATTTTTTGTTACTTTTTTTTGTTGTTACTTTTTTTTTGTTATTATTTTTTTTGTACTTTTTTTTTGCCATCAAATTTTTTTTTTCCATCCAAACTTTTTTTTCCATCAACTTTTTTTTTTGCCATCAACTTTTTTTTTCCATCAACTTTTTTTTTGCCATCAACTTTTTTTTTCCATCAACTTTTTTTTTTTTTGCCATCAACTTTTTTTTTTCCATCAAACTTTTTTTTTTGCCAACAACATTTTCTTTGGCCATCCAGTTTTTTTTTGTTTACTTTTTTTTTTGTTTTTGTTATTATTTTTTTTGTCTTCGTTAAGTTTAATATTTATAATGCTGCTATTCTAGACAATTAATTACGTCTAAATTTAGCATTAAGTCCCCATTTCCGAAATTAATAATAACATAATTTCAGACGAAATGGAAGGCTAAGGCTTATAAATGGAGGGAGGGGGACCCAAAGTGGGTTAGGAAAATGTGATATTGTAGATATCAAAGGGTGGGGACCCGAAATATTTTATTAACCCCCACAGGAAGGGCGGGAACGCTACGGCAATAACAGCGAAGCCGCCGTTGGAAGTCGGAGATCGAGTTTTTTTTTGTTCTTTTTTGTGTAATTTAAATTTGCCACTGTCCGTTAAAACAGCTGTTGTTAGTGATGTGTAGATCTTGTGTAGTCTCGTTTATTGTGCGGTCGGCGGGCAGGGTCAGACCCACCCCTAACTGAGCACTGGCTAGCCGGAGCTGCCCCATGAGGACAAACCGACGCGTAACAATATGGCGCCCAAACTAGTAATTCCACGGGTTTTCAGTCGACGTAGGCTGGCGCTTGCGTTGACGGGTAAAATTTTGTGTTGAAGAAAAAAAATAAATAAATACGAGACGACGAAATCTCGCTAAAAGTGGTCTGCTGCTTTGGATCCTTCTGGAGTCGCGGCTTGTTAGGAGCCAGGGGCTCACTACAATTGCGCGACTTGGGGATGATCCGAGCAGCATTCCCACAAATTCGTTAGGGAAAGAATAGGGATTTGGAGGCTTACGCGACTCATGGGAGTGAGCGTACATTGCCCCAAAATTGTATTTTGGTTGGGTCATATCATTATGGAGGCTGTGAGGTCATTACCGCTTTTCATTAGCAGGTGATTCGCGCACAGGGTAGGGTTCTTAGATAGTAGTACTAACTGTGATATTGACAAAACTGTGATTAAAAATACAATTTAGAATAGTTTTTTTTTGTTTTGTAGAATTTTTGGTGTCAGTGGCAATATATTAAATTTAGATTTAGCGTTTAAGTAGTCATTGTTGTTGTCGAAAATCGTCTGTTTTCTGGCTGGTGACTGTCTACGGGATTGTTCGGACGTTCGAGTGGCCCATAGGACCAGTAAGGTCACTATGCGATGCATCGACGTCCGGTCAGTGTTTGTGGAGGGCTACCAGCTAAGAAAACGGAACGGATTAGAGACGCGGGTGAACAATCTCGATTGCCGGTCATCCACAAGAGGGATGACCTGAGCAATCGACAATTCAACCCAGGAGCCGGCATTTCCTTCGGAGGTAGCGTGGAGATGTCTGATCACTTTCCGACCCCATTGGGATTCCCTTTCCCCCATTATATTAAAGAATTCTAGGTTGAATAGATTTTTGTTAGATTATATATATAAAATTTTTGTTGTTTTCGGAGTTTTGATAGTTAGTTAGTGTGATTGGTTTTGCTAGTTTAAGAAAAATTATTTATTATTGAGATTAAGATAGTCATAAAAATATTATTAAAAGTCATAGGGAATTAATATTATTCATAAAAACATTAATAATATTATTATTGGAAAAACAAAAAACAAGAAATGGCTACTGGTGGCGAACACGGTCACCAAACACGTTCTCGCGGGCAGCCAAAAGATGACAGCTTGTGGAGCGACAATGAGGTACCAGATCCGGCCCCTCCGACACCCTTTACTCTCACCGGTCTTCCGCGCACCCCGGTTCGGAATAGAGATGACGTTCCGACCGAAGGGAGAACCCTACCGCCAGGCGTGGGTTCCGCAGAAAAGTCAGCGGTCAATGCGGCCTTGGCTCAAGCACACGCGACGTATCGGCAGTCGATGTCCGCCGGAGTTGGTGATGCCATTAGGGAGGAAATTCGAGCGGGGATGCAAGACATGATGCGATTATTAAATGAGGTGCTGCGACCGACTGTCGCCCACCGAGAAAGGCAGGCTGAGGAGCAGCCAGCACAGAGCACCAGCTGCATTTTTTTCGCCAGCACCATCCACCGACCTTTGGGAACAACGGCCAGGAATTCCGCAGAATGATGGGGCAATGCCCAAACGGCGGTTGGCCACATCACCGGTCAGGGAGACAATCCCGCCCATACCTCCTTTCAAACCGATACGACGAGACTTGAGGGAAGGAAGGAGTGATCCAGAGCCAAGTATGGCAACCCATCAACAGGCTCGTGAATGGCGAAATCCGTGGGTGGGGCCGAGAAGATGGACAGAGCAGGGAGATGAGGAAGATGGGCGTGACGAACCACCTTATGAGAACATTCGTGAACGGTCGAATTACTCTTGGAGGGTCGAAAGATGGGGAGTTTCGTTCGACGGGAACAGTCGCCAGTCCGCCGTCGAAGATTTCGTTTTTCGTTTGGAATTTTTGCAGCACCAATATCGTTGTCCTTGGGACGAGATCTTGAGGTCGTTCCACACCTTGCTAACCGGAAAGGCCAGGGACTGGTATTGGTTGCACGTACGACAAGCCAGAGTCGAGTCGACAGTTGGCCATCTTTGCGGAAAGCACTGTTAGACAGATTTCGGGGTCCATGGTCTGAGCATGATCGAATGCACGACCTGTTAAAGCGGGAGCAACAGTCCGGCGAAGGGGCGGAGGATTATATCCACGCCATGCGGCAGCTAGCCTCGCGGTTGCAGAAACCCTTGTCGGAGCGCGAACTGGTCAAGATCATAAAGAAAGGATTAAGGGAAAACCTGGCAAGGTACGTGTATGCCATGGAGCTGTTTACCGTGGACCAGTTGAGAGACGAAGCGTGTGAAGTCGAAGCCAGTTTTGGAAGGCGGTACAGCCGACCAATACATGGGGACGCTCAGCGGTATTCGAACGGGAGAAAGGCCCTGGTCGACGAAGTAGCAGCAGAATCCGAAGAAAGGGTGGAAGCGATAAGCGCAGTGCAGAAACGCCTAAATCGGCCTGGGTGTTGGAATTGTGGCGAGGGAAGGCATGATTTCCGAAATTGTCCATCCCTGGAACGCAACTTGTTTTGTTATAGATGCGGCTGTCCAGAGAGAGACCATCTCCCCGAAGTGCCCAGAATGCTCGGGAAACGGACGGAGGAACGTGGGGAGGACGGGCGACTCACGTTCGGGGATACAGTCCGGAAAGCAGAAGGAATGAGCAGCCAGCCGGGAGAAATTAGTAGAAATAAGAACAATAATTTAATTAGGCATTTACCGCTCGATGAGAGATTCAGAAAATATTTAGAAGTAAGAAATCGGATAGTTAGGGACAGGCAATGCGAAGGAATGCGAACGGTATCACTGCGAATCACGAAGACGCGGGAACGCTTTCGACGACGACGCGTAGGACGAAAGGCTGTGGTGGAGGCGATACGGAGAAGCGAGGCGAAGGACTCGCGGGTATTCGAGGAGGTATTGATTGGCGGATATGCGTTAAGGGGTCTGTTGGATACCGGAGCAAGCGTAAGTCTGCTAGGTAAAGGCAGCCGGGAATTAATTGAGGATCTCCAAATTCCAGTGCAACCCTATACGGCAATAGTACGCACAGCCGGAGGTCAAGATCGTTCGATCATCGGCCGAGTTGAGTTGACTTGCCCACATCGTACCGAGGGCAAATGAAAAACATCACCTTCTTCGTCTGCCCGTATCTGGAACAGCGGGCCTATTTTGGGGTTGACTTTTGGAGAGCCTTTGGGTTAGCTCCAACCATTCTGGGTCCCGACAAGTCATTTCCGACCAAGAACGAAGTCGATGAAATGTTGGCGGTGACCATGACTCATTACGGCGACGAGGAGGAGGCCGAAGAGGAGGAGCCAGAGACATGGGAGTTGTCGAGTGACGAAAGAAATGAATTGGAGGCCGTAAAACAAAGGTTTCTGTCGTTCGAGGATAATGGCTTGTGTAAGACGGCGATAGAACGTCACACCATCGATTTGGTCGAAGGGGCACAACCCTTCAAGGACCGGCCCTATCCCTTGTCGCCCGCCATGCAGCAATTGGTGCATGGTGAAGTGGACAAGATGCTGGAACTAGGGGTAATAGAAGAGAGCCATAGCCCGTGGAGTAATCGTACAACCGTCGTACGAAGGCCGGGCAAAAATCGCTTCTGTTTGGATGCCATGCCCGCAAACTGAACGAGTTGACCGTAAAGGATGCGTATCCATTACCGTGCATAGAAGGCATACTGTCCAGGATCGACCAAACATACTACATCTCCAGCGTAGATTTGAAGTTTGCGTATTGGCAGGTCGAACTGGACGAAAAAAGTAAGCCCTATACTGCTTTCGCGGTACCTGGCAGGCCATTATACCACTTTCGAATGATGCCGTTCGGGCTATGCAACGCCGCCCAAAGACTCGTTCGCCTGATGGACAAGGTGATACCCGCAGAACTGAGATCCAACGTCTTGGTCTATCTGGATGACCTCTTGATAATTGCCCCCGATTTTCCCACCCATATAAAATACTTGCTAAGAGTAGGTGATTGTCTAAGGAAGGCAAATCTTTGCATCGGCTTGAGGAAATCCAAGTTTTGTTTTAAGTCCTTGAAGTATCTGGGATTCATCATCGGTGGCGGTATGCTACGCATGGATCCAGAACGAGTAGTAGCAATTAAGAGGATCCCGATACCACGTTCACGGAAAGAAGTTCGCTCGCTCCTTTTTAGGCACTGCTGGGTGGTATAGGCGATTCATACGCGATTTCGCTAGCCTAGCCGCACCATTGACCGAAGCGCTTAAGAAGGGTGAAGGCAAGTTTATTTTAGGGGAAGAAGCTATACGGGCCGTGGAGGTGTTGAAGACCGCGTTGACTACAGCACCTGTGCTTGTTCACGCTGACTTCTCCAAACCGTTCTTCGTCCAGTGTGACGCATCGCAGTTTGGAGTAGGGTCCGTCTTGTTCCAAAAAAATGTAGAGGACCAGGAACAACCCATAGCCTTCTTCTCGGCAAAATTAAATAAACACCAGAGGAACTATTCAGTCACGGAGAAAGAATGTTTGGCGGCGATTCTCTCTATTAAGAAATTCCGGCCTTATATCGAGGGAATGTCATTCACCTGCATCACTGACCACGCCAGTTTGAAATGGTTGATGTCCATGAAAGACCTGAGTGGGAGGTTAGCTCGTTGGTCTTTACAACTTCAGGGATATGACTTCCGTATAGAACATCGGAAAGGTACGGACAACGAACGTAGTGGCTGATACACTTTCGCGCAGTGTCGAGGAGATACGTCTTGATCCCGAGCAGCTGTTGGGCTTTAGCACCACCGAGTTCGAGTCTAAGGAATATCAAGCCTTGCTCGAACAAGTACGCCAGAATCAGGACAAGTTGCCCGATATGAAGATTGAGGGAGAGTTGCTATTCAAGCGTATGGAGTTTGTTCGCCCGGAAGAGGAACTAGAGGGAACGTTTTGGAAGTTGTGGGTCCCTAACTCCTTGACCGCCGGACTGATCGGGAGGGCTCACGTGGATGAAACGGCGGGACATGGTGGGGTTGTGAAGACTTTGGAAAACTTGCGTCGTTATTTCTACTGGCCGGGCATGGTTACACAAGTAAAAGACTGGGTGCGGCATTGTGAGTCGTGTAAGGAATGTAAGGCACCGAATTTTCGCATGCAAGTGGGAATTGGAAGCGAAGTCGTGACGGAACGACCCTTCCAAAAACTGTACATCGATTTCCTCGGGAAATATCCGCGATCCAAGCAAGGGCACGCCTGGATAGATATTTATAGTCGTTGACCATTTCTCAAAGTTCACCTTTTTGAAAGCCATGCGGGAGGCTACGGCGACAAACGTAGTGAACTTCCTGGTCAACGAGGTTTTCTACAAATTCGGAACACCTGAAAGCATTCACTCGGACAACGGACGCCAATTTGTGTCCCACACTTTTCAAAGGATGATTGAGTCTTTCGGAATTTCGCATATGCGAACGGCCGTGTATTCGCCGCAAAGTAATGCGGCTGAACGAGTCAACAGGACGGTTTTAGAATCCATAAGGGCGTATCTTGGACAGGACCACCGTGACTGGGATTTGTACCTTCCGGAGATAGAAGTGGCCATCCGTAACGCAGTGCATACGGCTACCGGTGTCACGCCATTCTTCGCCGTGTTTGGCCACCATATGTTCTTGAACGGGGCGAGTTATAAACTGGCTCGAAAATTAAGATCACTGTGTGAACATGAAATCGTTCATTTGCGAGCCGCTGACAAAATCCAGTTGATAAGACAAATGGTCCAACAACAACTACATAAAGCGCTTATGAACGTAGTCATCAACGTGGAGAGATTCGGGCACGCACATTTCATGCGAAACCGGGCCAAGAGGTCTATAGACGGAATTTTGCGTTGAGTAATTTTGCCAAGGGCTTTAACGCCAAATTCGCGAAGAAGTTCCTGAAGGCGAGAGTGGTCCGGCGAGTCGGGAACAACGCCTATCTTTTGGAGGATTTGCAGGGGAGATCCTTAGGGGTCTTCCATGCCAAGGACCTGAGACCCTGAATCCAATCGTGGTAAGCCCCACGTTGGGCGCGGCGAAAGATTTTAAATGGGCAGCTCGACCAGATTGGGTACCGGCAAATAGGGCAAGTCACCTTTAGACAACCCCTTGCTCCCAGGATTCTTTCGGGGTATCCCTATAAATCCAGGGGTGTTGTTGCAGCGGGGCGTAGACTATCGATAGTTGGGGCTGCTCACAGCGAAAACAAGTGGTAGCCCCAAATTCAAAAGAGAGCGCGAGCCCTAAAGCTTCCAATATAACGGAGTATTATCCGAGAGAGGAGGAAGAATGATGAGAGAGAATGTTGAAGGTCAAGCAAAAGTCAGGGAAGCGGCTGAGCGATGTCAAGAGAAAAGCAAAGATCAGTCTGGACTAAGCTGCAAACAGATAAAGACGTCAGCGGTCAGACTCCAACATTTTTTTTTTGTGCTGATACCTCTTTTTGGTCGTTGATTATTTTTTTTTGTATTAATAAATTTTTTTGTTACTTTTTTTTTGTTACTATTTTTTGTTACTTTTTTTTTGTTACTATTTTTTGTTACTTTTTTTTTGTTACTATTTTTTGTTACTTTTTTTTTTTGCTACTATTTTTTGTTACTTTTTTTTGTTGTTACTTTTTTTTTGTTATTATTTTTTTTGTACTTTTTTTTTGCCATCAAATTTTTTTTTTCCATCCAACTTTTTTTTCCATCAACTTTTTTTTTTGCCATCAACTTTTTTTTTCCATCAACTTTTTTTTTGCCATCAACTTTTTTTTTCCATCAACTTTTTTTTTTTTTTGCCATCAACTTTTTTTTTTCCATCAAACTTTTTTTTTTGCCAACAAAACAACATTTTCTTTGGCCATCCAGTTTTTTTTTGTTTACTTTTTTTTTTGTTTTTGTTATTATTTTTTTTGTCTTCGTTAAGTTTAATATTTATAATGCTGCTATTCTAGACAATTAATTACGTCTAAATTTAGCATTAAGTCCCCATTTCCGAAATTAATAATAACATAATTTCAGACGAAATGGAAGGCTAAGGCTTATAAATGGAGGGAGGGGGACCCAAAGTGGGTTAGGAAAATGTGATATTGTAGATATCAAAGGGTGGGGACCCGAAATATTTTATTAACCCCCACAGGAAGGGCGGGAACGCTACGGCAATAACAGCGAAGCCGCCGTTGGAAGTCGGAGATCGAGTTTTTTTTTGTTCTTTTTTGTGTAATTTAAATTGCCACTGTCCGTTAAAACAGCTGTTGTTAGTGATGTGTAGATCTTGTGTAGTCTCGTTTATTGTGCGGTCGGCGGGCAGGGTCAGACCCACCCCTAACTGAGCACTGGCTAGCCGGAGCTGCCCCATGAGGACAAACCGACGCGTAACACATGTCTTGTTTTATTATGCGATAGTCAAGGTCTTATCGATGTTTATCGTATCATCGAATCACCCACTCTGGCTGCTTGTTGAGCAGTGCTGCAAAACACAGGCAGGGTCGCCGCACGTGGACGCACTCAGTTTTTAAAAACGTCTTTTCGCTAGTGAACGTGTGCTGAAATCTCGAAAATATGGGACGCAAAGCGGAGTTCAGTGAAAAACAAAAGAAGGGACCTGGTCGCAAGGCTCGCAAACAGGGGCCACCGAAGTTTCCAAAGAAATCATTTGGTATTATAGCCACGCCTATGCCGTTGAACAAATATTGAAATGTTTATTTCTAGCTCCGCTCGACGACGAGGACAAGAAGCTATCGCACCGTCAAAAGCAACGCGTGGCCAAGCGAGATCAAAAGAAGATAGTGCAGAAGGCAAAATCGAAGGAGAAACGTGCTAAACTGCCCCGCAGGCTAAAACCGTATAACAGCGACAGCGAGCCGGAAGAGGAGCAGGTGGAGCAACAGGCGGAGTCATCGGACGAGGAGGTGCCACAGCTTGTGCCAGTCCAAAAAAAACAAAAGTCAAATGGCTATTCAGATGATAATAATGATTGGCTAACATTAAAATCGGGAAAGCAACAGAAAAAGAGTGTGAAGAGCAAAGAAATGGAGCTGGAAGAGGAGGATAAATTGTCTGAAAATGAAATTGAAGCTGGATCAGATGAAGAAGCTGACGAAGAAGATGAAGAAGCTGAAGAAGAAGATGAAGAAGCTGAAGATGAAGATGTGAATGAGAGTGAGCAAGAGGAAGAATTTATGGATGATGATGGCGACGCTCAAATTGGTAAATTGGACGATCTATTTGACGATGATGAGCTCAAATCCGAATCTGACCAAGATCAAGAAGTTGACAGTGAAAATGATGAGGAATCGGATGAAGATGATGATGATGATGATGATGATGATGATGAGGACAAGTTGCCCATTGAGCGCGCCAACAAAAAACTCAAAAAACGTCAGGAGAAAGATGCCATATTGTCACGTGAAGAGATGCAAATGACCGTCGATCAGTCTGAAGTGTTCCATTTGCCCGAACCGGGCGAAGATGCTGACAAGGAATTGTCCTTGCAAGATGTGCAGCAGCGCATCAAGGATATTACACAGGTGCTCTCTGACCTCGGCAAGTTCAGAGAGGAAGGTCGCTCACGTAGCGAGTATGTGGATCAGCTGCGTCAAGATCTCTGCATGTACTACAGCTACAACGAGTTTCTCATGAGCAAGTTGATGGACATATTCAAATTAGGCGATCTGATGGAGTATTTGGAGGCCTCAGAGGTGGGTTATCAACAGTGTATGCATGCTAACAACTTACAAATGTATTCTTTCTTTCAGATAGCGCGTCCGCTGACTATACGTACAAATTCACTGAAGACTCGTCGTCGTGATCTAGCTGGCGCGTTAATTAATCGCGGAGTCAATCTGGATCCGCTGGGCAAGTGGACAAATGTGGGCTTGGTCATTTTCAATTCGACGGTGCCGCTGGGCGCCACACCCGAGTATTTGGCAGGACATTACATGATACAGGGCGCCTCCTCGATGCTGCCCGTGATAGCATTGGCTCCGCAGGAGAAAGAACGTGTGCTGGACATGTGCTCGGCGCCGGGCGGCAAAGGGTCGCACATAGCGGCCGTCATGAAGAATACGGGCGTATTGTTCGCGAACGATTCGAATCCCGATCGCATCAAGGCTGTTGTGGCCAATTTCCATCGTTTGGGCATTGTGAATGCGGTTATCAGCTGCGAGGATGCCACCAAATTTCGCAATATTATGACGGGCTTCGATCGAG
Source organism: Drosophila nr. perissopoda 5 BK-2023a (assembly GCA_035044105.1). NCBI lineage: Eukaryota > Metazoa > Arthropoda > Insecta > Diptera > Drosophilidae > Drosophila > Drosophila nr. perissopoda 5 BK-2023a. Next base: position 577,768 of record JAWNMK010000231.1, read on the forward strand.
TTCTTCTCGATGCACCGTGCACCGGCACCGGTGTCGTCTCCAAGGATCCGAGTGTTAAAACAACCAAATCGGAAGTCGATGTGCAGCGTTGTTATAATTTGCAGCGCAAGCTCTTGCTAACTGCCATAGATTGTGTGGATGCGAAATCCTCTACGGGTGGCTACATCGTCTATTCAACGTGCTCCGTCCTGCCTGAGGAGAACGAGTGGGTAATTGATTATGCTCTCAAGAAGCGCAATGTTAAACTGGTGCCGCTGGGCATTGACTTTGGTGAGCCAGGCTTTACCAAATTCCGTGAGTATCGCTACCATCCCAGCTTGAATTTGAGCAAGCGCTTCTATCCCCACACGAACAACATGGATGGCTTCTATGTGGCCAAGCTGAAAAAATTCTCCAACACAATACCCATCACCAAGGAACAGCAGGAAGCAGATGAGAAGCAGCTGGACGAAGCAATTGCATCGGATCAACCAGAGGTAAAGACGAAAACAGACAAAGACGAGGGCGAGGACGAGGCAATCGCAACTGGTGATGCGCCACGCAAAGCGCTTGGAAAACGAGCTGGCAAACCCATTTTAACGGATGTGGAACAAGATCTGAAAAAGAAGAAGCGTGAACAAAGCAAAAAAAAATATGTGGCCAATGTTTTCGAGAAGCCCATCAAAGTGCCTAAAAAGCCCAAGGTGGAGCCAATAGTTCCTCCTTCCCAAGAAGCAACCGAAAATAGCAAGAAGAAAGTACCTAAAAAGTCCAAGGTGGAGCAAATTGTTCCTCCTTCCCAGAAAGCAACTGAAAACGGCCAGAAGAAAGTACCTAAAAAGTCCAATGTGGAGCAAATTGTTCCTCCTTCCCAGAAAGCAACCGAAAACGGCAAGAAGAAAGAGAAGGCCCAGAAAAATGGTCCCAAAGCAAGTAGCAGCAGTTTGAAGCCGGAGCCCAAACCAGCAGCTAAACTTACTAAGAAACTATCAGAGGCGAAGCGTGTGGATGTGGATGAAGTACCCTTGCTGGAGGGCAAGCCCATCAAAATGCAAAAGCTACTTAAAAGCAAATCCAAGAAACTGGGACAGTTGAAAAAATCCAAGAAGCCGATGGATAAAAAACAAAGATTCAAGAAATGAGCATAAATCCAATTCTAATTTTAATTGATTTAATTAATTCTATAATCTAATTGAAATATCTTGTTTGGTTAGTCAAGAAGCTGAAAATATTGCAGCTATCCAAAGGGTCTATCTCTGCGTGAACAACCGAAACTGATTATTTGTTTTTATAATAAGAACTTAAGGTTTGGACTATAAATATATTTATAATCAATATAACAATGAAATGGAGTTTTGTCAATTAAGGGATAAAAATTTGTGTTTTATTTAAAATACAACAAGTATGAAAACTAATTAGAGATTGCAAATCTGTGCAGATTTAAGGTTAATAATAAAATGGGGACTATAAAAATGTGCAGAAACGCAGTCTCAGTCTCTGCTCAGTCTGCTCTTCAGTTATTTCTTGTTAAGCTCTGAATTCGCGAGCAGATCTATTTTTTCTGCCTCCACTGTATGTCAAACATCATTTGTATGTATGTATTTACTTAGTCATGTTTGTGTTCTGATTGTTGCAAGTGCAATCATTAAAAGCGAGCTAATATTAAAGCTTAGTCTCCAAGCTCTTGTTGATAAGTAATTAAATGGCTTGGCTGTGAAATTTCACATCCAGTTTGTGAATGAAACGGCGATGACAAGTTTACAATTGGCTTTGCTCTGCGTTGTTTTGGCCTCTTTGGCACACTGCCAAGTTGACATTAATGTGGCTATGATGAGACAGATCTATTCAAATCTGGATCGTCGCAGCTCAGCATGTGCAAACTTGTGGGTCCACTCATGCGGCAACTGGTCAGGCAACTACGTGGACAACTTTGAGCGAGCGGAGGAGAGCTATGCGAAGGCAATGGCCTTAGTGCTGAGCGGAACTGACCTTAAGGAGCAGGAGACTGCAACACATCTCTTGCAACAAATACGTGACTACTTTGCTTCGTGTGTTATTAGCGATCAGGAGTTGCAATTGCCACACGAACTAATCTCAAGCCCCTTGCAATGGACAAGTGCAGCAGGCAGACTGCGTAATTACGGTGTCAATGGCGTCTTCCTGGATGAGTCAGTGGATGTTGCCTACAACGATTCGAAACGTTATGTAATACAACTGAAGATGCCAGTCCAAAATGACCACTTGGTAAGTCTACTTTCTGAGTGTATATTCACTATAAATTATAATGTAATTTCCTTCTTCAAGCCCATAGCGACTCTATCCCCCGAGCTGCAGCGACTGGACAGAAAGCTGCGCGAATTGCGTCATAAATACCGCACAGAGGAGCCAGCTCTGCAATCCTGGACTCTGGGCGAGCTGAAGCAGCAAATACCGCAAATCGATTGGAAAAACTATTTCGAGGCGCTGCTCGAAGTGGAGCCCAAAGATGACCAACTTCTTGTGGAGGTCAGTGATGTGGAGTACCTACGCGAGTTGGGCACATTAATGCAGAGCAGCAGCACAACCAGCCTGCGATTATATCTAACTGCACGCCTGGCCAGTTTTGCACGGAAAGCTAATCCCAGCTCAGGGCTCGGGCCAAAAGCTCACCGCTGCATCCAACATATGCGCGCTGTGCTGCCGCTGGGCATGAACTACATCTACAATCGATATGTGTACAGGACCCGCTCGGAGGATACTCGACGGCTTATGGAAATCTTTACCAGCTTGCGAACAACGTTTAACAAGTACTTGGATTACAATCACATGGAGCTAAGTCCACAGGAATTGGGCTATGTGCGTGCCAAGCTGGATGGAGTTCACCTCAAGCTGGGCAATTTGCCGGCTGCAACAACCACGGGAGATTTCTACAATAGCCATTATGCCAGTGCAACCTTTTCTCGTGCGGATTTCCAGCATAATTTGTGGCAGGCACTGCGTCTGCGTACACGGCTGCAACATGCCTCATTGCTGCAACATGGAGCCGTCTTGCAACCCGAGCTTTACTATCTTAACGATGATGTGCTAAGTGCTCGCAATGCGCCCTATTTTGAACATGAGAGGAATACTCTAACCGTACCACTGATCTTTATGCAGTGGCCATTCTACGATTATCGCCTGCATTCCGTATTTCAATATAGTCTTATGGGTTTTATCCTGGGACACGAGCTAATGCACGCCTTCGAGCAGGACGGCATTCTCTTCGATGCTACCGGCAATGAGTCGGAGCTGGGCTTGCAACTGCGTCAGCAGCCAAGATTTCAGGCAGCCCTAAAATGTGTCCAGAAGACGCCAACGGCATCGCTGAAGGAGCGATTGGCGGATGTGAATGGTCTTCAGTTGGCATATGATGCATTCTTTGGCATTGGCCATGACTCCCAACGATTCGAGTATCGACCATATGAATTTGAGAGAGAATTGCTGGCACCGCAACTTTTTCATCTGAACTTTGCCCAGTTCTTTTGTGGCCGATTGCCATTGGCCATTGACCATGACATGGACGACGTGCGTGTGAATGTCGCTGAGAGTAACTTAAAGCAATTTACCACAGATTTCAGTTGTCAGCAACAGGCACCATTCACTGGCTGTGAAATGTGGCGCCCAAGCACACAGTAGAATGTACAAATGCACTTGGACATTGCACTACACTCATAAAAAAAATCAATCTCCTTTTGGCACCAGTGTTCAGGGTGGATCTTTCTACAATATTGAAAAATATGCTTTATTTCCAGAGTTTTGTTTGCATTGAATAATTTTTATATGCGATTTTTTATTACTTATATACTATTAATAAACATTAGTATTTTTAGACTTATTTCAGGGCAATTTTTTCCTAGGAAAAAGAAAAGATTTGTTGCGGATGAACATTGACTAATTTCCATTTAATTGCATATACTATTAAATTTGTACTTGTTTTTAAGCACTACATATAATTTTGATCAAATTCAAATGTACATTAAATTGTAATTTAAATTTTCACCGAATAATGATCACGTAAAATGTGCTTTTCGCACAGGGTGCCTATTTGTATTCAACGTCATAAGTAGTCGACAAAAAGTATTTAACGACCCATTCCGTTTGATTGCCAACTGCAGTTATCAGGAAAAGGCATTGTCAACGACTTTGCCACACACACAGTGCCAATTGAATGCAAATGCAAATACAAACAGGTCAGCAGCGCATTACAACTGGCAAGCAACCGATTACGAGATACTCTGTCAACAAGTCGAACAAATGACAAGAGCAGCTTCGCACAATATCTTCTTATGCATGAGTGCGCATAACCCGAACGATTATAGATAGCGATGGATATTGTGACGCAAGCTTTATTAATTTCAAACATAACAGTAATTATACAAACCGACAGAGCAAGCGAACATTACACAAACAAAGCCAAATATACTCTTTTTGCATGCTTTGGAGGGAGTATAACAGAATGCCGGTCTCAGCTAAGCGAAAGCTTCTTTGCTCTTTGGCTCTCTGTGGCAGTAACTAACACACTCACAGACTCAGGTTGCCATCATAGCCACATGTTGCTGCGAGCGTCTGCTCCAACGTAACGTGTCCTGTGTTCTTTGTGGGCGTCGTCTGTGCAAATGTGCTCGTGTGTGTGTGTGTGTGTGAACTCTGCTGCCGTACCGAAATCAAGACAACGCTTTGCAAAAGCTCCCGGCCGCAGTTCATTGCTGTCATTTGCCGTTATTAGACGTGAATTCTTCCGTACGAAATTCATTATCTTCGCGTGTATCGCGTCGTTGTTTACCGCAGCCTCCGAAAAAACTTTAAAAAAATACTGTTTCGGAAAACGCAATAACAAACAATTTGCAATAATAAAAGCAAATCTCATATAATTAATGCTATTGAATTAATTAGTTAGAATAGAAATAATTTGTTTATATCTAAATCCACCACTATCTGCAATACAAAGTGTATGTTTGCCTTTGATCAAAAGTTAAATGCGTGAGTTTGAGTGTATATATGTATATGTGCATATGTATGTGTAAGTTAAATAATAAAAATGATAAAGGCGATAAACATTTAAGGCTGACATGTGAGCAAGTGAGTAGATGGGTGAGACGGTAATTTAAACATTTGTTCCACCCCTGACACGGTTGTGACTTCTGACTGTATGTGCGACTGAATTCACACTTGAATTTTTTTTATTTTTTAGAAAATGAAAAACAGGCCTAATTTTTTTTTAAATACGCTCTGTGCCTAACACATTTGCCAAATAAACAGTCCATTAAAACGATCTTTTCTTAGCCGTGTGTACTGAAGACACCAAAACAGATTGTTGATCACTTAGCAGCTAGCAGCTAGCATTGGCACACAATGAGACCTTTAAATTGATGAATAAACGTCTGATTAAATTTAGGAGGTTAACCAATTTGCCAAGCACACAAGCGAAACATATTTACATTTTTCTTCTTCTTTCTTTTCTTTCTTTGGAATGCTTTTAATTTTTATTAGCTACAGTTGATCAGCTCCCTCAATTTGCAAACTGCAAGCGTACTTCAGTTAGTTAATATATGTACATATGTATATACATATGTAGATAGGTATATAGACCCACCCACAAAGTTGGTTGTAATTGTTTTTTTTTTTCATTGTTGATTAAAGAAAAACATTGTTACATTTTGCAATGCTTTTGTTCGTTTCCAGAAGCTAAAATAAACATTGAATAAAAAAATATAAAGAGCCGAACACACAAAAATAACAATTGAAAATGCAGCCATAATTAAACCAAACTTTGAAAGGGTCAACTTAAGTTTGCCGAGTGTAAGTTAGTTACATTTACTTACAGTTTTGTGTGTATTTACTCTTACTTATGTAAATAAGTTAAACACTTTTTGAACATATTTTTTAACATCCTCATAAAAGCTATTTTGGTTTTCATCACTCTGCTGATTTTAACGCGTGCAAGACGAGTTCTTCACACATTTTAAGCGAATAAATTGAGTTAACAAATAAATAAATAATTATTTATATACTAAAGTGTTTTGTACAATCCATAATGCGATTGATAATTTTTTATTTATCTAAGAATAATATTATTGAAATAAGCGAGGTTTTTCCATAAAAGCAATGCAAATCGGCTAAACATTACGATTTCTCTAAAGAATGTTAAGTGGTTTTATTTTTTTGTGGATTTTTCCATTTCAAATTTAAAAATATTTATATTGCTAAGCATTTAAAGAGCAGTACTTACTTTGTCATATACGGGGAACATAAACATATATTCCTAAAGTGTTTTTTTCATAAATTTTTAAATATGTTACTCATTTTGTATGTTGATTTATGTATTATAAAATGGAGCCTCTTAGTTATTGTATACCACTAGTGTTTAAATTGTTAAGTAAATAATAATTTTTAATTATACTTAGGTGTCAAACAAAGTAGTTCAAGATAGGCAATTGAATTTTTCGAGTGCAACTGGAAATAGTTGCAATGAATGAATGAAATGAATATACTCGTTCTCAGCAGCAATCAGTGCAAAAGCTTTGCCATAGCTGCAGCTCTCTCTCTCTCTCTCTCGCTCTCTTGCTGTAAGTGCAGTATATTCATGCCACGCCCATTCTTGGCTAATTGCTTTCAAAGTACTTCACAATTGCCTCAAGCAACGTCATTGATTTTAAGTGGCATGGAAGTAGAAGTCAGCAATAACTATACCAATGGAGATGGAACAAACGTTAAGGGTAACCTTTAATCTTATAAATATTGCTTGTGAAATTGCATATTGTTTGGCGTATCTTTTTCGGCGTTACCAGGCAGCGCAGGCAATACAATATGTACATACCTGCAGCTTCTTTTGAAATTTATATAATAATTTCAAATTAAATTTGGAGTCGCCCACTTTTTGCTTCATATAAAAAGACTAAGCCCCAATAACAAGTCCTTGCTCAACTTCAAGCCAGTTTGAAGTTCACAATATATTTATGCATACACACATACACACATACACACACACACATATATATATATATATATATATGGAGATATATACATTTGAAATTGAGTTGCCTGGCAAACTTCTGCTGTTGTCGGCAATTGCACATACGCCATGTGTGCCACTTGTGGCTTGAACCCACACATAAATATGGCCACCAATGTGTAAAAAGGATATATTGGTTTTGCGCAAAACTATGTTACAGACTGAAGGAAGCAACTCCGACCCCCTAAACCATATAAGTTTTTGATCAGCATCATTATCCACGTCGATAAAGCCAGGTGTGTCTGTCCTTCTGTACGAACACACGCATCTCAGAGATTATAAGAGGTATACTCCCAAAATTCGGAAGTTCTCGTGTACCAAGCGCAGATTAATTTTATTTCACTTTATCGGTAGCAGGCTCCGTTCCACGATTATCGATACATTTAAATTTTCGATAGCAAATAAAAGCCACACATTTGAAACTCAATTAATGAACAGCTACACTCAGAATAAAAATCGCTCTGATCTGATTTTAGAAATTCGCGATAGGTGAGGAGCCCTTGGCGCCCTTGCAGCCCTAGAAGTTGCAGAAAGTAAACCTTTTTAAAGCGAAGTGTCAAAGTGTCAATAAAAGCTGCGTTAAGGGTATTTCGTAGTCGAGCTCATTCAACTGCACATTCTGACTTGTTTTGTTTGCCTTTTCAATGTTGATTTGTGTTGGCCAATTGGCAATGGCCAATTCGTTGAGGCAGCAAAAACCAACAGTCACCTAATCGGTCAGAATGTCGAACAAAAACAGGCTATTTATTTGCTTTCCGGCATTCATAAATATCGATCAGTGCGCCTGACTGCATCTGCCATTTGCTCTGCTCGATTTCCAATTGGATTCGCTTGGCATTTAATTGCGTGTGTGGCGCTTTGGTTTCTACATGGTTGGTGGCAGCATATGGCATGTATGGCATATATATATATTATATGGTATTAAATGTCGCCAACCGTCTCAAAAATACGTATAATTGTTAAGTCTGATGATAACAGCGAGTTGACCATATTGGCCATATGCGTCCAAAGTCAATAATGATTCACTTAATATTATTTTGTTTTGACACTTAATAAATCATTAACAGTTCGCAGTTGGCCAGCACACATAAATAAGAGCCATCAGGAGCCGTTTATTTTTGTTACGTATTTACATTAAAAGCAGCTGAGATGCTGACTTGGCTGAGTTGGCGAGCTGTCTGTTTATTTGCCTTTAGCTTTGACTGTTAATTGTGCGCATTAGCAGCCGAAATTAGACGCCTCTTTAATGGGATGGTAGCCAGCTATAAAATGGAAAAATTAAAAAATCATAATCTCTAACCCATCCGTGTAAATATTGCGCTTGTTTGCCCCGAGCATCATCATAAATAAATCGCAGCTCGACAAATATTTGAGTACGGCATGCGCCATTTAGTGGCATTTGGCCAATAGGTTGCCCCCCCCCCCCCAATAATTTGATGGAACTCTACATTATTACCTATACATACATATTTATATAGTATGTCTTTAGTGCCTAAAAACACTTAAATCATTTTCTTAGCTATTTCCATCCTTTGCCCAAGATCAAAGACAACTTGTTGCTCGGCACTCAAACATTTCTTTTTTATATTGAGGAACATTTTCTTAGCCCATTTTATGTATTTTGGATTCATGTTGAATATTTTATTATTTTTATTATTACCATTAAGCTTCCAGCTATTTGCTTTTTATTGTTGTTGAACAAACTTGTTTCGGCAGTGAGTAACAATCATAAAATGAACAACTTCTCCATTTTATGGATAAGCGTATTTCTCTTCTTTCTGCTCCTGCTTCTTCTTCTTTCTGTTTCCTTTTTGTTAGCGTTTATCTGTGTGTGTGTGTGTGTGTGTGTGTTTTTGTGTTTGCATTTGTATTTGTATGTGGGTTCTTGTGTTCTGCTTGTATTTGTTCATTAATAAATAACTTGGCAGTCTTTGTTTTAATCACGACCCTAGCACAACGACCAACTCGCATTTGCCTCAGTCATTCTGCTTGTTAGTGCTGCTTCACCCCCGCTTTTGTTCTCACTTTTAAGTCAATGTCAGCATCAGTGTACACACACACACACACACATTCATGTATACAGACTCATTCCACATGCCACAGCAACATGCATATCTAATTACCCACCTCAGGCAACTGTTAACAAAGTCAGTAAACGAGGACAACAGTTAAAATTCACAAAAAACATTTCATATATTTTCAGCATTGAAGTAAAAAGCTAAAATAAATAATATTTTTACGTATTTACTTAATGTGACCTTAAGCAGAACACAATTTTTAAAAAGGCTTTAAACCATACACATTTACAAGTAAAATTAAAGACACGGTTTAAATATAGAAATATAAAAAAGTGAATGTAAACAATATTTTTTTATATTTACGTGATTCAGTTGAATGCAAATAATTTTGTTCAAGATAAGAAACGAACAGAACAATTCGCAATGTATGCGAACAGAAAAAGATTTTAATCTATAATAATGTTACTTATAATTTGCAGCACACCTTGCAGATAATATTATTGGAGGAAAGATTAGTTCAAATGTGTTAATAAGAGGGAGAAAAGTGCCGACTCGGAGATCAACAACAGGTTCAGTTCTCACTAACAACTAACAACTAGCTGGGTAGAAATGCTCAACGGCATTTTTAAATGCTGGTCAGGTACGCTAAAGGTCTCCAGCTGTCATACTATATACATATATGTATATATCCGATAGGTATACAATTTTAGTAGATATTTCCTATTTGAATTGGAGTGTGTGGCAGTCACAGTAGCCCCGCCCCAAAATGTATGGGAAGGGGCCATAAAGATTGTTGTTTATTTATCTGCATATTATCTGCATACACACTGGGCACAGTCCCACGTGATTAAAGCATGTATTATTTGAACAGATTTTATAAGTTGCCCAGAAATATACATATGTATATATATGTACATATGTTTATACAATTCAAATAATACAACTCAGCGGGCATATCTGTGTATGTCTTATACTTAAGCACATATGTATATAATATGGAGGCCTTTAGCTTTTTGAATAGTGCGTGTATAAGTTCCTTACCTGAATTTTATCAGATAAAAATACAGAGATATCACCAAGAAGTTCGTTCTTCTTTCACTTTTATTCCAGCTCCGTCAACATATTTGCGCAACTTTTTCTCCGAAGTGAACCGTTTAATTAAGCAGCGCTAAAGGGAAAAGCGAAAGTGTGTCGCTGGTTAAGCAGCAGCCTGTCTCCTGTCCACACGCACACTCACACACAGACACACATAGACATATACACATGACGTCCTGCTGATATGTATTACCCTTAAATACAAGCAGTCATAAAAAGTTTGTCGCATACTTGACACCAGCAGCTTGCAGTCGAATATAATAATTAATTAGCAAGAAGACATCGCTACATCGAAACCCACCAGCAGCACCCCATCCCTTCCAGACGTCACGTCGGCAATGGCCGAAGACGATTTGCAAGCGCTCGTGGAGAGCCTGAATGCAGCCTCGGCTGAGCATATCGAGAGTGCAATTGCAAACTTCTCGCTGGACATGCTGCAACGTGCCAGCGCCCTAATTAACACTCAGCAGGCGCAAAGCCCGCAAAGTGATCCTTTGCCCAGCATCAATCGCACACTGGAAGAACTGTGCAGGCAACAGGCTGTGCTGGAGGAACACCAACTCCCCAACCACACAGCTATTGACCACTATGGCAGCAGCAGCAGCAGCAGCAAAGCAGCCATTGACAAAATGGTGAGTAAAAAGGCTTAACTATTTCCGCTATCAATTTATTTCATCACTTAAATTCTCAACACTTCACATTTGATTCGATTTCGATATCAAAACAGACATCAGTCTGATAACGCAAATTCCATTTTAAATCAAAAAATACCTCATTTTATTTGACAGCGCATTTTGATGATGCACTACCTGAATTGATAAACAAATGCCCATACAAATAGAGTACAGATAGGCAATATCAACTTGTGATTATTTATTTATAATAAGCAATCTTAAAAATTTAACGGCCATCGCGAATTTGTTTATAATTTCAAATAATAGTGCAAACACATACACATATTTATTTGCCCATAAAGTTGCTAATTTGTGTATATGTACAATTGAAAGATTTTTTCATTTCCGCATTAAGCTTAAGAAAATACATTAAGATTTCCCCATAAAATATATATATTCTTGATCAGCTTCAATAGCAGACACGATACAGCCAAGTATGCCTAAATATTTGTATGAACACGCAAATCTCTGATATTGTAAGAGCTGGAATACAAGTTCTTGTATATCACGCGCCACTCAAACTTATTTAAATTTATCGATCATTCTCCATCTTCTGGGAATATCGTACCAGTTATAGTCCAAAATAGAAATATAATAATATATTTAACAATTGGCTTCCGCTGGGTATCTCGTAGTCGAGCTAACTCTTCCACTGCACTCTTACTTAGTTAAATTAGTTTTTATCTGACTTGTGCTGCACTAAGAGCCCTTCCCACACTGTGATACAATTTGCAGGCCCAGCATTGTCCCACCTCCTTCGATTCGGTGCTTTGTTGGCCCCGCACCAATGCCAGCAGCTGGGCCATTTTGCCGTGCTTCGAGGAGTTCAAGGGTGTTCACTACGACACGACAGGTGAGTTTGGAATAATAATACTAAAAAAAGAAACACTACTAAATTCATAATTAAATATTTATGAAAGAGAATGCAACACGCTATTGCCACGAGAACGGTACGTGGAACCATTACTCCAACTACAGCAGCTGCCATCAGCATTCCGGTTCGGTGCCCGTCGTGCCCGACTTCTCGGCCAGCGTGGATCTGCCGGCCATAATCTATGCCTGTGGTTATTTCATCAGTTTTGCTACCCTCGTGGTGGCACTCATCATATTCCTCAGCTTTAAGTGAGTTGCACGTTCAGTTATAATGTATTCTATTGATTTCCCATACATATATATTTTTATTCCTGCTGCAGAGATTTGCGCTGCCTGCGAAACACAATCCATGCGAATCTATTTCTAACGTACATCACCTCAGCTCTCCTGTGGATTTTAACACTATTTTTGCAAGTGGTTGGTATACTCTGTACATAAATATGGTTTAGTCTTATTCGTTGCAATTGCTCCACAGATAACCACAGAATCTAGTCAGGCTGGCTGCATAACGTTGGTCATTATGTTTCAATACTTTTATCTGACCAACTTCTTCTGGATCTTCGTTGAGGGTAAGTTTTTCAGACTCTCGTTTAATACTTTTGAGTTGCAAAAATGCGAATTATTTCGAAAATTCAGTGTCCTCTTAAAAACTCAATTTTAAACGTATTGTCTCGTGAAGCCGTATCCGCCTTGAAAAGTATTTCAGAATCGTGCTTCTTAGATATGCTTCCTGATTTTATTTTTATAATTATACTGATAAAATTGAAGGTCTAGAGTTGGACTACTGCTGTCTTGTGGAATATACCATTTCCAATGTGCCTCTGATTTATCTTATTTATAAACATAAATACGCATATGTAAGCACACCCGTTGCAAGCAATGATTCACGTTCTCGGAAGTTATTTTTATCCGATTGCAAATATATACTTAATTTTGTATTACAAAATAAATATAGATTGTTGCGCTAATTATTTGCAGGCCTGTATCTTTACACCTTGGTGGTGCAAACATTCTCCAGCGAGAACATTAGTTTCGTTATCTATGCACTGATTGGCTGGGGCTGTCCGGCTTTCTGTATTCTGGTTTGGTCCATTGCCAAGGCGTTTGCCTCGCATCTGGAGAACGAGCATTTCAATGGGGTAAAATACTGCGTCATCGGATTGCTCTGGTCGATTATAACTTATTCATTGTAAATTGCTGCAGCTGGAAATTGAATGCGCGTGGATGCGTGAATCTCACATTGACTGGATATTTAAGGGGCCAGCCTCGATGGCGATACTAATTAATTTGGTATTTCTCATACGTATTATGTGGGTGAGTGTTCATTCATTCTCCATTCTATATGCATACCATATTACATTATTCATTCTACTCCAGGTACTCATAACCAAATTACGTTCGGCTCATACGCTGGAGACGCGACAGTATTATAAGGCTTCCAAGGCACTGTTGGTGCTAATACCACTCTTTGGTATTACATATCTACTGGTCTTAACGGGGCCCGAGCAGGGCATCAGCCGCAATCTCTTTGAGGCAATGCGCGCCTTCCTACTCAGCACACAGGTGAAATTTGTGTCATATTTGACTCAAGTATATATTTTTATATGATTTGTTATGATTATCACATTATAGGGGTTTTTTGTGGCTCTATTCTATTGCTTTCTCAACTCGGAGGTGCGCCAGACTCTAAGGCATCGCTTCACCAGATGGCAGGAGAGTCGAAATATTCATCGCAGCAGTTCCGTTAAGAATCGCAGGTGCGTTCACAATGGTTATAAAAAGAAACACACACACACACAACTGTACAAACATACATACATATATGAACACTCACAAATTATGTCTAAGCTTTTGATGTTGTCCACATTTGTCAAACGGTTCACGTACTTTGCTTTTCTTCATTTTTTCTTCTTGTTTTTAGTTCTTTTTTGTTAGTGTCTTTTGCTGTAACTCGCTGTTGACACTTAACTGAATTAATTTCCATTTCAGACATCGCACATCCAAAGACTACTCGCAACGTTCGCGTACTGAAAGTCTACGGTGCGTATACGCAATGCTTCTCTCTCTCTCTCTCTCTCACTTTCCGCACGTTTCCCTTAACTAACTTTACTAAGCACTGCATGAAAAATAAAAAAAAAATACTCTTTGATATTCTAATTTATCGCTTTGATTTTAACAAGCTGACCGTCCGTCTGTGGAAACGCAACTTGTTCGACAGCTGGAACTGGGGTACTTATAACTTATATGACTGTCAGACGTAACTCGATAAAAACCATTTTTCAAGATAGTCAACGGTGAATGGGAAAATGATTTTATAGATATATATACAAATTGATAAAAATCATATATACTCCACAATATTCCGCTATTTGAGTTAACAGGCGTAGAGGTAGCTCATTGGTGGCTGGTGAATTGATATTATCGATAAACGTATGGGTTGGGAAATCACTACTATCGATACATTTAAATCGATAAAAAACAATGTAATATAGAAACATCAGGAGGGTAAATTACAGTTTACTGCCTTCAAAGATCAGCTGAATAACCAACTGTACAAGTTCCATTAACGAGTAATCTTTCTGTTATCTGAGTATTCCACAGTCGGTTATGCCCGACTGCAAATCCCTCTCTTGTTGTGTTCTAATTTATTGTTTAATTTTGTATATATTATTTTCAATTTTGTTTCATTATTATAGACTGACTTCGACGAGTCCCGTGCCCATCGGACATTTTGAATGATCAACAACATAATAATACCAAACACTTGAGATTTCCTTTATATATGTATATATATACACATATATACACAAATACGTTTTGTATATAAGTATTGCGTAGTTCTCACACAAGTTTAAGTATTCCTTTTTATAACTAACGACATAAGTTTATTTAAGTTGAAGTTTCTTAAATATATCTCGACCTTCTGCAGGACCGAGGAGTGCATCATCTCTCTGCGTCCATCGCTGCATACACGTGTTGGCTCACTGAAACGCTATCACAGCATTGATCTAACCGATTTTGTTTAGGTTGAGCACATACATATTAATTTAATTAAAAATTTCTTTATAACTACGAAATACAAACATATTCATAGCCATACCCATCATTAATCATAAGAATAAAATCTACAAGCAGCTCTACAAAATAAGTTCCCAAATAAACAAAGCTAAAACTGATGAATTTGAAGATTCATTCAATTGCTGCAATTACCAAAATTATGAACATATATTTCTGAGTGACTTTTCTGCTTCATCTAGCCATAAACCAGCTAAACAAATTTACACTAAAAATTGAACTCTGATTTAAATAAATTGATACATATTATATGGTTATCTATACTAACTAACCGAGTGGTTTCTATTACTAATTAAGCACGAATAGCCAGTCAAATGTAAATACTACTCTTAATTGCATGCTTGCATACATACATGTATGTACATATGTACAAATTTTCAGGGTCAAAAAGTGTTTTTATCGTTTACGTAAATACAATACATACAAATATAAAATAAACAATTTTTTACAAATTGCCTAACGACTTTTTAATGATTGAATCATGTATATATATGTATATATTATAGTAATCGTAAATTAACCTTTTGGCTTTTTCATAGCACATACAAACCAGTCAAATAATAATTCATATATTGAGTAGTTTTCTGATGACTAAAGTAAAAGTGATGTACGAATTTATAGTGGTTAGGGTTCTATATGTTATGCAAGTTCCAGGAAGAATACACTTAGGATACTCACCGGTTTCTGGACAGGACATGGTAGACTAGGAGGTCACTTAGCTAAACCAACCAAAAAACTGAAATAAGTAAAAATTATGATTTCTGGCTTGTACCGAACCGACCAGAGCTGAGACACTCAATCAAACTTTTGCCTTGAACAAAATATATTAGCATATAGAAAAAAAAACACTTTGTATTTGCTTAGACTCGACTTGAAGTTTATTTGTTTGTTGAAAGTGACTTGAAGTTACAGCAAAATGTTTAAAACTAACATTTTTTGTTTTTTTTTTTGTTTTTTGATAGAGTAAAACGTCTCTCTCTTAAGTACAACATAAATGTTAAACATAATTTATTTGGGTAAACTAAGATTCGGATCGTGCACAGTGTGGCATTATTAACAGGCATCCGTAATATGATGCATACTTGGCGTCAAGTCCAGGTAAACTGTTAATCAGTTGCACTGTGAACCCAGCACTACTATAATTATTATAAAAAATTAGCTATAAATTTGCTAGTTTTTTTTTTGTCAATGCGTGCAAAAATTTATGTTACGATTACGATTATATATGCGTGTATATTAAATCTATGCTTTTCTTGTATTTTCTTTTTATTATTCTCGTTTCTTTTTGTTTTTTTTTTTTTTTGTTTTGCTTCCTATTTATTTATTTTTTTTCCATAAGGTCACATTGTTTATATCACTGATAATGTAATGTAAAATAATCCTAATGCAAAACGAAACATAAATCAATTTACTCTCCCACATAATCTCTATGTATTTAGATATTTATGTACACTAAAGAATATCATATATCTTTTTCGAGAATAAAGCTTTTATAATATCAAAAGTGTTTGCTGTCAAATAAGTCGCTCCAAACTACATATAGTATGTATGTATGCATTATAAAGTATATGTATACCTGTTGTGTGCATGTCAGTGAGTGTATGAAGTCTACTAATTTCATAAATTAACTAATGCCTATCACTGTCTAACTAAATATTTCGTCAATTGCCAAAATAATAATCATATTTATAGTTAGGTATGCAAGTGTGTGCGTGTGTGTCTTGAGAAAATGATTCGGAAATGAACTATCCAAAATAAAATTCGAAATTCGTGATTACGCGGAAACCACTTGGTCGCAAAATGTCCTTAAAAATGTCATCTCGTTAGCTTATTTCGCATACGTTTAGTGGACGCTTAACGCTTAATATGTATTGTAATAATCATAAAAAATAACAATTACACTATTAACTAATTAACGCACAGGTTGGGCGCCAGCTGCGCCTCTCCACTTACATATAACATCAAATGCACTCGCCGGGATTCTGTGCACAGTACTTGGGAAACAGCGCCTCGGCTTTAATGCCCAGCTCGACGAGTCGATTTCGAAATAGAGAGATTCGTCGAAATACTTCTGGCGGCAGAATATCAAAGTCATGATCATCATTGGGATCGGACCACAGTCGTTCGGCTAGTGCAGCTGATCGCGGCCACAATCGATTGTCCAACTGACTCTCGTCCACCTGTTCCGTCCACAAGCACACCTCACCGCCGAGCACCTATTGAAACCAATATTTTAATATGAGTCTCTACACACGACTAAATCGCGTTTCCAGCTTTAAATGCAGTAATAATAAACCGTGATCAAAAAGACCTGATTTTTAAAAATCGCATAACTTTTGACAAGCTTTTTTGATAAGCTGATATTGCTGACCTGCTTTCGCCGCTTCTTATCCAGTCGCATGCGTTCCCAGGGCCGATGCTTGTACACGTTCTGCCAAGTGCGATAGGGGGAGCAGGCGGCCTCGCCAGTTGAACGCCAGCTGCCAAAGCCGCAATCCAAATACCAGGCATCCACATGCGAAAATATGATGTTGTAGCCATTGTCCAGGAGGTCATAGTTCTCCTGCCAGGTGCTGCCGCCCCAGACCTGCACCACAAATTGACTATTGGGAAGACATTTGGTGTTTGTTAGCGCACTGGACCAAACAACCACATGTTTGGGCGCCACACTGCCATTGGCCAGTTTCAGTCTGCGTAACAAAATCAATTAAAATCACTTTGACTTGAATTGGTATACGATAGACTTACCTAGCGTTAGATTGTAGCATAAAATCGCACCACAGACCCCGAAGATCCGTGTCATTGAAGTACTGGGCCCAGCAGTCCAGATTCACTTCATCGCCGCCAAGGTGAAACATGTCTGTGGGCCCGGTTAGCTTGAGAAACTCTTCGTAAAGGCGCTGCAGTATGAGGTAGGTGTGATTATTCTTTGGGTTTAACTGGCCGCACGGCGGTTCGCCGCAGTAAAAACTCCAGGGCTGCTGATTGATGCACAGCGAGAGTTCGCCAAGGCCACGTTTCGGTCCCCAGTCCCAGCCATTGCCGGCATGCGCAGGCGCATCGATCTCCAAGAGCACTTGCACCCCAAACATTTTAGCAAACTCGTTCACCTCGCGCACATCCTGCTCACTGTACGTCTCGCTCTCCGAGTAGGCACCATGCTCGGCCAGCTCCGGATAGTGCTGTGAGACATACGGGAAACTTTGCGCATCCGTTATGTGCCAGTGAAAGCGATTCAGTTTGGCCATGCCCATGGCAGTAATTGTGCGTTTAATCGCTTCAACGGTGAAGAAATGACGCGACGTATCCAACATTAGGCCACGATAGCGAAACTTGGGCTCATCATTGATCAGGGAGCTGGCATAGGTGCGCAACAATCGCTCCTCGTCGTCATACCAAATGAGCTGCTGCAGCGTCGACAGGCCGTGTCGGGCGCCAAAGAATGTGTGCGCCGTGATGTGCACCACTATGCGACGATTCTCAACTGGGTAAGGATCGAGAGAGAGAGAGAGAGAGTGAGTTTATACAAGCAGCAATTGGTGTCTCTGCTTTGAATCACTTACATGTCGTGCTTAGCTGATAGCTTTCATTGTTGTCCAGCTTAAAGTCAAGCTCTCCCGATTCATGCACTGAAATTTTCACTTGTAGACTCTCCAAATCGCCCGCACGATGTGAGCTAAAAGTGGCCCCAAAAAGGGAGGCAACTGGTGGCGTTTCTGCCACATCTGGATCGGTATTTTGCTGTTGCAATCGCGACGCTGACTCACTGCCACCAGAAGCGGCCGCTGCTGCCATTGGCATCTCAGATGTATGTGTCGCATAGTTCAAGCGCTGTATTTGCCGCAACTGCTTCAAAAACCAGTCGAAGGATAACTTTAACTGTTTGCACACCTCGCGATGCGGCGAATCCAAATGCAGTT
Source organism: Drosophila nr. perissopoda 5 BK-2023a (assembly GCA_035044105.1). NCBI lineage: Eukaryota > Metazoa > Arthropoda > Insecta > Diptera > Drosophilidae > Drosophila > Drosophila nr. perissopoda 5 BK-2023a. The sequence continues at coordinate 596,432 of JAWNMK010000231.1, forward strand.
CCACATCCTCCACGGAGAAGCGCAGCGTATGAGCACTGATCAGTGATTTAGTGGTGGGATGGGGCCAAATGTTAATATCTCCACAAGTCATCGAACAGCTAATAAAAGAGACACGCTTCGTGTCCTGTCCGTTTTTGTGGTAGCCAACTCGCACGCATCTGTCATTCTCGCATTTGTAGGTCCACGATTTCTCCAGAGGTCTGCAAACAATGAACTTAAATTCAGTGATTCGAAATTTGTTGAATTTTCATAATTACATGGGTATAAATTGGTGATCCTTTTGGGTATGTGGTCGCAGCTGTGATTCGGTGTACGCCGGTGTCTTGATCACGCCCTGATTCCAGTACAGCACGGTGAGTATGAAAATAGCTCCAGAGAGCAGCACCAACAAGGCGCGGCGCAGCGAGACGGCCAGCGACATCTTAAAGAGGTAACGTAAGCTGTAAAATACATAAATGTATTTATATAAATATATATATGTATATATAGCAAATCAACAGTTGACACGCCTCAATGTTGCTTATCTGTGATAAACGTTTCCCAATCGAAATGCAAGCACAACAATCAAAATTGGGCTTAGCAAATTGTCATCAGCCCAAAAGGGGTCAAAACCCTTAACAACAAGTCGAAAGCAGCGAACTTTAATTAATGTTAGCCACATGGATGACGAAACTAAAGCGAATTGGATTTAACAATCGATAAAATCAAAGGAAACCTCATCGCTCGCTCATAGCCATAGGAGACAGGACACAGGACACAGGACAGTGGGCTTTAGTTATTATTGTGTTGGCTTTTATGACACATAAAGCGTATAGGAAAATTGTTTGTCTTTCATATACATAGCATCCGACACGCAATGGTTTGTGGTAAGTAAAGTTAAATTTAAGTTGCCTTTTGTTTGCCGTTCTGTGCGGCGCATAATCAGGTCGGTTATAAAAAAAACTAAAACCAAAACATTTACGACAGGCGGTCTTAGGAAAGGATTCTTGTTGTGTGAAGTTCGAGAGTTATAGTTACCCAGGATAGTCTTGACCAAGTTGTTGGAATACGTACATCGGTCGCATGACTTAATAAATTTATTTACTCATTTAAAACGATTTAAAAAATATACATTTAACAAACGCCTGCTTTATAATAAACCTATATTAAAATCTAGTAATCTAGTATTATTTCTTTTATTATTTCTATAACAATCCACCTGAATTGGAGTCGATTCCCTTTAAGCCCGCTCTATTCTTAGCTGAAGTGACGGACATGACTGTTTGTGTACTCATTCCCTAGACATAAATAAAAGTTTCAGGAAAATGCTACACTAATTAATAGTTACCCACGACCTTGCTAGGAAACCAATTTTCCACTCACGACTGTGGGAAAAATAAACACGTGCCCAATAAACTAGTACACAGTTCTTTGAAAATGAGAAATGAGAAAATGAGCAACAGATTTGTATACTCATCGATGCATCGATTGTTTATTTCTTATATACAATAATATATATAATATAATATATATAAATAATGCACTTGTTAGAGAAGGGTACTCAAGTCTCTTAAATCAATTTGGTACCAATAAGTTAAACTCCCCCTGTTATAACAATTATTATCCATTAATCATTCATTTGTGGCAGTCAGTAATTAAATATTTCACTTTAAATCAAACTCAAAATCAATGAAACTAATGTGTAAACATTGATGGGTGGGGATTGATTCTATCGACTCCAGTCAAATGCAAACACAACACAATGTTGTACTACGGGTGTGTACCCATTAACAACCCCCACACACACCTTGGTCGGGGAGAAGACCTTGTTCGCTGCCTGGTGACTAACGCTTGCAATTGACTGATATGGCTATAACATATATATCTATATCTATATATATATATATATATATATTCATGTATGCTTATAGACATTTACTAGAGTCTGTTTTAGTCCATAATAAACATACAAAGCCTGTGGTGCAAGCGTTGCGTGCGTCTAAATTAAATATCAGTTGAACCTACTGTCCAAAATATTTGAAACATGCACCTGCGCAGCATGTACAATAATATGGATAGTTGTTGTTAATGTGGCGGCGGCTGCCTGCACACGTGCCACACACATCGACATGGTCGACAATTTGTGGCGACCTGTCAATACCAAATGGTAAATACCGTTGACCGCTGCTAACAAAAACGTGTTATTACCAAGCATGGGGAGTGTGGAGTGTGGCAAATTCATAAGCTGGCAAGTGCACCTTTTATGCTACTGTTAGCTACGTCATTACTCTTGATGGGTCTCTGTGCATAATAAATCAAGAGGCGTACATGGTTAATGCATTGAAAATAAAAAAAGGTCTGTCAACTTTGTGGGGTTGCTCTCAGTGGCTGGCTCATTAGTTGTCGCACTGACAACTAATTGTGGCACAGCTCAAAACGCAACAGCGCACAGTGGGGCATATTCTACAAAAAAAAAACTATTTAAAAAAATCATCTAAATTAACATATTACTTAAACTAATGAAAAAAAAGCAAGTATATTATTGTATAATATATTTTACAAAATATACACTTTACGAAAATATACACTGGAAGTAAGAAAATAAACCCTCTGGATTTTTTAGAAAGAGACAATCTTCCGTTTTGGAAATATACTTTCTGAATAATGAGCTGAGCTAGCCTTGGCGCCACATTTTTTTTTTTTTTGAGTTTTGGTAGGGTTTTTGGCTAGAGCCTCACTGTGCAACATAGCATAAATTTGAGGGCTGCCCGCGATTCATGTTTTGGGGCAATGCTTACCTGCAGCGCGTGCGCAATGAATTGCTTATTGAGCAAAAGCGTAGAAAACTATCCATCATCACATACTAAGGTGGGGCTGAAGGAAATGGGATGGGTTCGGTCTCATCTGTGCTAGCAGACACCACAGCAACTCTAATGGAGAAACAGCTACAGTCTCAGTCTCAGCCTTAGCTGATATCACAATCACTTAGTTTTTTTTTTTCTTAAACTTAAACGCTGCACAACGCTTTCATTAAATCACACATTCGGCATTTGGCAATCTGTGACTGAAGCGAACAAACTGTATTTGTGTAAACTTGGCCGTCAATGGTGTGGTCCTAATGAACGTGCCTCTGCTCACAGGGGCGCACACGACTCTCGAGGTGTAAGTAAACTACTACTATGTGCGCGACTCTCACGGATTTTTAGCATTTCAAGATTTTGTTGGCTACAGCGCGCACAAGCGTCCCAAAAAATGGCGTGCAAGTATTTACATATGTTCTTGAACCACCTGCCAGCCAACCAGGTAGACAGTCAGCCAGCCAGCCAGGCAGCAAGCATTGGGCTGAGCTGCTGGACGCCGTTACAGTCTGCTGTCAGAATATTGAGCACACCTATGCGATGTATACACAATAGATTAAGTATACGCAATAGCTTAAGCTGACACAAATGAATGCTATTGATTACTGTTACGAAAGCATCAAATATGCAGCATACTTGATAGGAATTATTACACTTCGTAAATATAATTAATTGCAGTTAGTATTGTAAGTGGGTTCAATGCACATTGCGCATACGCTCCATGCACCGTGCCATGCTCAATATGCTGGACATCGACTGTTGCTTAGCGTCGCATTATTATTTATGGGCGCATGCCGTGAAAAACGACAGTTGGCGACAAGTGTTGTTCAAATGGCATGCACGGTTGCCACAACAACAACAATCGTCATACACACAACAAAGCCAGTTGGCGCTCAATTTGATGTGAAACGTGCAGGAACCGCTCAGAAACTAACACACACATACATACGTACACATACACTGGCAGAAATCTGAAGCATAAATTGAGAACTTGATGCATCGACGTGCCTATCAGTGCCCAATTAAATTGGGGTAGCATTTGAGGTAACTTCATTCTTAATATAACTACAAGCAAGCCTTCGTTGTAAGCATCGAAAATACCGTTTTCAAATTGAATTCTGATTGAGTACGCTTTTCTTTCAGTGTATGTGCACGGAGACGAACACACAAAGTCAGACGAAAAGGAAGCTCAATACTAATAGCTTTGCTTGGCCTTTGCTAAGGCAGTTGAAAGAGGGAAAGCAGCCAGCAAAAAGCAACAGCAAAATGGCGCCACAAAATATAACAGGCGCGCAGTGGCAGCAGCAGCAGCAACAGTCAGTCAAATAAGATAATACGAAGTAGTAGGTGCTGTTGCACGAATGAACGGCAGACGAAGCCGATGCCGAGGCGCGACCATCGGTTGCCTAACAACTTCGTCGTGCCACACAACAAAAGGATAAGCCAAGTCAGGCTGGCAGTCAGCAAGTCAAGCCGGGACTCAGTTGCAACAGCGCAACGCATTTGCCAAGACGCACAGCACGGCGAAAACGAGGCAAAACACAAAGCGACGCGCCGCGACTCGTGTTGCCTGCCACAGCGAAAATAGAAATAGTAACACTTGTGCAAATTGCTGGTAGCAAGCTTACCTTGGCCATCGATCGCGCCCTCCGTGTGTTCACAGTTCGCGTGTCAAGCCAACGTACATTAGAGCTACACCCGTACGCCCATACGCCCGTACACCCGGCCACCCGTATACCGTAGACAGGACAGTAGGGCTAAGTAGGCTGGGCCTTTGTCCTTGGTTTAGTCTAGGGCTTGCAGCGCCAGGCAACGCTATATCCTGCGTACTGCTTGCGTCAGTCTGAGGACTGTGTGTGCTTGTGTGGTGCTTGTGTGTAGTTTGATTTTTTGTTACGGTCTAATTGTTATGCAATCGTCATATACAATCGTCAAGTATAATGCGGCATGGCTTTACAACGTTATGCAATAATCGCGGCGGTCAGTCTGCAACAGCAACACAAAGAGCAGCAACAGCAACAGCAGTTGCAGCAGCCACAGCAGCCCTTGCCACACAATGCAACAGTCATGTCAACATCAACGACAGCAACAGCAACGACAGCACCGTCAGCAACAACAATGGATCTAAAATCTCTAACCGTTAGTGAGGACGAGCTGCTGCAATCCCAGGAGCTTGCCAGCAGCTCCTCGATTACGACATATTACAATGGCGGCATGGGTCTCTACAATCAGCAGCGCGGCATTGGAGGCGGCATCTCTCTGCTAAATGGCGTCGCTGGCTCTGCCAGCAGCGGCCACAGTAGTTCAGCCGGAGGCAGTGGCTCACAGACGTATGCGCATGTTGTCAATGGTAGCGTTAATCTGCTGCTTGGCGGGTGAGTGACGCTGATGAAGCTCGCCTCATGCAAGGCAGCTCCTTTATTAATCTATTAGAGATGCAGGCTATCAAAGTTTGCTTAGGCAACTGCAGCTGACAGACTGACGAGAAGCAGACGCTACTTTAATAAGCAAAAGGCAGCTGCTGTCAGAGCAAAAAAAAAATGCAAGGATTTTAATTTATACATAACTAACTATAACATAACTATCAAGTTGCACAGTCGACTTCATCTACAGCACCAAACTTTACACAGCCCCAAATCCAATTCAATTCAATAATCATAATCTGAAAACTGTCGAATGCATTTTTAATTCATCCACATCTTTGAAGGACATCTAAGTTCGATCTTTGTTGAAGCACTATATCATATAGTTTGAACAGATATTTCAATCTTCTGTATTTTCTTGTCAGAAAAACCTTTTTTATTCTAAGATATTCCATCCAAATTCAAGTTTTATGAGTGCTTCTGCATAAATATTTAATGTTATTATAATTTACCTTCAATATCGTAAAAAATGGGAACAAGTTTAAAGCAAACTGTGTCATTAAAAAATGCATACAAGTCTGCAGCGGATGTTTATTAAAAAGTATTTTTCTTCATTTTACATTGGCTTGACAAAGTAATGATGTTTACTAATTGGTGCCATTATGCTGTTCTCTCTGCTCTTCGGGTAAAACAGCGTAATTTGTCGCTTGCTTAAATTCATTTTTCTGCAATACGAGCTCAGATCAGTAGGGACTAAAATTAAGTGGATGAAAGCAAAAACAAGAAAAAAGTGCTTGTAAAAACAAACGCTGAAATTGACAGGCGAAACTTTTATGTTTGCAAGCTGCGTGTACTTCGAATACCGTAACTTAATTTCAACATTTTATTTTATATCGATTGTCTACAACTAGTCAACAAAAATTAAAAAAAAAAAGAATATAAAAACGAGAGTGATAGTGGATGATTTAATACCCTTGACAGATATCTGTTAATCAATGTTCAATTTCATGGAAAAAATTAAGTTTTGTAAAACCTGATGAAGTGGGATCAAGTTGTACAACTTGTGACAGATAATTAAATAATATTGCCTGCAAATTAGTGTTTCATTTCAAAAGTGATCCAGAATATATATGTCATTATTTCTGATGGGTTCGAGAATATCTCCTTTTGTGTTATACCCTCCGCAAAGGACATAGAAAAAGCTGCAATTGCCACTGATAGTTTTAGCTACTCCGCCCACATTTCTTTGGCAGCGTTTGGGCTTTTAATGAACTGTTGACATGCGAGAAATTGCGTGAGGCACAACGGAAAATAGGGAAAGCAATCGGGGAAATTGGGGTGGAGGCAGAGAGAGAGGCACTGCGAACTAAGGCAGAGGCCAAAGGACAAGTGCCACATTATGTTGCATTTAAAGTGGATTAAGTGACATCATTGATTTGTGTGACGTGTTACAGTTTTGAGGCACAGACAAACGGGGTTATTGTGCTACACAACTATTATCTAGGTTGCGAACAGAACAACTCATCTCTTGGCTTGGATAATTTAGAAAATTGCATATTATTATGGCTTACAAGCAAATGAAAGAACAGTTTTTTAGCCTACCAGGAATTACAGACCGGAAATATATATTTACTAGCTTATCCAAAATATAATATGGAATGAGTAATCAAAAGAAAAATAATCATTAATTCACAATCGCATGAATACCATCACAAACGCAACATAAATAACATATTGTGGCAATATTGTCAATGTGCGGGAGGCACAAGCACAAAGGCTTGCTGCGTTACCCCAAATGCTACACAATCGATATGGATAGTTGTTAGGCCAAATTAATAAGAGCCAAATTGAAGTTGTATTTCGTAATCAATTTTATTGGCAGCAAACATAAGCAAATATTAATCACAAGAAAAAGCGGGCTTTTTTTGGCATGCCGCAGATAACGTAGCCTTTTAGACCAAAATAAACTTTAAACAACTTTTATCTATGGCCATTAACTGCCACAGCACAAAGAAGAAAAACAGTTTCTGCAAATATCCATAAAAGTTTTGACTATTTTCTTAAACTTTATTTTAGCACTTATAAAGTTAAATGGTAGAATGTGATAAAAAAAACAAATTTTTGATTTAGGCATTTGATTTGTGATTCACATCTGATTGTTAACCATCTATCTATCAATACATATATCATTGGATTTTTAGTTGATATCAATTGTTGATATATTCGATTTGAGATTGTTGATGATTGTTTTTGTAATAATATAAAAGATTTTTCCTATGCAAGCTATATGATATAGTGTTCCATTCCGATTGACAGCTTACAGCAGAACGTCAGATATATGCCGATGACAATAAAGATCGAGTTTAATTCGAATTTTTAAAACCAGTTTTATAACTTGTGGACTGCTATTTGAACGTATTAAATAAATACCAAATAAAAATGCAAAACTCACAGTTTAAAATTATCTCCAATTGATTGAAACTTTGTGTTCAAATATTTAAATCAGTGCCGATGATGTCACTAATTCTTGAAATTATCCAATTAGATGGGAAATTACATTTAATTTGTTTTTCTGAATTATGTATGACACTAAATCAGATGAAGCCAAACCTAATTATTGATTTATGTTGTTATTGTTGTTAAATAGGTCGATGTTATGCCTGGTAACGACAATACTTTGTGTGGTCTGCTATTGTTGCCATCGCAATATTAAAAAGCGTACTGAGGCCGCCTACAGGCAGCAACAGCATCATTGGCTGGAGAACGATCCCAATATGGAAATTTACAGTGTTGAACAGGTGAGACGACACAAATATACATAATATATATAATTTATATGTTTAACAACTTATTTATAACTCACTAGAAATTGTTAAGCACTATCAAAATTCGATGTATGAACACTATTTGTCGGCACGCTTAATGATACTGATTTGTTAAACTGCACCGTCGGTTTCCAAGTTAAGGCAGCAACCGAAAAGATAAGATATTGCGCGACATTGGGTAATAACTTCGACTTGAGTTCGTCAGCAAAAAAAGTGGATATAAGAGTACAAAATATATTTGTGTACAGTCTAAAATGAGATTGTTCGATTTTCATTGTACAAAGTAAACACGTATTCCACAATCTGTGTCAGAGTATCAGTGGAGGGAGTAACCTGTAATTAAACTCAAAAACTATGTAGTATTAATGGGAATTAACGAGGCCAATCGATTGACCATTTCAGCAAGTGGCACGCAATGAACTTATGAACTGTGTAAATTTGAGTCACAGTATTACAGAAAAAAAGTTGCTCGAAATTTAGGAAATCATCCTTTAGTAGAAAAGAAAAATTAAAAATCAAGTAACGAAAAGTTTTCAAATCGAAATTATTAATTTAAATTGTTTGTGTATGTGAAATCAGAAAATATGAATATTTAATAGTAACACAAATAACCAAAGAATTCTGGCTACACCTTTAAAAGCCTGGACAAATTTTTCTGAATTTTAGAATTTTAGAAAAACTTACACTTGAATTAGGAAAGAAAGTTTCTGGTTTTTAATTTCTTAATAAGCTGAGCCATTTTTTTTTTTGAATTTCAAAGCGATTTCCACTTCTGAGTGTACACTTAAGCCCCGAGTCGTTAATGAATATTTATGCAGATCATTTGACAGGTGTGAAATAAAACTGACCAAGGGCCAAACACAAAAGGCCGCAATTGTTGTTGGCCGCAGTAGTAGTGCAGGCGACCCTCAGCAATTGGATATTAGACTAGATTCCACTTTGCTGTTGGCTTTAATAAGTTGTTTGTTGCCCCGCTCCTTCGGGGGTCGCCCCGCTTACATTTGCCCAGTCGCTTATTGTTGTTTGTTGGCCCTGTGGGAAAAGGCGGCATCGCCGACAACAGCGGAGTAAATCAACGTTAACTTCGTCCAGTCCATGTCACCCAAAGTTGTCAACGGTAGTAGAGAAATAAGTTAATAATAGTACCTCTATTAGTTTCTCAATTTACGATGTGTGCGCAATTTAAACTTTCTATTTGGTGTAGTGTTAACTTCGTCTAATGGATCAGTCATTGTCTATGGTTGCTTCAGAGCTTCATCTCGTCTGCTGCTCTTATAAATATGCTAAGATATTTTTTCTATAAACAACATTATCAACTTTAATATATGATCATTATTTTATGTTTATAAACCCGTTTTAATTTCTGTTGCAGTGCTATGAGACGTCGGGTCTGTTTCTGGGCGATTCAACGGACGGCTTGACCACGCTGCCCACGCTGCATCATGAGCCGCCGCCTTCGTATGATGCCGTTGTTTTGCACGAACAGCAGCTGTTGCAGCAGCAACAGCAACATCTGGAGGAGCAGCAACTGCAGCTGCAACAGCAGCAACTACTGCTGCAACGTGTCTCACCGCCGCCCGGCTACCGCTCCACTCTGGACATTGGCAGCGCAGATGGCCTGGCGGCCAGCAGCAGTTGCAGCAGCAATGCCGCTGTCAATGCCGGCGAAGTCTTGGCCAACAAGCAATTGCATCGTACATTGAATGCCCAATCTTGTTGCTCGCTGCAGCGTGCAGAAGTGGAGAACATGTGGAATGCAGCCGCAGCAGCGGTGGCCGCACGCAACGGCAACTGCCTCGAGCTGGACACATACCTGACAACGACGTCGACATCGTCATCGCCACCGCCCCCATTACCGCCAGCGTTGCAGGCGCGCAAGCAGGCACAGAGCGCCCTGCGGCTAAACACATTCGGCAGACGCTATTTGCAGTACAGTCAACAGCATCAGCTGCATCAGCAGCAGCAACATAGCCACTACAGCAGCGGCTGTCCACTGTGTGGCAAGTTCCGCTATGCGGCCGAAGAGGAGGCGTTAACGGCATCTCTGGAAAGCGGCCTAGAACAGAGTGATCCCAATGACAATGTGGCAAGTGCTGAAGAACAGATGCAGCAACATCAGCTACAGCAGCACCAACAACAACATCAACAGCAACAACAGCAGCCACAGCAACAGCAGCAACCACAACAGACAGAGCAACAGCAACATCAACTGCAGCAGCAGCAACAAGAGCAAGAACAGCTAAAGCAGCAACAGCTAAAGCAGCAACAGCTACAGCAGCAACAGCTACAGCAGCAACAGCTACAGCAGCAACAGCTACAGCAGCAACAGCAGCAGCTAAAGCTACAAAAGCAGCAGCAACAACAACAACAGCAGCCGCAGCACCAGCCGCTAGCTGCCACAGATAGTGGCCCTCAAATTGACAGTCGAATTGATGATGATGCAGATACGGCAAATGGCAATACACTGGACAATACAATTGACACCACATCAGCAACGGATGCTGATGTTGGCACAGACGAAAATGACAATGCAACAGCAGCAACAACTGAAGTTGCCATCGAATTGGATATGAACAACATCAATGAGAATGGCATCATCAGTCTGGACATGAGCAAAATCATTGACGTATCGGGTCTGCCCACATACGAGGGCGCCCTCAAGCTCGAATCCAGTGGCTATGTGTGAAACTAAAAAAAAAAATGGGAATTTCAATTTCAATATTTCTCATATCACGAATGTGCTTTATTTTCTAAGTGATGAGGGCGTTGAGCAATCGGTTTGCAATGTGTTGTTGTTAATGCCTGAATCATGCTAACCCGTGCGTTTGCTTGAGTTCTAATTACAACTGGGACAACAACCACTTACAAACTGATTGCTCTTTAGCTCCCAATAAGTGCAATCTTAAATACAGTTTGCGCGATTTTTAATCTAAAACTAAAACCATTAATGATTAGTTCTAAGCATGCATATCCCACAGATTGTTCGCTGCAAGCAATCTGTAAACAAAAAAATATCAATAAAATCAAAATGTACTCGTACATTATATTTAGCCCACTGAGCCACTAACCCGAGAACAATTCAACAATCATTGAAAGGGAGAACCTTCACCGTAATACGAGAACGTTAGCTTTTACGCTCATCATCACAGCTAAGCTGATTGATTTTGCATTAAACATAACGAATGAGTGGACCAAGGGTGACCACCACCAACAGAGCGACTGGTTGTTAACCGTGAAGCGAAACCCTTATCTGTGTATTTAGGTATCTACAGTTGCGAACAAAATAATAGCGCCACTCTCACAAGAAACGCTTTCAAAACTTGTCTTTTTTTAATTTCAATATTAAAAAAACAATATTTAAAAAAAAATCAAAGCAAATGGTTTGTTTGTTCATTCGTATGAAAAAATATCGAAGTGGTGCTATTATTATTTTCGCGACTGTATCGTACGAGTGGGCAAGAGAACGTTATGTTGCTATCTCGTCCGTTCGTTTAGCCAAAGAAGACCAACGCAGACCGTTAAACCTGGCTTGGTCAATGCCACATACAGAAGTACCGTACTCAAAAATGTGTTTGTGCTTGTACCACTCATTATGTGTCATATTTCGCAATAAAAAAAGAAGAAGACGAATATGCACTTAATGCAACCTTGAATTGGCGGCACAATCAAAGCAGACAGTTTTAATATGGATGGAATGATTGCTCTGGAATTCACTTTGGCCCGAGCATCGCAATTTTTAATTAGCTGAAATAAGATTGCGGCATTTGGTTTTGTGCTAAAAATAGGGTTAACCCAGACAGGCTCACATATCTGCCTGTTTGTTTGTGGGTTAACAAGATAAATTTGGTGCATGACATGACCGAATTTCAAATTGTATCAAAATAAAAAGTGCACACACAAATAATTAATTAACAATTTACCGGCGAAGCAAAACAACCATTTCGAAACAATGCTGCCCGCATCAAGCACAAAATCAGCTTATCGTTTTGCATGCATTAATGGAAAACATATTAATTTGTATTATTTACAAAAGAGAAAAAAACAATTATAAATTCACAGAATATTTAGTTGAGAACTCGCGTGGCTTGTATTTGCAACTGAAAATGGATGCATTGGTGGCACAACAAGTGAGGCAGCCACCGCATACTAAATTAGAGAGAGTGATAGACAGAGAGCGACAAGCTAAAAAAAAATAGAGCATAGACGAGAGCGCATATGGAAAATGACGAACGAAGTGACGCCATGAGACGTGGACGGTGACTGGAAGAAATGGATGGAGGGGATGTGGATATGGGGGCAGTTGCATCGACAACCATTTGACCCTTTGTTTTATTCGCTAATTTCTTAGTTTTATTAACATGTCTTTACTTTCAGCTAATACAAATCCTTTTCGAACATTTAATTAATGCGTGCTTAAAGTGTCTCCCGAAATAAGACCGAGAGTGACGACAACGGCACGTGCTTAAAAATAGACAATGTTGCCCCACAAGGGGGAGAAAAACAAAGCACCAAATGATGTGACCAATTGAGAGAAAAATAAAATGTAATCGGACGTAAGCGACTGCTAAATACCCTCAAATTTGTAGATACCCTCCACATGTCAAAAATGTGAAACCGGAAAACTAAATATACAATTTTAATCGAAAAAAATAAATTGTGCACATAAGTAGAGTTGGGGTTTGCCCAAATCCGCTGATAAGCCAATCCCGAGCTATTTTTATGCCCGACAGTTGATTGCGCTTAAAATCTAAAGAAATAATTGACACAAAAGCGTTGTGATGCGATAACAGTGAATAACGGTTAACCACAGCAATAGCAAGAGCAGTACTTGTTAAAATACAACAGCTGTGTGAATGTGTATGCACACACACAAACACACATAATGATATTTGGCATATGTAAAATTTAACTGCAGCTTTTGGTGACGCAAGTAGGGCCACAAGAAAAAAGAAGAAAACAAAAACTGAAAGTAAGGCAAAAAAGCTATGATGCCAGACACAAGCAACATAAATACATACTTACATATGTATATGGGCATACATGTGTGTGTGTGTATTGAGGTATACAATCAAGTTAAGCATTTAAGATACTTACCCACACTGCAAATTGAAAGGCTCTTGGCATGTCCTGATTTTGCACTATGACAGCGATGCCGATGCAGATGCCGATGCCGTTGCTTCTCAGCTATGCCGCAATCCCTTAAAGCGTAAGCTTTGTTTTTGTGGCTGGCAGCGCGACAGGTTAAGTGTGCGGCGGATTGATGGCGACAAGCAGCAGCAGTCGGAATTTGAAAAACCTTTTCTTATTCGATGGATTTATGAGTTTATTTGAGTTGAGCCACTACATCATATGTGTATGTTGTTGCACATTTACATTTTCATTGATTCTTATTGTTATTTACGCAAATTCCGCATTTGTCTGCTGCGCGTAACTCATCACTAACAGCGACCACTACATACACAGATATGGTCACCCACAAAAATTTATTACCTGTGTACAGTAGCTGTAAAGCGACTCAGAAATTAATCAAATACATCGATTACACAAAACGAGTCTTATCGATATACAGTGTAACTATCGTTTAAATCAGTAGCCGTTTTAATTTTGAAGCATAAATTACTGGCCAATTTGATATTGTTGCTGATGCTGTTAAAGACCCAAGAGCTATATATATTATGAAATTGCTTACACGCTTTAATAAGATTAATAAGTTTAACAAGTACAGGCATACAGAATGACTGTATTTTAATCACAAGCTATATACTCTTAATATGTACAATAAATCCTTGTCTTAAGAGTTAAGCTTAGTCGTTAAAATAGTTGGCCATGAAGGCAAGATCTCCATCCGGACCTGTATCGTTTTGACGCACAGCCAATGCCGTTTCCACAAGATAATAAAGACATGAATATTTATCACGTTCATCCTGATTTAAGGCTGCAAGCAAAATATCGTTATACAAGTCGAGCAATAAGAAAAAGAGTTGCTCACGTGGACGTGGAGGTGATTGCACTAGTGACGGGGTATTATCATTTTCGACGAGATTAGCATTCTCTTCTTGATGTGGATCAAATGAAACATTATCCGTTGCACTGCTGCTGCCCGTGACAAAAGTCGCCGCCTCGGCGCCAATGATTTGATTCCCTAAAATTGCAAATATTTTATGTTAATATTACAGGGTATTTGGTATACATACCCTCATTTTTAAACGACTGCTGCGTATGCAATAATTGCTCACAACTGGAGTTGGTGGCGGCTTTTGAATTAGATTTTGTGGTAGTAACTTCCTCGGTGCTGAAAACGGTCCTGCATAGCATTAAGAAATGACAAATGCAGAAAGCAAGGCAAGGCAAGGTGTTCATTTGTTGTGTTCGTATTTGACATGAAATTGACGTGTTTAAAAAAACCAAAATTAAATTTAGATTTATAAATTTAAGTAACAATTCGAAAAAATGCAAGTTAAAATTAAACTTTGGCTGCATCAAACTAATCATTTAATGCAACGTTTCGCTTATTGTCCGGCTTATTATAAAAATAATACTTGCTTAATGACACTCTGCCAGTCATCGGAGTTCTCGAAGCGTCCTCCTTCCTCGCTGGCCTGCGTGCAGGACTCGTAATCGGCGCCGCTCTCCTCGCCCTCCGATCTGTGAACGAGACGGGGTAAAATTAGTTCAAACTTAAACTAATGCTTGGTTTAAACTTAAACAATCTTAATACAACTAGATTAAATATGAAGCTACCTAAGTGCATCTTGATTAGAAAACACTTGCGTTGCTTCAGACAGATTCGACTGAGCCTGCTGTTTATGATCTTGCGCCTGATCCTGCTGCTCGTTTGCTGGTTGTTCGTGCTTCATAATCTTATGTGGTTCATTTTGCGTTGCTTTCAACCCTTTGCGGCGCTTGCAGCCGAGCTTTCTGGTCGTCTTCTCCTTTATTTTGGCAACTGGCAACTGGCTATACAAAATTGACACATTAAGATTGGTTTTGCCTCGGTAGTCGTCATTGCCATTGTTGTTGCTGCTGCAGCTGCTGTTGCTGCTGCTGCTGCTATTGCTGTTGTTGTTGTTGACCTCCCTGGTGACTGTTGCCTTGCGCGTCTCAAAGATGGAAATCTTATCGAGAATGCTCGCCTGCAACGAGGCATGCAACCGCTGAAAGCCCAACGGATTCTTTTCTATTGCTTGCTGCCAACTTCAGACAGGATTGTGTATTTTTTTAGGTCCCGTAACATAGAATAAATGTAATACAGTGCACATTACCTGTAGATGACGTTGTCATCGAACTCCGGCTCCATTTTAATCATTTGACCATTTGGCGTTCGGACATATTCATTAAAGTTGCTCAGCACATTCGCAATGCCATCGTGCATCTCGGCAGCGCTGTGCACCTCCTCTGTGGCACCAACAACCTGCTCAACATTCGCATGGATATTTTAATGGGTATTTAAATTATACACTAAAGGCTTACCACTTCCGAGGCAGGACTGCTTGATGTGGGATTCTCAGTGCCGCTCGCATTCAAGCCGAAGGAGCTTGATGAGTTTGGACTGACTTTTTTGCCCCTTCGCGAAATGGTGAAATGCAATGGATTGTTGCCCTCACGACGTATCATCTCGGGCAGAATGCGCCGGCGAGCATTGATGAACCAGTTGCACACTTGCAACACGGTCAGATTCGCCTCCTGCGACAGGGTAAATTTCTCGGCATCGGTGGGATAGGCATTGTAGCGATGTTCGTAGAGCCAACGCTTTAAGATCTTCACCGAATGCTTGGGCAGATTACCGCGTCGCTTGCGCAACAAACTGTTGTCGTCGATGTGCGCCTCCACAAACATATCGTGGAAGTTTTGTATCTCCTGTGCGGCCTGCTCCGAGTCCGGATCCTCTTCTACCATCTCATCGGCTGATAAAGTGCCCAGCACAGCCATTGTCTCCTGCTGTAACTGATCCTGCTCAATGCTCGACTCGGAATTGTAGCGCTGACGATCCGATACACCTAAAGGCAAAGTTGTTTTTAGTTTAAATTTTTGATATAGGGGAGCCAAAACTGACCTTCATTTTTGAGTAGATTTGTTTGTACATCGGCTATGTGCATCATGTCCTGAATATTCTGGCGCACTTGGCGATCCAGCACCATGTCAACTTCATGTTGCTCCGGCGAGCTCATGTTCCCAACAACAAAAAAAAAGGATAATCCCAAAGTGACTTGCGCAATTTACAACTGCACAAACAAAAAAAAAAGTCACGAATAAAAGCAACAGAAAAAAAAATAAATTTGTACTATTTATTTTCTAGTTTCTGTGTGTTCACAGCACCGGCTTTGGAATTAAACTAACTTTAACTAGACATTTGCGTCGCAGCCAAAAATTTGACATGGCCTGCTATTTAATTCCACTCGAATTTTTAAAACCGTCGCCTGCAAAATTTGTTGCCTGTTATCGATAACACTACTGCATTGTCGCCTGTCTATCGACAGGTCGTCGAGTATAAGACGCTTTCGAAGACGTGACAGTATAATATGTCAAATTGACATTGCGAACCACAACTTTTGACAAATCACTTCATTCGCGCGCTTAATTCGCTCACCGTGAACGCAATTCTTGTCTAATTGCATTGTTTATTTATTGAATAGTTTATTTAGCTGGCGTCTAACCTCCGTGCTGCAACTGCGGTGACATGCATCATGCTAGCTGCGCACAATTTTACTTGTTAGACTTTGCTTTTGTTGTGGTTGTTAATCTTAGACGGTGTTCGATTGCTGTCGCTTGAGTGTGATGTTCATTAAATGTTTATAAATAAATTACACACTGATTTTATTCAACGACCAATACAAATAGCAATCTTTTATTTTGCTCTTTTATTTTATGTGTTTATTTCGCAAAATAATATGTAAGCACTGTCGCAAGACGCAGCCAACTTCAAGCGAGTCGCAAATTTGCGTGCAACCAACTTCAAGTCAGACAAACAAAAAAATGTAAACAAAGAATTATGGTAAACAATGAATAATTGCGATGATGAAATGACTTACGTCCTGGACGAGGAGTTGCTGACAAGTACGGAAAGCTCTGGCAATATTATCAATAAGAATGAAGAAGAGAATCTGGATGTGGAGCTCAAACCGTCAGTTGAAGCTTACGCGGATCCGCTGCTGGAAACGACTTTGATATCCACCAACTTTTCGTGGCTGTTCAAAGACGAAGATATTCTGCTTAATGATGCACAGCTGGCCGACCTGCTCATGCTGAAGTCGGGCAAAGGTCGTGGCAAACGCGGGCGACCCACAAGCAGCAGCAGCAGCGTCAGTTTCTCCTGGGACACTGAAATCGATGTGCAGCAAGCCAAGGGACAAGAGGAGCTTTTGCTGCCCCGGCAACAGGCCAGCGGCAAAGGACCCGCCAACTCTGTGTCCAATGCCGTGGAGTCCTGGATGCTACTATTCGATGATGAAATGATGCGCATGCTGCTCCGCCAGGGCAACGAACGAATACGCCAGAGTCGGACGAGAAATTCAGCCGAGCGACAAATCGATCTCACAGAGATACGCTCCTGGCTGGGCCTGAGCTACTTGTGCGGCGTCTTTCGCAATGCACAGCACAATGGACCGCTGGGTAGGCAAAGTGTCAGCAGTTATAATTGACACCACTTCTCATTTTGCTCACATTTCTCACAATTTTCATAGAGGAACTTTGGACGCTGGAATTAGGAAATGCCATCTTTCGTGCAACGATGTCGCTTGCCCGGTTCGAGTTTATTGCTGGGAGTTTGAGCAGCCAAGCAGACAGCAGCTGCAACAATTCACAGCGTCTGTGGAAAAAGCTGCTCATCAATTGTCGCTCGTATTACGGACCCAGTGGCTGGCTCTGCGTGGACGAGCAGCCCGCCTTTGAGAATGTGAATCTGGCATTGTGCTGTGATGCGAAGACGCTTTACATGACTAATGCGCTGCTCACGCGGCACGAGCAGACACCGGGAAAGGAGCTGATGCAGCTCATCTGCGATTACAAGACAACGGGTAGAAATTTAACGCTCGGCTCGCGTTACGCCTGCCTCAGGCACTGCGAGCAGCTCCTGCAGCGTAATTTGAGCAGCATCTGTTTGCTGCCCAGCACAGCGCCGGATTACCCCAAGAACTGGACGGGTGAAATGCTGCGCAGTGGCTCGAAGAGATTGGCGCGTCAAGCAGGCGGCGCGCTGCTCAGCTGCGGCCTTGACAGCCATGTGAATGTGTGGCACGCACAGTTGCACACCGGCCAAATCTGCGAGCGATTCTTTGAGCTCTCGCAGCGATACAGCTGCGCCTTTTCTCAGTCGGAGTGCAGGCCGAATGCATTCCTGCAACAGCTGCACTTGATGCTCAATGTGGCGGCTGTCAATGCTTGGATCTTGTTGCGCTTGTCGCCGAAAGGCGATGTCAACATGGAGCAACGCGATTTCCAACGTCAGCTGGGGTTGTTTCTGACACAGCAGCGTTTGCAGCGCCGCCTGCAACGCAGATCGGCAACGACCACAACGCTCGTGATGCGTCTGCAGATCTGTGAGATCTTGGGTCAGTCCAGTGAGCGGTTGCTAAGCGAAGCCTCCGCGGATGCGTTGCACGCTAATGGCGTTGGTGTCGTGAGTTTGACGCGAGCAACACTCCCCGAGGGCGTCACTTTGGTCAGTCGCTATGGGGAGAAGCATCGCCGTTGCAAGCCCTGTGCGCGCAACAAGCGCGAGACGAAGGCGCGTTCCCGCTGCCAGCAGTGCCAGGTGCATCGCTGTGGCAATCATCTCATCTCACGCTGCTACGAGTGCATGGGCCTTGCCACAACACATCTGCCGGATGGCAACTTTAAAGATACATGAGACGCTTGCTGCAAGCAAAGTTCAAATCAGAAACATTTAGTAAAATAAGTAATAAGTTATTAATTAATTAGAATAAAAAATTATTGAAAATACAAAATAATTAAAAATAACAATTAATAAACGATAAAACAAAAATAATGTATTGTGATATTATTATTGCTTTTGCCATTCATGCTTCAAGGTAATTAACATTTATTAAAGTGATAAACATATTTTGTGCATCATATTGCTGTAACGTATTTGCAACAACAACAACAACCGAAATGTTGTTGCATGCATTTTGTGAAACGAAACTGCCTCTAGAATTTGTACTGGAACGATTTTGTCTTGTATTTGGCATTGGTGGCCGGATTATTACGACTATTGCCCGCTGCTGAGCTGGCCTCAAATGGATCGCTTTGATCGAGAAACAGGCTGAGGAACTGTTCATTTTGCAATTCATTCAGTGGCATTTCCAGTTCGCTGCAGGACTTGACAATCTCAGCGCAGGCGCGCAGATCCTTGCGCAAGTCTGCGAAATATACAAAATTTTATAAATTAATAATTAGTTCAACAATTAAGTGGATCAGTTAATCATACATTGATAGTTGAAGAGCAAACTTAGGCAATTGGCGCAGGCGCTGCGCTGATTATGTTGCAAGAATACCTCAATCAGACGATGCACAGCGTCCACATTGTGTCGACTTAGGAATGAGGAGCAGAGTGCACTGGCCCTGCAACAAAAATGAGGCAATGTAAGTAAAAGTAAAAGGGTAATAAATTAATGTAATAGTTGCAGCAGCACCTCCGATCAACCAGCTGCTGCAGATCCTTGTAGTGCTCGAAGAGTTCGCCAGCGGATTTCTGATCGCAGAACCAATCGCTGGCAAAGCACTGTTTCCACACACAGGCCACCACAAAGATGTCGTTGTTCTCGCGATGAATGGCACGCGCCACCTCCAGCAGGGAAACGAGAACTGCTTCACTCTTCTGGGCCAACGTCTCCTCGACAATGGTACGAAAGGCGACACGAATCATGCGTCTGCCCTCCTCGGTGTGCAGGCTGCCGCTGTACCCTCGATGCAATGTCATCAGCGCCACATCCGAGTTGCCATTGTGCCACAGAGCAATCGCCTTAAACGGCGCCAGATCCGAGTACATGCTGGCAAATGGATGCTTCAGCTGCCGGCACGTCTCCGCCAGCGATTCAAGCTGCTGCAGCCGACCCAATGAGCTTAAGTACTTTAGGCATGAGATCAGCACCTCATTGCAGGGCAACTGCTGCCAGCGCACGCACTGCCGGATCAAGTAGAGAAAGTCCACCTTGTTCTTGATCTCCAGCGTGGCTAGCAAAAGATTGTCCAGCTGTGGCTGCGACAGCGAACGTATGTCCAGGCCCAGCTGGGGAGAGCGTAACGTTTTCAGGTCACTCATCATCCCCTTGGACATGAGGCCCACATTCTGGTTAAAGCCGCCGCCGTAGTTGGCCTCTTCCGCAGTGGGTTTCATTAGATTCTCGCGCAGTTCCTCCCATTTTTGGGTCTTGCGGGTGACCAGTTCGTTAGTAAAGCAATCAATGGCATCCAGCTGAGTGGAGGATTTGCGTTGCTGTCGCTGCGACGTCGATGCACCTGGCCAGAGAAATGCGCTGAGGTAGTTTTGGAAACGTTGCAGGCCCTTCGGTGAGCCGGGCGCCACAGTTGTTGTGCCACTGCTGGTCAGGCGTGTTAACAAGGCCATCTTTGCAATGGGACCCCACTGCCACTATGGGAGACCAGGCACAGCATACACACAACACACACAATCCCTCCGCGATTGTATAATTGTATTTTTCAGTATTTTTTTTTTCTCTTTTTCTTCTCACACGCAGCAATACTTTTACATTTATCGATCAAATATCGATACAGTATCGTGTATGGCTTGTGCTCCAGTCAAATGGTTTAGACGGCATCCTGACAAATCGTGATATTGTAATTCATACATAACTGCAAATACCATATGTGCTTCAACGATTTAGTTTCTTTGGCCAAATATATTAAACTGCACAAAACTCTGGTTTAAAAAAATTGCAGATAATATGCACTTTTTTCATATTAGAATTGATAATTGTATTTTAAGTTTGTATTCAATTAAATTTAATTTTTATTAATATTTAATATTAAGGATAGATCCGCCACTTAGCAGACCAATCTGTAGGATATATATCTGCCAGCTGTCTCCGAGGAGCGTATAATCTTCACAACCTGGCCACGCTTGAGGCCAAAGTAGCGGGCAACGGGATCTCCGGCTTGGATTCGCATCAACATGTTCTCCTTGAGTTTGTATCGGCTGAGAAGCTCCTGTTTGTCCTCGGCCGTCATTACCACATGCTCCGGCACAAGCTCGTGTTCCGTTATGTTGATCAGCAGCTCGGACTCCAGGAATTGTTCCAATATATATTTGGGTGCCATATCGACTAGGGATTGTTTGGCCGAGGGCGTCATCCCGCCTTGCACCACAACGATGGCCCTGTGGATGTTCTCCTCCTGCATGCGGGTGCAGTATGTCTTAATGGTCTTGATGCCGATCTTGGGCTCTTCGGGGAAAAAGACAAACATCTGATCGGTGGGGTCGTCATTGTGAGCCACGAGAACAATTAATTCGGATCGTGCTGGACGCTTGTCGCTGGGTTTGTCGCCAAACATTTCCTTGAACTGCTCCAGCGTCTGGTCCAATTCATCCTGCGTCACCAGGTAACCGCGATCATGGCTAAGCTGCATGATCGTCTTGCGTATGCGCCACAGCTTGTAAGTTTCCGCTTCGTCATCCATTTTGCTTGCAGTTTTATTTCAATTTAGTTTTCGGTGGTCAAAGGCAGCACGCGGATTTGTTTGATAATTTCGTACGGCTCAAATGTGGTGGTTTGTCGATTGAACTCTGACCGAATGCAATATATCGATATGAAAAATAACGAAAGCAATTTTAAGTTAGTGTTGCCTAACAAGCATAGAGCAACCGATAGTCGCTCACACTGCCCGCCTTTTTAAAATACATATATTCAAAGTGATTTGACGGTGTACATAGTTTAATTACACATGAAGTCTGGTTAATATTTAATGTGTAACGCATGGAAAATGTCGCTGTACAAAAATGCAATCTCTGCTATTTAGGCTTGATCAGTTGCGATGTATCGATAATTGAAATAACGA
The DNA here is from genome assembly GCA_035044105.1 of Drosophila nr. perissopoda 5 BK-2023a. Lineage (NCBI taxonomy): Eukaryota > Metazoa > Arthropoda > Insecta > Diptera > Drosophilidae > Drosophila > Drosophila nr. perissopoda 5 BK-2023a. The sequence continues at coordinate 618,470 of JAWNMK010000231.1, forward strand.
TTGCAACTTTAAGGTAGTGTTGTTTAACGTTTGAGGCTTGAACCTTACCCACAACATAGCCGCTAGCCGCTCACACTGCCCGCCTTTTTAATATATATATGTATTAAAAATGCACTAAGAGTTCGTATAGTTTAATTACACTCGCAGTTTGTGAAATAATTAATGTGTAACGCTCTCAAACAGTTGCTAATACCAAAATGCAAACTCTGATATTCAGGCTTGCCGCAGTAGCGGTGCCAATTTTATCCATAATCTTTGTGGTCGCATTGCTCAGCCACAAGCTTTATATAAATGTGCGTTCGCGTTACAACATCAAAGTGAATTGCTGGTTCTGCAACGGCAACACACACGTGCCCTTCCCGGAGCGCAACAGCTGGACGTGTCCGATCTGCCAGCAATATAATGGCTTCAATGCCGACGGAGACTACAATCGTGAAATTCTGGCGCAACGTGATTGCAGCGGACGCCAATCCAATCCAAATCTCTCCAAGCGCACCGATGCCAGCTGTGCGAATGATCTTTCTGGTATGAACAACGGCCTGTGCGATCAGTGCAATGAAGCACAACGCTTCAAAATCGAGAAGTTGGCACAGTTTGAGCCCAAGAGGGAGTCACGCTTTGAGCAGGAGCTGAAGGTTTATCAATCCGAGCTGGAGCAAAGGTATCGTCTTTGCGGCAGCTGTGAGCGTCACGTCCAACAGGTATTGCACGAGAAAAAGAAAATGGTTCTGGGCTCCAAGCTGATCCATTTCATAATGAAAGGCGCCGCGCTGCTGAAGCAGCCGTATTTTGAGAAACTTGCACGCGGACAGCAACAGCGTCGCATTGCCCGCTATCAGCTGTGGATGACGCTGCTCACCTGGCTGAATGTGGTGTGCCTGCTGAGCAGCCTGCCGGTGGCAACACGCGACCAGTTCGACAGTCTGGTGGGCAAATCGCTGGCGCATCCGCTGTTCTTCATCTACTCGCATGCTCTGACTTTGCTGCGTCTGCTGATCGACTCCATTGGCAATCTGCTGACGGAACCGGTGTACGTGGCCAAGCTGTCGCTGTACGCCAGCACCTTTGGCAAACTGATTCTCTACTCGCTGGGCGTTGGCCAACAGGCCACATTTAGCAGCTGCTACATCAGTCTCTATCCATATGCAATGTGGGCGCTCAGCTTTATATGCAACATCAGCGATGGCATCCGTTTCACGCGCTTCACCCTGCTGCTCGTCCTGTGGAGCTTGCATGCGAAGCACTCACTGCTGCTCTTTGATGTCATCGATAGCGTTACCTTCCTACTGCTGGCCAGTGTGCTCACCTTGTTCCTCTTGCTGAGCAACAGGAAACGATCAAATTGGTGGGAACACGGAGAAACACACAACGAGTCCGCTGCAGATAGCTTCCATCGGCTGTGCGCCGACGAATGCATCAGCGATGACGAGACGATCAGCATGCTCAGCCAGCAGCTGAGCTACAATGCCAGCAATAATAGCAACACCATATCGAACATGATACCAGCCACAAATGATGCCCGACGCAACCACAACCTGAATCAGCACAACAACAGTAACACGCAATTGCCACCATCTGTGTTGTCGCTGGACTCGCTGCGTCTGTCCTCGCAACGCTCACCCGTTAGCCAAATGGCGCCAATGGCAGCGCCATCACTCGCACACACCTACCGCTCACAGTCGCCCCTTTATGCAGCGGGCAGCAATTATGCCATGCACATGGATCCGCTGCAGCTCGGCCAATCCCAAGGCTGGCAGCAGCGAAACTTTGCACCGCAGACAAACTTTCGCCTGGATCAGCGTCCGATGACACGCTCAACGAGCAGTTTGCTGTTTCCATCGCGACTACAGATGCAGCAGCAACAACATCAGCAGCAGCTCAATCGCGAGATTTGCGCCTGGGTGGACGCCACCAGTGGGAGTCAACATGGCGAGCTGCTGCAGGAGCCAACCACTGCCAATTTGATGGGTTGCTACAATCGCGATTTGTCGCCCAATTCCTCGCTCTCATCCGGTTTTGAGTCGCAGTCGGGCAACAATCCGTGCAGACAAGAGTCAACTGCCGCGCATCAGTTTTGGGGTCCAGCAGCAGCAACGCTACACCAGCAGCAGCATCAGCAGCAGTTGTCCAATGGCACCAATGGCATTAGTGACTCCAATTGGCCTGAAACGACATCACAGCGGCAGCTACGAGTGCCGGCACCGCTTCACTCGCCGTTCTCCACGCACAGCGAAATGCACTTTGGACGGACTACGGCCGGGCCACAGCCTCAGAGCGACTTACGTCCGGGTGACCTGCTGCGCAAGTGGATGAATCGCAAAGGCATCGACACTCAAAACCGTTAGTTAAATTACTTAAAATCCTGATACTAATTATTACTGCCTATGTTGACTGCCAATACGCTGATTATCAAGAGATCTGACAGACGGAGCCTGGACGACGTGCTAAGAGTCATCGTCATGAACAGAATCGTGAACTTCTGACACTATTATAAATTATGGAATTACAATTAACTATAGTGGGTAACAAACTGGTTTTTGTATTCAGATATCTTTTAGAATATGAAATTTGTATATATAATAAATAATAACTACATTTCTAAATAAATAATGAGCGTTCATGACCTAAACGGAATGTTGTTCAACTTTCAGGATATACCTCTGTCTATACATATATATATATAAACTGTTTTCTGTCAGGATTAGGCTGTTGGCAAAAATGTTTGATTAGCTGCGAAAGTGACGGGTGTGAAACACCTCCAGGAGTCGATTTTTTTTAAACAGCAGAAATTTGAAACAGGAAACTGAAGTGCAAGAAAATAAAATGTTAAAAATTCAATTCAAAAGCAGACTAGAAGCACTGCATGATGACCTCTCTTGGAGTAGCCCATCCATAAAAGTGGAGGCAAGTCTTACAAACTTTCTCCGCCACATTTAAGTCAAGGCTTGCTTGGCATCCAGCGCTATCCGAGATAGAGATCATCAATAGATACCTAGATAACATTTTGTGTGGTAGCACAGAGGCCAATCCCCAGTAAGGTGTGGGGATTGCATATTACAGTTATGTCAGTCAATCCCATTCATCTGAGCCACGGCAACCTACCCAAACCTAACCCAGTTAACATGTCGCATAATGTTCGCCTTCCTGCGAGATCTCATTTTTCTCCTTGATCACGTATCCTGACCGCACAATGAGCACATTGTATTGTATTCTACTTATTTTTTTTAATATTTTACGTGCAACATTCAATTACCACCCAGACAGGAACACAATACATACAAATAGTATACCAATAACCAATTTTCTTGTATGCATATATGGGTTCGCTTCATCAGCTACCTTTTATAAATGCTCATCATTTGAATTCATATATTTGAACTATCCGTATTTAAAACGTTTTCGAAGACAATTTTCATTAAATGAACTTATCGACAGAGGATTTTGGAATATTTAAATATTTTTAAATAATTTCCAGGGTATAGATTAGTAATGATTGCACTGCTGACGTGTGGCTTAACTGAATTATCATCCTTTAGACTTTTGTCGTTGGGGTTCCTGAGCTCACGTCCACATTGACGCTGACGTCGTCGCTACTGTCGCCAGTGTCACCGCAAATGACTGACAGTTTATCTAATAGAAATTTGCCTGACGATGCGTTTTCCATAATATATAGTTTTTACCCAAAACAAATTGTGTGGAAAATATGAGAATGAATTCGCAAAATATGCTTCTGCTAATATCGCACAAAATTGAGTTTTATTTTTTTAATGCATTTTAGCCACAAACGCAAAGCAATAATAAATTGTCTATATGCACATACATACATATATATACACATATATATATATACGTGTGGTTCATACACAAAAAGGTTTTTCACGAATCGCAAATCTAATAAAAATCCACTTTGTGCAAGTATGAAAAATGACGATGAATTTCATTATAAATGCAAAAATATTATGGGTAACGAGAAAAAAAAGAAATATAAGCTGTCTGTGGCCATGGACGTCATTATAGTCTTTATCGTCATCTTTTCATCAGCTGCTGCGATGGACAGCGCAAGTAAATCTGATCAAAATCATTGATGCGCAAGGCATGCGGAAGTTACTGCAGCGGAACGTGGCACGGGCTGCAACTTGCGGCCACACAAAGTTTAAGCTAAGCTGTTGATAACATTGATGCTGCGAGGCACGGCAGCAGGAGTTAAGATAACCGCAGTGATAATGGCTGAAGCCACAGACAGGTAAACGCTACCCGTTTACCCATGGATAGAGAAGCACGTAGCTCAACTGCGTGAGCTGCATTGAGAACTTTCATTTTATACCCTATATAACGAGAAATCAGCGGGTATAAGCGCACATTTTGTGAACTTATAAATCCAAGAATTTATGTATGTTTTAGCAGGACATTAGAATTTGGTCAATGTATTTGGCAGTCCATCAGTCTGGAATACAGACAAAGGGTATATTGGCAGATCAAGTTTACTTGTATTTATCGATTATTGCCTCAACTTTGCCATTGCCGATACATATCGATTTCCGAAAACAATAAAAGTTACCAGCTTAAAAGCAGCGGCTTCTTATTGAAATATTATTAATGAACTGTAATAATTTCATCAAGATCGGATAAGAAACACCCAAGTCATATGAGTAGTAGTGCGAGATTACCCAATAAAACTAGAATATATTTTAGGGTACATTGCAGTCGAGCTCAGCTCTTGTTGTTTTAGCTTGGGCAATTGATGAGTACGGAATAATTCTGGAAGAAGAAGCGTTTGTTGGCAACTGGCAAGGAATGCATAATTATTTTGCATGATGCGGTCTTCCTCAGTGTGTGTGTGTGTGTGTGTGTGTGTATCCATTGACATTGAGCTGGGCAAATTAAGGCAAGTGTTGCAGTGTCGTCGCTTTCAAAATCAACATAATCCAAGCGTTGCAGTGCTTCAGCTGCGTCGTCGGCCGACTCCTGTTCAGATTTGGAACTGGCACGCAATTATTTGTATAGGAATTTAAATTGAATGTCAGTCTGTGTTTGCCTCCCCTAAGAAAGGAGAGATAGTAGAAAAAAAAAAAAACAGAGCAACTTCTGCACATGTACTCCTATGTATGCCTGTATGTGTAAATGTATTCATATATGTATGTATGTATGTATGTATGTCTAAGAGGTTATCCTGTTCGTCTGCAGTAAAATTCCAAATTTGTTTTATTTGATTTCTGTGCTTTCGCTCGTTTTCTTGCTCTGCTGCTCGGTGCTCGCTGCATATTTCCCTTTTTATGCAAAATACATATAAATATATGTGTGTGTGTGTGTTCTATAAATGCCACGCCTACCAAGCAGCGACTCACCAGCTGCCTCTGGGGCGCCTTTATTTGAATATCGTGTCACATGTCGCACGCAGTTAGTTGCCACACCCATTGCTGCCGCCTGTCCCGTACAATGTTGCCTTCGTTGTTATTGTAATTGTTGTAAATGTCGCCAGCGACAATATCACATTTGCATATTTTTGTGCAAACACACGTCGACCTCTCTCCCCCCCCCCTCACACACACACACATACACATATATACACAAGTATGTACATAACTGCTGGACCCCCTTCCCCTTCCCGCTCTTTGGGAGTGGGCATGTGTACTTTTTTACTTAATTTTATTTGTATTGGATTTGCGCTGATGTCTCCTTGAAGCCCACTTCTCTCAGCTGCTTCTGCTGCGTTTTGGAATTTTGCAATTTTCACAATAAATTTTAATTCAATTTACTGTTAAGTTCACACAACTAAACGGACGCGGAAGTGCACATTCTGGCATGACAATCGTCCTCCGGCAGCGCGAGCTCGACAGATGCATCCTGCAGCTGGAATTGCAATTTGCTGGAGCTGGAGCGTTGCTTATGTAGATGTGAGCTACAGTGGTAGCTGCCCTTTGAGGATTTCCAAATTCATTAAGTGTTATTCTGATAAGAATCTACAATTTACAATTAGACTCGATTTTTTTTTACTATCTGACTGTTTAAATATTTGCAAATATTTGCATAAAAAAATAAAAATGATCATAAATATATTCCATATTAGAATTAATATTTGTTGACGTTGTTCAAGTTGTTTAGTATACATAAATATGTCAGTCTAATATTTGAATAGTAAAGGTATTAACTTTAGATCGACCAGTAATAGTACATACGAAAAGTAGTATCAAAAAGAAATCAACAAAATCTATAGTATTGGAATTGGAAATATTAAAGAGTGTTTAAGTTTACACACATTTTCAAGGTAACTATAAAGAAAGGTAACTATAAATAAATAATATAAGAAAATACAATATAAAAAATAAAACATATTTCATAACACAAATATTGAAATAATATCGATACGCTTTGCATTAAAGCTTTCTTCACGGAAATAAAAACCTTTTTACTTCTCATACTCTCCAGTATGTTATTATCTTAAAGTTTCTCAAAGTTTTTCCAAAAAAATGATCATCATAAATTATAATTTCCAAGTTGATAATAATAATAACAATAACCACTGTACAATATCTTTGTAAATTGTTGTGCGGCTGCTGCCACTGGCGCTGTGTGACTGTGTAACTGTCTCAGGGTTTACTGAGTTGGCTGTGGTGCAACTGATGCGGCCAAGCAGTTAGCTCCAACGCCACCAACGCCCCAAAGTAGGCAATAATTTACGCATATTATGGTAATGGTCGCCGCGCATGTGAAGCCACTGTGATTGTGGGTCCCGCTTGGCGATAAGCCCTTTGATTAGCTTAAAGTGAATTGAATGTCTGAGAGTGGGGTGTGGGGTGTGAGGGGTCAGCTACGACTACATACACTTATTTGAATTTGTTGTCAAAATTGGTTTAGATTTCAGTTAGCTCGCAGCAAGAATACTGAAATGGCGAATGAAGCGCAGGAAACGCATCCAAATCAGTTGACTCTAGTGTGAGTATGTTGCACGAGTGCATTCGGCAAACTTGTTTTCAACTTGTTGCTTTTATTTTATTTTTATTTTTTTTTTTTGGTCAGCCAATCTGTGTCATCGTTTTACTATTACAATCCGTACGAGAAGCGCACCGTTGAGGTGCCCCTGAAGTAAGTTATCTGTTTGTGATTCTCAGTCCAATTTCTATTCCCTGTTTATGCAGCAACTTTGATGCATTCATCTCACTGCTGAAGTGTGTGATTGGCACTGGAATTTTGGCCATGCCGCTGGCAATTCGTTATTCGGGCATTGTGTCCGGCGTACTGCTCTCTGTGCTGCTGATGATTGTGCTGACGTACTGCATCCATTTGCTGGTGTGTATGTGCAGCCGCTGCCTCAGCGCGGCATAGTTTGAATTATTTGCATTTAGCTTTCCTGCACAGATCTCTGGCATGACCGAGTGCTGTCGACGCATCCATGTGCCCCAAGTATCCATGCCACAGGCCGTCCGAGTTGCCTACGAGTTGGGACCCAATTGTGTGCACTGTTTTGCACGTGCCGCTGGCTTTTTAACCAGTTGTGCGTTGGTCATGGGTCAGTTTGGTCTCTGTTGCGTTTACATTGTGTTTGTTGCCAAGAATTTCAAGGAGATTGGTGACTTCTACTACAAGGACTACAATGAGCGGTACTATGTGATCGGCGTCTGTCTGTTGCAGCTGCCATTTTTTCTCATACGCAAACTGAAATTCCTGGTGCCGCTGAATCTCATCTCGAACATTCTGCTCTATGCGGGCTTCGTGTGCATTATGTATTACCTTTTTCGGGGTCTGCCCGATTTCAGCGAGCGCGCCCTGTTTAAGCCACTTTCGGATTTGGTCATATTCTTTGGCATTGCCGCTTTCTCGCTAACTGCTGTTCCATCGGTGCGTAAAATTGTCGCTTGAAGTAATTTTTGTTTGTTGATATCTTACCTTTTGGCTCAAAACATGCTTTCAGATGCTCGTGGTCGAGTCGAATATGGCCCATCCGCAAAGCTATCTCGGCTTGTGTGGCGTTCTAAATCTGGCCGTGTTTTGCTTACTGTTCTCCAACGTGATTTGCGGCATAATGGGTTATTGGCGCTATGGAGAGCAAGTGCAAGCCAGCGTTACACTGAACATTCCACAAAATGAGATGTGAGTAAATAATATTTAAGCCGATTTATACAACTTTTGAGTATATACAAAACTTATGTAACGAAAAGGATATACTCCACAATTTGTTAGGCTATAACCAAAATATCTGTGTAATTTAGAAAATCAAAATTTAGTTATTAATCTAGTTAAGATTGTTAAGATTTCCCGATTAAGGCTATTAGAAATATTTGTTCGTATTCACTAAAATTTAGTTTCGGTTTGAAAAGTTTCAAATATTTACTTTCTCCCATTTTATGTTTAACTATCTTTTTTCAAATAATCAAATATTTAATTTTTCCATTTAATTTAACTACTTCAAGCGTAATGTTTGTAATGTTGCTAATAGGTTTGCCATTTGGTATATTAAGTTTATTGATGTGAAATGGCATTCAGTTAATAATTAATTGTTATTTATTGTTTGACCTCTTGCTGTAATTAAAATTTCTTCTTTTTTTTATTTTGTGAGAGACTAATTAGTGAAATATTTAATGGCATTTAATGTTCAATGTTGTTTTACGACTATTATCGTATATAGGGCTGTGTATAGGGCACATCACTAAGTTTGAACTCGGTCTCTTGCAGGGTCTCTCAATTCATCAAGATGACCATCGCGAGTGGCATCTTCCTGAGCTATCCACTGAACGGGTATGTTGTCATTACTGTAATCTTCAGTGACTACGATGTGGAAACCACAACCAATAAAAGAAGTCGGGTTTATGTGGAAATTGCAATACGTATATTTTTTCTGTTGCTCACGGGTACGTTTTAATAAGTTCGATTTAAATAATCTTTACATATATATATATATATTTAGGCATTGTGGCTGCTGTGGTGCCCAATTTAGCCGCCTTGTCCGAACTGGAAGGTGCCTTTTCTCTATGCATTTTGAATCTGATCTGTCCGGCTCTGATTGATATGCTTATCAACTATGAGGCTGGCTATGGTCGTTTGCGTTGGAAACTGTTACGTGATATTGTGCTTATCATAATTGGTATTATCTTTGGCATTGTGGGCTGCACAGTTGCCTTGCAGCAGTTGGTCGATGACTTTGGCGGGACGGTTGAACACATCCAGTCACATTCCTAACGCTGCATTTAACAGCTAAATATGTAGCAGGATATTCAGCGTGTTTCTCTGTGTGCCTCACATTTGTGGCTGATTGGCTGACTGTCTGGCTGGCTTTGTTGGATTTTAATTAATTGCCAGCCACGTGTTGGCCAGATGCTCTTAATCCCAGCTAAGTTGTCCAGCTAAGCTGCTGCTATTTTGTACTTCTATTTGTGTCTGTATGCCGAACAGTGGACATTGGCTATAATAACTTGTGTGACTTTAAGTAAAATAAATTATACTAACATTACTTATATTAAATGTTAGTTTTGTATTAAATTTATTATTCATTTTACCTGAGTCAAATTGTTGTCATTTAAATATTTCCGTCATAGTTTTCCTCAGTAAACTACTTCAATGTGTTACCAACTGCACGACAACATTATAATACCCTCTACAAGGCTATCAAAATAAGAAGAAGAGAACTTTAGAGAGATTCCCACCTTGTCGAGCACATTCGAGTGGGAGGCGTCTGCAATGTTGCATCATCGATTGTTCGTGGCATTAATTAGCCAGTGCCGCGGCGCATGTAAGCCGATCAAATGCGCAAATCAGTTCAAATGAAACGGCCTGTAATCAAATGCAGTCAGTCAGTTAGCCAGCGAAGCCAGCCCAAGCCAACCAGGCAAGCACAACAATCGCTCCGAGTCCGTTGCGATTCTAAAATTGAATTCCTTGCCTCAGCGGAGCCCAAATACGAGCAAACCTTGCTGGTAGCTGTTGTGGCCCAAGCACAATAAACTAAAAGACAAATATAAATACAAATACGAATGTGCTGAGACTGCCTGCAGTTCTCCTCTATGCCTGGCAAGTACAGTAAATATATATGTATATATATATACATACTTATATATAAATAGGCACAGGAATAGCAACTGCCGACGCCGACTGTTGACTGCGGCAGTGTAAATACAACGGCGGGCCAAATACAATAAAATAATAAAAAAAATAAATAAAAAGAAATAAAAAAAGAAGAGTAAAACAAAAAGAATGCAAGTAGGATAGGCATGATGCGAAAATGGCAAAGCAGCTCCTCAAGGAACTGCACGACCACTGCATCAAGCACACAAAACACAATTTCCATTCTTCAAATAGTAATAAAAAAAAAAATACGGAAAAGAAAATACGGAAAAAAATAAATCTTGCAACTGCTTGCGACAGCAACCAGGCTGGTGGAGGGCTCACAAAGGCCGAGGCTGTTGTCCCCGGGCATGATTTTTGCAGACATGTTGCTTAAAACTTAATTTACAATCGTTTGCAGTGGGCCTCAGCCAAACCAGCGCGCCACAAAATGAGATCAAGCCTAGACGAGAAGCCTCGGGACCCAGGAGTACGTCAGCTTCGACTAGGACATGCAAATTTGCTGCCGGCAGTCCGTTACAAATATTTTGGGTATATACTAATTTTCGAAGGAAAGATCCAAAAAAAAAAAAAAATAGCATGGCATGCTGCAGGTTTCTTTTACGCAGTTGCAAGTTCAGCATCATGTTAGTGTCATTATCAAACAATTGTGGGCTGCGAAGTCACCTAAAGCGGCACTCAAGACAGTCAGACAGTCAGTGGCGAGAACAACGAAGTCTACGTCATGTCTCCGGATTTCATTGCAAACAATGCATGCCACAACTGGAGTTGTCAAACTGTGTAGTTGCCACACCTCAGTGTCGCCACATGTCCTGTTGCAGTTGTCTGCCAAAACGTTTGACAAATTGAAAAATTCCCATTTAAACACATTTATTTGAGCGCAAAATAATAGATTGCTTTAATGTTAGCTTTAGGTTATCTTAAAAACTTAATTATAGTACTGAAATAACTCATTTCATGAGTAAAACTAAATTAAATAAATTTTAATTCTACTGAAATTGAGAATTTAAGAATTACATAAAAATTAATGCTCAAAAATTAAAGCTTCACTGCTGAAATTGGGTATTTCATATGACAAATGATATATAGTCTCAGAGATCTGCAAGTTAATACAAATGGACAGAAGGACATGTCTAAATCGACTCGGATATTGATGCTGATCAAGAATGTATATATATTATGCTGTCGGAGATGCTTTTACATACTTTTGCAAGCCCACTTTTGGGCATTTGGGATTTGGTATGTATTTTGGTTAAATCGTTTCTTAACATTTTGCATATCTAATAAAATGGATCAAGTAAGTACAAAATTATATAGATAAAAGAGTGTTAGACTGACTGAAGTGAGGCGAGACAGAATTCCTTCAAATCCACTCTACACCCTTTCATTTGGAAGTATTTATACCCATATGTGGTTGCCACATGCTTTTGTTAAATGACTTGGGAACGTTTCATTATTGCCTTCCGACTTTTATGTACTCCGGCAGGAATGTCATACTCGTATATGTATGTATATGGTAGGGCCACACATTCTTTGGTTGAGAAAATGTCATTGGTTTGGTTGGTTCTTGATTTCAGTTACCGGCAAAGTGAAAGCGGCTAAATGCGGCTGCGGATGTGCTTTGCATATTGAAAGGCTTTTAAATTATACACAAAGTTCCAACAATGGCAAAAGGGTGAGATGGGAGGTGGGGGGGGACTAAATTAAATTGAAAACTCCGCTGCAAATTGTCACAGCGTGAACGTATCTTAGAGTTATCTCAAGTATTTACTTATTTACTTCTTATTCAACGAAATTTACTTGAGCAACCAACTGCCCCAAGTCACATACTAGTTGGGTTATTTTTGTTTTTTGTTGTGGTTTGTTTCTCTTTCTCTTTCTTTCTTTTTTTTTTTGGGGCTGGACATGTGTCCTTTGAAATGTGCAGGACACTGACAAGGAATAATGCTGGTATGCAAGCTGGAGTCGCTGCATTTGCTTACAGTCATTCATCTTGACGAGTTTGCCTTTGACATTTGTTGTGCGGCATGCGAATTGCATACAACAACAAAAAATGTAATATATGTTTGTGATTTTCAATGCAGGAATTCTCAATTTTAGCATTGCATATTACACGATCAAGAAAAATAAATAAATAATTAAGTTTTACAGCTGTGAATTTATGTGTTAATAATAAAAATTATAAAAATAATTGGAAAGAAAAGTGAGATTTTTGACTCGCTTAAACACGATCATAACTACAAAGAAAAGTCTGAGTGGACTTAAAGTGAATTGTTCAACTATTTTGCAGTAATTACAGTATTTAAATCATACTTAATATTTTGAGAACGACGTTTAGATACACTAGTTATTGCCACCCATTTTTGGACGGTGTAGATTTTTCTATCACAACGCTTTGGCATTAGAAATAATGCAAATACCAAAGAGAAGAGTGGGCAAGATTGGCTCAGAATGCCGGAAAACTGGTCAACAATGTGCCGGTGCATAAGTTGCTACATATTATGCAACAAATATGTGTAGAGTGTAATGGATACGAAGCATGAGCTGGGTGCAGGGCCAGGGTCGAGACCAGGGCATATATGCCGTATGGTAAAGCTTATGCAGATCGCTGTGGCCCAGAACATTGAACGATTTCTACAAGTTCAGAGCTTTATTGAATGCCAGAGCTTAAGGATTAGAGTTGCAGACTTGCAACAGCAGCAATTGCAGCAACAGCAACACTGATTGCAATGCCACATAGCTCTACTTGGGTTGCATGCTTGTTGACTTATTTGCATTCCCAACGGGCAGTTGCAAGGCGCACACACAGCAAGCAGCATGTGTATCTTAAAGATACATTTTAGCAAAAACTGTACACAATTAGCAAACTACAGCAACAGCAGCAGCAGCTGTGGCAGGAACAAAAAGGAAATTAACTGGCCATGCAACTAATTAAGTGTGTGAATTCCAATCAACTCAAGGCAAGCTGCAACTCTTTGCTCTCTCTATATCTCTCTCTCTCTCTCTCTCTTTCACTCTTTCACTCTCTCTGTCTAACTATCTATGCCTATCTCTGTCAAGGGCTGTTTTGCTGCCTCGTCTAATGAACAAACTAATTGCAACGGCAACTGCAAAAGTAATCAAAGTGGCAGTCAGCAGCAAACCAAGTCTCCACTTCTTGAGTCCCCAGCAAAACGGCAATAATAACAAAACTTTGTTGAAGAATTTTGAGAATGTTGCACAAATATGCGCAAAATGTAAGAAAATATGCTTGGACGGGGCCGTCTCACATATCCAAATGCCACACAGAATGCAACAGAGAGGGTGTTAGAGTGGGAGAGACGCAGAGAGAGCGGGGGAAGTGAGCCTGAGAAAAACTGAGCTGAAGTGTTGTTTGGGAGTGGCTTATATCAATAATTGCCAAAAGCAAATTGGAAAAGTTATGCGCCTGCAGTTAATGCGACCAGCGGAAATAGTCGCAACGGAAGTATACCAACACAGACACACACACACACACACATGTATATATATATATATATATATATATTTGAAAATGTACATGTGCAATATTAAAGGGTATATAACGGCTTTGCACGGGTCAAATGATTTAGCGCTAGTCGCGTGCATTTTTTGCGCAAATTAAATTTTTGCTCAGCGAATGTTGACCTCATTTTATAGCAGATGAACTTTGAATATTGCAACAACAAAAAATTAACAACTAATTAAAAAAAGTATTTATAAGAAAACTACAGCAGCTAAGCTAAAAATATGCACACATGGCAAATGGTTCTGATATCCTCTTTGTATCATCATAAATATTGTAGTCAAAAAATCGACACTTATTTTGTTGACAGAGTATCTCAAGTCGTGTTGTGCTTCAATTGCATTTTCCTTGCATTTCTTGTTTTGTTTTAATTTCGTAGCAGCTACGATTTTGTATTTTTTTTTTTTGTGTGTACAACTTCTACGAGCAGCAGCAGCAGTTTTTGAAGCTGTTCTGCAAGTATCGACATTGGCATCAATTTCAGTTTTTGGTTGCTTTCGACTACTTTGCATTATTAAAACTGCGGCTAAACTTTTCGAGCAGCCAACTTGGCAAATTGTTGGCAATGGCAATGAAAGCACATTTTTGGCCTAAGCGGCTTATGCGGCTCATTGAATTGATATTTGCAATTAGTATTGAATATAATGGCCTGATTAAACATTCAGCAAAAGTAGCAGCACATAAAAAACAAATACGTTTTTTGCGCCTATAAGCTGGCAGCATTTTTTTGCATACTATTTAATTACACATTTATTTTGTGTTAATGGGTAAATTTATTTTACAATTCCAGAACGGAACTGACATTAATTTGTTTGACAACCAGTGTCTGTGTGAGATTATCCTTTGCCATACATTTCAATGCGAAGATATCTATGGGCATCCTTTGAGCCTGCTTAACTGTGATCAATTATCGCAACACACATAATACTTAATCTTAATTTTACTTTATTTATCGATCTGTTGACAGTAAAGGGGATTAATATGAGTAAACATTTTAGACTATAATTTGTTCAACTGATACAGTTGACGAATAATATGACAATATGTATTGTATATCAATTGGATTGCTCTGCTTGCCAAATGTAGGCTTTTATTGCTTTCGCTATCGATTTTGATATATATATCGATATTCGCGAAACTCGCACAGTTATCGATAAGAGTAAATAAACTTGATCTGTGCAGTCTCTAGCTCTATATATATGCTGATCTATATTATATATACTTTAAAAGGTCGCACATGCTTTCTGCTGCCTGTTACATAATTAAGCACAAAACCAATATACCCTTTAAAATAATTTAAAATGGTTGCATAAAAATGATGTGCTATGTGGGGCTCTTTAGGGTTGCCTTACGTTGCAGCTGCTTAGTGGCAAGCCACCGAATTGTGAGTTTTATATGACACTCTGTCAATCCGGGTTTGAAATCAGAAGTTTGTGTTTGGCATCTATTTAGGGGGAGCATTGCAAGGCAAACTTCTAATGCTCTCAGCACTTGGCTCTTACCAACCGCTTATTGAAGTGTGCGAGTGTGTGTGTCTGCGCGTGTGTGTGTGTGTGAGAGCAGTGGCTCTTAGCTGTTGCCCGTGCCTCGTCACCCTCATTTGTGCCTCCCCCCCGCTCCATGGCACATCGACAGACGTTTTGCAACTTTCGACACGTCTGCCTTGTAAGGCGCTGAAAGTAGTTTTATGTCCAGCATGGGAGCAAAAAAAAAGGATGTTTTGTGTCAACTATCTTTCTGTGCTCGCTGTTTCCGCTGCTGGCAAACATAATTTTCGTATTTTTACAGCTTATAAAACGGCATTTTAAATCACAGAGTTAACATTCATTTTGGCCACAAATTTGTGTCGCCGTAAATCAAATGAATAATTTAAGTTGTTGGCAGCGGGGCTCGTCGATATGTCGAGCACATCAAATGATTCATTTTTTGATTTATATCAGCAACAATTCGAAAACCAACAATACCAAGGCAGCTTTGCGTAATTGCATTAAATGGCATGGAACCAAATTCGAGGCAGACTGAAACAGAGCAGTTTCACCATCGAAGAAAGGGCACTGCAAAAAGAAACATAAACAAAAAAAAATAAAATAAAATTCGTTGCGCGTTCAACATCAGCGCACAAAATTCCAATTTATTTTAATTGATTTATTAATGATTGAAATGTTGCATAATTGCAACGATAAAAATGCCATTTCAATTCGCTATCTCACTCCCTCCCTCTCTTTTTCTCCCTCACCCTCTCTCTCTCAGTCTATCTCTCTTGCAGTGATTGCGCTCGAAAGCAAATAATCTGCTCCTTCAGCATTACACACATTTGAATTTGTCAAACAAAACTCAGCCACTTAGTAGTGGAAACTAATTCCCTAGAGAAAGAGAGAGAGAGAGAGATAGAGAGAGAGAGAGAGAGGAGCATATTGTTGTTTTCCGACTCGATTTCCATTTGCACATTGCACATTTTGCCAAGTGGCGCTGCAATAGGTCTCAAGATTAGGCATAATTATGCAATTTCCCCTTTAACGCTTATCCACACAGACACAAAAGAATTAAATTCAATAAAATTTACATTTAACCACAAAAACAACTCAAGTTTTGTCCCGTCGACGCCGATGACGACGACAAAAAGTGCTGAAAATCGTGGCACAAAGTTAAGATAAAACTTGAACAAAGGCCGGAGAATGACTGAGGCCGTGTCTGGTTAGCTGGTAGCTGGTTGGTCTGGTTGGTCTCGTTGGTCTCCGTTAGTGGTGCTGGGTGCAGATGCAGAGACTTATGTAAATTGAAATTCAGGCGCACAAAACAACAGCACAAACAAGCAGAAAAACTGACTGACGGTAGTTATAAAGAAATTTCATTCATTTCGAATAACGCTGTATGAGTGTCAAAATGGCGGCGTTTGGCCGTAAGCCATAATTGAAGGCAAGGCTTATAAGGTGGTTCAACCAAAATAAAATAAAAGCAAAAAAACAAAAATGAATAAGGATGTATTAAGCAGCGTAACTGGGCTGATACCAATTTGCCTCGGCTTTCGCCGTCCGTCACCTGCTGCAGACCAAAATTCAATTTCATGCCGCGCAACACAAAGACAAAGACAGGCAACAGCCGACGCCACAGACAACAGAGCAGTTCTCAGCAACCGAGCATCCCAGCATCCCAGCATCCGTGCATCCGAGCAACAGCATCAGCCTCCCATTTGCCAGTTACTAATTCGAATGCTCCACAGTTGGGTGCAGTTGTCGCGACGTATTCAAGTTGACATTCAGAAATGTGAGCACTTCGCTCAAAAGAATTTCAAATTAGCCACTTTTGCTTAACAATTGGCACAGGGCGACAAATTAAAATCAAAGAGCATGCCGAATATGCCACTGTTCACCATTCACAGTTGCCGACTGACACAGCCGGCAACAATTTAAAGTCGAGTGCGAGTATTGAGCAAAATAATTGCCGCACGGCATGCCCTTGAAATGCAGTTAAGTGGACACAGACCAGGCACCCAATGCGCCAGCTCACTTCGATCGGCCATTAGCGCCATTTACACAAATCACCGTAGAGTTATACGTACACTCATCAAAAAAATCGCCCTTATTGTTTTTCATTTCTACTTTTTACAAATATTCGTCTTAATAATAGAAAATATTGTGAAAAAATAAAAAAAATTTCCGTATTTTTGGGTTTGCCACAGCAAGATATTGGAAAATGTTGTATATTTTATAAATTATTTCTAAATAGCAGAAAAACTTTATATATTTAAGTGTGATTTACTAAAATTTCTGAGTGTATATACATGTACAGTTATTGCGAACTAAGCCTAATGCAACTGCTTACAAATACTCCGCGACCAGCGAGCAGCTAAGTGGCAAAATTTCTATGGAAAAGCGGAAACACAAAAACCAATTGAGTACGCGGTCTAGCCAGAAATAACAACAATAATAACAACAACAACAACAACAACAACAAGAACAACAACAAGAGCAGCAACTATATCTAAATCAAACAGCATTGTTAACTAAGCCAATGGTCAACTATGGAGAGGCTGTTGAACAGTTGCATGTTGCAGTGTTTGCTTCTCAGGCATCGCTTTATTGATGGAAAATCATTTAAGATTTTTTTCTTTTACTATCGAGTTACGCTGAATCCAACTGTTATTTTTATTATTCTATTATTCTAGTCTTACTTTTGTAAAAAATCATGATACCCTCTTTACATGTTTTGTATTGGGTTCAGTGTATCACAAAAAACTTGGTCAATTTGGTTTCCAGATGGTTGCCAAGTCATTAATACTGAAGTCCATTAAGGTATGGAAGTTAAGGAAGTTTTTCTTAAAGAAGTATTATGCATTGTTGAATTTCGTCCATGCCACACGGAGAATCTAAAAACATGTTAAAATTGTATTACTATAGTTACGATATTTTCTTTTTTCTACTTCGACAACGGTGAGCCAGACAAACATCTTTTATTCATAATACAACATTTTTATTTTCATCACTGGCCAAACAAACTTTGGAGGCGCAGCAGCTATTTTGTTTGTGGCACGAACCCAACGTTTCACTTGTCGCACCACGTTGTCTGCGCTTAGGCGCAAAAAAAAGAAAAGAAAAAAAAACAAGTGAGAACATTAAAGTCGGAGGTAACCGACTGCGAAGCACTCTGGTTCCCATGTCATAACCAGTATCAAAGAAACATTTCGTGAAGAAGTTTATTAGAAATCTATATTCCAACTCAAAAAAAGTCGTTAATTTATTTTTATTCATTAATTTATTATTTTTCGCTTTTTGTAGGTTATTTTTAGCAATATACATTTCAAATTCGTTGACGCTAGCTTTCATATTGATTGAGATAAGTTTTAAAGCCAGATCAACCAATTTTTATCGATCTTTAAAGGAAGTTACACTTCCAGATATGCAGACCTTAGTGATTATTGAGATAGGACAAACCTCATTTAGTAACTGTAGCTTTCAAATTGTCAACTTCAATTATCGATTTTTATCGATATCCGTAACAGCCCAATTTTTGGATTATTTCTGATGCGGGCACAGCAAGTTTCATGTCATACAAACAACATACGCCAACAAACACCTGCTGATGTCAGAGTATAAAAAACCAAAAATTAAACCGCATCGAATGCGCAGTAAGGCAAAAAGTCAAAGCCAACGCCAGAAGAGATCGATAAGCCAAGCCAGCGCTGAGAAAAATGTAAATAAAGTAGAGGCCTTCCCTCGTATGCGTTAGCAACCGCAAAATCTCATCACGTTGCGCAAATACTGCCTCGCTGCTGCTGCTGCTGCTGCTCTCTCGCTAGGCTGACTGCCTCACCAGGCTGACTGGTTGGCGTTCAAGTGTAGATTAAAAAATGGCCGCAAATAACTGTAGGCGTCGTGCTGAGGGGTGCGAGTGGGGGTAGGTAGTAGGCTAGCTGGTTTGTTCGCACTTCAGAATCGATTATAGCGCCACGCCCCCTGTCACTGTGTGCGTATGTGTGTGTGTGTGTGTGTGTGCGTGCAACTTTTGCCAAATCACGTACAGGCAATTGCCAATTCCTGATTGCCGATTGTGTGAATACGGTGTGTGAGTGCTGGTGTGTGTGTGTGTGTCTCTGTGTGTGTGCTGGCAATCATTTAATTTCATAGTTCACAGTTAAGCGTACTCTAATTAGCCGTAGCAAGCAGCCTACGTTCGCGTTTGGCAGCCAAATGAACTGGCAAATGCGCAAAACTGGCAAACGGGCAAAAGCTGGCAGCCATATGCCTCTGAAAATTTCAATCATTCAGCGTTCAGCCGAGCAGAGCAGAGCAGCTCAGCGCAGCAGACGTCGTCGCCGAAGTCAACAAAAAGGGAACAGCGGAATTTCTTCATTTACAGCAGCAGCGCGCTGCTCCTTTACTGACAGATAGATAGACAGACAGACGGACAGGCAGACTGACAGCAAGCGCGGCGTTGCGGTTGCGGTTGCGTCGCTGCGAATAGATTTGCCAGCTGTTGATGTGCGTGTACATGTGTGTGTGTGTGTGTGTGTGTCATGCATATAATTACAGGCATTAGTGGTTTTGTTGTGTGGGGTTCGTAATCGTCTCTGCCTCTGCTTTCGTCTCTGCCCACGCCTAGCTTATTGTTTTAATTAAGAAATTTTTGGGTTTCGCTCTATTAAGAGCTGCTAAAGCTGTAAGTGCAACTGCTGCAGCTGCAGCTGGCGACCAGTTGCAAGACATTCATTTACATGCTGTCAGCTCGCTTTGTGCAGCACATCTTTGTCTTGCAAAACACTTGCAAAAAAATCGATCTGGAGTTTACAAAAAAACAAACTATAAAATATAAACAAATAAACATTTTCCACAATTTGCAAAAAAATATGTCTAATATTCGGAGTATTTTATTTTTTATGTGTGTGCATTTAATAATTCTTTTATTTGATTTATGTTACGTGTGTTGGGACAAGCATTTCTTAATTTATAAATATTTTTGAGTGTATAACAGTTCTATCTACAGCTCTATCTCCAGCTCCATTCGCAGCTCCATCTACAGTTCCATCTTTAGCCCCCACACATCTCTGCAACTGTCTCAATTCGTCTTGTGGCCTCTGCTGGTTAATGAGTTATGTCAAAGGAAAACAATGTTTGTTACTTCATTTATATGCCATTATTATTTCTGTTGTGGTTGTCGCAGCAATTCCCCCTACCCCCTGCCCCCTTGTCCATTGTTTCTTAGTTTTTCTCTCAACTATCTTCTATTATGTTGCTTGTTATTTGCTCTGCTGCTTTTCGTCCTTCCATCTCGTCCTGCTGCTCCTTCTCGGCTCCTTCAGCTCGTTGCTTATTGTTGATGGCGAAAGTTTTTGTGCGGTTGCATTGCACCATGATGATTATGATTATGATTGTATTTCGCCATGTCACCATTATTTGCCATTTTTCGCTTCAAGTTTTGCCCCGCAGCCTTTTCATTCCGTGCTGCTTGCTGCACACTGAATTTCATTCGTGCCACATCAGTTTTTTTAAAAATATATACATATATACCTCAATAGCTGTTTCTTTTTATGTTGGGCTCTCTTTAATTTTTTTTGCAGGTTGCATGTGTCAGAAGTGCTGTTAATTAATATAATTTCAACAAAATTGCTTCAATTTGCTTGACTGTTGATATTAAGGTAAGTTTATTTATCATTTAATGATATTTCATAATATACAAATTTGCCTTATCCTGTCTTGCAATATTTACTTAGCTTCAGTATTGAGTGCTCCTGTTGTTTTGTAGCTGGTCACTAGTGTATTACTAAGCCTGTAATATAACATCTGTGACTTAACATGCAACTATATACTTAACATATAATATCGATATCGATCGATATCATTGGTGTGATCACCAGCTTGAAGTAGGAGAGCTCAGTCGGTTTGAATAAAGTAAGTAATAGTGGACGTGCTTGAGATATAAATATGATTAAGTTTTGACTGCTACAGTTTTGACCGCAGTTGTATTACAGTTGCAGAGGCCAGATACAAAAGCAACAAATCAAAATACAACAAAAACTCACCTGCTTAAATTGTGATTAAGCTGTCTATTATCTTGACGGTAGAAGGAGGAGAAGCAATAGTTAATGCGTGTGGAGGGGCGTGCAGACGCCGACATATTGACAAAAGGAGAAAGAGAACAGCGAAAGACAAGCGACAACAGTTAATAGCGACAAGCGGCAGTTTATTAAATTAACTGCGCTTGCTGCAAACACCTTTTATGGAAGTGGTGTGGGGTGGTGGGGTGCGGGAATGATGGAAATGAAACGAGCTGTAAATATGCGTGTGTGGTGTGTGTGTGCGTGTGTGAGTGCTGTCGTCTAATGATAAATTGCAATAAAACACTCGTGATCCACAAAAATATATAAATAAAAAGGGCAGCCCACGAATATGATAAATGGCGTTTTGTATTTTCTGCTCGCAGCTCGCTCACCCCCTCTCTCGCTCTTTCTCTGCTCTTCTGCTTTTCGGTTTTGGGATTGACTATTTTTTCTAGCCTTTGTCTGCGTTGTTATGTGCGTGTGGTTGTATGGGGAGGGGTGGGGGGAGAGTTTGACTTTTCTTACAATGGAAACACGTACATTTCTCAAGCGTACGTGATGTCGAGTATTCATCAAGCATATTCGTTTGTTTGCCTGACGTTAACATCCGCACTCACACTCAAACATTGACAAGCACTCACACACACACATTCGTAATGAAAACATCGACGTAGTCAAAGCCAAAGTCTGGCCAGAGTTGCCTGACTGAGTGTAAGTATTTGTTGTTGATTATTATTTGTGAAGGTGCTTCTTCAACTTTTTTTATGCATCAACTTATCTGCCAGCCACTCAATTAAAGTGTGCTCTCACTCTTTTTAAGTATTTAATTGAGTGCGCATTTAATTACCGCTAATTATGTAAAGCATTATGATTGATTGCATAAATACAATTTATACATATGTATAAAACTAGCAAAAACTCTGACATATTTGTCGCATTAAATAATAATATATTTAAACATTTTAATCGCAGTTTAACAGCAAATACATAACATAAGCACTAACTGTTAGTTAACAGCGCACGTTATGCCTATTTGCTTAACTGTTATACACGCAATTGCTTATGGCGAGTGTTGCGCGCATGCTGCGTACTCTTATACGCCAGACTCCTCTCTCCTGGCTCTATCTCTCTCTGCATGTTGAGCATAATTAAATTTCGAAGGAGTTTCATCAATTGCAGAATTTTTACCACGTTTATGCGGCGTCATTAATCTTGCTTTAATAAACCGGCCTTATCAAACCGTAATTGTGCAATTTAGACAACAATATTCTTTCAATTAAACTCAGTCACAAATACTGTTTTTTTTTTTAAACTTTTTAAACCGTTTTCGCTCTTGTGCGCACAATTGGCCAACATGTTGCCTATTAACGGTCTAATGGCATCATTAACAGCCGTTTAGCAGAAAGTGGACATATTTTTATTGATGACGTTAGGGGAGCCTCCTGAAATAAAAAGTAACCCACTTATTATCACGGGCCTTCTTTTTTCGGGTTGGACAGCAACACGCATTAAATGCACGCAGTCAGCTGAGTGGCAGAGCAAGAGAGAAACATAAAAAAAATAGATAAAATCTGAGCTGGAGTGCAGAGATACATGTATTTAACCGATAGACTTTACAGAGAAAAAAATAGAAGACAAATATAGAGGTACTTTTTTTTAAATAAAATATTTATTACGTATTTATTTTATGTGAATTTAAATTTTTTAAATTAAAAATAAAAAGAATAATTAAGTTTAGGTGGTATATCTACACTAAATAAAGCAAATATTATTATTTAATGATTAAAAGTTTAATCACAAATAAAATTATATTCAATTGAAAGCAAGTAATTTAATTTAAAATGAAAACAAGATGAAAATAGATAAATAATATAAAGGATGAACAATAAAGAATTCTGATTGCATCCTTTTATTATAAAATTGAATATCTAGTAAAAAGTTTGTTGTCTTTTAATGGTTTATAATTTGGGATTGTAGAATTCAAATTGAGTTTAAATTTATTTTAGTTATTTAATTCATTAAATGGAATTTTCAATTGTAATTTGCTATCTTTATTTTCTCTCATTACTTCCATCTTGATTTGAGATTGTAGGTCTTAACTTTAGTTTAACAATCTTAATTTCAGTTGGAAATTTGCATTTCTCTTTTAGAATTCATTTTTCGCAAGTGTAAACATGGAGATTGAATTCTTTGCAAACGACTGCAATTATTTATGAACATACATATGCAAATATCTATGTGTGTGTGTGTGTGTGTATCTCGTTCCATGCCATTAGCATGCATGCTTGCATTGTCACCCTGTGGTGGTCACACACACACACACACACACAAGCACACACACAACACACATAATTCCGTAGTTTTCCGACTAATGTGTCCTTAATAGCGACATCATCGCTGCTCGCGAGTTTCAAATGGAATTAAGTGGGCTAAAAACGGATGCCTGCTGCATTAAATAAAAAAAAAAAAACTATTTTTTAGTGAAGCTCTCTAAAAGTGTGAAGAAATTATCGCTAACAGTGACGTGGATTTGCACGCCCTGCTTTTATGGCCAGAGCCCAGCACAATTCCCTTTCATCCCCTTTGATGCCATGTGTAATATGCAAATGTGCCCCATGCCCCATGCAGAACGTGCTGCAGTGTGGAGTACAAATACTGCACCACTGACGGCGGCATTAAGCGGCAGTAAAAAATCGTTGGATTTTCATATGTTTAGCAGATTAGTTTAAACATTTGTTTGGCGGGCATATGTACATAGTAAATAAATTCATCCCTCTCAACTGAAACTAAATAGTTAATCGACTAGGCTTTCGGATATTATCAGTTATTATCCGACATTTATTTATTTACTTATTTAATGTCAACTAAAGTCAATGCACACAAAGTAATACAAAAAGTAGAAAATATATTACATTAAAAATAAAATTTAAGTTGAAAAGTTACAAATATTTATTAGATTTCTGAGGATATTTAAACAAATATAATTTGATTACCTTATACATATACAATTTTGTAAGAGTGACCATAGTTTCGATAACAAATTGCATTTTATGAAGCAGGAATAGTATTATTTTGACGGCAACTGTTTGCTGCCAAGTAGAAGACAGATGTTTCCAGATGTTTAAAAGTGAGCAGAGTTACTGAAATGATAATTTCTATGCTATTTGCAGTCTAAAAGAAAAAGTGTCGGATTATAAATATAGCAATAATAAATAATATATATAATATAAAAGAATATGTAATTGTAATTGCCACTAGTGTTGTATCACTGCTAAGACTGTAACTTAACATCTGTCAGTTAACATGCAACTTTTTACTTAACATAAGATATCGATCGATTGATCGATCATTGGTGTGATCAGCAGCGTGGAGCAGAAGAGCGGAATCGTGAATAAAGCAAAGTAAGCAGACGTGTTGGAGAAAGAAATAGAATTTAGTTTTCACTACTAAATATATGACTTAAAATAATAAATAATAATAAATAAAGCACTTGCGATACAGCAGTAAATATTTTTTAAATTTGAACTCTGAATAATTTTGAAATGTATTTGGTGCTTGTATATTTTCCAGCGAACCTTCGAATGTATTATTAAACTGTGATTTGATTCGCTTCGTTTTGCGTCCCACAAACTTAATCTCAAGTCGGATGCTAAACCACATTCTCTGACTGACTTAGTTTATGCGTAACCCATTCATTACATATGTGTATATGTGCATATGTGTATGTATAACAGCCAGATTTTGGGACGCACACACACACACACGCGCACACACACAAGCCACAACTGACTTTAGTGAAATTTACAAGCTGTCAATAATTTATTCGACGGCAAAACTCTATGGCAAAGTGCCGTAAATTGTCAGTAGCTGTTTGCTAGTTGTTTTTGTAGCAGCTACAGCAGCTGCTAGTAGTGCGTGTGTGCGGGTGTGTGTGTGTGTCTTTAGTTAGCGGTAACGGTAATTGTAACGGCATCAATTTCGCACACATAAATATTCATATGCGGCGTTTTGTTAGACAACGCTTGAGGTAGCAGCTGAAATAGATGTCTTCCAGCAAATGGGCGGCCAGTGGGCGTGACCATGGCTGCGGAAACTTTTTGCCGTACTATACGGCGTGCTATAACACATAGATCTTGCGTGTGTTAATTTGACGGCGCTGGATTTATTTAATTTTCATTTTTGGGCATTCACACAAAAGCAGGCGCCTCTCTAAATATCTTCGACGCAGGCAAAGCCAATTCTCCCAGTGCCTGTGAGTGCGAGTGTGTGTGTGTGTGCATGTTTGTGTCTGAGTGTGTGTGTGTCTGCGGCCAATTTATTAAAATTAATTAGCTGCTGTTGCTCTCTGTTTACTTGTGGTTTGCCAGCCGCAAGTAATATGCAGTTGTGTTTTCTTTTTCATGGAGAAGGCCGGGAAGAGAAATTGGCTTTTTGGCCTCGGCTACCAATACATATGTTACTATATATAAGCTCTCCTCCATCGGATGGATTAATTTTAATCTAAAATGGATAAAAAGATATGCTGAAGTTGTGCATAAGTTTGCTGCACATATTCAAATATATAGATAGACATGCTTGATCAGCATTAACTGCTGAGTCGATGTAGTCACATCACATCACATAAGGTATTCATATATATATACATAGAATATCAAGAATATACCTGCTGCCTGGGACATACTTTCGCAGTGGCTCGTTATACCCATTTTTAATGGTTTTAGGGTAATAAAAGCAAGTAGAAAGTGAATGCCACAGCAAAACTATTCTTCTTGTTGATACATATAGAAAATAATTGCAACTCAGCTTGCAGATACTTTCCAGATACTCGTAGCTATACTCCCTCCCCTCCACTCAACCTACTATTAACTGGACAGTGACCGGTGTCCTCTAAAACTGCGGCATTTGTTTATATAATTTTCCCAAAAATGTTGTACAAAATGTTGCACTGCAAACATCACACTCAGAGAGGAAGGGATTGGGAATGGGAATGGGGGCAAACAACATTTTGAAACCGTCTGGGGGCATGGTCACGGGAATGGGATGGGATGGGATGGGAGCTGTGCACCGGACACAACTTGGCAGCCATATTGTGTTTGCAACACAAAATTCTTGAGAGCAGCAAGGAGCACGACAAGCAACAGTATCCATAACAGTGTGTGCGTGTGTGTGTTGTGTTCATGCCCCAAGAGTGGCAAAGGTCATTTATGCTTGGCTATTAGCTGTTGTTGTTTGTGTGTGCCTGTGTGTGTCTATAACCATGTGGCCGAAACTTCATTGCCCTCATTGGCTGTTCAAAATAATTACAATAGTTTGCCGCAACAAAAAAAGAGAAGAGACATAAAAGCATAAATTAGAAGGTGTTGTGTTGCAAATGCCACTTTTATGATCCTTTTGTGTGTATTTTAAGCTTTTTTCATAATTTGTGTAATTCATTTGAAGGCGCCATTCGGCTTGTTTGATTTTCATTTGCTTTGATGTAATGACAGCGCCACAGATAAGACGAAAATGTGTTTGCAACGCAGGTGTCGGGGGTTGAGGTGTAAGCCTGCCACAGCGCTTCAGACCAGACGCATTTCTATAATTACAAAAGTTTTTTAATAAATAGAAAACAAACACAAACACAAAGAACAACAACAACAACAGGGAAGAAACTTTTGACCAGGCTAACAATGAGGAAAGCTGTCAGCCGCCTTTTGTCAAGCACTTACTTCAAGATGGTTTTAAAACGTTGACTTGACATTTGTCGTGATTGGGCCCGATCAACTCGAGTCCTTTTCCTTTTCCATTTCCGTTTTTCTCATTTGGCTGATGATTTAAAAGTGCTCGCTCTCCGCTCTCCGCCCTCACCAAACTCCCAACTGGATCTGCTCTATTTATGTTTGTCTGATGCTAATAAAAAGTATTGTCTGTGGAATACATTTGCCCGTCGCAGCTGCGTTTGCATGCTAAATGACTGTGGGCGGCTGCAACATGGACTTGTCTGGGTGCAACATTAGTCAGACGTCAGTGCTCATGAGCTGTTATTATTATTAGCAGCCATTGCAACGTTGACGTTCAACGAAGGCATCGCTGTGACGTCAGCCAGCAGCAAAATGTATGCTGCATGCCGCATGCTGCATGCTGCGTGACGTTGGCCACCTTATGGCCATTGCGGCAACTGCAGCCGTTGCTGCCGCTACTGCTGCTGTTTGCCAGTTGCAACCAGCATAATTGTGTGCTTTTTGAAAAATTGCACACCATTTTTAACATTTTCCATTACTTCATTAGATGCGGCAAACGCAAACAAAATACACTCGCGTATATGCATTATGTATGTATGTGTGCCAGTGTGTGTGTGTGCCAGTGTGTGTGTGTGGTATGTGTGTCGATGTGTGACTATCGTCTTATGCACACAAGATAGCTCCAGACTTATATGCAAATCATTTTAACAAATAGTTTCAGGAGAGAAATACTCGAACTCCTGGCGGAAAATAGTTACTTTTATTAAAAAGACGCTTATATAAAGTATATAATATATTATATACAGGGACAAATAAATGATGCAATAATATTTATTTATATTTACTTATTTAAAATATAATAAAAATAACAAACAAATAATTATTAAAATTGATTTTTTAATATTTTGAAGCTGCTGTTAAATTTGTATGGCACTATTTGCCAGGCATTTCAGCTGCATTCATCCCTACTTTATGGCAGCCCTGGTAATGGAAGAAAGTCATTGCGGCCTCATTTTAAGTACATATGCTACAATGTTTGATGTCAACCGGATAAACAGGGCCACATACACTCAGAGGAAAAGCTCCCTGACTTTCAGAAAATAGTTACACTTTTACCTTATTATTCAAAAAGTATAATTTTAAAGTGGAATTCTGTACATTAAGGAGAAAATCCCTGTTTTTCTCTTAAAGGAAACAGAGTTTGTAGTTTCAATGTGATTCTTTTTGCAAAGTGTATGTTGTCGGTTAAGATGAATGGAAGCGAACTGTGAGCAATTAACAAAAAACAAACCGGAAATATACGTATGGGGATAATGTGTGCTTTTTGCAATTGAAACTCGTCAGCTGCCAGTTAATTTCAAGCGTAAACAATAAAAACAAAAATTAAAAAAATGGTGGAGAAGTTACGAAGTTTCATTGCGTCGGAGCTGCAATCTTTTTTTGTTGGTTTTTTTGTTTGTTTTTTTTTTTTGTTGCAGCGCTTTAAATTTTCATAATTCATGAGCGGCGGGTCCTCTGCCAGTTTTATCCTGTGGTACGGTTCCTCTGACGTTTGTTTGGCACACACAAAAAATGGTCCACAACTTTTTTATTTTATTTTTTTTTTGTAAGAAAAAAATGTTGAATCTGTGTTTTGCCCTGCGTTTCTAATCCCGCAAAGAGTTTATAGTTTATTCTAGATGGCCAGCACAGTGGTGGTTGGCACTCTTGTAGGCATTCAACTTTCTACCACGCTGAAAGTTAAAGCAAAAACTTTTGTTTTATGGTATTTTATATGAGCTGTCAAAACTCTAGCAAAGCTCACCAATACCAACACCAACACCATTACCACATCCCCTCCAATCCTCATACTCGGCTGCTCACTGAGATAAATAGTCGACATGAGCGTCCAAATAGCCGCCAATGTAGTGCTTATAGTTTCTATTCTATTTGGTGCTGTCCCCAAAAACCGATCTAACCACCCGCCGCCGACGGCATGGGCGAAAGTTTTGCGCCATCCCGAACCACCACCAAAGTTATGAGTTATGTGTGAAAGTGCCAACTTTACACACTGTCACACAATTTGCGCAATTTCTTTTGCAATTTCGCGACGACTCAGCGTAACACACAGACAAAGAGGCAGACAGACAGACAGACAAACAGGCAGACAGACAAATGGATAGGCAGACAGACAGTCAGACAGACAGGCAGACAGTTGTGGCCGACTTGCTGCTTAAAGTGTGTATAAAATTTAACTAGAACTTTGTCTGTCGAACAACATTGCATACGTAAAAACAATTTCAATTTGACAGCAAAAGCGCTCGCTACACGCTCTCAATATCTAAAGAGATATGGCTGTAGGGGACGGGGGTGGGGAGGAGGGGCGTGGGTTGGCTGGCTGACCAACAGCGCTGACATGCCGTTAAGTACTTAACTCAGTGTGCAAACAGCAAAAACAGTAACAGGAGCAGGCACAGCAACAACATCAACAACAGCAGCAACAGCAACAACAACATCAACAACAGCAGCAACAACAACATCAGCAGTCATAGCTGTTATGCAAAAGCAAACAGCAGCTCAAAATCAGAGATGCCAAAACAACAAAAAACAAGAGAAAAAAAAAACGGGTCTTTGTCGATTAACGATACAAACCGAAATGGACATCGATGAAAATGTTAGTGTTCGAATCGATGTTCGCGTATTGAAACTGAAGCTTCACAATCTGGGCCGACAAGTTGAAGTACACTCGGAACATGAATACGCCTTGCCTTGAAATCAGAAAATCGCCTGAAAACGAGCGCAATTTTTCTGATTTTTAGGCATCGTTTCGAAATATACGTTAAAATATTAACAGTTTTGTTCTTCTAAACTTATGCAATTTAATAGGGTTTGTATATATTCAAACTTAAAATACAACTCGATTATAGTTGGTAAATATTTTTTTTTGCTGGCTCCAGTTAAGATTTTATTTCAATATATTTATTTTTATTCCCATATGTCTCGAATCAAATAGAATTCTATTAAAATTCCAATATTTACACCTATAAAAACAACCTATAAATTAGACAGATTTTTTCTGAGTTTTCTAAAACCCCTGCTTTCTAGAAATTCACAATATTACCTATTATAAATATACTTTCCGATCAATGAGGTGAGTTACACTCGTCGCCAAAAGTATGGCGATTTTTTTCTTATATTTCCAAATTATCAAATATTTTTATCAAAACTCAAGAAAACATTTATGCACATCGACCTATGACCATACCGATCAAAGCTATTGAAGTGCTTTAGCCTTAGGAAAACTCAATTGACACCGTTGACTATGCTATAAAATATAAATATATATACATATTTGTGTGTGTGTGTGTGTGTGTGTGTGTGCGACTGTTGCCACGTTGTTGGCGTTTTTAATACCGTACGCTTTGTCGTGTTTGACATTTTAATCGCCTTAAATTTTATGTTGAGGTTCGCAGGTGGCGAGCGACCCTGACACACACACACACACACACAGACACACAGCAGACATGCTCACATAGCGAGGCAGACAACGGTGGCGTCTCCATCACAACCCCCTATCGTTCCGCCAGCTGGGCAACTTTATGTTGTGCAGCGGTCCAAAAGTAAAATTTCCGTTCGAATTACTTTCTAATTCTGTAATGAATTGTTTTTGTGGGCTAACGAGAGAAAATTTACATTGTGGCAGCATCAAAAGTTGCCCATACGCCCCCTCTTGCTGAGCAGGCGTGAGAATATATTCGAGGGTGTTTAGCTGTAAGAGATAAGAGCATGTAAGCACTTTTTGTTTTTTGATTTTTTTTCTTTTCTTTCTGTTTTTTTTTTTTGGTTTCTTGTCTCTTTTTAATTTTTTTATTTTGTCTATGGGTCGCCATTTTTGTTTGCATAATTGGGCGTCTTTCAACAGAGTGTTGTGCTATTTTCTGTGGCACAAAAGCCACTCAGGCACTTATTTATCGTAGTAGTCGGCTGTTTCTCGCATTGTATTTGTCGCATTTTGTGTTCCAGTTGGGTGGTGTCCTGGCCTGGCCTGGCCAAGCCAAGCCAAGCCACGAAGTTTGTTTAAGCAGCTGTGGTCCAGCTGTCGAAATCCCCTGCATAAATTGCCGGATTAGTATTGTTAACCGAAAGTTTTGTTTTGCATTTTAAAAAGGTGGCCATTCTAAAGCAGCAAAAACAAAAACAGCATATGGCAAACAGTTGGCAATTTGCATAGTTACAACCGGGGATGATGCCACACAACTATCGTTGTACTTTCCCCCAACACAAAATTATACATTGCACAAATATTTGTGAATATATATTAATAATTGAAGCTAGTTTTACTGTTTTGATATGCATTCTTTAAATTTGACCTACATACATGTGGAGATTACATTGTTGCCAGTAGTGGCATGCTGCAGTAGCTGTGTTGCACGAATCACGCACCCATCGCTAGTCAAAGCACACTGATTATGAATGCGGTCAGAGTTGCAAACTGTAGCGGGGGTTGCTGCAATTTGTTGACAGCATCGTGAGCTTTGGTTGCATTCGATATGGTAAATAAAATATCTATAGTTGCACGCTGTGTTTTTATAACTTTTTGATTGCCGATTTGCTGTGCTGACAGGTAGCATAAAAAATAAATACGAAAAGGAATAAAAAGCAAAGACGCCTGCAGCAATTACAGGGCGAGTGCGAGAATGCGAGAACTAGATATTTGTTGGCTATGGCTTCGATAACTCGACAATGGAGCAAATGGCGTCGCTGAACAATGAGCACTAGAGCAGCAGGAAGTACTTAAGAGCAACGCAGAGCACTTCCTGTTTTTGTTTTGCCAATACAAAAAATAGCGTCAACTACGACGACAACGTTGTCGAGTTGAATTTTCAAAGCTTGAGCTGCTTTTCATACCCCTCAATGGGTTGAAAATGGCTTAAACAAAAAAGGGGCATAATCAACTTGTGCAAAGGCATGCAACACAGTCAGAAGGAAGCGACTCCGTTATGATAAATCAGCATCAACAGCAGACTCGCGCTAGCCATATCTTATAGACTGATTCCATAATCAAATTTTCCTTTCATATTTTTGTATTTTTTGTGAAATTTTAAATACAATTATAATTTAAAAGTGGTTTATTTTTTTTTAATTAAATTGCAAAAGCGAGGCAAAAATTAAATCGTTTTTTGGTTTGTCTTTTATTAATTGGGTTGTTTGCAGAAAAGTGGCTTTTATTAATTGATTTTATTATTAATTTCGCAGAGGAAACCGATGAGCTATTTAATTGAAATCCAGTTGTAATTTTGCCAATTGGCTCGAGGGTAACTTCTCGTCGAGCTCTCTCCGATTGAGGAGCATTGTTGCTTGTTTACCCTGGGGCTGTTTTTAGCTTTGCTTTTTGCAGTTTAGCAGCGCAATGTAGTAGTTCTTTATGCAAGCGTATTATGTTACCTGTTTGTATTTTGTTATTGTATCTGCTCTAAACTTCCACTTTCGCGAAACTGCGTATTTCAGCAGCCGAGCGGTGCTTGAGACTTTAATATGCATTACTTGCATTTTTGGTACTTGGCTGTTGGTTGGTTGGTTGGTTGGCTGGTTGGTTGGTTGGTTGGCTGGTTGGCTGGCTGCTTGGTTGTTGACGGTGGCAGATCATTCGGATTCAGAGATTCAGCTGGCACAGCCAGCTCCGACAGCCAGCTCAGACAGCTCCTTGTTGCCGCTGCCAACACACAAAGTATTTTAATTTCTTTTATCCTTCATTACAGCTGCTTCCCTACGGCGATTTCGTTGTGTTTCGTCGCAGTTTGCGTCCTGCTCGTCGTCGTCGTTGTCGTCGTCCTCCTCCTCGTTGTCGTCATCATCGTCGCGGATTTTCTGCTGTGTCAGATTACATACACTCCATTAACATTTTATGCGCTTGTATTATCGCAATTAAATTTTTAATGTTTTCATTTCAAGCACATTGCATTTTCGTGTAGCCAACCCAGCCCAGCCCACCCCAGCACAGCCCAGCCCAGCCCAGCCCAGCCCAGCCCAGCCCAGCTCAGCTCCGCCCAGACCCAAGCATCGCCTTTGGCATTGCCAGCCAAGCAATCAGCACACGCGGCACCGCAGACAAACACCGGCAATGCCATCGTGCCACTGAAAACTGAAAACCAACCTACAGCGGAACCACGAGCATCAACAGCCTCAACCGGATTCATCTTGTTGCCTTGGCTAGTACAAAATAGCAACAGCAATGGCAACAACAACATCGTGTTGCATGCATGTAAGTGCAATGAGATCTGCATGCATGCATGCATGTGCGTTTCGCTCTCTGTGTGTGTGTGAGTGTGTGTGTGTGTGTGTGCAGTTGCAGGTTCGGTGCGACGAGTGGAAACAATTGCAACAGCAAAAAGCATTTTCTGCAATAATAATTTTAATGAAAGTGTTTGCTGTAATCACACAGAGCTTTGCAGCCAGCTCCTTCACACATTACACGCCGAGAAAAGCTGAATCTTATTTTGAAAATGTCTGTTTTTTGTAAGCTTCACTTCATTAGTTGCCTCTTGTGGCACATAATAGTAATGTAATTCGACCAGCAACATCAGCAAGACATTGCAGAATATATATTGTTAACAATGTTAAGTAAGTATTGTTAACTCATTTTTAATTAATGTTTTTATTGATTGGTAAGCATGCTAAAATCATGCATTCTGCAAGAAAGAGAAAGATTTGAAAATATTTGATTTGACTTTATAAATATATATTTAAGATGTGGTATTATTCAATGGAAACAAGTCTTAAGTTCGGATGAAAACCAAAATTAGATCAAATTAAAAATACTTTGCAGTTTCTATAGATTCTATATGTATAGTTAGCTTGATTCCTCAAAGTGTATTCTCTTTGTTTTCTCACTCTACTCGCGCTTTTTGGCCGCAAAGTTGTGCGTGAATATTGTTTTCAGCTTGCTATTTGAGCGGCTGTGCTGCTAATGCCCCGTGTGCCTGCCACACGAGGCGTGTAGGTGACGAGTCTTTTGATTAATTTAAATTGCATAATTTATGCACTTGATGCATTTAAGCGACGGCCAAAGAGTCAACGCAGCACCAGCTGCTGAGACAATGGATGCTCATCAGCGCTGTTCCGGGCTTTGACCAACAGACTGATTGAATGTCGTCTAGCCTGCAATTCGCACCAGCATGCCTGGCTGCACCGGAAGCGTAGCTTTAACGACTTTGACCAGCATGTCGGAAGCAGCTATCTAGAGAATCTGCCAAAAAATCAACATACATAATGAAATGAAAACCCGTAAAATGTGACTGTATGTTGCACCAGAACACTGGTGAATCCTCTAACTGTAAAGTTCTGCAGTTTCAATTGATAATGTGGAATGCGTTTGTAAGTTTCGCTACTCTCACAATCAATTCCAATGATAATAAATTTAATTTTTGCTAAATTGAAACGTTCCACACGTACGCCCAAAACTATCACTAGTCGGGTGTGACTATGACTATGGATTAGCAGTCAGCAGGAAGTGCTTGCAACACCCCCTCTATCTCTGCCTCTCTCTCTCTCTTTCTGTCTCTTGAGCTGCTGCTTAACACAATTCTCGTTGCGGTGTCGAAGGCAAAAACTTTTGCTTTTTCCGTTACAAAGTTTTTCTTTAGAAAATTGTGCGCTTTTGTATTGGGAAAACTGGCAACATCAGCATCAGCACGTGTGGTTCGTCTATGGAATCCCAGCCGCCCACAATTCGACTAGCATTCGGTGGCATCAACACTTGCTCATGAGCCCTGAAACGTGTTTGCCATTTGCGAGCAGTTCTTTTTTTTTGTATTTTATTTTTTCTTATGTTTTTTTTTATGCTGGTCTTCTCACACGGATCAATGGCTAAACTAACCTCAATTATTTGTCATTCAATACGATTATGGCCAGGCTACCTAGTTACCGGCATTTGACAATCGCATTTGGCCATTATGCGCGCTGCATACAGAACGCGTTTGTGGCGCTTGTGCCGCGTGGCCAAAGGCTTCCCTTTACATCGTGCCACACAATGCCATCGAAGACTAAGAAATCAAACTTGAGGCGCTGCGCTTTATGCCCCAATCCCCAATCGCCTGGCCACGACAGCAAACATACTATATTATTCCATTAAAGTAATATATACATAGCAGTTAGCTGCGCTACCTGCGCTTTATATTTAATATATATATATATTTTTTAAATTTTATTTTATATATACCTCTCTCACTCTCTCTGTCGCTCGCTCTCTGTCTGCTTTGTTGCCATCTCAACGTGCTTCTTGGCTGTGGTTCTATTGCGTTTGCATTTGAAGTTGGCAGCGCAACTTACTAAAGTTCAATTAAAAGTTAGTCGGCATAGTTGTCGCCAACATTGCAAGCGTCACAGACTCACTTGGGCTTTAATACTCTGCAATTTGCTGATTAAAAAATGAATTTTAATCTGTTTGGCTGTCGAACATGCGTAAACGCAATTAGTTTGTGTTTACATACAGTGTACAGTGTTTTAATATAAAATTAAAGGTAGAGTTTGTAAAATGCTTCAAATTCCATTTTCGATTTTATAAGGTAAATATTTGGACAACAGCCCAATCTTGATGTGAATTTAAATTCATTGAAAGCTGTGTAAGCTCCCCAAGCAAACCCGGATAAGCCACTGGATTAATTTGAACTATCCATTTAGTCCCAAGTTGCTGATCAACAACTGGCATGTTTCTTGTGTTGCCAGACATGCTAGATACTTTCTTCAAAACAAATTGCCAAAGAATATGCAGCAATTAACAAGCTGGGACTATGACAGCTCGGGGCTTGTACAATCAACTCCAGAGAAATGCCTTATATAATAAAAGGCAATATCTAAATAATAGAACAAGTTTAAAAACTATAGCATACTTAACAGGGCTACGCACAGAAGACATAATTATTATTGAACGGCGATTATAATTTGCTATGCTAATGCCTAAGTCGACTTACGACATCAACTACTTAGTTTACAGAATAATCAAAGTGGCATTTGTGGGGCATGCAAAACTACAGTTGTTCAGTTTTCATCTGACTTGCTTCAACTGAGATAAACAAGTTATTTGTGTGTTGTTGTTGTTGTTGTTGTTGAGTGCATTGACCATTAAATGAATTTAAAATGCATGCTTTATTTTGGCTCCGCATGCACCCATCTCCATCTCCATTAAACTTTTGACTTTGATTTCAGTATCGCCGCTACTTTCACAGTATTTCTGGCATAGTCAACTTTACAGTTTTTCCCGTGCATGTGAATCGTAGTTTGTCCTCAAAGTTTTTGCCACAACTACGCGCAAATGTCTTCATTATGCGTTGGCTTCCTGTCTGCCCCGCCTGCCCCCCGCCAGCCCCTCCGTCCGTCTGCCCGCCTGCCCGTATCTATCAGCAAACTTTAAGCACAACTTAATCAAAGTCAAGGGGCGCAAATGCGCGTGATAAAATTATGATTACTATGCGAACATTTGCCAAATATGTGTGAAATTATCGTTTCCATGTACTGATGCCAAAAGTTTACCTACAAATCAACATTAAGGGGCACGCGGATCGCTGTTTAACTGCATTCGTCGCCACTTATGGCAAAGTTGTGCTTGGATGCCGCAGCTTATGACCAGCGACAACGGCAAACAGTACTCGACATAAACTTGACAGACCATATAGAAAGACATATATGTATATATACATATATATATGTATGTATGTACATACTTAGTAAGCATAATATGGCGAAGAGACAGGTCGAGAACGTGATGTTGTCTTCGCCATGAATTTGAAAATGAATGCCATCAAAAATTCAGCTTTCAAGGAAAAAGTCTTGGGCATGAAAATTGCATCTTATGTTGCAAGTCGCAACATATTTACGTGTTAGGTTGTTAGTTAGGTAGGTGCGCTGTGTGAGCCAAGCCAAGGCAACAGATTTGACAGCCATTAATGTGAAGCCATCATTAAAACTGCACGAGAGTTGCTCGAGATTTTGACTTGAAGATGGAGTTGAAGTCGTTGCCAAATATGAAGGCTTTTGATTCATTAGAAAATCACTTCATGGCATTTAAAATGCAAATTATAAGCACTAAAGTCTGCTTGAAGCGCAAACACACATACACATACACAAGCCCGCACACACACGCACAAGCAGAGGCAGTGGCAGAGGCATCTCTAATGCAGAAGTGGTTGCAGCTTTTGAAGTTGCGCGCATAATTTTCTAATTAAGTTTTGTTGGCTCTTCTTCTGCTGCTTCTTCTTCCTGCACTTTGTGAGCTTTTTTTTTTGTTGCTGTTGCTGTTGTTGTTGTTGTTGCATTGACTTTTAAGTAGCTAGCCAAGATTAACTGTCTTGGCTGTCAAAGTCATGAGCATCTTCTCGCAAATGTCGTGCGTACCACTTCCGACTTTCATTGTAATTTTTGGTTTTCTCTTTTTGCAAGCACTTTTAACAAGATTTTAATTTGAGCTCATTATGTTAAGCTGCTCAAAGGCGCATACCTACAACGAAAGATAATTGCAAATGCAACAGACGTGGCTCAGCTATACATATATATATATCTTAGAATTATCCAGAAAGTTGAATCCAAATCATTGGATTGCGAATATAGTTTCAGTTCATCTAGAAAGACAAGACATCATTATTTTTGGTTGGATGCATTTCAATGGGTTTGCTATGACGCTGGTCAGCGTCATATTTGAACGAGTATTTCAGAATTTTGTTAAAATTAAGCGTAATGGACCACGCCGCATTTTTTTTTTTGGGTTTTGATTCACCCACAGTTTTCTCCGCTTTATGCAAGTTTTTATTACATAGCGGCAGGCACTCATTAATTGCAACCCGTTTGCAATGTTCGCAGCTCGTTGAACGCTGCGTTTTTTGCGGCCTCTAACGAATTCATTTCATTTCCGCTGCATTCATTTGCACGTCACCGACACACACACACACACACACACCACACACATACAGAGAAAGACAGATAGAGAGACATTGTGGTCGCAATTTCATTGGACTGTGGCCACAAGCCCTTTCCAGGCCCAGCAGTTCAGCTACATGCGACAAGCTCGAACTTCAACGCGTTGATGATGACATTCCCAAAACGCAAAGTCCACATAGCACACAGAGAGAAAGAGAGAAAGAGGACGATCGGACACGAATCTGAATCCGTAACGCAACCCACAGACCAGAGTCCGGTCCAGTCCAGTGCAGTCCAGTCCACTCCGGTCCACTCCTGTCCGGTTCGTTCTGGCATTTCCGTGTGCCGTTCCGTTTCTCTCTGCGCTGTTAGCAAGCAACTTCCGAGGGTAATTAATTCGAGTACTGCTCGTCGTGGTCGTTGTCTGTTTTAAACGACTTACAACTCGGATTACAATTAGACAAGCTGTTCGCTTTGCACTACTGTTTTGCGCAAATAGTTGTCGCTGCTTTTTACGCTTTTCTTATTTTATTTCTCACAAAATTTGCATGTTGCCAGCACAAACCAACAAACCGACAGAATTCCACATTTATTTACGCTGCGGTTCCATATAGCTGCAACGGCAACAATCCCGATGATACTGGTCCAAAACAGTATTCAAATATTTCATTTGTCTTGAAGAGAATGTCACAGCCAGCATCGCTGGTGGTATCATTCGCAAATGTAGTTATAAAATGGACTTAGTGAACTCATCATCATCATTTAACACACAATTCGCAATTAATCGCAAAGACAAAAAGCTTCTGCACTCTTATCATAATATAACTACATAATTAAATATAATTGCTTGCTACACCAGGACAAACTAATATTTCCGAGGATTCGCTCAAGTTTTTGTTGATTGCCATCGATTTGCTGCGTCCATTCACATTGTCTTTGCCACAAAAAAAAAACAAAAAAAAACAATAGAATAAATAAATATAACACAAAATAATGGTGCATAAGACACATTCATCAAAAGCAAATCAGAGCACGTAAAACTTCTCGCATTACCTCAAGATGAGCGCAAATAAAAAGCGAGCAACAAAAGTTACGACCAAAAATTGCGTAGCCAAATCTCATTAAGAGAGAGGCAGGAAATCACAAAAATATATTACCCACTTTAAAGCAATGCCCGCACTTCATCAGACTCTTGGCACTCTCCTCGATCCAAAATAAAGACAAAATGTAACTAAACTCCTAAAACAAAACAAAAAAAAGTATGCTTAATTTTAGCACGCCGCAGATTATATACCCTTGTGGAGCGGAGTCAAATAGCCGTCATCTAAATTGGGCCATAAATTAAAACAGGCCACCTTTATTTTGTATGACAGTCATGTGATATTTTGGTCTGATTTTGATAATATTTGTTGTCAAAATGTTAACACGCATAGCTGATTAGCTTGGTTAGGATATTTTTGCATTGATTATTCCTATGAGAGCTAGAGGATGTAGTAAATCTCTGCCACAAAATATTGCCTATTGTGGCATAGCTGATGATGGACATGGCTCAGAAGGCTCATATAAATGCCTTCTGGGTTCAGCATACGTCTAATTCAATGCGTTACAAACGTAACAATAAAATTATAATACTCTCAACAAGAGTGTGGAAGAAGTAAAACATAAAACATGTCCAAGGGCCATGAGCAACAACCCAAAAAAAGACCAAAATAAATATAAAAAAATATACAAGAAAAAGAAATGGGAAAAACTTTAAATCATTCGTCACCAGAAGCCAGACTAACTGTGGACCCATTTGAAGGGGATACTGGGGGTGTTATGCTGTCATAAAAAATTGTCTTGAGTATTAGTTTTGCTCTGTGACAAGGTGGCAGCCGGTGTTGGCATTTATTCAGAGTCCACTCTCGACTGCTGCACTTATGGTGAGGGCTGCTTATCAGTGCGTCCAGCTTGAGCTTCTAGTTCCGAGGTTACTTTGTAGTCCCCCGGCTCGTCTGTCTGCCACTGCCACTGTTGCTGCTGCTGCTGCTGTTTCCCCTTAACGACAAGCAAAAACAAAAATCAACAACATACAGAAAGGTTGACGCTGGGAATCTAATATGCAAATCCGTTTTTTATTTCATACAATTATTCTTTGCCATTGTTTTATTCTGTTTCCTTTTTGGCGAAGCTAAAGAAAGAAAAACAAAATGTTTACATGAAATATGGAAACAGATGAAGGACAACTGCCAGATGAAATAGCTAATCAACGGGAAGCTACCATGGCTTCCTTGTCACAGTTGCTGTATGTAAGCTCGATTGGCCAAAAAATGGGAGTGTTTTATTAAACGATTACAAATTGCTATAATAATTGGTTTTCAAGGCTTAAATGGCCAAGGCCAAAAAGGTGAATTTTATAGGCACTTTACTAATCGAGTTTAAGTGGGGAGGCCAGTTAGAGGAGGAGAAGTAGTTTGGGTGTTTGCAAGCTCTTCGCATCCATCATGCAACGTTGACATTTGCAACTGTCAAATGTCGCTGAATTTGCACTGATTGACAGAGTGAAATGTTGCCGCATATGTTGCACGACAAGTCGTCGTCGTCGGTTGGAGTTGGCAAAGGAAATGTTATGCTAATGAGTTATTGTTGGCACTGCAACTAAATAATGCCTGAACTGCATTTTGTCTTTGAAATGCTCGAACTTTATCCATGTGTGCACAAATTAAGGAATTGCAAACAATAACAAAAAACCAACTCGTCGACATCAGTTGTCATAACAAATGCGACACAAACACCGAAACCGAAACTGAAACCGAAACTGAAACCAACATGACACTTTGCATTTTATGTATGCAAGTATTTTGAAACGTTTTTGGGACAATTTTGTCAAAAGCCCATATGCTGTGGCCACATCATGTCCTTTTCAATTAAGCACCTTGCATATTTATGTTCATATCAAATATGTGAATTAATTGGTTTTGAGAGCACACAACACACACACACACACAACACACACACACACACAACACACACACACACCGAATGAAACGAAAGCAATTTAGAATTGTTGCCATTGCAAATGTTTTTGTTCGATATGGCTTTAAGGCTTCGAATAATATCTGCACATAGAAGTTTTTTCACTCTCTCTCTCTCTCTCTCTCTGTCTCTCTCTCTATCCGCTCGAATATGCATAGATAGATATACATGGGCGTAGCCGTGAAATTTTGTAAAGGGGCGCGAAATTTGGAATTCGTGCAGCGAATTTAAAATTCTTTTATACATTTCATATCTAAGCCATTTTGATTCCATGTTAAGTTGAGTTGGGACAGCTGACCCCCTACCTGTCTGCCCCACCCACCTGCCTGCCCCTGTGCACGCCCTTCCTCTGTATCCTATGCTGTATTCCACATGTCATGCTGTGAGCGTCATTATTAATCAATTGCCGTTGGGGCTTGCGTTGGGTTGATTAAATAGGTGCGTTAAAGCAACTGCCAGACACACACGCACACACACACAAACACACACGCAGACACACACAACCAAACACACACAATAGACACATTTACTAAGAAGCGGATGTGTGTGTGAGTGTTTTTGTAGTTTTGCAGCTGTCTTTCTAATCAGTGAATCAAATTGTATTTGATTTATGATTGCCTTTGATTTGTGGCACACACTCCAAGCCTGCTCTCTGCTTAATAAATTACGCACAGTGCTTTAAAAATTGTGTGTCTTATCCAAGTAACAGTTAAGGCTGCGACTATTTTGTACATTGAGTATGCGAAACATACGCCAAGTATTTCTATTCTCTTTTTTATTTATTGTGACTGAATGCTACAGTGATAATTCGTATATTAAAGAGCAGGAAATGTTCTGTTTCTGTGTCGTGGGCATGTCTTGGGCTGCTGTCAACGCAGCTGCTTGTTTGTCTGCATTTCGGTGACATTTTTGCCATTAACCAAATGTCAATGCTCAGCTCCAAGTGGTAAGAAGCACTTATAATAGATGGGATTTACAATTGTTGACAACAACAGCAGCAGCAGCAGCAGCGGAATCAGACAGAGGCGCAGCCAGCGAGGACGAGGAGCAGGATGAAGCAGACTGTCGCCTGTCAGCTACCGGTTGCTGTTTCTAGGGGTGCGTTTGGCAACTTCAACTGTGGATTGTGCAGAAGGGGGTACTGATGGGGGGGGGGGGGAGAAGGGAAGGCACGCGATAAAAGAATGGCACTAAAGCCGTTTGATTGCTGCCTTGGGGTAACGGCTGCTGCATTTGTCTGGTCTTGG
Source organism: Drosophila nr. perissopoda 5 BK-2023a (assembly GCA_035044105.1). Classification (NCBI taxonomy): domain Eukaryota; kingdom Metazoa; phylum Arthropoda; class Insecta; order Diptera; family Drosophilidae; genus Drosophila; species Drosophila nr. perissopoda 5 BK-2023a. The sequence goes on from JAWNMK010000231.1 coordinate 660,452, forward strand.
TCCATTCATATTATTGTTGCTGGTGTGATTTCCTGAAGGTATTTGACAGTAAAATCTTGCTCAAGATAATTTGAATAATTTCAGTGACCCAAGCCAATCGCCCAAACTCTTCTTACGACTGACAAATGGCTTTTAAATCACCTGCACAACTCGTTGCCTTTTTTATTATTACTGATTTGAATGTTGGAGTCGCATCAGACTCTGGCGAAACTTGCTGCCTCGCATATGAAATTAGCGGTGCAACTTTTGTACGCATATCTTACACAGTCCGTTACAACAATGAAAACCTGTCCTGGCCGTTACAGTGGCATGACGGCTTATTATCAAGCAACGGCAGCACTTTGCACGGTCTGCAACACACGCGTGCTGCCACAAACTATGGGGCAAAAGTGGAGTCTGTCTATGGTTGCTGCACTCGTCGTCCTGTGATGTATTAAACAGCTCTTAAGCTGCAGCTGAGCGATAAGCGACGCTTGTGGCAAGCCATTTCTGTGCTGCCACTGCCAACTCACACTCGGTTGCCACACCTCATTTCTGACTGGCCATTAAAGTCGTTTTAAAATTGTAATGCAATTTCAATTTTAATTTCAGCTGCTGTCTTGCGTCTTTGTTGCTTAAATTTGTTTAGACAAAAGCATTTATGAATAATTTCCAACTGTGTGAGATCGATATAGATGCACATAACCGACTGCTTAATACTCTGTTATTAGCTGAAGATGGGGTTCACCAGTAATCAGCCTGCTAAAAATCCTGCGAAATATACAGACTTGGTCGATCAACCACATGGACAAATGGAGAGTTACATTCAGAATAAAAATTGGCCTGAATTTGAGAAGATCGCCTTACTGTTATTATCGACCTAGTCAATAGAGCTAATTTTCAATATTTTCTGAATTTTGAAAAGGGGTTTTTCTAAAATGCTTTTCCAATTTTAAATTCATCTTTTAGTACATTTAGAAATAATTTCCAAAAACCAGGAAACGTAACTAGTTTTCAGGGCGATTTTCATTTGAGGCACACAAGCAATATACTCTGGTATCTTCAGTGTTGCAACACAACATATCATTAAATTTAAGTCAAACATCAGCAGCAAGTCAAACCTATTTGGTATTAATGAGATTTGACAGCTTTCAGCACTTAGAATGCCAAATAGAATACAGTGGCACACAAATGTATGCTTATCAAAACCGTATTGCGAGAGACACCCAAATTAGACTACCAACAATGATGCATGAGTCCTTCTATGAAATGACGTTTTGCAAGCGGAATATGGGCAAATTTCGAAGTTTGCAAACAATATACACATATATATATATATATATATATATATATAGTTGCTGTTAAATGTATATACATACGCACAGATAGTAACAGATACATATTGGATTTGATTATGCAATGCTATTGCTGCCCTTTTATTGCTGGTTGGCTTATGCAATATGTGAAACGATTGTTTGTATGCATATGCATATGGACACATATATGTATGTGGACATCATATACAATTGTGCAGATATGTGTATATAGTATTCATATGTGGAAAATAGCCCCCTCTAAATACAGCAGCGCGTTCGTTGTTTGCATTGCGATCAAAAGAAGATGCTTAATACATTTTGTGACCGGCGGCCATTGAGACTCGATGTTGCATGAGGATGCGTTTGATTGGTTATAAATTACTTTTTCAGGCTATTGATTTATTGAGTTGCCATCGCATATAACTTGATGTGGACCGGCAAATATTCATATGCATCCTATTTAACATCATCATTTTAAAGGGCCATTTGGGAAATTGGTATTTGTAAAAAACCAAAGCAACAAACAACATACAAATTGTTTATTGAACTGACTAATTTGCGTTGCCAAATAAATAATTAAATACACTTTTCGACAGCGACAGCGTTAATTATTTTAATGCAAACAAAAAAATGGAATATATATTTGAGCAACGCAATAAAATAAGTGCTTCCATAACGGTTTAACTCAATTGAGAGGCTGGATTAATTCAATTTATTTAGCTTTTACTACTTTATGGCAGCAATTTCAGTAATTTCATTACGCTGACATTACATTAGCATTTCGAAATTACACCAAACTGTCCGGACTGTAGACCAATTTTCCAATTCCCTTGTAAAGTTTGTGCAGCTGCACATCCGTTTTGATGGCGCTGCCAGCGGCCTAGGGGCATAAGTAAAATCAAGAAAGATGCGCAGCGCCCAGCCAAAACTGAAACCGAAAGATAAACATTTGCACAATACCTGGCAGTGGCCATCAATGGCAGACGCTACAGAATGGCAATGCCAATGGCATACGGCCATTCCACGGCACAATCATCGATGAATTGGACGGCAAAGTTTGCAACCGGACGCGAACTTGAGCGCCAACTTCGACTCCAATTTCAGCTAGGAGTCCAGTTTCAGTTCCCGTTCCCGTTCCCATTCCACATTCCCCATCTTGTTGCTGCTGCTTGTCTCAACTGCTGTTGCGTACATAGTTCAGCACAGTTGGGAAATTACTTATTTTTCATTTGTTAGCGGCACCCCGCACATCCCCTCCAAATGGCATTTGGCATTGTTGTTGCCACCGCCGCCATGCAATCTTGATTACTGTCAGTGGCAGTAGTTGTATTTAAAATTGGCTAACAAGCTGTACAGCATTTTGCCAAAAGAAATGGGGCACGGGGCACGGGGCATAGGGTATGGGTCATGGGGCAATGCCAACGTCGCGACGTTCCTTTTACTGCTTTTCAGCTTTTCATTGAGTTTCGCCCGCCTCGACTGCGTGTTGCAAGTTGGCTTCTTTCATATCAGCGAATTTCTCAATGATCTGTTGAGGCAGCAACTGCTGCCATAACTTCCATTTGCCACCCACGGACTCACTTCATTGAAACCAACTACCATTATGTTATTTGTTTGGTTAGCTGTGGCTTTTTATATGCCTTTAGCCAATACCCTTTTCTCAGCTTGTGAATTTCACTGAGTTGGCATACAAACTGAGTGATAGATTTATCTTCAGCCTATTTAAACTTCGATCTAAAGATCTACAAACAAAGGCTACCCGCAACAAAAGCAGTTACATAGTCAGTCAACCCTTACAATACCCTTTCTTTAGTTTGTTTGCATGATTTTGTATGTTTGACTCTGCCGCCTGTCTGTGTGCACTTGTGCATTGTAAACATTTGTGCGGTAATCATTTGATGCTCCTGGCATATTGTCATTTGTTACAATTTCCCAGACTGCTCTGGCCCTGGCCAGCGATGTTGTCGCACTGGAAAGGGGTTCGTAATAAAAATGTCCAAAATATTTGGATGTTATTCTCATTGATTTATTTGTAAATTACAATGCCAGTTGCTGGTGCTAATCAGGGCTTGAGAAAATGACCCACAAAATAGACTGTTTTACTGCTTCGTATGGCAAACACAAAAGGCTGATTCGCCTTAAACACTTTACGCTCCGGATTGACCTTAGCGGCAACAACTCGACCTTCTAAAGGGAAACTAACTTGAGGAGTTTATTTTGGCATATTAAATGTGTGTGGCTTACGTGTGTGGTCCCCTGTTCCACAGCCGGCTTCATTTACATTTAAAGAGATTTTTTGTCTTGCCTCGGTAATGAGATGGGGCGACTTTTTGGCAAACAGTCTACTCAGATCAGCGGCCCCTCGTTCAAAGATGCACCTTACTCCCAACTGTCATATACATACGCATTTAGGTAAAATTGTGTATATAATTTATTTACTCACTTTCTGTAGCGGCAACTTTAAATCCACATCACATTCGATCTTGAACCTGGGCAACGTTACATCAACATCGTGCACCACTGCCCTGCGGGCCACTTCGTTCAAATCTAGCTTACTTAGCTTCGATTCAAGCTCGGCTAGTCCATTTACGGCATGTGGCACTATGAACAGCATGTAAATGTCCGATTCCTCAAAGGGCACCTGAAGAATCCGCGATTTCAGCCTTCGCGACTCGCCAAAGCCAAATTGCCCCTCCTGCAAAAATTAAGAAGGCCAATTACAAAGAAGATATGTAAATCTTGATCTGTTAATGGTAGACGAAAACTTATATAAATATGTATATAATTAAGTATGAGCGGATATGGCTGTATCAAGTTGTCTTTTGAAGATGATCAGCTTAGTATATAAATAATTTATATAGAATCTGTATTGACGAAGATTTGAGAAGGCAACAATATCCTTGTTCTAGACATATCGGAGTTCTCCGATAACCAACCAAGGCAACTAGCTGTGATAATCCAATCTTTGGAATGGATGGGCTCACAAATCTAACGTATAGAGAAAGAGCATGGTAACTGATGGGGTTAAAGTCCATTGCCGACGGAGGTTTACTGCCTAATCTACGCACACACCTGTCGCATCATGGACACCATCATTTTCTGATTTTGGTTGATCCGGAAATCATCTATCGCAGTGCGCTCCACGGAGAAGCGCGTTGCCCACTTGGCTCGAAAGTACAGGGAGTTAACCAATATAACGCTAGATTCCGGATTGAAGGATGCCGGACTAAGCAAATTGCGTACAGTGTGAAATGTTTGCCGCTCGAGCCATTTATTGACATGTTGCATTGACGCTTCCGCATCGGTAAAATTCAGTCCATCTGCCTGAGCATTGAAGAATTCCACAGCTTTCAAATTGAAGTCGGCGTGCAGCTGCTGATCACGGTTGACATACAGCCCGGTGGCTAAACGCATTGAGACTCCCTTCGGATTGCAAACGCAATCCGTGTTCAAGAACTCGGCATGTTGCTTGGCGATTTCCAGTTTACTCACAGTGCCCAGCAAAAGACCGGAGCGCAACTCGTCGGCGCTCTTTCCGACGGAACCCATCAGCACCAGACTCATGGCACTGCGTGCCGCCACAGGTGACACGATTAAATTGTTCACTTTGTCCGCCGCCGAATCGTTTAGGGCTCGAAAAAAATTGCGAGCAAATATTACTGAACTGGGAGACTCTGGCGCTGATTTGGTGCCACCAGCTGCCATGTTGACAAGATTTAACGTGCCACAGATGTGGTTTATGGCTTTAAAAAGTTATTTATAATATATAGATAGACATTGTATACAAGGAAAAAAGGTAATTTAAAATATGTTTAGTTTGTCAATGACCATAATCGATCGGTTCACTGAGTTTATAATCAAGCAATTTTTTTTGAGCCACTAACTTGATTTACCTTAACTAAAAATTGTTCTGAAAACGATGAAGAAAGTCTGGTATGTACAGATTATTTCTTAATATACAAAAAAAAATTTTGTTACACTTTAAAAGATTTTTTATTTATATTTTCATAAGCTTATTTCTTAATAACAGAAAGTGATTTTAACAAGTAGGAATGTAAAGGCATATTTAATTATATATTTATTATTTAGTGATGAAATTGGTATTCGACCGAAATGTTATGGTTTAACTTGAGGCAGTCAAAACTAAATTATATTAATTTCTGCTTACTTTACTTTATTCATTTCTTCTGCTTCAAGCCGATGATCACACCAATGATTCGCGTAATATCGATATTGTATGTTAAGTACATAGTCGCATGTTAAGTTACAGATGTTATGTTACAGTCGTATGTTACTGTAGTCTGTAGGCTGTCGAAAATATTTGTGTGTGTGAAATCTAAAAACAACAAAACAAATTCTGCAAAGTATGCCGCGGAATTAAGAAAAGAAAACCATTTTTATTGAAAGATACTACCTTCCACCTCAGAAATATTCATTCTTAATTATTCAGAATTATTATTATTATAGGCTGAGCCAAAAGTCTGGCGATTTTCCTGGGTATCAAGATCGATTTTCTTGTTATTCAAGATTCACCATGTATATTCCAGATAAATGTTGATTGAAGTTTATGGACTGGCTTGGAAGCATTTAGGTAAATATTTAAATATATCGCTCGGTTCTTGGTCGGTTTGTTGTGTACAAAGGAGTTAATGTGTGCAGCTGAGTGTGCAAGTGTTGACTGTTTGTTTTTATGGCCATTATTGGTACACAGGCATCTCTGGCATCCATTTTGTTGTTGTCGGCTTGCATTGCTGCCAATTTCTGTCGCGACAAGCAAATGTTTTTATAGCTGCAGCTGCTTTGTTATTTGCATGCCACGACAATAAGTCAATCCCATAACAGTAATAGCTCCTTAGTTAACGGATCTGTTCCGTGTGAATTGTGGCTGCCAACACCCTATTTTTTTCCCGCGAAATCTGAAACCGTCCTTTGACTCAAGTGTCACACACATACAGGCAAATGCCAAGACATACACAGACAAACACTCATTAAAAAATGATAAAAGGGGTATAAATGTTTTTTGCAAAAGGATAAAATATACATATATTTAATAAGCATCCAGGATCGAAAAAGGAACATCCGACTATCAGCAGGCACCAGCATTTGCTGCATTCATAAATATGCAAGTGCATGTGTGAGAATATAAGTGTGGCAGTGTGAATTCTGCAGCGCAATGATATTTATGATGACATATACTGTACTTATTCATGTATGTGTACGCACGCGTCGGCGATTTTATTTGGAGATTGTGAATAAAAAACATGTGCTGTGTTCATTTTTTGTTTACCCTTCAGTGCCTGTGCTGGCTGAGAGCACTTCGACACCTGCTTGCATTTGAGTGTGTAACTCTGATAAAATATTTAATATCTGAGTTCAGGATATCTCGTAGTTGAGCTCACTTGACTAGTCGACTGCAGCAGTCTAACTGGTTCAGACATACACTTGGCTGGCGCATTTGAAAATATTTTACGTATGATTGGCTCTTTTAAGTTTGATTGGTTTACGCTTGAATTTTATTGATTTGAAAAAAGGGGACTTTTAAATAATGAGCGGTTCTATAATTTGATTGTCTATGCTCTTTTTGAAATTTCCATTTCATTTTGAATTGCAAAACGAGCAAGGGCCAATGCAAAACTTTTATGCCCTTAGTAGCAGTCCCTCAACTTCAATCGGAGCATTTGGAATTCGCCATCCATATTCCAATCGGCACTAATTGCGTTTTAATGGAGTGCCTGCCTCTAGGTATGATTGACGATTGTGCGCGCCAGCACAGAAGGCGACCGGATATCCGTACAATTTTTGGCGTATATTGGGCTTATGCAGCTTAGATCTACACAAAATGAAATCATTTCAAATTGACAGTGGAAGCAAGTGGGGGAGCAGCGTCAGCCCACTCGCAGAATTCTTGGGACCCCAAGGCTATCATTTTCGATTGTGAAAGTTTCTGTGGTCTGCGGTTGTCATGCATACCCTTGCCTAGACCACATATCGAACCCTTCAGCCGCCCCGCTGCCACTGCCACTACCACTGCCACTGCCACTACTATTGAGCAGGTTCGCAGGAAACTAGTTTGCGGTTGGCCTCACTTTTAAATCTTAAATGGCCCACAAGGCATCGAATTTGAGTTTAAGTTGAGGCTGACGCCAAAACCGCAATAAATATGAAATTTTGTTGAAATTTTGAGCGTGCAATACAATAGCAAGCAAATTGCATAGAATTTGGTTTGCACTCGTTTGCTGGCCTTTCAAATTGGCCCCACCCATTCATGTCTGCGATGCCAAGTTATATGGTAATTTAATATTCTCGATTTCATGCTCGGAAACTTGGACAGACAAAGTGCTTAGATTGTGTTGTCACGTGCCACGCCCATCGTTGGGCCTCATCAATATAAGCATAATTTTCAATAAATGTGACTAAATTCGATATGTATCTAAAATATTTGATTTCTAATTGCTGCCAGATTTGATAGCCTCGCTTAACGCACAAATCAATGAGCAAAGTGACGTCGAATCTCAAATGGCAAATGTCTACCAATAATTGCCACTAAGTGTCTTAAACAAGTTGTCACGCATGGTGCAAGTTGTCGACTAGTTGCAAGTTAAAACTGAAGTTGTAGCATTTGGTGCTCAATAATTAATTGTTAGTCACACTTGTGTAATGCATTTTGCAACTGCAATTACTCGATGGCTGCTGCACGCACTCACTTATTTATTTATTAATTAAATCATTCATTGTTCAATCAGACCTCTGGGAATCGGAGCAGCTGCCGTAGATGTTGTAGCAGCTTGTGTGCTCAACATCAGGTACATGCCATCGTTGGCAACTAATCAATGAAAACAAATTCCTAAGCTACTGTAAGATGAATTCAATATTTAATTAGTCCTTGTGCACGGAACGGGAATTGTCTGATTTGCGGTAAGTGATTTCAATAAATTAGTGCAAGTTTACACATCTTCGCCGAGAACATCGAATGTGCAAGTCTTGCAAAGAGTTGCCATCATTCAGCAAACTGAATCAATTGATTATTTTCAGGCATTTCACCATTTCCATTCAAGCTTCTTTTTCGCCATACATTTTGACGATTTTTTTCATCGAATGAAAATGGTTTGTATTTGCTTAGGCTTATGGCCAAGACGATAAAACCGTCTCAAGCACAGACAAATGCCAAGAATAAACCAACAATAAAGTTTTGCTTATAATAAAGGGAATTTGATATACACTCATTTTGTATGCCCTTGTTGAGGGTATTGTAAGTTTGTCATAACGTGTGTTAAGTGTTAGAGAAGACGTCTCCGTCTTTCCTCATATTTATTCTTTTTTTTCAGTTTATAATTCGGAATTGAATGGACCACTATGTTAGCTTGCTGCTATATATATAGTATTAATCGGTTGAAAGTGGGATTGAGATAGGCTTAGAAATATATATTTAATACAAATTAATCACATCTCATGTGGAGTGTTCAGTTAACAGCCCGAAAAAGTGTAGATACAACTTGATTAAATATTATTCTCCGATCTGCGGACTAAGATTTAGATGTCAGCAGATTAAATCCGTTTCACAAGGGTGTGCAGTCTTCGGCGTGCCAAAGATGAATTTTCCTTCTTATTTGTATGGTAGATTGCTTATTTATTTTTTTTCAAAATAATAAACTAAGCACGTATCACTCGGATGAAACCGACTGCGTAATATGCTGATACCTTTGTAAAAACAACTTAAGACAGGTTGAGCTGTATTATATATTTTTTTGCATTGTGTAGGCGAGTTGGGTAAAACAGTTAATACAGATCTACAATCAAGAACTGTTAATATATTCTTCGGTTTTGTACAGGTTTCTAGATTTATTTCAGGTTCTGCGATGCATATTATTAAAAACTTGCTCTTGTTAAAGTAAGTAACACTTGCACTTAAAACACTTGCATTTATATTTATGATATTTCCATATTTTAAAGTTTTTAATATTGAACAAATGTTGCAATCTTACGATCAGACATTTGTCATCATTAACATTATCATCATTTAATATATCAGAATATTTGCTATCAAATATATTATTGCTTCATATTTTCTGTCTGATGTTATGATAACGTGTTACTCTGTATATTCGAGGAACACTATATGATTTTGGTGTTACAAACAACTTTGGAAAAGTCAAAGTATTCAATGGTCAGCAAGTGTATGAAAACAATGTAGCAAGAAACAATAAAAATACGATTTTATGTCTATGACAGCGCTGAGTAGGTAAACACACACATGGGCCAGAAGAGAGATAAATAGTCAAGAGTGGAGAGCACTTTGGCAATGCTAGACATTGGCTAAATTTAAACAGCACAGTCACACAGAGGACTGTACATACACACACACACACTCACATTCACCCACACACCCGCACACACACATATACACACGTCAAGTGAAATACCAAGAGCTACATTTCCTGTGCCTTTCTTCGATTTGATTTTTCATTTCCGCTGCAAATGGTGACAAAGTGAGTGGAGTGAGATTTGAAATTGTGTGTGTTCTTTACTATTTGTGTCTTGTGTGTTGATTTCTTGTGAAATATCAATACACCAAGGAGCAAGGCAAACACAACCACACACACACACACACATACAAGCATGTACACAGAATTGATGCGACAATTTACCTCAACGTCCACTTGAAATGCTCAAGTAGAACTTGTGCTGTTTGGTTTGGTTGTCCTTGGTTTTGGGTCTGCAAACCGCTTCTTTGACGTAAATTTAAACAAAACCCCGTAACGAATTTGGTTGGCCGGCGAACAGGGCGACAACAGCAATGCTGAACCACAGCTGTTTGGTCAGTAGTGTCAATGGCAATCATTAACACAAATCAATGGGATTAACAATATTTCGCGTTCACAGTAAATACAAACATATATAGAGACAGAAGCAAGCGTTGATCAACTTTAACCCAAAATGCCAACAGCAACTCAACCGCAGACACACACATCACACACATACACATATATACATAAGGACATATATACATACATATTCGCAAAGTGTAAATACAAATCAACATGACAAGCGCAGACTTAATCCGAAAGTAGTGCTGAGTGAAATGAATGCATGACCAACAAAGAGACACACACATAAATAGAGAGAGAGAGGGAGAGAGAGAGATAGAGAGAGAGGCTGTGTGTGTGTTGTGACCAGCAAGCCCCATGTCGAGAAATGGTCAGCACTTAATTTCCTCTTTGTGCTTTTCGGGTCTGAAGCTGTAACCATGTTTTGCATGTGTTCGCCCGTAAAAAGATTTTTCCTGGCTGCTGCTGCCGTTGCTGCTGCTGGGCTTAGCTTTGGAAATACGTTGAGGAATGCATTTGAGAGCAGTTATTCAATTCTGGCAATAGCTGAAAGATGTAGCTGGCTCTGCGTTCGCAATCGACACTTACTCAAATTCTTTAAGCTGTCGCTTACGTCTTTTTTTTTGGCAAACATAGTTTACGGATCAGTTCCAGTTTAGTAACTAAACTAGCTACACAAAGTCTGAGAAATGCACATGTTCATAAGACCATAAGCAAAAGTGTGCGTAGCTAAACTTATTTCAAGTCTAAATTGCTAGTTAAAAAGTGCAATTTGAACATCATTACGAGACTTACAAATACAAACAGGCCAAACGCACGACTGCCTCACTTAATTTTGTTGTCAACTCTAACTCAACTCGGTCCATGGCATTAAATGCTCCTCAGATGCCAGGCCAGAGGAACTCCAGCCAGCATAATTCTTCTGGAATGTTAAAACATTTGCGAAACTTTTGCACCGAAATTCGTTAACTGTCAAAATGTTGTGTCGAGTGTAAAGCAAATCAGGTAAAATGCCACAACATTTTGCAAATTGTAAGTGCGGCAATTGTGTGTGGACAGGTGTTGGCATGCTTTTAACTTTTCAACTGGTACTGTGCACGCTGAATGCCGTAAATTGTGAATTGTAAATTGTAAATTTGTAAATTTGTAAATTTGTAAATTGTCAAATGTTTGTGTTTAGGTGTCCTTTTTGCTGTACAGCCAAAGTTTTTGGTATGCATGTGTGATTTGCTCGTTGGGAATTAATAAACTTTTGACTGCCATGGAAACTGCAGTGCCAGCATCCAGTATCCAGCATCCAGCATCCAGCATCCAGCATCATCGACATGTAATTAAGAGAGTCGAGCACTGAGCACTGAACACCGACTGCCTTAAATGAGACAGTGCTCTTCTTGTGTGCAACATAATTGATTTGTCCGAGGCGAAGCTATTCCCAGCGCACACACAATAACGATAATGATGATGATGATGATGAGGAGGATAATGATGAGCATGCTGACGCACGTGCGCTCTCAGACGGATCCTTATTAGTGAGCTGGACTGGACGTGGACGTTCTATTCAGCACTGTTTGGATTTTGCTGCATCTGTGCATTAGTGACCATGTTCATGTTGATTCATTCATTTCATTAATGTGGCGAGTTGAGCAAAAGTAGTTGATGCTTCTGCCAACACGTGTGGGGCTACTATCAAAAAAAGGAAAGAACAAAAAAAATATATATTCTGTAATTGGACAATGGCAAGGCGGCAACGTAGAGCTCGTGCCAAGTCAAATGTTTGGCTAAAACATAAAAAAAAGGAGGAAAAAACTTTGGTATTTATTTTTATAGCTCGACCAAGCGCAGTGTAGATGTAAATGTTGCGGGTGTAATCGTTATACGTATTGGAGGAAGTGTAAACAGGAAATTGGTATGTTGAGTGCAGGTATTGCAGCGTTGACGGATGCACAAGTCTGAAAATCCGGAAATGTGGCTCACTGAATATATGTTGGCGGTGACAAAATGTACACCTAGCCGACAAAGCTCCATTTGATTCAAACGCCACGGCTCGACTCGGCCGGGCTCGTCTCGCCTAGCTCTGCCCACCGGTCTGGGCGGAAGTGTCGTTTGACTTGATGGTAGCTAACTGTTAGCTAAACGCTGCCCATGCCATGTGCCACCCAACAGATGGCATCTGGTGAAGGAGGCGCCGCTGCCGCAGGACTTACCTGTCCTTCCCACAAATTGACTGTGCATGGCTGTTGTGTCAACCTGCTAATGGGCCGTTGCGGTTTGTTTTTCAGTTCTCAACTTATAGGTATGCTTAACACCTGGTGGTCAACGCGTCGGCCTTTAGTTAACAATTTGTATTCTCTTTCTAATTATTGTTGATCAAGCAAGCAGCGTTTCATATGGCTTTGATGGGTGTCAGTTGGATTTAGAAAATGCCATGCTTCAATCAAACACAACATATGTTTGCAAATAATCTGAGTTTCCGATAACGAAATATTAGAAATTGCATTTAAAAAATTATGTCCTGTGCTGGACTCGCTTAATAGTATTGTTAGAACTGAAATATGAATGGTATTCAATGAATACTCTCAAATGTTGCCCAGATGCATACTTCCAAGACACTAATTTGCTACACATTGTGGTAAGAGGTTCGTGTAGATTGTCCCTTTTTTGCTATTGTCATAAAGAGATATAAACTAAATGTTAAGAAACTTATATTTAAAAGATTCGTTCTAAAATTTGTTGTATGATCTAACTAATTATCCTAGCTTCAAATTTTCAATTCGGTTTCTCCAGTTGCTGATGCATAAGGAACATTTTGGCATTACTAATTAACCATTAAATATAAAAGTATCCATTAAATTCAGCTGGCAGACTTGTTGAAAAAATTGGTAAAGTATCTCGCAAAAAGCGTTTGCGACAAAGTTAAACTTTGTTGTGACTTGTTAGTTCGTTAACTTTATGCGGCTTAGCGCCAAGTTATTGCTATTTATTTTGCATCATTTTCAGTTTCATGGAGAGCGAGCCAAGCAGCGTGTCAATGTTGAGTGACTTCATAATTAGGCAAGCAATAAAAACGACGATGCCAAAGAGCAGTCAATAAAAAAAAAGAACAAAGGGATTTTAACAACATTATTAGCCATATTCTGCATGATTTCTTTTATGGCTGCCATGCTAAAGTGTACTCAAATTCCAATTATCTTACTGAGAGCTCAAATTAGGTAAGTGTGGATTTACATATGTATCATCTCATATTGAAGTTATGTACAGGTATATAAGTTTTTAACTAGGAATAATTATTCATTTCATCCCGAGTTTTCATACTCCTTGCAAGGATTGGACTTGAAACACTTCAAGATTGATGCCCAATTGTCCATGCTTTCCTTTTTTATTAATATTTGATCACCTTTCGAGAGTAGTGAAGCAACCAATACTGTTGGAATTGGGCGCCACTAGAAAATTGCAGTACTCAAATGAAAACAAACGTTAATTTCCCCAGTGTACAATGGAATTTACATCATTTACTAATAATGCTAAAAACCCTTCCACAAGTGCCACACAAATTTCGTGTGTGCAACTTGCCTGGCCTTTTAAGGCTTCTTTGCGAGTCGAGCAGATTAAGCTTTGCCATCCATTGGCAATTGGATAATTAAGGAGGTTCGCCACCCAGTTGGGCTTTGCCATGCCCCACAGTTGCTGATGCAGCAGCCAACGAGTTGAAAATGTTAATGTTCATTGGTTGCCATTGAGTGCTATTGACTTTAAATCGCAAACTATTTAATTTGGCAAGAGCGCATTTTTGTCGACACTTCATTCCCATACGCCACATGGCGGATGTCAACCATATACAGACATACAGAGCCATTCCACATCTAACCCGAACCCGAAACAATTTGCTTGATTTGCCATTTGCCGCAAAACCTACAAATTAATGGTTATTTTTGCCGTTTGGTTTGGCGAATTGGTTTTTATTAAGTGTTCTGGTTTTCAAAAAAGTTATTTGTGAAATTTATTTAAATTTATGTATATCGCCATGTTGTGGTTAAGTACTATGATTTGGTTTCATTATCGCTTATATGTCCGCCTATAATCATTTTGGCTGGATTTGTGGGCTTGCCATCAAATTCCTCAAAAGAACTGAACTGGACTGTATCCAACCGAATACGATGCTGAGAATTAAAAACCAGAGAATTTTGTAGCTTATGTTGGAGGCGCTAAAATTACAGCCATTTTGTGTGGGGTAAGTCGAAGACAGCAAGTGATGGAGGGCAGATACCGGCAAGAGATGGCACAGCTTTAAAAGCTCAAGTTGAAGCTGTCATCGTCATCTACAGCTCGTTGGTTGCTATGGCTATTGTTGCTGGCTCTGCAGCTGTGCTGTGTGCGTAGCAGCGTTTGAAATTGCACCCAAAAGGACAATTAAGCATGAAGTATTTATGTGCCGACGCGCTTCTTAGCCGGGGAAGCGGCAAACACCAGCAGCAACAGTGGCAACAACAGCAGCAGCAGCAACAGCAGCAACAGCAACATCAACGCAAAACTGCCAGCGATGCGTCGCCGCCGAGCCAGAGAAATAATTTCATTATGCTTGCAACTTAATGCCAACTTACTGTTTTACAGCCGGGCAGTGGTAGCAAAAAGCGTCTCCTTCTCACTTCACAGCACTCGGCACGCTTTTCATTACTGCCGGCCTCATGACTTTGCTTTTAGTTTTTTAGCCCTTTGCTTATGACCAGCTGGCATGGCATAACGTAGCATGGCATGGCATGGCATCAACTTGGAGCCTGAGACGGCAGCAAGCAGATCCTTCTTCCCGTCATGGCTGACTTTATTATGCGCGCTCAGCACTAAATTTTATTGTCAGTTCATGTCATGCTGAATTATGTAGCGCGGCAAAAGCAGCACCAGCAACAGTAACAGCAACAGCAACAGCGACAGTAACAGCAACAACATAATCATTGTAATGTATTTCGCCTTAGCCACTCTGACTTGGGCCCTTATTAAATGCATCAAAGGCCAGTATAGGGCAAAGCCATAATTAACATTTGTCACACTAAGCACAGAGCCATATCGAAGCGAAGCTTCCTCTCAAATTTTAATGTGCATTGACCTGTATCGAACCAGACCAAATCCCCACCCTGTCATCAGTATCAGCAGTAACCGCACCATACCGCACAAATTCTAGCATATTTAGTAAACAATTTTAATTAAAAGCCGGCGACAACAACAACTATGCAGAATAATTTTCGGCATTTGTTGGGCGCCCGCCGTCAACTTTTTAATTCAATCTCAAGAACGAAAGTTGCGGCCTGACTCTGAGTCTGTTAGACTCTTGGTCTGTACATGCAATTTAATTTGACA
Source organism: Drosophila nr. perissopoda 5 BK-2023a (assembly GCA_035044105.1). NCBI lineage: Eukaryota > Metazoa > Arthropoda > Insecta > Diptera > Drosophilidae > Drosophila > Drosophila nr. perissopoda 5 BK-2023a. Next base: position 675,921 of record JAWNMK010000231.1, read on the forward strand.
AATTTGGTGCAAACTGTTTTTTGGTTCTGCGCAAAAGTTATCCAAAAAGGGGACAAGGGACAACTGAAAACATAAGCAAATAAAAAACCAAAACCAGAGCTACCATTATATTTTTTTTTTTATTTTCGTGCTGCAGTGAACATCCGTATTATTCCCAATCCACAGTCCCAGTCAAGCAAGGAGCCGCTGTAATCAAAAATCAATATGCAATACTTAAATACGTCCATGTGGACGGTACATTTTTGCAGCTGATTGCTTAACAGCAGAGCTAAAAAATAGCCTTGATCTGGGGCAGAAAATCGAGTTTTGTAATCCTTGCAGCCATTAAATGAAAAGGCAAGTAAATCTGTCCTTGGCACGACAAACATTATTCACATATTTAAACCGGGCATATGAAAAAATTTGAAATTGATTATTTATTTACGTAAAGCTAAAGAGTTATCGAACAGAAACTCATATGATATGAATGTTTGATACGTTATTCGATTTGTTATAAAGATCTTCAGTAATCTATCTTTCACATTTGGTCCCTCTATCTCTCAAAAACTATGAAAGAAAATTTTAACTGGGGGCTTCCGAGTGCGAAAGTAAATATAAAAACTATGATTATGTTAGCCTAGATGATCTCGATTGTACCGGAGATGTTTCCTGCTTCATATATATATTTTAACAGTTGCACCTTCCCTATGGCTATACAAATAATCAATATTCTCAGCATTAAATGGTCGTATAAGAAAACAAAAAATAAATCTGGAAAAATACTGCTAAGTAGGTTATTTTTAAGCACAAGTAATATTCTGAACGGTTTCTGCTGTATATATAACTGCATACATATATATATATCGACGAGGATTGAGTAAAGCATTAAGATCATTTTCGGTTACATTTTGGGTGAAACGGTTTGCGCTTGCTGGTCACGATTTCATAGAATTTTTATATTAGGCTTTCGTTTATGGGCAAATTATGTGCAACGTCGCCAGGATGCCAGGCGCTGTGTGATATCGACGCACACATACGACTCTTGTTGCTGTCCAACAAAAAAAAAATAAAAAATAGAAATAAAAACAAAAAAAATGTTGCCGAAAGTGGCAAAGTGACAAACCTGGTCGGCGGACTGCACTCGCCGCCAACGTTTGGTTGGCTCTTTTGGTTTTCAGCTAGTTGGCCACGTACAAGAGCGCTCAATAACAGCGCCTAGGAAGCGGGAACGGCGGCCAGAAATCCAAGCACGTAATTTTAAATGGCTTTTACTGGCAGTGAACTTAAACTTTACGCTGGCGCACATTAGCTGTGTCTGACAGTCTGAAGGAAACATTCGTCGAGTGTTAAATGCAGCTGCCAACTGCCAACTACCAACTGCCAGCAAGCGCAGCAACCTAATGGCCAAGACCAGCAGACCCATTGCAATGGCTGTAGGCACTGCGACAACGTGAAATGGCCGCTAACCGCAATGTTAACTGGCGTATTAATGCCACACTTTCCCCTCATATAAGTGTATCTTGTGGATGTGTGTGTGCGTGTATGTGTGCGTGTGTCTGTGTGTGTGTGCATTTGCGCCAGCTGATGGCCTGACAAAATGACTTATTGCAACAGTTGCGGCTGCTTGACTTTGATTGCATGCATCAGATATGGAAAAGCTGTGTGGCACGCAGCTGGTTCCATGATTTTCTATGCAGCACGTTCTGCTGCGGCCATAATTAAACTCTTTTTAAGCTCTCAACCAACGGTACGTATAAGCAATTTTAATGCTCTTTGCAGAGCATTTAAACTGCCACAATAAATGTACATTTATGGTTTGAAAACTTTAAATGACAGCAATTACATGAGAAATAAAATGTTAATCGAATTCTTATCCAGAGGAAATTGACAATTCACAATTGACGATGATTTTGCTGGTCTGTTTCCAATTACAACACTCGCCACAATCTCAATTTCATTAATATACCATTCTCAATTCCAGCGCTGTCGGCTCACAGTGAAGCTCATGTATGAAGTGACTGGCCTAAGGTAATTATTTGCAGTATTATTGATGGATAGACATTATCATAGACTCATTACAACTTGTTTAGTTGTTTGAGACATTTGCTTGTATCTCAATGAAAGCTATTTCAATATCTATCGGAAAGTATATCAACGCGACAAATTATTTAAAATCAATTGAGAATATTTCAGTATGATATGTCAGATAAAAACAAGTGTAACCGAGACTTCTTGCGAGGCTGGCAGCAGCTCTCAGACAGTAACAAACGTAGACTTTTGCTCTTTGGAAACTGTAACTTTAAAATTGATACAAATCGAATATGAGCCTCATCGAGTAAGTTAGATTAAGTTTTTATTGTGTGGGTTTCACCAATGGCAGCTCTTTGTCTGATTTAGTCTGTAAGTCGGTTTAAACTAGCCTATCTCAGAGATGGATTTGAAATACACAATTGTCAGAGACACTCGAATTTAACTCAGTATGTTTTGTCACGTTGGGTTTTGTGTTTATGAGTTAATTGATGAATGTAAGGCTAGAAGTGTGTGCTAGGTCTGGGTACAGGGTATCTGTTAAATGGTGCATGGTGCACGGTGCATGGCCAGGAAAATGCATACACGATCCCCAGGACCTGCTGCATGTCGAGTGCATCATTTGTTATGGCATAAACGTGGCCAGACAAGACAATGCCAAGGGTCAGGAACTACTGCTACTCGGCTAAAGGAACGTGATGTGCGGCATGCAAAGTAGGCATGCCATGAATTATGAATCGGGAAATAAAAGCGCAACCCAAAAAACAAAAAAAACAAGAGGAATCAAAATCGAAGTGGTCCTCGCTATCTGCAAGGAATGCGGCAGCTGTTGCCAGACACCAGACAGCGATTGTAGCTTTAAGGCAATGATATCGAAGCGCCTTGCTACTGCAGTTGCGAAATGTTTTCTTGTCTGTGCCACATATGCTCATCAAAAAGATGTTAATTTCTTTACATTGTGTGTGTGTGTGTGCCTGCATGTTGGTCTCTGTTTGTCTTGTGTCGGCTGACATTAAGCTGCTTGTTTGCACAACATCTCAAAGGACAATGACAAGGCGAGCCATGCAACCAGCCAGTCAGCCAGCCAGCAAGCCAGCCAGTCAAGTTGTGTCCGCGGGACACCGTACATGTGTGTAATCCCAGTGCAACTTGAAGCCGAAGATGGAGGCGACAGGCGGAGCAACGGCCGAACGAAGTTGAAGCAGCCACAGCAGCAACAGCAACAGCAGCAACAGCAACAGCAGCAGCAAAAGTAGCAGCCAGCATAGGGACAGTCATCTGAAGTTGGGTTTTTTGTGTTATTGCTGTTGGTCGTTGTGCACTGCTTTTATTATATGTTGCATGTATCCTTAAGGGAAGTTAATTAAATTTACTGACCATGGTATTAAGCAAACAGTTGCTTCTGCTGCTGCTGCTGCTGCTGCTGCTGCTACTTGCAGACATGCCTTGGCCAACAACTCACGCCCAGCGACTGCTTTCCACGAGCTGTTTGCAACAAGGATAATACTCAATTAAGGATAAAGCAGCTTGGGTAGCATGTGTTTAAGTGTCACTTGCAAATACACAGCTGGCTGGCTGTCTGACTGTCTGACTGGCTGGCTGGCTGGCTGACTGGCTGACTGGCCGTATGCCCAGGAAAAGTTAATCGAAAGAGCCAACACCACTAGACATTGACCGTGGATTTAATTATGATTGGCGGCAACAACGTAAAATTAAATTAACTGCATCGATGGCACTGCATAAAATCGCAATCAGCCTTAAGACAACAATCGGGCGAATGTGAAAACACATTTACTCAACCGCTCCAACAACATAGATACTATTCTACCAAAGGAATTGCCAAATTTTGTCTAACCCATATGAAAGTTAGATTCAGAAAAATGTGGATATTCGTTGTCAAATCTATAAACGTTTATATTAAACGCAGTTTTAACTGACAGCTGGTGTCAAGTTGATGTTGCTAAGGGAAAAAAACTTTATATTTTTTCTTAGCACTTTAAACTTTGGCCCGGCAACAACTTTCTTACATATACACAAATCTATATATATATATATATGTATATATATATATATTTATTTGTATGTATTGTTTATTTTATCTGTGCTTCGTTACACACTAGCACACTCAGACACACATACACACCCATAGAGAGCACACCCTCAAATTCACATGTTTGTAGTCGCAGTGTAGTAGTGCTTTAGATAGTTTTCCCCACAGTTATCCTTCTGGCTGTGGCACTAGCACTAGCACTGGCACTGGCACTGGCAGTGGCAACTGGCAACTGCCAAAAACCTAAAACGAAACCCGCTCAACGAAACGAACAAAATTCTACTTACGAGTAGAATTGGCCATTTGTGCAATTGCTTTGCCTGAGTGAACTTGCCTATTTTAGCATGACGATGGCAACGTAGGACACTCAAAAGACCCCGCCAAAAGGGTTCTTCAATGCTGTTATCATATGGCTAACAGTGCTATGGCTGCCCCCAACTTTGGCTCCTTGTCCTGCAGCTCGTAGCTGGCAAGAAGTTAACTGAACGGGCGCCAAAGGGAAATGCGAATGCGAACTGACGCTGACTGCTGTTTATTTAAATGTGCTCTCACACACACCCTCACACACACACAAATGCGCACACCTGTGCTTCATGTGTTTGTATTGAGTATTTGTCTGGCACGCCCATTTCGTTGGCCGCCCTTCTTACGTTGCTTCCTTGAATTATTTAGTTTGCACTGCGCTCGAGTGAAAGTTACTTGAAAATTTAATTTCAAACATTTTTTACTTGCTTTCTTGAGAGTGCGCCATTTGCTTCGTGCAACGGGTTAGTTGCATAAAAAAAGAGCAGGACGAAAAGCAAATGCATTTTTTGTAAATAAATAAGAACCCTAAATGAGATACAAAAATTAAATCAGTTGCTGCTGCTCTTGCCTCCGAAGTTGGCAAATTTATTTAGTGAATCAATGAACATGGCATGAAGTTGTTGAAGTTGAGTGCATGGCCAGGTAAATGGATTACGTTTGCAGATAATTTGGCATTTGCATAACGAGCCAAACACAAGAGATGAAAATCCAATTGTCCAAAACTTCCACCCACTGCACCTGAGAGCGATCTGTAGAACAACTCAGGAGACAAACTCTCACGATTTGCAGCCAAAGACTTTATGCAATGCATGTTGGACATTATTCACAGCTATCCAAGTTGAAATACATTCGATCTGCACATCCTATTTGAGAACTTAATTATGAATAATAGTGCTTACTTTTCCTTCAAACTTTAATGGATACGCTATAATCGAAAACATATAATTTTATGATGTATAGATCAAGCACACTCTACTTGTAATGTTCATTGTATTCTAATTTGGATGTTTCTAAACCATATATTCTCTCACATCCATGGAAGGAAAGATGGACAAAAAGTGCTATGGATATAGTTATACCGAACTTAACATCACAGCATTGCAGAAGAGCAGAATATCCCTTATTTACTTATGCCAGGTTGTACAAATTTTAAGTAACCGAACTGCAAATTGGAGGTCTACATTGTCATCGTGTCATAGTTGCGTAAAAAGATTCTGTTTTCACTCAATCTATTGGCTCAACCGCACATGCCAAACTCGAAAAAAGAAAGGAAAAGAGAAATACATCAGGGAACCAGCTTTTGTGAATTAAAATTCAATTTCGAAGCGTCTCATGATGAAAAGCATGTTTGTATTTCAGATGGCCAAACAGGCACACAAAGCTACAAGCATACAAGGCAGACAAACACACAAGCACCAGTCAAAAACACACACACACACACACACATATATATATATATATATATATATATATATAACGAAGTTAACTAGCAGGATGAGGAGGATTTAATGCTATTGACCGTAAAATGAATTAGTAGCAAAAGTTAACTTTTTTTCATGAGCTGAAAACTGGTGTTTTTGTATTGCTTAAATCATCGAAAATGAAAAATAAGAGTATAAAGAAAATGCCCAGAGGTAAAGAGCTAAAGCAGACATGTTTTTCCCCAATATCTATAAAGATAGATTACCAATAGTAATAGAAGCAATTTAATGGTGTATTTGTTAAGGTATTTTATTGAAAATTTCAACATATTACTGCCGATTATGATTGTGTTTCTTAAAGTCGACCTCTTTCGACTACAGAATTCTTACTTGTTTCTGTACATTTTGAATATTCTTAAACTTAACAGCAGCCTAAGTCAACTGCATGGAGCTGTCAGAGTTGTTTTGTAGAACCTATGTGTTCCGTTTATTAAGTGTTAAAATGTTACTACACCGAATTTTAAGTGTTCGACACTCCTGCATAATAATGAAGCGTTTTGAAGTAAAATTCAATTAAAATGCCGAAACTGCTGCTGCTGCACTAAGCGTAATGAGTTGTCGTTAAGCTGAAGCTGATGCTGATGGTTGTGAGTTGTGAGCTGTGAGCTTTGAGTTGCTATGACCCACGGCGCGTCTACGGATAACATCAAAGGGATAGTGAAAGAGCTTTTGCAAAGCCGCTAAAAGATGTTCTGTGCGCCAATACGGGCTGTGGCTGCATGCCACTAATTTGAGTGCCTTGTAACTTTACGTACGGTTAAATTATGTGCCCCAAGCATTCAGTTAGCTGCTCATACTTCATACTGCTGCAACGACTTTTCACATCAAAGCTCTGTCTCATTTGAGAGTTTGAGATTTTAAATAATGGTGATACTCTGGGGGAAATAGGTTTGGCATTACTCAACTGTCTCGTTATCGACTCATGTGGTACATTGTCAGCTGGCAGACGCCTCCTTGCTCCCAACCAGCATACAGGTAGAAATACCTCCAGCATGGTCTTCAAAGTGAATGTTGCCACTGATGGGAAAATATGTGTGCTAAATTATTAAAAATGTTTTTGGCAGCATATGCTGTTAGTAAACGCAGCTATTTCTCATGTCAAGGCAGGAGCCGATGTATCTGCATCGTTGGGGGGCACAAATATTTTCAAATCCCTCAGTGGCAACACATTGCCAAGCATCTGCACATGGTCAGAGTCCTCTTCGTCCGGATTCAGTCCACAGATTGGGGCCATTGGCATTCCAGGTGAAGGTCAAACGGAATTCCTCCACTGACGATGGCATCTGCCTCATACACACTGGCGAACACTGGGTGACCATTGGCTAATTTTACTGCATGCTGTGCGGCTGACTAGCAGCTGTTAACCACTAAATTATTGAGCTGAGCCTGTCTGTACAACATCATCGATGCTCTAAGGTAGAATGTGAATAGATTTGCAACATTTGGGCAGTACAGAGACAATAGAGTCATAATTTGAGCGACTAACAATGCTGGTGCAAAATAAAAGATATGCAAATATATACAAACTAAAATCAAGTGCTATTCTTCTTCTATTCTTCTATTAATGTTTTCATTATTATTACTTTGTAGCTTAATGATTAATGTATAAGATTATTAACAATGTAATAGAGCTTCTAGCATTTTTTAATTTGCAGAAAACATAAAAGTTAAGCAATCGTTGCACTGTAGACGAACTCATACTATTAAAATGAAGCTAGTTAAGCTTAAAAGTTAACAGTTAAAGTTTTTAAGGGTGCAGTCTCGTGCTGCAACTATAAAGTTTTTCCAACACATAAAGTTCTCTTCCCAATTTTTGTTTATTCCAAATCTCTTTAATGCCGAGACAACTGAGTTGTCCAAGGGAGGTGCGTAACTTTCAATCAAAGACACCTTTAAAACTACATGTGTCCTTTTTTGCAGCCGCAGATATGTACAATGTAAATACCAGGTTGGGGTTTCCTTGACTCAACTATTTACACAATGAAAGAAGAGGGAAAATTGGCAAGGCATCAAATTGTTAATTGTATGCAACAAAGTTATGAGCTCATAGTTGGCCAACCTTTGCGTTACTTCTTTGGCTTTCCGACTGGGCTTCGCCTGGTCCAGCGCCAAGAAATTTTAAACCAGTTCAAACAAGGTTCACACCACACAATAAACAAACAAAAAAGCATACTCTAGTCGGGAAAGGCCGACTGCCAGATGCCCTGTACTCAGATTGAAAGTCGATTAGAACATAGCTTCTAATTTTATTTCACAAAGACTCGTCGCACTCAAATATAAGCCGCTTTTTTATTCCCCTTTTTTATGACTATCCCTCATAAGTTCTGAGATCGTCTATGGCCATGGCCACTTTTAATGGATACAGGGTATAAAAACTACTAGAAGCTACAAACATAAGAAAAAAGAGACATAAACAAGCGTAAAGCAGTTGGAGTGGAAAATGAACATAAAAACAACGGGAACGTCGGGCGTAACGGACGCAACGGGCGTCAACGACGGCGGAATACTCTGATATCAGTGCAGTGCTGGGAGTGAGGCGGCAGTGGATTCAAAAATTACAAATGCCGCTTTTAAAATTACCGCCTATGACTCTAAAGGCGTAGTGTTTTTCCACTTTTCCACAAGCTCTTCAAGAGATGCTTAGAATTTTGTAAGATATAGACTTTCGCGATTTTTGGAAACGGAGGTGACAGAGTGCCTGAGGGCGTCGAGAGAGAGAGAGAGTATGACCAAAAAATGTTATGCTGAACTCTCAAGGACGCAATTTACCCTCCCAATTTAAGGACTCTGGCTTTAGAATTGTGAGAGATTTGCATATATGTTTCTCAGCTTTTCAATCTTGTCTGATACAAACAAAAGATTTTATCTGTTATCTGTTATCTGTCTCTGTCTTTATCTCTTTAATTCTCTTTCTCTGCTTGATTCATATTTTTTTAGGACCAGCATTTGGTCGCAGCTTTCTTTTTAATGTATGGTCTGCTTATTTATACAGCTTTTATTACTATTACCTTTCGTTTGTCGCTTGTTATTGATTTTATATCTTAACACTCTTAACGGTAATAACAAGCCATCTGGATGGCTTTTTTTTTCGTGCATTTTGTGGAGTCTGCTGAAATTTAGAGGGCACTTTAGCAAATTGACTGGGAGAACTGAATGTATTAACAATTACGACTCCAACGCACCCCCAAAAATGTATGTCAAGCAAACGTAATCGGCTTTGTGAGCTTGCAATGCATATCTGCACTGATGCTGAACAAATACAGAATGAATTTGCGAAAATAAATTGACTATGTGCATAGCTAATGCATGTGCATCCCAGAGAAATGGTTGTTTTCAGATGAAACATGTATTTTTCAATAAAATTAGTTTGTTAAAGATTGGAATTTCGCACATGATTATGCAAACTCAAATGTGCATTCTTTTAGTTTACACAAACAAAAAAAACAAAGTTTCTTTATGAAAGATTTCCACTTCATTTGAACATCTTCTGGCCACAACACAAGAGGGACATGAAACTTTAATGAACGACGGCTAAGTCTTAAGTGACGTCAACTATTACCTCAGACAACTTTTTGCCATATCTGATTATTTCATCCCAAGTTCCCCTTTCCCATCTAAATCCAACTTTACCACACAACATGACAACCACCATGTCGTAAAAAGAGTTTTATGTTCTTTTTATGGTGATGACAATTGCGTTTGTTTGCCTTTCGTGTTATTGTTGCTTACCCAACATGCCCTTATCCACACATCCATCCACTCATCCCTCTCGTCCCCTGTCTGTCGATGTTACCTGAATTAAATCTGCTTCTAGATTTAGCGCTCTTTTGTCTGTATTTGCCATAAGCACAATCAGTGCAGATGCCAGCGTCAAATTATTGGCTGTGGACTTGTCCTGCCACCCACTTGCAGTTTGCACCTCTTTTTGTGGGTACGTTTTTAACATGAAAATCGATCAAGAACAGCGTTTCCAAATCTACGTGTACTCTTGTCCACATCACATTTTGGGAGTATAATTTTAAGTTAGAATGACTAATTTTCAGCGTAGTTTACTCCAGACAGCGAACTATTCGTTGCTTTGGTTTTTAAAAATCGATTCACATTTGACAAAGTTATTGTTATGGTTATGACATATTTTGAGAGTTGCAGCCGTAAGTAAACATTGCGTTTTTCTTAAACTCTTCGTTTGGACCTGAGTCCATAATCTGTTGATATTTGCATCTTATGCGTTGCTGTCGTTGCACTTACACAATTTCAACACAATTTTTCTTGTTTGTGATTTTTGGGTCAATTAATTTAATTCCATCGGTTCCAAATGATACGAGTGTGTCCCAAAGATGACAAATTAAACTAACCCAGCATACAGCACAGCTTCTGTTTAAAAAGTTTGGTATCATGTTCTATGGCCTCTTGTGCATTTGTACTCTAACAATGCCAAGACTGTGTAGTAGATTGGTATATCGTAGCCTAAGCTCTGTAGCCATGTGCCATTTTCTATGGGCTCGTCTGCAGTTGATGTCATTGTCATTGACAGTTCCTGGCACCATGTTAGCATATGACTGGGTGTGCGAGTATTTGCCAGAGTGAGCCACTTCTTGTTTTGCCTGTTGCCCACTAAAGTCCCTTAACATGACATTTCCTGCCAGCACTTTATTATTATCCGTTCTCCACTGCCTGTGACATTGACTGAAACTTAAGCAAGCTGAAGCAAGTGAAGTTCTGTATGGTCACATCCTACCTAAGAAATCCTTAAATTCATAAGAAAATGTTTAATAATGCAAATATATGACAGAACGAAACATTTTCGACCACATAACTTCTTAATTAAGGTACGAATCTTTTTGCAATTATTATTGATTTTTTCTTTGTTAGTACCATGTCTGAAATCCGAGTCTATATAAATAAATAAAAATAAAAATATGCAAATTAGTTACTTATTTCGAGTGTTGAATGACAGTTGCAGAATGCTATGCGCTACATAAATTAATTTTTTTTTTAGCAATTCAGTTGATTAATTAAAATAAAGCGTTTTCAGTAATATGAGTTAGATATATAGCACACATAAGTGAAGAATATTTAGCTCAGAGTGAAATGCATTTTTAGACTCATCAAATTGTGTGTCGATCACAGAATAACCGCTAAAGTAATTTATCAACTAGTTTTCCAATTATTTTGTTGACATAAGTGTATATGTGAGCTCAGGTTATTTTCTGTGCTGTTTAAAATCTGTTTGATAATTAATTAACGTAAAAAATTAAAATAAATTTAAAACGTTCAGTAAATTGAATTGTAATTGAATGCCAAAAACTGAATCCTCGCTTTGAACTCTTTACTCTGTGATGTGAATGATGCTGCCCTGAAAATGAAGATAAACTTCAGAGCTTGTTTAATAATGAACTCACACTTACCATACGCACAACCTTTGGATCAACTGCGAACCCTATTGAGGGGTCGTCTGGGCTAACCTAACCTACTCGCATAACCATAGCCACTTCTTGCTTGTTTGCATCGTTCTGTTTACCTTAAATCTTTTTGACTGTCTCACAGTCGGATTTCGGAAGACAAGCAAAATAAGTTAACATGTCAGGCGATGAGCCACTTTGACAAGCTACAAATGTAAAGAGGACGGGAGACACACACAACCCACAACACAACACAACACAACACATGACAACATAACTGGTGAGCGTACAAGCGTATGTATCTGCAAGTGTGCCGAAGAAAACTGAGAACTGAAAACTTTTTAAAAGCACTGGGACGCATCTCACAAAGTAGTTTGAACTTTTGAAACAATTTTGATAAATATGCAGCGGGTAACCTGAAGATCCGGCTGCATTGAAACTTGTTAGCCTGGTCTACACTGCGAATTTCAGCTTACACAAAATGCTTCAAATACGGGAAAGTAACCTTATAGTTGTGATAATCAATAGCTGCTAAGTGATTGTAAATGTGTGCATAAAGTTTGTCCCATTCAAATACATCTAAATATATATTTATTTATATGTAGTTGTGAGTCCCAGTGTACAAAATCATGTAAAAGGGGTGTCACTGTGTCTGCCAGACATGTACGCAATTAGAAGTTTTCCTGCTAGCATAAAGTTAAGATGCAGCAGGATAGCACAAGCAAAATTAGGAGTATGGAAAGTTTTCACGTTCTTCTTTCTTACAATAAAAAAAAATATATTTGGAAATGGGGAGTATAGGAAAAAAAGTCTTACGTCTGCTGTCACTGCAAAGGGGGAGTCAGGTTTGAAAGGAAAAGCAGTGGGTAAAAACTTCGTTGGACTTGGTCTGCGGCCCGATTCAGTATGTGGGCAACAGACACATGAGAATCTAATTTCATTACAAGGTTCAAAGGAAAACAAAAACAATTATTCATTTTCTCTGTTTCCTATGCTCTATGCATTAAAAGCGGGTGCTCTAAGGCTTTGAAAATGATTTTAGTAGACGTAAAGCATCGCTACTCTACTAATACGCTATCAAGTTTTGTTCAACACTACGAAGTAAGCCGATATATTCTACGTGTCAGGTTGGGCACCTGTATCTTTGCAACCTAATCAAGTTTTAAAGCTATTTTGGCTATTCCGCAAACTGGTTGGTGTCAGTTATATCAAAACATTTCATAATAGTTCCTTAGCAGTCAAAAATCGAGTCATTGCTGTATGGAATCATCGATAAATGGAAAGAAATACAGTATGGATAGAATTATCAGATTTTCAGGCTTGAATTTTTACTTATGCTCCGACCTAAAATCTCGTTTTCAACTTTAAATGTACGATTGATTTAGGGTCAAAACTATGATCAAAAAGCCCTTGCTTTTTAAAGTATGTTGAGTTTTGACGAAGTTATGGCATTTTGAAGTTTCGACCTATGCCCATACACCGATATATCGATTTTCGGGCTATAGTTTTTACTTGTCTTCCGACCTCAAATTTCGTTTTCAACTTTAAATGTACGATTGATCTAGGGTCAAAACTATGATTAAAAAGCCCTAACTTTTTAAAATCAGTTGAGTTTTGACGAAGTTACGGCATTTTGAAGTTTCGACCTATGCCCATTATCCGATTTTCAGGCTATAATTTTGACTTGTCCTCCGACCTAAAATCTGGTTTTTAACTTTAAATTGATCTACAGAATAATTGAATCGAATTACTTTCAACATTATGAAGCCCTTTTATACATATTAATTCTGCTACTAAAGTTGAAAATATGTCATGCTGAAAATGTTAATAAAACTTTGAGAACACACACACCGTTAATTAATAATCAACAAGAAACATACATTAATTTTTAATTTTTATTGTCTTACGAATGACCAATTTTATAACCCAAAATTACTTGTCCGTACAATAAGACAGGTGTAAATCTGTAGTCATATTTGTTTGTAATTGCTGTAGTCTACTAATTTATGTAAGTGCAACAGAAAATATAACTGCAAATGCTTCATATTATTCGCCATTAAGGTTTTAACAGCTGTAATCATATCATAAAGAATACACAGTTAATGAAAATTTGCATGTACATATGTTGAAATATAATATTTAAATTAATGTGCACCGTTACGAGGTGCTTTCATACATTGCAATGCTATCCCTGATATTGTTATTGTTTTTGAGCCCTTCGGGGCTAATGATGTGAACTGTTTGTTTAATGCCACCTGCAATCACAAGAGTTAAATATATGTATGCAACTACCCCGCCAAGATAAAGTCAACATTATTATAATGCACCAAAATTTGAATTGTGCGTTTTTTTTTTGGCCTCTATCAACATACTTTCCCCCGAAATAAAAATTAAATATTTATCTTTTTTATATTTTTCTATATTTTTTCACAGAAATTCTCCTCAAAATATCAAGTTACGTACAATATATTTGTCATACGTTGAAAATGCCTCAGTTTATACTTATACAAGAATAAAATAACGTTTATAATTATGCTGTCGGCTCCTTCGTATGGTTTGTTGTTGTGGTTTTTGGTTGCTGCTGTTGCTGTATAATGTATAATGTATAATGTATAATGAACTAATAGTAAATACAAGATTCGCATTTGTTCTATAGGCTGTTTACCCAATAAATTTGCCATGTTCATATTTTGAATGCTTTATGTTTTACTTATGCTCGTATTATTTTCTAGATGTTTCTTACACATTTTTATATGTACCTATATTATATTGAGATTCACAAAAAGTTGCAACAAACAAGCATTATAATAATAATAATAATAATAATAAAAATGATCAATAATAATTGATATACTTTTCATAGAATATACAAAAATGACGGCAAAAATATGCTAATTGAATTAAATTCTATAAAAACTGAAATTAAATTATTTAAACCTTTAGTTGTTCACTTCAATGCCTTAAACGATTTTTTTTTTTTATTATTTTACAAAAAATAAATTAAAGCAGTTATTTTTGTTACCATTTATTAGTAACTTTTCAACTCATCTCACATAGCAGTACAACTGGTGGCAAAAAAGAGATTTGCGTTAAGAATAAGCGTAAAAATACGCAAACAGCAAATGCACATCAATAGTAATAATAAACACTGACAATTAGATTTTTTGTTGCTATTAGCTAAGGATTCGTTTTTTGACGTTTTGCTTCCGATTTTTTATGTTTTTGTTTTTGTTTTTGTTTTTTGTTACGTTTTATACACAAGCGGTAAAGTAGCCATTGTTTAAATTTGATGCCATTGTTTTTTTTTTGTTTGTATGTTATTCGATTTACATACAACTTTATTGTAAATGTATTTTTAGTTTACCTGTGCTGATACTTATGTGTTTGTTTTGATATCAATTACGCTCCTTAAGTGTACAATTTCAATTTGTTTTATATATATAATTTAACTTAATTAATTTGTGTATGTAGGTAAGCGTACTTACATTTCACAAAAAAAGCTAAATTAAGATCTTTATAAAAATCCATATAAATCACCATTTGCTGCTGACCCAAAAAAGAACTCAGTTTCGCGCCCATTTTTTTGTATAAACCGAAATAACTTATTGTATAACGCTCCTGGTGCGCTCAGCTGGTCTGTGTTCATCTCATTTTCGGTTTTTCTATCCAGCCTCTGTGTCTGTAAATTTACACGTTTTATACAAAATGATGTGTCTTATTGTAGATGCTTTGCATGCTCTCCCAATTCGTCAGTTTTGAATTCTTATTGCCTAAACATAAACATACACAACTTTCACATATATGTAGTTTGCCATATAATTTTCTTATGTTTTTTTGTTTTTACATATACACACATATGTTAATGTATATGTATCTTTTAATTAGTATGTTTTAATAAGTTTTGTTTTTTTTTTCTTCATCCAAGTGGTTTTCATTTGATTTTTTTTTGTTTGGTTTTTTTTTTAACATTAAACTAATTCATTTCACTAAACTATACACAAAATGTTGACGTTAATGCGCTTATTTTTCCTATATAAAACGTTAATATTATAATTATATATATATATATGTATATGTAGCTATATATATTTCTGCTATGCACTTTACCAATCGCTGTTTATATCTAAATGTTAACAAAATTGTTATGCAATATTTTTGTTTACCTAAATCATAGTTTAACCAAACTTTGACAAGCACTATGCAAACGAAAGCTTAACGAAAATTGTGTTTAAATTGTGTTCTTTGTGTATTTAAATATTTCAAAACTTTTTACTCAATATTATTGCTAAGCTGTAAATCTATAGAAAATGTGTACATTGTACGCTCTTCTTCTTCTTCTTCTTCTTGTTGTCTTGCATTTTGTGCTGTTTGTATACATTCAAATTTTTTAACTGTTAATTTTAGACAATTATCTAATCTATTCTCAGTGTCTTTTATTTTAAATTTGTTGTTGTTGTTTTTTTTCCCATCTTTTTTTTTTTTTTTTTTTAGTACTTTCTAGACTCACATTCAGCGTTTCTTAAAATTCGTACTTTATTAACTTTACAGTTTACGTATGAATAGTAGTAGACAATTTACTTGTTAGCCTTTGCCAAATGGCCGAGTGGACTGTTTCTGCAGTCAAAAATAAGTTTACAAGCGCTCTTACTCAACCTGAACGATACAATCTCAACCAGTTAAAATATCGGGTTGCTAGGGTTTTTTTTGGGTTTTTTTTTTTTTTACTTTTGAATGAATGATTTAATTGCTAAGGCAATATGCTAAGGAGTATTTGAATGCGTTTTTAAATATAGTATAATTAATAGATTTGTTTTGAGTTTTATTCCATTTTACTTAATATTTTTTAACTTTCTTACTTTTTTTTTGTTTGCAATTGTTGCATAAACGCGGAACACCTCGTTGACCAGTCTTTTATTTTGTTTTAATGTTTACAGAATTATACGTACTTATTTAGTTTTGCTCTGTTTTTTTTTTTTCTAAAATACATGTTTTCTCATTTTCGATTTGAATTTTGGATTGTAAAATACATACACATGAGTACTTATACATTATTCATACTTAGGCCCCCATGCATTTAATCTAAATGATTTTTGTTGGATTTTGTTTTTTAGCTTTAAGGATTTTCTATACAAAATATTCCATTTGGGTTTGGTTAATCTTTCTCAAAAGTTTCACTAAACTGATTGAAGTATTTTTGACACATCGTACATATTTTTGTTCTTTTTGGGTTTTAATAATATTTATAAGTAGTTGTGTTAACATCATCATAATCTTGTTCAGTGCTTTTTTTATGTTTGTTTGTTCGCATGGAAGCCAAAAATGATACTGGACAATCATATCCAGTATACTCGTACGTTTTATCCTTAAGGAAACTTTTAGTTTGTAACTTCTTATCCATATATGAGACTATATATAATTACATAACATTGAGATGACACAAAGCACAAGCCACACACAAACCGTCGATAAAGTGATAAATCTTTCACTTCACAATCATTGAGAATTAAGCTAGAAATCAAGAAACAACTTCTAATGCCAAATATAGGACTGTATAATTGTTTTCCAATATAGTATTTATAAACTGTACCAGTGCTCATCTAAATGCGCCTAACCAAACATAATCAAATATCTTTGAGTGACTTTTGACATTCGTGTGTAAATGTGTGTGTAAATGTGTGTGTGTGTGTGTGTGCGTGTGTGTATGTGTGTTTTATTTGTTGCCGTCTGGATCACAGAATTTGTCATCACACAAACCATAATGCTCGATCATGTTGATTGATGTCATGTTCTTTTATGTCGTACAAATAAGAATCCTGTCAAAAAAAATCCAATTAAAAGTTGTTGTAAAATTTTGTAAAAAATATTTATTTGTTAAAAATATTTAATAATAATCAAATTATAAACAAAATTAAATAATAAGCAGCACATAATAACTAAAAAGAAACAGCAAAAAATTATGGAAAGTAAAAAGCATTGCTACATCATTCCAGAAGATCTTGTGGAAGTTTATTAAATGCTTGTAACTTTGATAAAAGGTGAACTGCTCGAATTGAGCAGAAATTGTTTTTTGTTTTTTTTTTTGGAGTACATCTAAATTTGTAATCATAAAAAAGTTTGTTTTCAAGTATTTTATATATATTATTTTTTTTTTTAAATTAATGAGGCACATAAAGAAGAATTTGTAAACGTATGTCAAAAATAGGAAATCGCATTTTGTCTCAAACCAGAAAAGTAGCGTTATGATTTGTTCAGATTAAAAATTCCTCGTAATACTTTTCATCACAAAACAAATATGTGTGCTTTTCAAATACAATTACATTAACAAAATTGCTTTAAAAAAATATCAATTTGTGGCGCCAAAATCTTGCATTTATTGGGCATTATGATTTACTTGACAAATATACAAAATACATTTAATCAACCTATACAACAATTATATTACAAAATTTAAAATATATTAAAATTAATGTAAGAAAATATAAGCATTTCATATTATTGTTTAAAACATATTTTGCACTTGTGTTTGTTGTATTTTGTTGTACCTACGCCATTACGATGCATCATTTTCTTTAACTTTAAATCTTTGTATTTGTATGTATGTATGTATGTTAACATTTTGTAGTATATTTTATATTTGTATAAATATTTAAAATTTGTTTCGCACTTTCGTTTGGCAGTGTTTACAATATTTGTTGTCTTCGCTTCAAACAAAACAAAAATAGATGTATTTTTTTTTTATGTATTTTTTTTTTTTTCATTTTTTGTGTGTGTGTTTTTTGTTTTTGTATTATTTTTGTTTTTTATTGTGCTTAATAAGTTGATTCATGACGATTGCATGTTTCGTCCAATTGATTTTCTGCATCAACACAAAAATTAGCTTTGCTTTGGTAAATTGTTAAATATTTGTTGTCAACTTTTGAAATGCATATCGATACTTAACTGCTTACCGCTCACTACTTAAACATTTAAAGTAAAATAATACAACAAAAATATTACAAGCGAAACGATAACGATAAGCGAAAACAAAAAAAAGTTAAAATAATAAAAAAAACAATGAAAGCAAAGGCAACACAAAACGTTTCCACCAAGTTCTAAATTGCTTGTGCTATCGTCTGATGCGTGAATTTTGTTGAATTATCTCTAGACCAGTTGAACAGTTGAACAATTGTTCTGCTCACTTCGATTTTGTTCCAGATATAGATTTAGATTTAGATTTCACCTCACATATGGCGCTTCATGTGAAGGGCCAGGTGATCGGAGCGTGAGAAGCAGCGATCGCAATTGCGGCACTTGAAGGGCTTGGCTCCAGTGTGTTTGCGATAGTGGCGGGTTAACTCATCGCTCCTAGCGAAACGCCATTCGCAGCCCTCCCAGGAGCACTTGTACGGCTTCTCACCTGCAATGAGAGTGGTTCAAAAAGATGATTTAATAAAAGTGCATAATAAGAATCTCAAGCGTCTACTTATTAAATAAGTTACTCGGAAACAGTTTTAACAAACGTTGCATGCAGCCATTATTTGTTGTAATTTTTTGTTTTGCTGCTGGCTCCAAGACGGACAAAAGAGCGCATAAGTATGCATACCAAGGAACTGAAGAGAACTAGGGGGTATAGTTGGTTTAGGGCTCAACTTTTTGTATACCTTCACAAATAAAATGGATAGTAAAGGCAACATAAGAAGATAATGGAACAGGCGGAAGGAAACTAAGCAAATAAAGTTTGCTCAGTTTACATTTTGAATTTTGTACATAATTTGAATTGAATACATTCAATCTCTATTATTACCATATTTTGAGTTGGTAGATATATATGATATGGTATATATGATATGGTATGATATTTGAATGTGGTCTGAGATATGTTAATCCATGCGTTTCATGTTTGCCGAAAAAAAAAACAGGTACTCTCTGCCAGGGTCTGCAATGAACAAGATCGAACTCTGTGAAATTGTGTGCCAAATCGAGAATCCCTTTGCCAACTGTTCTCTGCGTGCCAAATGCTTGCAGGGGGGTGGCAGCAGAGGCAGTAGTAAATGGAACAGAAAGCCTGCCAGCCACAGAGTTACAGCGTCAGTACCGGGAAACCAAAAGGAAATGCAGAAGTTGTAATTTCACACAAAAGTATAAAACCTAAAAATGTGCGAAGACTGAAACATAGAAGAACGGTGCAAAGTTCTGCCAGAAAAAATGGCAAAATTATTTGAGTTTAAAAGACAAACAGCAGACAAGGCAGGAAATTGCCGCCGTTGCCATGCTGGAGGAAAAGCAGCGAAAAGCGGAGCCAGATAACCAGTAAAGTAGACGACAGCCAAGAAAAATGCATAAAGCTGAGTGGAAAACTTTGTAACGCACACCACAGCAGCTATATATATATATATATATATTTATATATATACCAGCATACAAACATTCACACAGCTTAAAACTTAATGCATGCGGAAATGTGTGATATTTCCGTGCTCAATTTCACATTATGCACTTGCCCCACGAAACAAACGAGCCAACGACCAAAGTGCCAAAGTGTAGCGCTCTCTTAATTTCCATTTGTTTACTCTCTGACCAGCGCTCAACTGCGACGCGCATCAACGTTGCAAGCCAGAGGACATTCTCTCTCTGTGTGTGTGTGTGTGTATGTTGCTGCTACTTCAACATTGGCATATTGTCAGAACTTTCAGAGAGAAATCGAAGCAGCAGCTATATACATATATATAAAATCAGTGTGTGCCTGTGTCTGTGCGTAAATCAGCTTCAAGTGCTCAAAGCAGAGTACGTTGAAATACCCATACGACTTATGAGTTTTGTACTGAAGCGGCACAAACAAAGCCCAGACAAACACTAGTTCAAGAGCTCAACTAGCAGATACCCTATGCCAAAATCATTAACCATCATGATGCATACACTCGCCAAACAATGAGCTAACTCGGATTATACGTACATGTCTAAAGTATATAGTAAAGATAATAAACAATTTCTTAACCAATCTCTATATTTATATAATCAAATAATATTATACAAACGGAACCCGAAGGGAAAACTATTTGCAAGTAAATACTATCGATCTCAAGTAGTACGATATTGTCGAAACTCTCTCTCAACATTACAGAGCATCGACAGCCGATCAATATGGTACATTGTTTTTAAGTTTTAATTATAGAATAGTGTTAAGAGGAGTCAAGTTGGTTAAGTGTTAAAGTATTCAAATATAGATTCTTTTGTTTCTTTTCGCAACATAATCCGCGACTATCGGCTCATTGTAAATTTATTGTTGCGTACGTAGTTAAAACTTAACCTAAGCTATTTGTTTCCATACATAAAGTTACTCCTTATTGCCCATATTGCAAGTTTCAGCTGAAGTTTAACAAGAATGGAGGCAAGAGCAGCAGGTGCCGCTTAACGCCGAGCTCGGAGCCAGTTAATATTTTATAAATTTTGCTAGCGTCGGGTTTTAATGTCAGTGGCCAATAGAAAGACTGCCCCACTGAGGCATGCAACAAAAGGGGTGGTGGTGGTGGTGGCGGTGGCTCCTGATGCTGGTGCTTTTGGTGCTGGTGGAAAGGGGTAGCGGCATTCCATTCAGTTCACGCTATTCTTTAGCTTTTCTTTTATGCGCTGTGCGCCTCCTTGGCTTTTGCACTCAACACAACTTTTATGGTCTGTTTGCGTCTATTCGCTTGATTGCACTTGCAATCTTTTCTTAACGGCATCGGCCAACTCCCACCAGCTATTTGAAACGTCAGGCTTGCAACTGGCAAGTCTGTTGTTTTTATGGCCACAGCGTTTAACTAATTGAAATCTTTTGCGCACTGCACACATTTATTGGTTACTCTCTGCTGTTCACTTTAATTGATAATCATTTGTTAGTTATTCGCACATATTTCGGCTGAATGACTTGACCGCTTTTCTAATTAAACGCTTCCCAATTTAAGGCTGGCCACACCACCAGTTAACGACAGCTGACTGCAGAAACCAGTCCTGCAACACAAGGCTGCACTTGGACTGTGCAATTTGGCGGCTGTTTAAGATGAAAATTAAAAGCTACTGAAAATGTTGCTAACAATCTTGTGTACAAGAAGTAATTTGAAAATATTGATCTGAAAATATTTAATTAACACCTTATGCGCCATTGCGGATGCAATAAGGCAGAACCGATATGGCAAAAACACAGTAAAACCGAAATAACAATGGCTACAACTTTCAACTTGGCCAAATACAAACAATTAAGTACGTCATGATAAACTTGCCTGTTTTCCGCCTACCCAGAATACATTACTTTTGACGATTGACCAAGGCAAAAGTTTTTATGTTCAAAGCTAAAGTGAAAAAAATTGTACAAAGCTCTTTTTTTTTTTTACTTTCAAACACATTTTTGCTGTTAAACATTTTGTTTTATATATCAAACAAACAGTTAAGCTCGCAAGTAAGGCAAAAGTTAGAGTTCTTTTCCAACTAAGAGTTATCCTGTATCTAACAGAAGTTCGTAGTTACATCTTTCGCACATATTCAAATGGTGATCTGTGGATGCTATGCGGGAATACACATATTAAGTTTGATGCCGATAGCTCGTATAATATTTTAGTTGCGAAAACTGTGGCCAACAATCGATATTATTCAGTTAAACAGCTAGTCAGACGGAAATAGCTCTCCTCATCCAGAATATATATATTCGAAATTTAGTCGGAGTGGGAGATGAGGGCTTCGCTTACTACAAAGAGTACTCATGTTATGAGTATATGGTATAAAAAGTCTTGGTCTACACATTATGAGAAAAGTTCAAACCTCCACTTTAAAAGCAATTTTATTATAAATATTTAATGATGTGGGCAGTAACATAATATTGGGATAAGGCTTTACTCAAATTACTGCTCTAGCAATACAGTTTATGGCAAAAGGGTCAAAAGTAACTTTGCGGTAATACTCATGTGGCCGAAAGGCATTTTTATAGAAACTTAAATGGCTTATGCACATTCGACATAATTGAGCATTCTGCGACAAAATAATAATAAAAAAAACACAATAAAAATGTTGGGACTTGGGCATAAATTCGTCACTAGATTGATTAACTTGTGTAAAGGCTATATTATTTGATTTATAATTTTCATAATAGATATAAATCCATGTATATTTTATGGGTTAAGTGCATGCTGACAGGGCTCTCTCGTTCAACTCACATACAGCAACACACAAAAGCCAGCAGCAAATATTCGATTGTAAAAATTGCGACGGCACAAATCAATAAACGAGTGGGGAGCACATTTCCCCCCCTCTTTCTGTGGCCCCTCTCTCTATGCGAATCAGTGATGCTGTATGTGGCAGCAATAAAATTACATCTCATCGCTGGGCTTTATCTATGTGTCAACGTGTAAGAGTGCCCCATGTGCGTGTAACCAATAATTCATTGTTGAGTTATGCGATTTTTATTGAAATTTGAAGCCTCGTCTACTGTCATCCAAGGATGTTTTTGGGTTGCCCGCTCGCACTGCACATGATTTTGCACAACGTTGCCACAATGGCAGCAAAACAATGCACTCGTGTCCTGGTCGTGGTCCTGTTTTCGTGTTCAAGTCACACCAATGCGCCGCCCTGGTATCGTGGGAGTGTGATTTATTGAGGGCGGCCAGCAACTCGAGACTGAATTGGCCGCATTTTCGCCAAGGGAAATGTTGGACACGACACGAAATTGCTGTCTGCCTAATGATTATATCATTGAGTGGTGCAATGTACCGAAATTGTATTACAATGTTTTAAAAATTCTTTTTGATTTTGTTGAATTACAATTAATTTGTATTTTGCATTGTATTGTGTGGGCTGCTCACCTGTGTGTGTTCTTTGGTGCGCCTTTAAATGTGAACTCTTCGTGTAGACTTTTTTGCAGCCAACATATTGGCACTTGTGTATCCGACGCTTCGAGTCCGGACTGTGATCGCTGTGATGCTGGCGCGGGTGATGATTTTTGGTAGATGCTGTCAAGTTAACTTCGTTATAAATTGTGGCCTAAAGAGTATGGGGTTTAATGAGAATACGCACCAGTTGTGGATTTCACAGGGTTTGACGTAACCACGGCGACTATTTGTGGCGTCTGTGAGACCGATTGCTGTTGCATTGCTGATGTGCTGCTGCTGGTGCTAGTGGTGCTGTTGTTGTTGTTGTTGTTGCTGTTGCTGCTGTTATTATTGTTGTTGTTGGCGGCGGCGCTGAGCACGGCAGCAACATTAGCATTGCCATTGTTTTGCATTTGTATAACACGAGCCAGACTGATGCCAGCGGCTCCAGGTGTTCCATTGGCTGTGGTTAGCCGCACGATGGTGCTGCGAGGAATGTTGCTGTGGTTGCTCGACGACTGATCAACGCTGCAGCTGCTGCTGTTGTTGTTGTTGTTATTGCTGCTGTTACTGTTGGCGTTGCCCGTCGAGCTGTTGCTACTGGTGCTGGTTTTGTTAAGCGCCTGCGGCGAAATGCTTAAGTGTTGCACAGCCAACTGTTGCTGCTGCTGTTGCAGCTGCAACGTTGTGGCCTGCGTCAGTGAGGAATTCTTTGCGACGGAACTTTGGCTGCCAAAGTGCAGAATGGCGGTCGCGGGTGTGGAATTTACTGCTGCTGTTGCTGCTACTGCCACTGCTGGCGTCTGTTGCTGCTGCTGGCGTTGCTGCTGCTGGCGCTGCTGTTGCCTTATCAGCGCCGCCAGCTCACTTGCATCGATTTGCTGCGGCCGATGCTGTTGTTGCTGATGTTGCTGATGTTGTGGCGGCTGTGCATAGTTATGGCTGCGTAGGCTTGACTCGGGAGATGATGGCGGCGTCAACGGCGGAATCACAAAGTCATGCACATGGCCCTGACCCTGACCCGGGCCCTGACCCAGATTCAAATGATAATGTCGCTGCGCCTTTGCCTGCAGCACACGCACCTTAATAGCTGGCGCATTGCTGCTGCTCGAGCTCAGCGTGATAGTGTTGCAACTGCTGTTGCTGCTGACGCTAACGCTGCTGTTGCTGCTGCTGCTGGTGCAGTTGCTGCTGCTGTTGCTAGTGGGCGTCATGTTGCCGGCGCTGCTGATGCTCGGATTGGGCGATATGGCTGAGGGCGGCGGTGCAAATAACGCGCCCAGCTTCTCATCACAGGATAATCCGTGTGCTGCATCCTCCTCATCCTCGTCGATGCGCTCCTGCTTCACCAACACCGCACAGCTGAGCGCCTGCGAACCATTGCTGTCCCATGATATGCGCGAGCAGTTCGACGACACGGACGAGGTCGTCGATATCGAGTCCAGACTCTCTTTGATTTTCAGCTCCTCCAGCAGACGGGCCGGCGTTGAGAATATGTCCCAGGCGGTATCCAAATCTGTGTGCATCTTCTTATAGCTCTGCAGCTTGGGCTCGTCGCGCAAATATCGCTCCAGTTCATAGCAGGTCTGCAATAAATGCAACAAAAAAAAACTTATTAAATCGGGTTATGGTAAAAACATATACGGTTAAGTTTATGGGAGGGCCTTTAATCTTTGTCTTACTTCAAAATTCCATATACTCTGACGATGACGAATTTGCCAAAGTTGAGCCACGCAGTTTTGAGGTTTTTTGCAACTAACATTCGGTGAAAGGGTGTGTAACTGACAATGTGATGATTTATTAATTGTCGATCTCTGTCCCTCTTGCCCTGTCAAGCAATAACATGCCACACCAGCAACACAATGTTGCTGAAGTCCATCAAACATAAGCAACACAATGTTGCCTAAGTCTACCAACCAATACGAAGCTCAGTAACTTAATCCTAAAGGCTTTTAATAGTACCACAAATTGCTCATATGGCCGAAACTTTGGGTTTTCATTCGCAAAAAATGGCAAGACCTTTTTTAACAAATCTTATTTAGTGCAATGCAAAAGCGTAAAATCAATGATGTGGAATAAATGGCAGAGTAACAGGCACAGATATATGGAAGAGGCGGGAACTGAGAATTCCACATTTGCTTAGGTTTGCTATTGTGCTTCCCCTGCCACCTATCTGGTGCGGTAAATCACTTTAAGTGTTATTTCAAGAAAATAATTGCAACACATAAATTTCTTAACCCTTTCAAGTCGCCAAAACAAGTTGCGTGTGCGATTTACGAGCAACAACAGGGCAACAACAGAAAACTATAAATGGTTTATGAATCAGCGTCTCAACACATTCCAAGGGATTGGAAACGAGACGAAGGGCGGGAAAGTAGTCCATGATTAATGTGCGGCTGCTGCACTTAGTTTCCATTTCCTGGCCGGCAACACTTTAGTCAGACAATGCAGCGCAATCTTTGTGCAAAAATCTAAATAAAATGTAACATGCAGTGGGCATGCTCAGAATTTGATATATTGTTAAAGCACACCCGACGCGACGTACACAAAACACACAAGATACAATCCAAAACCAAATGCAAAATGCCAGCTAAGCTGCGAGCTATGAGCTGAGAGCTGAGAGCAGAGAGCAGAGAACAGGAGCGAGTCTGAGCTTGCCTCCCTACAAAATGGTATCAGAAATGGCATTTTTATGCGCTCTGCTGGCAACGAGGTTGCAAACAAATCACCTGGCCACCAAAGGAGAGCACAGCGTAAAGATTAGAGCGCGACTCAAATTGCTCATGGCACCCAGCCAATGGTAAAAACTGGCCATCCACATTTGGACACTCGCAGTGAGGCACCCCGGGCCAATGATTGATTTTTAGTGGGATCACAGTTCCGGATTTCAAAGTGCTGTAACTGACTTTACGTCGCTCAAAGTTAATTGGTTGTGTAAGAAGCATCTTTACTCTTATGAACTATGGATTACACAATATTTCACTCTTTTTTTTTGCACACAGCTAAACCGAAAAGGGATGCTGAAATATTAATCAGAAAAGAATGCAGAAGCAGTCGCTTTAAGCATTCACAAATGTTTGCTTACTCTGAGGTTTGTTTACAACTGTGATAGATATATAGATAGATATAGATATACATATATATATATATATATAGTCATTGCTATTAGTTTTCACATTAACTCTTAGTTTGTGTTTCGCTAACAGTCACCTTCTAAGCTGTAACACTCTGCATCCGTTCACTCAATACCATTTAATGTTATTATTATTCAGGGGTCTCATATTTGGATATAGTTTATCTTGGTAATCTCTTAGCAAAACGCCAGTAAGTATTCCAAGTCAGTTCTTCGCCATGAATCGTTGAATCTTTTCTGATCATAGCTGCATTAAAGGCATTTGGACCATTTAATGTCAGCGACTAACACCAAGTTGTAATCAAGAATTGTTTGCTTGTAATCAACATACATATTTGTGATTATGGTTGGTAAAAAGTTTTCAGATGGCTGTCGGAAACAAATAATTATATCTGCTTAGCCCTAAGGCTGATGTGTCAATCTATAAGCACACTTATGCTTACTAAATGTGCGACCCCAAAAACTTTCTGTCTAAGCAAAACAAGTTTATGCGAAGCTCGTTTGTATTTAATAGAAATTTATGTCGCCCCCTTCAAGTTGTTGTTGTTGTTGTTGCTGTTGTTGTTGTTGTTATTTGTAGATGTGTGTTGTAAGTACTTTAGCACACTTTTTGCTGTCAATTTATGGGCCAAGTGCACTTCGAGGGGCGCATCAGTAGCAAATGGCGTAATCTATAAATCTATATCATGCGGCCCGCATAAATTAATTTTCTTTCTTTCTCTGTATTCTCTCCCTCAACTCCTCAACTCCCAACTAACGCATTTTTCCTTATTTTTTTTAATTACCATTTATTTAATATATGCATTTTTGGTAAAATTATTTACAAACCGAGTTGCGGAATGCGAGCAACACAATTGTTTGCTAATTCGAACGCAATTTATATTAAAGAGCCCAATGATCCCAAGCAAACAAATTTGGCTTAACAAATGAGACAAAATGTTTGTACAAATTAAAACCATCATACGGCCGCCAACACAAGGCTTTTATTTGGGCTTAAAGGGCTTGGGATAAAATGAAATTGAATTTGGCCCACAGCAAATAGAGTTTGCCGTTTGAAAACAGACAGTCAGAGACAGTCAGTTGGGTTGGAGCAAGAATGTTTCAATGTTAAATAAGAGCATACGATTTAATTAAATTATCAGCATGTTTATTAAAATCTACAAAATGTAATATGAGCTAAGGCTATATGCCTGTGTCTGAGTCTATTGGGAGGGATTTTAAGCATTTGCTGGCACGCACACACACACACAAAGCACATAATATTTACCTAGACTGTCACACGCCCCACGGGATAATACGACCACACACATAGAGATAGAGATAGAGTCAGAGTCAAAGACAGGGATTGGGATAGGGGGAACACATTTAATTATGTGTGTAATTGAAAAAGACGCAGCGGCAGTTAAGAGGCTAGGCTCGTCGAAGACGACGACTATGCCAAAAAAAAAAAAAAAAAATGAGAGAAAAGAAAAGAAAAAAACAAAAATCTTGTTAAGGCTATTATGCGGCACATGTCCTGGACTCCCTGCTGTCTTCTGTTGAGCTCTGGGATTCCCATCGTGTGTATATTCGGTGCGTGTTTGTGTATTAGAAATATATTAGCGGAGGAGGCAGCTTCGCTTGCGCCTGTGGTTTTCATTTTGCCACGCCAAGAAGCAGCTGCTAACTTGCCATACACCATTCAGACTACATGCCACATTTTTGCTGATTGTTTGTGTGTGTGTGTGCATGTGTGTGTGCTCTATCTGCATTATGTCATTTAATGAGCCATAATTCCATAGAGCTTCGCTTTAAAAGCCCCTTGGGATGTGTTCGACATTTCCTTTTA
The DNA here is from genome assembly GCA_035044105.1 of Drosophila nr. perissopoda 5 BK-2023a. Classification (NCBI taxonomy): domain Eukaryota; kingdom Metazoa; phylum Arthropoda; class Insecta; order Diptera; family Drosophilidae; genus Drosophila; species Drosophila nr. perissopoda 5 BK-2023a. The sequence goes on from JAWNMK010000231.1 coordinate 703,944, forward strand.
ATTTTTCTTCTTTTTTGTTTTTTTGCTTCTCTCTTTCGGGGCTGCCATTTTGAAAGTTTTAATGAACCAAATGTAATAAAATTATGTTCACAATTAATGTCGTCAGCAGTTGACCGGGTAAGCTTTTAAGCAATACAACGAGTAGCACGAGAGAGAGACAGAGTGAAAAAGAGAAAGACAAAGGGAGAGTGAAAGGGACAGAGATACAGAGTGAGAGTCATATAAATGTTAATGGAATTTCCTCGGTACAGACATAATGGCTTACTGACCAATCAGTTCCTATTCACAAATAATTCATTGACGCTTTCATTATAATTTAAAGATTGTTTACAAGAATTCTTAAGTCGCCTGATTACAAAACTTGATGTACTTTAAACCATATAAGCTCAAGTAGCTGGTTATTTGTACAACATCATGTTGGGCTCACGAGTATTTGTAATTATCCAACTGCAGTAAATCTGTAATAGCCAATGATAAAGCAATTTTTGAATCATTGTCACAATTGTTTCCACTGACGTCTTGCTGTGCCACTTCTGCTTGCTATCTCTGTGCTGTGAGCTAAGTGGCTGCAACTGTAACAATACAAGTCCAACAACAGAACATTATCAGCAAGTCAGTTGGTCTGTCAATAACAAGAAGCGAAAGGCGACCAGGAGGAAAAGCAGCAGGGGAGGCGAAATGAATGCAGGATAATTGAATTATTGGCATTATCAGCACAGACACAGATATACCTACAGCAACATTCCGGAGTGTAATGCATTGATTTACTTTTTCTTGAGACTCAACTACGACGACCCCCAGCTGGCAATGTTATTGTTACAGTTCTTTATGTTGTTGCAATTGTTGTTTGTTTTTGGGAAGGAGGGGTGCAAAGTGCACTTAAAGTGCCACAACATCAGTAGAAGCAGAAGCACCAGCAGCACCAGCAGCAGCAGCAGCAGCTACTGGCAGACAACTCAAGTGTCTGGTGCAAAAGGCGTTGCATAATTTCAGGCATTATGCTAATTTAAAAAGTTGCCGACTACTCAAGCAGCAAGCTTTCACATAAGTAGTTTGAAACAAGGAAACAGCTGCGAGCAGCAACTGAGAAATGAGCAACCGTCGCTGATCACTTTCGCCCAGGAACGGAATTTGCTTTTAAGTAATCGAGAAGCACTTCAATGCGCAAAACTGTCGAAGTAGCTGCTCCCAAAAGTATGCTACACACACACACACACCACACAACAAGAGCAGCAGCAGCAGCAGCAGCAGCCACTCGAGGGTTGCTGCCTGCTACTTGAATGGTGTGAGAGTGGTGCGAGTGGTTTGGATGGTGTGGCTTGAAGCAACTAATGCGTCGTACGCGCCGTTGAATTTAAATGAGGAATTAATGCGAGCATTATTTCTGGTCGCCTCTCGGCGCTTGCTGGCTGGCTGGCTGGCTGTTAGGCAGCATCAACCCCAATATCGTGGAGTTTCTTTGAATTGTCCGTGCTTTTACTTTTACTTTCGTTGAGTATACAAACAGTTTTGCCACTTTCCATATGCATTCAGTGTTCGCTTTTCGCCGCTATTCGATTCCATGCCCTCCGACCCGACCACCCCCCGCTCGGTCCCGCGGCCCAGCGAATTCTGGAATTCGTCAGAGCGCCCTAGCCATTAGCTTGAACTTGATAGCATTTTGTGTGCTATACGCAAATTGCGACGCTCTTGTTGCTGCCTGTTTTTTACGCTTCGGTTTGTCATTTTGTGGCATGTTGTCGCCTTGTTTCTGTTGCCATGGTTGCTGTTGCTGCTGTAGCTGCTGTTGCTCCATTCATACTGCCTAAATGACACTTGGCGCAAATAATGATGCTGACAATGATAATAAATAAATTTAACACTGTTGGATGCCGCGGCTTGCGTCCATTTTGTGTGTGTGTGTGTGTGCGTGTGGTATGGGAAAAATGCGCTTAAAGCCGTTGGCATTTTGTGCTGTTACCAAGATTAACCTTTATGGTCGACCAATCCCCCGGTCGCCGAACCAAAGTGCATAAAAACATAATCCTATTTTCTAATTGACCACTTTAGAGCGCTGACAGCTTCAGCTTAACCACACTTGAACCATACAAACGAATAATAATAATAATAATAATAATAATAATAATAGTCATTGGCTATAATAGTTATGTCGTTGATTCCAGCAAAACTTGTAAAACATGTAAGGAAAAGTCATCAATATTCATAAACAGCAACTGCAGTTTTTTTTTTTATTATTATTGTTATTGTTTTTGTCTGAATGAAAACGACTCATTGAGGAATGATTTTACCTATTTTGAATTCAAATTTTAACTTTTAAATAGAGCCCAGACAAGCAGAGTTTAAGTAAATAAATAAATGGAAAAAAAGGGACGCATAAAATGCCATACACACATGTGCATACAAATAGGGTTTGGGGTAGATGGTGTCGGGAGGTGAAATCGCAATTGCTGTGCTATTCAGTTTTTATGACGCACCCAACCCAAAAAGGGACGGGCACAAGGTGGCAAATGTACATGGAACGTCTATTAACCGCATAGCCATTGGATGGCTTTTGTCATCAGCCCCAACCCTGGCCGTGTTATCGGAAGTGTTTGTTTAACATTTTGTGGCTTACAACTATCATGGCTTTTGATATTGACCCGAAACATGTTTAACAACGCATTTTGTCTGATGGTAAATGCTTCATTTTTGTTTGGATTTCGTGTGCGATCCGTAGATTGTTATCGCCCCAACCAACTATGCCCCATCCCGTTTTTATCGATTGTCCGCAGCGGTAGATACCAAATTTGTACACAATGCGGATTTTTCTGTTCGCCTGAAAGGCGACCCAGAAATGTCCTTATTGCTTTTGGCTGTCGAGCAACATGTGAAGCCCACCTCGACTGGCTTCCAAGAGTTAATTGCTCTTAAACAAGTTACATTTTGGTGTAGAACGAAATGAAATTACAGCAGAAGTTGCTGGCGTTCCAACTTGGATGCTAAGCACACCGAGCACAGAGAACAGCAGCAGTTGGGAAAAGTCATACAATACAATACAGGCGGCAATAAAATAATGGTAACAAACAAAATAAGATGGCCGAGACCAAGCGGGCAAACATAAAGTAACAAAAACTACCAGTATAAAGATACGAACGGGCATAAAAGATTACGCAACAACAACAACAACAGCAACAGCAATACCAAATTGCTTTTGTGTGTAGCTTCTTCCCTATCGGTGGGCGAGTCCGAAAGTCGGACATGGACACGAACACGTTGACACACTGGTCATTGTTTGTGACCCTCAAGTTATTCTCCCAGATTGTACACCCTCGAAATTTGCATATATATTTTTAGTCGCCCAGAACGGACCCAAGTTGAGCAGTGAGCAGCAGCTTATCCTTCTTGTGGCTGCTTGTTAACTAAAATATGATTGTATTCAACGCAACTTGGCTTCAAATGTATGCTCATATGTATGTCATATTTAGACGTAAGTATGTTTTCCAAGCCATCCTATAACACTCAAGTTAAGCACAAAAGTCTGTTGTTTACCTCCTTATTTGTTGTGTGTTTGATACAACCTTAATGCTGGAATTGGAACCCTTTAAAAAGGTAAACTCTTGTTGAAAACATTGTAATATTTGCTGTTTTTTTTACTGTACAGCCTCCTTTGAAACTGACATATAAATGACATGAATTTTTGCAAACTCTTTTATCTGTTTATCATAAATAAACAATGTGCATAAAAATACTATAAAATCAATCAATTCATCTATGTCAGCTGAGCTGAAATTTATACGACAACTAAAGTATTTGTCAAAATGGAGATGAAGATTTACATATAAGGCTGCTGCTGTAGTTTCTGGAAAAAGGTGAGTTGGCAAATTATTTTTTTAAGCGCGCCATTTGCATAATTACGTCTTGTACGCCTCTCATTGACTGTGTCTTAAAGCGTGCCGCATGCATACATCAGCCTCGAAAAGTTGAATGAAGTTTCGGAAGAAATCAACTCCTTGCCGGTCTGCTGCTGACGGATTTTAATACATTTGGCTGGCGACAACCGCTTTAATGAGTCGTAAAACAGAGTAATTGGTGAAAAAGTGACGACAGGCAGCAGACGACAACAGCGAGCAACAGTTGGCTGCTGCCAAGGCAATGAGTCGTTTGAAATGTGTGCCACAAGTAATTGCAGTCGTAGAGAGTGAGATTTACCTGCCACTTACCAGGCAGTAGCACTCAGTAAATATGTTGAGGAGGATTGTTGTTAATGTTGTTGTTCCTGTTGTTGTTGTTGTTGTTGCTGTTACTGGCAATGATATCCTGAGTAGTGAGTGCTTGAAAAGTATCAGCTTTCAGTTTAGCAGATTTATTTGCGGCTCTGCTGCTTCAGCTAGAACTTAATTCCCAAGACAACCAAGGCGAAGCCGTAGAAATGCGTGTGAGCCGATTGTCGCAATAAACTCAACGCTCAACTCAACCAGACACCGTACAGCAAATGCAACGGCTGATAATATACTTGGCGGTCAATGCTCCTTCTTCACATATGCCACTTGTCTCTAGAAACTTCCCTTTTTGAACATATCTAAATAGACATAGTTCAGCTCCGTAGTTTCGTAGTATTTCGGTTATTCCTTCAAATTAATACTTTTCTGCTTTAAACGATCATTTGAGGAAGCACAGTATAAAGGTATTCGTAATTCCAGCAAGAACAGATGAGAATTGTATGTCTTTTTGACAAACTATATATTATTATTTACCAATTACTAACTAAAATTTTAATTTGGCATGTGCAGCTTCAATAAAAAACTTGTAGTATTATCTTTTTATATACATTTATAAATATTTCTGAGCGTCCAAGTGTATTTGACTGTTTAATATTGCTTTTATATCTGTTAATATTGGAATGAGATTACATTTGGCATTTAAGCGTAAGTAATGCCAACTTGATTCGCTTGACGCTTCAAATGTCTGTCAATAAAACCTTTTTGCTGTAATATAAGTTCAAGCACTTTGCCAACTGAATATGTTCAATTTATGCGACAAGTTGTTTCTAAGTATACCGTGTGATGAAAACAAAGAGCTGAAAGATGACCAGGGAAATATGCGTCCCTGGTTGTCCTTCAGCTGTTGGCCTATTGTCTACTGCCTTGCTTGCTTGTTCGCTTAAATTTGTTGTTGGTTCAATGCCTCTGTTCACTGTATGCTTGTTGATTAAACCAGCCCGTCAAGAGTCACTGGGGTTTTTGTTTTACTGCTGCTCGCTGACATCCATCAATTGAATTGCATTTTTTAACAGGTGATTTGACTATTTGCTGCTGCCTTTAAAATGAACAAGTTAAAGATTAGACACGACGAAGATTACATACACTATCCAGAACCTGCTCGATATAAATTTATCATTTATTTATTCTTTTTTAAATTAAGTTTATCTTTGTTTCATTTCTTGCTTCGACAAATATTATATTTGTAAATTGTTGAAATTCATGTACTGCCTGCAGCAACAATAGGGACATAATTCAAGTTTCATCTACAGATGTCGATTCTTATGGGTTCGTTGATGTTTCTTTCAGTGTGTTGCAAACTTCACAGCAATATATGATAATACCCTTGAAAAGGGTATATGGAAAGCATCGTGTGTGGGACGATGTGTTTCTCATTTTAGAGGCAGCAACCCATAACAGCCCTACAATGTGCCAGACATGTGGTTTGGATTGAAGTTGCTGTTGTTGGCTGGTGCTGGCGAACAGATTGTCTAACGGTTGTGGGCTCTTTTTTAACATCGTTTTTTGCACAGTTTTCACTTTTTGTATGCGCAGCAAGTTTAACGGTTGCACCTCAACTTTTTCACAGACAAAATGGGAGTGCTTCGAGATACGTTTCTCCTTTTTTATGGCACCATAAATATATGAAAAAAAAATAATCCATTAACGTTTATTTAGTAGCTATAACCACACAATTTAATTAGACCATAAAATCCTACACAAATTACTAATGGATGAAAATATATATATATTTAATTTATTAGTTATAGCCACACAATTTAATTAGACCTCAAAAATCCAATACAAATTACAATAGGTTGCGAAAATACATTGAAATTAAATATCTTTAAAATTGGTTCGTTTCGTATTGTAAAGTCTGCCTACCCCTTTGCCTACAAACCATTGAATTGGCCATTTGTTTCACTACAACCGTTCAACAACAAAAGACACAGCCAACCAAATAGCTACCAACCAAAATTGCACTGGTCCAAAAAAACGGGAGAGAAATGCCAGCGGGGTTTTTTTTTAAGTGGTTGTTGCTTTTGTGATGTTGATTTGACCCCAATCAAGCTTGTAGCTGTTGCTGTTGCTGTTTCTGCTGTGGCTGTTGACCATCGTTGCCGGCTCGTATTACACATTTGCATTGCACACGACACGGTGCATAGAACATGTTGTAGCTGCGACGAGGACTCCACATGCCTCGTGAATCTTTATTGATATGGGGGCAAGCAAGCATCTATGTTTTCAGTTGTTTATTTTTATTTTAACTATTTCATTTTATTCTGCATGTTCTTTTAAGTGTTTGTGTAACTAGATCACATTTGTGGCTCAAGCTAAAGTTACACTTTAGACTTGGACCCAAGCGCAATAATAACTAAAAAGGACAGAAATAATAAGAAAATAAAAAATTAAATGATTTTTCACTGCCTCAGTTTTGTTTGGGTCAATATCACAATATTTGTCATGCCTAAGGCGCAATAAAAAAAAAAACAAAAAAAATATACATAAATAATAAAAAAGGCAGCTGAAAAAGCTACGCCAAAAATGAACGAGAGACAACCCAAGGCCCTAAGCCAAAAGCCAACTGAGGGAACACGCCACGGACCACATCGCACCACAATGCTGGAAGGGAAGTTGCTTAATTAAAAGCGGATATTAGCAATCGCCAGCCGCAGAATGGCAAAGACACAGAAACAGACACAGAGACCGAATCCCAGCCCCAGCCCCAGCCACAGTCCCAGCCCCACTCCGTGTCCGAGTCTCGAGTTTCATACCAATAAAAAGGACGCTAGCGAAATAGCATTGAATGGCAGCAGCTCTTGGGCCCAAACTGTAAAGGAAGCGACGATGAACTATGTGAAAATTAAAAACTGAGCTGTTGCTATACCGACCAAATGAAACTTTAGTGGTAATTTTAAACGCCGCATTAGAGATGGGTCTAACTGAATCCCTTATTAGTTGTACAACTTTTTTGTTTTATATATCTCTTTAGAGTGCTGGGACATTTTCTGGTTGTAATTCGTTTGTTATTGCAGTACGACTACTTTATGGTTATTGTTGTTGCTGTAATACTAAAAGGAAACGGGCGATGCCATTAAACAGCCGTTTCAAGAACGTCAAACGAACATTGTTTCGGGTTTCCTGACAATGTTTTATTGCCAAAAAAAAAAATAAATAAAATTGTCATCACCCGAAAGGTCAAAGCACACCGCATGATTGTTAATGGGTTTACAGCGCTCTTTGCCAACTTTTCGTCAGTTACGCCGATTTTCATTTATTTATGCTCTTTAAATTTTATTTCTGGCCTGTCCTTGAACATCTGGCTCAGAATTGCCGGTGCTCTTTAAAATCACATTTGTCATTGTTGCGAAGGCTTAGCCAAAGCAATCAATTATTTTTTTGGCAATTGCACTAAACTGAATAAGTTGTGAGGATTTAGCTAAAATCCATTAATTTCCCTTTGAAAGAAAGGGACAAATACAATAGATCCTTACAAATGATTTATCATTAATTACATTTGAATTATCTTCATAAGATTTTCCATAATTGACCCATTCGAATATTTTACTTTGCAGTTGTGTTTTACATTTTCTTCTAAACCGATTTACCATATTATTGCCGTAATTGTAACCACATTTTTCTAAATTTATTTAAACTTGATAATAGTTCAGCAGCACTTTTAAATGTGCTCCGCCCACTTCACAAGTGTGCCGCAGTTTTTCTCCCGCCGCACTCTCAGCAATTGTTAAACGCAAATGTTTTTCGCAGTTTTACTTTGGGTTTGCCGTTGCCTTCAACAGAAGCGCCACAAAACCGCCGCCAGAATTTGTTATTTGCCAATTCTGTTGGCTCCGCTGTGCTAAAATTTCCCACTCAAAAAATTACCTTTTTGTGTTGCACCGCTGTCATGTGATTGTTGTTGTTGCTGTTGTTTCTTAGTTGTCGCCGCACTTAATTTATATGGCATTCACCATTCGTTACACATGAGAGACGCCTGTGCGGCATCGGCGGAAATTTGTACAAATTTTTGGCACTCGCCAGCATGTAAAGTTTGCCACAACCCAAGAGCAACAGCAATAGCAACAGCAACAACAGCAACAACACCAACAACACCAACAATAACAATGACAATGACAATTCCCGCCGTGGTTTATTTTCCCACAGTGGCTGCCTAATGCCAGCTACGAATTTTGCCTCAATGCTAACAACATGGTAAAAAGGTAATTACCATTAAATTGTCCACCTGCAGTTTGTGTGCGTGTTTCTGTTGCCATGACATCCACAGTTGCAATTTTACATCTGCCACAGATACGCACATTTCACTTGCGTTATGTCGCTTTCCCATTTTGCACAGTTTTGTACAGATTTCGTATAGGACTCCAAAAATATATTAAATATATATACTCCAAATGAGAGATTTGCAAATGTTGTGAAATCAATTACAAGTGACCCCCCGCTGAGAACAATAAACGAAACAAACAGTTTTACAGCAAAAAAATTGACAAATTAAATGAATTAGTTAACAAAACTTTTGGTCAGTTGAAAAAAAAAAACACTTGATGTGAATTTACCGAAATAGGGCTGTATTTGCTGCACACATTTGCATACCCTGTACTCATTAAAAATCATTAAAAATTGTGTTATTATGGGCAATTATATAAAAAATGCTTATCACAACTGGGAATATGAGAAACCTGCCGTCTTAGCTCCCATTTATCATATAATCACTGGTTTAGCTTTTAAATCTACAATGGTAAGGACATGTGTACAGGGTATATACGATCCGAGTCTCTCCTCTGGAGCACTCTTACTTATTTTCACCGAAAAACCGCAATTTGTTGAAATTAATTTCACTTTGGACGCATTCCAATTTTAAACTACATAAAACAGCCATTTGTTCGTCCTTACCAGAATGATTTCGTTTTGCTCAATTCAAAAGTGCACGGCTATAAGATACCCTGTATGAGCCTTTAACACACATACACTCATCATACAAAGAAACCAACAAAAATTAATCCATGTGGCTTAAGCAATGAGCTTCATCCTTGCAGAGTCTTAGCAGAGATCAACTCACATAAACTATGCTATAGAGATCCGATTCTGACATATATTCTGAGTAAAAGCGGGGATTGATTTCTAGTTTCTTTAAGCCATAGCTCTTCTGGCCATATTGGAGCTTTAAACGTTAATTAAATGTGCAGTAACAGTTTTAGAAATTGCTGCATCAGATTCTGAAGCATATATATACATTTAACTGTCAGAAATGTCAGTGGCAAATCAAAATATTATTATTTTTTTTGCAATGTGCCTGAAATATAAATACATCTGTAAACATAATTGGCTGTGTGCAACTGCAGTTGTAGACATTGTTTGTGGTAAGCAGACAATTTGTTTCACGAAATCAAATATGCAATAAATTCAACTGCTAAATCAACAACATTCAAACATTTGCAAACTGCAACTGCATATAAAACAATCTGCAATTGAAATTGTAACTGAGAACCGTGTGTGTGTGTGTGTGTGTTCAAATCTGATTTACTACTAGCATTTTGTAAATGCATAAATTTGTTGTTGTTGTTGTTTTACATTGAGCAGGACATTGCCAATTGACATACTGTCAAAGAGACGATCACAGCATTTTTACTGTGCAACCCCTTTAATTGTATATATCTTTTATAGTCCAATTTGAATTACTATGATATGCAGATATGTTGCACTATTGCTGTTTGTGGTCTGCTGCATAATAGTTATTTTGTTTCGGGATGGCCTTATTGTTCTTTGTTTTACAAACCAAACATGCACTCTCAATTTTGTTATGCCATCTCATCGATTCCAATAGTGATGTTGCTAATAAAAATTTACATCTTTCGAATTTGAACTTGCCGGTTAATGTTGTTGTTCGCTATCTTGAATCAGATTCATGCATGCTGTAAGTGTTGTTAAAGTTATTGTTGTTGTTATTGGCGCCATTGTTGGGCAGCCATCGACAGCAATTGCGTTCGGCAATTGGCAGTCCATCAAGATTAGCACAAGGTGTTTGCAAATGCAGCCGGGCATGTGCCCTTAACAAATCGAAACCAGATACCAGACCAAGCAAAGTGGACTGCAAGTTGCAAGTGGCTGTTGCAAGTTGGGGTTGCTGCTTGCCTGGCTGTCTGCCAGTCCTTGCTGGCTGGCTGGCTGCTTGCCTGCTTATAAAGGCATTCACGTGACCGAAGGCGAACAATGCAACACTGCCAATTGGCGGGGAAAGGCTGCCAAAACCCCATTTGAGCTCCACATGCAATTATTGAAAGCTCCTCTGTTTGCTGTCTTTATTGCAGCTGCTTTTGTTTGTCTTAGGTGTTGCCGACGATTAACAGTTTATCTTGGCTTTGTTTGCCCTAAGTGAGTTGCACTAATAAGCTGAATGTGCAACATGAAGAGCATGCAACAATTGACTTACAGCGACTACACAATGCATTGTTCCCACCAGGTTGGGAAGTCTGTGTGTGTTGCTCGAAAAGCAGAATATTATCAAAGAATTAGCTTCAAGAGAGTCGAAAAAAGTTTAGCTCATTTTCTCATCTATGTTTCGTGGGTATCAAAGTAAATAATTATCTCTCGAAGAAGTGGAAAAAGCTTGTAACACACATACATACATATATCAGAGACGATTGCATATTTGCACAACTTTACCCATTTTAACCTATTTCATGGAACTGAAATGTTTCGTCTTTCCTTGATGTTAACATACCTGTAATGATACAAAGGAAGCAAAAGGTTAATACTGGTCTGTATTGTGGACAATCTGAGGCAATAACAAATAGACATACTCTCAGGAGGCAATCATATTGTATTCTGTACTAATTAAACCCAGAGACTGGGCTCAGCGCAGAATTTCGATTAAGTTAAAAATTTGGGCTATTGTAATTATATCTACATTAATTATAAATTACTCAGCAAAAGTATTTGGCTTTGATCAAGAATATGCATATACTTGTGTGAGTTGTATCCTTCTGTCTGTGACATGCTTTTACGCAACTTCCTTTTAGCCATTTTTCACATTTTTAATGCGTTCAGGGTTTAGGAAAAAGTTCTGAATTCTAAACAGGTCTGATTATGTGTTATCTTAGCTGCTTAAAAATAAAAAATATGCATAAAATGGTCTGTTATTGAAAAACGCGACTCTGAGTTGTAGTTGGCTGCTCAGATAACAGCTAAACAGTCCCAACAACGGCCAACTGCCACCCAGAAGCAAAAACCACCGGCACAAATTTTGTGTGGGTGCATTGCGTCAGTTCGTAATAAAATAACCACCGTGTCTAATGCTAATTTACTGCGTTTTTATGACCGTTCTGTTGCCTTCTTCCCCCTTGTAGGTGAGGGAGCCCTTTCACTTTAATAGGCTACATAGCACCACCTTTCCTGCCCTGCCCTGCCCTGCCCTACCCTGCCCTGCCCTGCCTGAATGCCCGCCTGCCTTGCCTTGCCTAAATTGGAAAATTTATACGTGGCACATTAAAGGTCTGCCTGGAGCATTGCCTCGGAAGCCCGAAACACTTAATTTGCCTTCACAATGAGTTACAAATTTGCAATGTTCACCTTATATTTTGGGAGCGTAAAATGTGTTTGTAATTTGTTATATGTTGGCTCCTTGTTGTTTTGCACAGTCAACTTGTGCGTGTGCTTATGAAATGCAATTGTTTTTCACGACTAGCCAACTTTTACATACAATATGTAGGCCGATGTTATATCGCTTTAATGTTTCCTTTTCTGAATATAAATTTAGAATTACCTTTAGGAAAAAGCCAAGAAATATTTGCAAATTAAAAAAGAGAATTGAATCCAGTTTCAACACTCATTTACACTTTAAATATGTTTTTCGTTGGCTCCAGCCCAAGGACATTTGAGCTAGAAAATTATAATAAACGCCCATTTCTGGACTCTGTTCTTATCAAAAGCCAATGATTAACTATTATTCAAAGTTTCAGCCAGAGAAAAACGTATTTAAATTATTAAAAGAGTTCACCAAATAATGACCGCTAAATATGCACCAAAAAGTGTGTTACTTAAATAAGATGATTAACCAGTTTCTCAAATCTGTTGAGTTGGAACAAAGTTATGATAATGGTAGTCGTAGTATTGTGGCCAAAAAGTTGGATGAAAATGCCGACAAGTAGCAACTAGTCAAGCGTGATTTAAATATCGCGTAGCTTCTTTCTGCTTTGAAGTGCTGTGGAATTTTATTCTGATAAAGCTCGGAGACGTTGTCACGTAACCAAAATCCATTTCCCACTCTTCACTTAGTGAACAGGCTTCACAGGCTGACGCGGACAATGACAATTAATCAAGCGATAACAAGATGTAAATGCAATGCATTGAATAATTTTTTTTATTATTTTTTTTCGTTTTCTATTTTTTTCTTTTTGCCAAGCCTTAACCCTGCATATTTTTCGAACAGACTCTGCCCACAAAGGAGGGAAGAGTATGGGGTGGGTGGTTGGTGGCAAAGCCCTTCCGGCGCACTGCAGTTTATTTGAAAATTAAATTTACGCCAAATTTGCGCAGACAGCTGGCTGCGTTTTCTTTTCCAAACTACCCTGGAACTTTTTACTGAGGCAACTTCGTGAATTGGATTACGGTGCGGGTTGTTGCCACGTTTACAAAGTCTCAAGCCATGTTTTTGCCTGCTGGCTAGCATCGTTGCATAGTTTTTTAAGTAGCTGCGTAAATTTTGAATCGCTCAGATTTGTGGGTGGGTCCAAAAAATTTCAACAGAAATTGCCGTCGGCAGCAGAGGCAGAAATGTAATGCATTAGTCGCAACGTTGAGTTTTACAGATGGAAGCAAGGCATTTGGGGTATGCCCCAATCCTTGCCAGCCTGCTTGCTTGCATACAACGAACAAAACGTTTTAAATAGAAATCTTGATGCTAATAATGAACACGATGATGATGATGATGATGCTGATGTTGCAAGCGCTATTTTATTATCTTTGCTTAATAAATTTGCTTGCTCCAAGTACTTTAAGTTTGTAGACGTTTATTTTTGTCGAGGTAATGAGACCTGACAAGGATAAGCTCCCTGATAGGCCAACAAATTAACTAGATTCTTGTTTGATAATCGATTAATATGAATCCATTAGAGGAAGACTTTGAACTACTAATCCTTAACTTGACTGAAGTAAACTAATCTTGATAATCTGTGGACTCAATTATATTTGGCCGATCTTCTTGCAAGTGATGAATATTTGATATATATTTTTAATATTTATCTCTATTTATGCATTAATTTCACGTGCAGCGGAAGATGTGGAAGAACCACTGAATAAAGAGCACAGTTTGCAGTGAATGTGTGAGTGAATGATTATGTATACACATAAACACAAAGTTTGATAGAAATTAGTGTATTCCCCATTTGGGCGCTGTCGACTAGAGCACTCTTGCTAGCATGATAGGTTTCAGCCAACATGAAAAGTTGGCATCAATAACAAAGTTGGTTGAGGCGTCAATTTCTTTTCTGGGTGCATGTTCCATTTCGTTTGAAAACTTTTCGTGTTACTTTCTACTTCGAAAAAGAGTCAGCTTAAATACTTGGGGATTTTGTTGCCCACTGTTGTTGCAGCACGCTAGTAAAATAGACATAAGACTTTTATTCCATCTCATCAGATATCATGCGATATATAAAAAATAATAATAAATCTCTAATGATCAATTTAAAATCCATTCATTTTTGATTTTATTATAAAAAAAAAGGTTCTCAAAAATGCGCCAGTTGCTCTGACACTATTATGGTTTTTTTTATGTAAGCCGCAAATATTTCCTAGCTAGGCGTGAAAAATTGTCACACATTGAATACAATTTTGGTCAAAAAGAGTTTACAAAGAGCCGTTAAAAAATCATAAACATAACATCTGCGGCGATGGATTTGTAACTTTTATTTCATTCAACGCAAATCCTATTAGTTACTTACACACACATACCATGGCGCCATATACAGTTTCACATACGCTGCTGAACCACTTGTTTATGTCTGAAGCGTCGTCTGCTTCCGTCTGTGTCGCCATTATGCGCTCATAAATATGCTACAACTACAAAACAATACTTTTGTATCCTGTATTAGCTGAAGCTATCTTATAGCACACGCACGACTTTGATTACAAACATCCAACATGACCAAACAAGATACGCAAGACACATACATTTGAAGCTGCAGACCACATTTGGAATTCAACCTTGGAATCTTGTTATCATGCCATCGAAGTGTGTGCGAGGGTTGCAAATAAATCACTTTTTGTTTTGGTTAGTGTAATTAACTGATTGCTGCTTGAGCTGTATAAAGTAGCGAAACTCTCCTTTGTTTTTGGCAAAATTGTATGTTGCGAAACTTTTGCCAAGTGTATGTCTAGGCATAAGGAGATTTAAATCAGATGCCTTGGATAAACTGCATTGCTCTTAAAGATTACTTTGAAATAAATATATATATTTGCATTCCAAAAAAGAAATACAAATTTTCCAGTGATTTATGCGGCGCCCCTCGTTTATCTTAACTTTGGTTTTTTTTTTTTTCTTATTGTATTTGTATTTGTGCTTATCACAACGTACTTTTGACAGTTTTTGGCAGACAACCTCTCACACAATTGTGACCTATATCAAAGGCAATCATTGAGCCGATATGTGCGCCGCATCGATTAATTTATGTCTGATTTTGTCTGTTGGCAACGGATGTCCGGTAGAATAACAAATTGAACCAAAAGCCAACTTGAATCGTTTTCATTATAAAACATGAGTATAATTCGCTGCGTTGTGGTTGCTTTTGCTGTCTTCTGTTTTACTTGACTTAACAGCTTGATTTTGATTTATAGACCTGTCAGTTAGGCATAAGGAAAAGCCTACGCATAAAGTTGTCTAAATTCCAGTCGCAGGATAATTATAAATCATAATAATGTTTTAAAGATAAAAACTATGAAACCAACTGAATAAATTCGTATTTCTTGCTACAGAATCAAAAGTAGTACAGATATGGCAGAAAAAGTTCCACTTTGAATCAACTTTTTACTGGCACAGCAATTAGTTGGTTAATTACATATTAGCTGGTTAAAATGTAATTAATGAGCAGCAAGCAAACATATATAATTTTTGAAAATTACAACGAGCAAACGTGAGAAACACAATAAATTTAATTAAAATTGCCCAAAGAATATTTAGCATATTTAACGACCATTAAAATTAAAGATATATCAAATATATATATACACACAATACTTACTTGGCTTTATATATTGTTTTTGCAATGAAGCACAACGAAATAACAATGAAAGCTAAAAACAATCAGCCAGCAATTGAAAAGGAAAGCCAAGCAACAAACCAACTTAAAGTAGAGAGTGTCTACTGGCCAAAACGAATGTGTAAAAGTGTGGGAATATATTTTTAGAGCTTGTTGTATTATTATTGTGGGGCTGCTGTACGGCTACCCGCCCCGACCCACTTCTTGGCTGTAGCTTTCCCCCATCGAAGCAACTTTTGTAAGAATTTTCCTTTCCAAGCAAATGTGTTGCAATGTTTTATGTATTCACTGTTTTGTTTTGTTATAGGTGTTGTTCTTCCACTAGGTGGAGAAGTGGACAAGTGGACAAATGGACAAGAAACTTCAATAGATAATATTTTAAACGAACCATTTTCCCTTGCTGTAGGAATGGACAACTGGCTAAAAATAGCCAAGTTTGGTTTTTCCAAAGATGTGAGAAATTCATTCACAATGTTGTTGCTGATTTGCGGCAAAGCTAGACTGCCAACAGCTATTTGTATGCCACTAAGTGAGGCTCTCTTTTATAGCAGTTTCAAGAATTGGGAGGAGGGTGTAGAAGTCTACTCGAGGAGCCTTTACTATTTGGTCATTAAATGTGTAAATTAGTAATGTAGGAGACGAGGCATTCTGCGACGTATATTTAAATATTTTTAACGACTCATAATCCTAGCAAAGTTGGCCAAACTTTGACGGAAAGTTGGATCCGATAAGTGAAGCTATTCGACATATGCTTGCACATAAAAGTGGTCGCAGCAATCTGATTAAGGCCAGGCTAATTGTTTGCTCTGTGACTGACAAATGCGGAAGCCGACTGCAAAGCGTTGTTACACAAAGATCTGCTCCTTTACTCTAACCCATCTTGGTCTTTTTTTTGTTTACTATTTGTCGGCACACACACAAACAAACACACACACACACACACAGAGAGAGTAAGATGAATGAGTGTTAGTTGAATGGACGATGCGACGCGACGACAAAAAGAGCAGCATAAAAGCTTCAGCGCCCCAACCCTGTGAGGACAAATAAAAGAGCATCCCTTATGGGAGATGTGCTTTCCCTCTCAGTGTGTGTGTGTGTGTGTGTGTGTGTCTATGTGTGTGTGTGTGTGTATGACGACTTTTCTAATGTACATAAATTTCAACATTTGCTCATTTAAATAGGCATATTTTTGTCATTTTACAAAAGTTTTCGCAAATGCAAAGAGGAAACCTAGCCTGCAGATGAGAGTGTGAGAGTGTGTGTGTGGGTGTGTGTGTGTGCGGCATACTCAAACATTTTTTAGAGCGCAGGGATTTGCCATAAGCGCAAACATGCAGCAGCCCACCGCTGCTGCCGCCACATTTGTATGCAGCACATGAGGTAAATAAGGTAAAGAGAGGGGGGAGCGGCTGCTTCTGAGGCATACAATAAGGGTTGACTTGCGGCTATGTGTGTTTATATGTGTGTGAGTGTGTGTGTGTGTGTGTGTTCGCAAAAGAAAGCGCTGCAAAAATGGTCGTGGCAGGCGCCTCATGCATGCATACACATGTGTATAGAGATACAAGCAGACCTCAGACAGACAAAACACGCTGAGAGCCTGAGTCGGACAGATTGGACAGCATAACAGACTGCTAGCCCAGTTGGTCCATACAGTTTGCCACGGCTTTGTCTACTGTGGTGTGCTCTGCTAGGCTGTTTGTGTGTTGTGTGTGTGTGTGTGTGTGTGTGTTGTGGTTAGGGTGCGGCCCGGATGCCTTATGTCAAAATGTGGTTTTTATTTCGGTGCATTTTACAGTTAAGGCAACCCACCGACGGACGGCCTTTAAGGCCATAATGACGCTGGCATAAAAATGGCGCTTAGATAATTTGATTGGAGTAACACGGCTATTTTAAAGCTAAATGTACAAATTATGCAATGTAAAATGGCCAAAGCATTTTAGCTGCCATTAAATTAAAACTAAATATTGTAGCTTTTAAGTTTTGCAGCAGCTCTAAGCGCTAAGAGCAGCAAGCACTCAGCTTAAAGGCATGCCTGCAAATGGTTTGCCAGCAGGCAACTAGTCGAATGCGTAATGAGGCGCCTGCCCCATTTTCATTATCCTTTGGGGCAGGCAGGCAGGCAGGCAGTCAGGCAGGCAGTCAGGCAGCAGTTTGCAGATCGGCACGCTGCAAAGCTGTTGGGTGCAATGAACGCACAATAGACCACAAGACAAGCACGGCTTTGCAGCCTGATGCAAATGTGCGAAACAAAAAAAAAAAAACAAACAAACACATACACACACAGTAACACACACACAGGCACACACTCAATGAGAGCTAGAGGGCCAGCACAGATCACAGCCCCATGGAGTTTATTTAAAAAGTTGGAACCGCGCTGCTGCCAGTTGGCAGCTTGTCGACTGTTGATTGTTTTTTGTTGTAGTATCTGCCAATATTGTTGGTGCTGCTGGGACGCTCGTTGCAACTGTTTGTGTGTTGGCTCTGTTTACTGTGTTGGCCCTTTCAGTTGCAACTGTAGGCAAGCGTAATCATTATAAAAGCATTACTACAACTTTTTATTCAGCTTGTTTGTGCCTTTGTGCATCGCTGAGAGGCAGTTGCAGTTGTTGTTGTTTTTGTTCGAATGGCTGTTCGAATGTTGGCGTATGTGTGTGTGTGTGTGTTTGTGTGTCTGCCATCAAATTGTATATTAACAGCACCGGGTAGCAACATGGTTCATTTTTAACGCCTTCACGCTGTGAGCCAAAATAACGTACAGCTGCAAGTTCACTTTTTGTAGTTATGTATTATGTCTGGCAGTAGCAGCAGCAGCGTTCTGCTTTTTTTCCTCTATACGTACAACAATTGGGGGCAGACAGCATACAAAATTGCATTTGGGAATTGATGCCACAGCAGAGAGTTGATTTGCCCGCAATGAGGTCAAATGGGAAGTGCAGAATGACAATTATAATAAGCTATTTATGCTTATCATTAAAAGTCTTAGTCTGCAAGTCTCTTAATACTCAACCTCAAGAGTATTCATAAGATTTATAAAACCGGCTGATTTGTCTTTGTATTTTATGATCATGCTTTTGGCATTTTTCTTGTTTTTTATTAATCTTTTTCTTTTTTTTTTTACGTTGTACAATTGAAAAATGCCATCACGCTGCTGATGATGCTGCATGCTGCTCATAATTAAAAGCCACGTACAAGGCACCTAGCCGCCACCCAATAAATATGCAAATCATATTAAATATCATACAAACCATAAAAATATTAAAAATTACTTTACAAACAAATTTGAAAGAAAAAATAAGAAAAGAAGAAGAAAAACAGCAAAAGCATCTCTCAATTGTTGGGGCTGTATTGATCAATGGTTGGAGTTCATTAAACTTCATCAACTAAAACGGACGCCCACGCAAAATGAGATATAAAGGCGCGCACACACACAGATACACGCACACACACACACACCACACACATACACACACGCATTCCACTTGTCTCTTGGCGTTGGCTTCACGACGCACTTAAGCATTCTAGACATGATTTCTAGCTGTAGGCAAATTGCTGCCTTGGCTGTCGTCTTCCCTCCGTTGTTTTGGCCGACTGCCTGGCTCTGGCTCACTGCGATTGTCAGACAAGTGGCAGCGCCAGTGGCCGTATGGAGGTGTACGCTTCGATGGTTCAGGCACGTATTTAAGGTGCCATATCGGCTGACCAAATTCCCTCCATCGCCCCCACCCGCGAGTAGCCCCCACTCCAGCTGCGACTGGGCTCTGTCTGTCTGTTCTATGAAGATATGCGTTTTGTGTACACAAATACGAATGCATCGGCATTTGTATCGTTTTAATTTATTTCTATATAATTATATTTCATTCCCCTGACCATTTTGTGTAGGCGTTTAGAATATGAAATTTTATGCAAATATTTTTAATGCCTTCAAAAAAAAAAACTTTAAATATTTCAAACTTCGATAAGTTATGCAATTTAAATGTGTTTTAATAATAGAAATTGCAAAAGCTTATACTAAGATCGGCACAATACAAACTATTATCTATGTTGTGACAGCCGCTGAAGCTCAATTTGTATATTGTAAATAATACAAGTGGAGGCGGCGGCCTATAGAATCGAACAATATTATTCATTATTTATGCAACAATATTATTCATTATTTATGCAGAGTTCCGGTCACTTTCGCCATAATACGAAATTGCGTACATTTTCAACATTGGGTTGAGTGTTTACAAATAGGATTACACAGAGCAGTCCATGACATGTCGATACCATTCCAATTGCAATTAATTGCAATTTCCATAATGAATTATGCAAAACGGGCAACAAACAGACAATGCTGAAAACCATAGCAACTAAATTAATAATACTATTGTGCAAGCGAAGCACATTTAAAGAGCGCCCACCATTTGAAAGGATTTCATATATTTGGGGGCTCATCGGATCAACGGAGTCATCGGATCTGAAATCAAAAAGCACTTAAGATGCTAACCGAAGCGTGCCAAGCCTCAGAATACGAATAAGCAGTCTGCTGCATCAGCGCCATCTGCCTGTCTCTGTGTCTGCCTGCATCAGGCTCATATTTGCAACAACACACAACCGATACAAATACATACAAATGGAATAAGCATCCTGACGCTGTGCTGTGCTGTGCTGTGCTGTGGTGCTCAACGATGCCGTGTTGATGGATGGCGTCAAAGCGTTTGTGGCATGCAAGCGAATGCATTCAATGCAGTACAAGCTCGCGCTTCCATTCAAGTGAAGCGATGTGTATTCAATATAATAAAAAGAAAATCGAGTTGCTCACCCGCTACCTTTGACGAGGGGGGAGAAACATACCAAATATGCACTTCAAAAACGTATTTGCATTGGGAGCCTTTTACTTTGGCACTCATCGAGTTGAAATATTTGCAGCGAGGAGCAAACATTTTCAAAATATGATGATGGAAATGGCTGGGCTGCTGCTGAGTAGTGACAAATAAAATTTAATATGAATCTGTGAAACATTTTCAGTTCGAAACTCAAGTTGATACTTTTCAATTTAAAGATTTCGCCGACAAGCTGCACATTGAAATCAACAGAAACTTAAAACTTAACTTAAAACAAGTTAGAATATATACCCTGGACTATAAGTTGGGAATTTGTAGATGCTTTTTTCTGTCTGTTTAGCACTTTTGCACATAATCATTATACCATTTGGAACGGGTTAAGTGTATAAAGTAATCAACTTTTGTAATTAGGACGCGGAATTTGTTGCTTTTGCTTAGTCACTTGCTGCATAGCATTAACTTGCTTAACTTCCGGTCAAATTTAAGCAAATAAATATATTTTAATTAGAAACAAAATGTAAGTCTCTGGCACACTTGCTTTGACAGCAGTCTACGCCTGGTTCAAGTGGCGTGGACTGTGTGTTTATGCTTTGACTTTTGGCGAATAACTTAAGTAATTGCTAAGCCTCTGCACAACTTTATAATAATAAGCATTAGGTATTCTTGGGGCTGTGAAATTATGCCCAAATCCGTCTGTTGCTTATCTTAAGTCATTTAAGTCAAAGTCATTATGCTCTCCTTAAGCTAACGACACGAAATTGACAGCCAAAGAAATGCTCAAACCGGGCACTTGAGACAGCTCTGCAATAAATTGAAATACGCACACACAGACACACGCGCAGTAAATTTAATTTGACTGCATTATAATGCAATACGTAATTATGCGGTTCGCATACCAATGAGAGCAGTACCAGCAACAGCAACAACAACAAGAACATCATCTTCACATTGGAGCACATTATAAATAAGCTTAAGCGAATGGGAAAGAGCGGATATCCTTCTTAGCAGGGCGGCACAGCCAAAGATGACTCACTTGAGATGCAGCAAGCTATTAACAGCACACGCAGCAAACAGCAGTTGTTGATTCTGTTGATGATGACAATTGCTCAGCACAATGTAATTACTGCGAGTCCAACAATTGCCCGACTTGGCCCAGCTGCAAAATGTTGCCCTTTGCGTGCAGCCTTGAAACGACTGACGGCATATTTGTGCAACAAAAAAAAAAAAAGAAAGAACAACTCAAAGGTGGCCAGAGCACAGAAATCGAAAACTTTGTAGCACAACAACAACATTTTACAATTATCATTGCAATTTGAGTTTCACACGAAACTGCAACAGCAGAAAATTGGAGTTTGCTTGCGGCTTGCTGCGACAGAGTTGCATGCACATTGTGATTGTTTGAGAGCAGCAAATTGTAATGACAATCAGAATGTTGTATGTCTAAACGATGATGTTTGCAATTAGTATGCCTTATGCATGTTGTTGCAATCAGCTGCTGCTGCTGCTGCTGCTGCTGCTGGCAAAATATGTCGTTGCTCTTGAAATGGGTTTGTGGGGCATGCGTGGCAAGGCAGGGGACGGTTGGGAGGGGGGAAGTCCACACACAGTCTTAATCAAATCAACACACTTGACAATGCGGCGTAAAAAATCTCACGGCCCGCATCAATTTTCATTTCTGGGTCGCCTTCGTTGTCAGGTGAAACACAAACAGCCACAAAATGAGCAAATACAGTCTCGTCCCGAGGGCTGCGTGGCGAGCCGAGTCTGGTATGAGTTAGACAAGATGTATGTGGCACAGCGTGTAGCTGGGAGGTCGCCGCATTATTCTGACTGTGAGCACGAAGGGGGGTGGAGTGGCATAAAAAATTCAGCAACTAATTTGTGTTGGGACAGCCAACGAAACGGAAAAAGAAATAGGATAAACCCTCCTTGCTAATTTTATGACGAACGAGCTACGCAGCCAACAGAGACGGAGCAGACATTTCCATCTCCCCATCTCGTCGCTCGTCGCTGGTGCTGTGACTGCTGCTGCTGGCCGTAGACATCTGCTTTCATCACCTGCCACATTCTCATATCGTACACGAATTCGGCGACAGAAGACGGGACACGCCACATATTTCTTAACTAACATCCGTTGTATATCTATCTATGTATGTGTGTAAATGAGCACAGGAGAGGTACTCAGGCCTTTTCTAAGCCGTGAAAATGTATATAATATGTCCATAAGAAATTTACATTTAAATTAAATATTTTTATATTTATTTAAAAATATTTTGTCATGCATGAAATTGGCATTTTTGCACTTATGCTGGGGCAAAGGGAACAAAACCTAAACTTGCGGCATATTAAATGTTCAAAAAGCTCGAGACCCATATTTTGGGCACATCAAATACCCAACAAAAGCCAAAAAGTTCAAAATAAAAAGTGAAAAAGTGAAAATGTATTTTCAACAAATAACCTAAATATTTTACGGCTACCTTTTTTTTGCGGCTTCAGCGCCCAAAAAAAAAAAAAGTTGTGAAAGTCAAGAGGAGATGAAATGTTAAAAATAGGTGGAAAATCGCATTAAAATGAAGGTCTCATTATCTTTTAGGGCAGATCATTAGAATTCTTAAAAGTTGTAAGCAGTTTCCACAGCTTTAATATTGTGAAATTTAATGCAGTAACGCATTGACAGATATGCTTTCCATGAAATAGTTCGTGGTAATTTCGGAACTAGAACAAGTCTAATTAAATTCAAATTTTGCTGTAAATGAGTTAAAAAAAAGTAATTAAAATTGTCTTCTTTAATTGCCTAATTGAACGCACAAAGTTCAATTGCATTAAGCAACCAATTAAAACGAACAACAACTTTGATGGAGAACTCAATGATGTCAACCGTAAGGTGTCCAATATAAGTGTTGCTCTGTTTGACAGGAAACCTATTTCAGGGGTTGTGTTACCAAGCAGCCAGTTGATGTTAGACTTTCGAATATTATTGACTGTCTGGCCTAACAAAACAAGCATTGTGTTACCAATTGTTATATATTCGAGCGTAAACTCGACGTAATTAGAACTCTTATCCTACGCTGATTGGGTGCCCAATTGTTGAGGATATCAAATCTGGATTGCGAGGAAATGCTTTTGTCGCGAACTGACAAATTCAAGATCTGTGCACAGACACGCTATAAATAATTTAATTGTGCTTACCACAAAAGACGACATGGCAAATGTCGTAAATGTGTCATTGATTACCTACCAAAAAAAAAAAAAGAAACAAAAAATGTTTGTCCATGAGACGTGAAAAGCTAATCCATAATAAGCTATGTCTTCTCGCTCCCCTTGACATTTAAGCTGTTGTCTGCGTTGTGTAATAGATTGGGTTTCATTTGCTAAAATCCAAGTCATCAAGATGTGTACTCGGAGGGTAGGTTAAATTATGAATATTTATCTGCATTTCACAGATTTTTCTTCTTCTCTGCGCTTAACAGTATGGCAAATAAGTCGTCATCAAAATTTGATTGTGGATAAATCTAACAACTGTCAAACCTTTAAAATAAATGCAAAATATTTGTGCATATCTGTGCATATTAAATGAATCACTTTTTTTTTTTTTAGTAGCTGGATATTTCTCGACAGTCTCTGAGGGAGGAAGTGGAAACAAATTTGTGAGCTCATATCTAAGCGTAGCTATAACGATTCTGTTTACCATAATCAAAATTGTATATACTTCAATATTCACACGTTCTGCTATGACATCCTCCGTACAATGTATGTAATAAACACAGGGTATAAAAAGAACCGCAAAAGCAATCAAGTAAATAAAGGGCAGACTAAACGCTTTACAAAAATGTAATAATAAAAGTCACCGAGATAATGAAAAAGTGTGCAAATAAAAAGCGCGTAAAATGGCTATTAAATAACATTCTGAACGAGACGAAAAAGAGACAAAAGAAAAGCCAGAAAAATGCGGCATACTTCTAGGCTCAAACCAACAAACATGCTTAAACCATTATGTGTAGATTAAAGCCACAACAAAAATACATGGCCAGAGCAGAGTGAAACAAACTTAAAGCTACAGTTGAACTCAACTACCAGGAATGAATAAACAAGTTTAAAAAAAAATCATTAACATTGGCAAAAACTGATCACGATTGTCAGATAAGTCACATGTTGCATTTGCGCTGATGGACTCCGCTCTGCAAGAGTAAACAATCTTCGGCGTGCCTCAGGTAAATTATCATACCTGTACTTTCTTAAATTTGGGCAAATTGCTGCTGTATATGGGGGCTTTTGACGGGCAACACAACAGACAATCAATATTTTAAGATTAAATCACACAATTTTCAGGTACTTTACACAGGTGAAAAAGGTTGTTGGTTGTCAGGGGAAATGACGAAGCCCCAAGTACGAATAACGGAAACTGATGTTAGCTGACATTACATGCATTAGAAGTTAATAGAACGGTATGAAGAGATGCCGATGCTGCTGCTGCTGCTGCTGCTGATGTGCTGCTTTTGGCTTTTGCCTCTTGGCTCTTGCCTGTTGGTTGACTGCCCGCCTCCCTGCTCCCTGTAGTGTCTGCTGTGCAGCATTTAACGGCACAAGCCCAGCGCTGATGGTTGCTGTAATCATCGGGGCATAGATAGCAGCAAAGCAGTGAAAAGTGAACGGAAGAGCCAGAACCAGACCAGAGAACCCAGAGAACAGTGCCACATGTGGCGAAGTTGTTGTCAGACGGGTCGGCAAAAATTTCCCACGTTGCGCACTTTGCCGTGTCATTGAACGTTGTAATGGCTTTAGCTGATTCTCTTTGCCAGGTTATATATATTTACCCAAGGATGCTGCCATATTTGAATACCTAACTCTTTAGCCAGTGAGTGTGTGCATGTGTGTGGGTATGCGTATGTTTGTGTGTGTGGGTTAAATTTAAATAAATTAATACGCTGTATTAGAGACATATTAGCAATGGCCGAGCAACCACGTGCTCACATGCTCGAAAAAGTAGTTTCCGCACTAAAAATCAGCCAAAAGTTAAAGGTGAAAGTTCAGTTGTGCCATTGACTGCAGTGTTAGTTACGGTTGAGTGCGCCCTGAAGTATGGTCCGGAAATTTTTAATGGCACACATATGCGCGGGACAGATAACTGGCAGGGACGTGCTGGCAGGCAGCTCCAACTAAAATTCAATAATATATGCACACTTAATCAGGCGCAACGTGTGGCAATGCAACCGTGCACATATTGATCACATGTTGCCCCATTTTGTATGCAACAACATTTTAATAACTCGATTTCGAGTGGAAATTGAAAACCATTTACTGGAGCAATCATTTTGCACCATCTCAGAGTGTCTTTAATAGTTTGAACTGTAACTAAAAATAACAAGTGACTTTTGCATCGATTATTGAGCTTTATGTAAGAGATTGAAAATAACTTTAGGTGTAATCAGTTTAGGTTACCCCTCGAAGCCAACGATGCTCAACATCAGAAGTTTATTATGGCATATATTATGGCACAAGCAGGACACCTTGTTCCGCCCCAGTGCGACCCCATTATTTATATGCATGGAACTGCAATTATGAAATCTTTTCTTGCTTGCCTGCTGCTGGAGCATTAAATCTGCATTGAGATAAATATGCTCAAGGAGCAAACCAATCATCGATAAATTTTGTGTGACAGCGAGCTAAGGAGGAAGGCAAACCACAAAAAAGAAATCAATTTCCTGTTACTCCAACCACATCGCATGTTGAAGTTGCAAATGCGAATGCGACTGCCACATTATCCTGCTGTTTTCTGCTATGGAGCCTTGGCCTCATCCTTTCGACTTTTCGCTTGGCAAATAAACTTGCCGAGCCACTCAAGGCTGCGACGAAGTAAAACTGGAATATGTTCTATACAATATATTCAAATGTGTGCTTTTCACTTCCTATTACCAAGGTAAACAAAAATTTTATTACCTTTTTATGAGCTCGCTGGAGTCACAATGTCGCCCCGGCAGTTAGCAGCCTTCAGCGAAAGTCGAACGAGACTCGAAGACCTGCGCCCATCAAACAAAACAAAAAAAAAATGAGAGAAGAAGACACACACACACAAACACTCACAACTATGCACATAGACATAAAAAAATTGGGTAGTAAAAACGCAAAGTGCAGAGCATTGCAAATGCGAATGAGAATCCCTCGGCGAAGGGAAACATTTGAATGAATTCCGTTTGAACTGGGCAAATTCAATTTGCAATGAGATCATTCGCGAGGAGACAAATCACACAGAACAACTACAGGGACAGTAAAGTCGTGCAACTCTCGTCCTATCTCTTTCCCGCACGGTGCAAAATAATCAGTTTAAATAATTTGGTTGTCTCTGGTTCGTTTCTGATTAGCCAAGAATATAGCCCTGATTCAACGACGAAAAAGTACTGACGCATTCCACATTTGGGGAGCCCAAAAGAAATTTGGAATGAAATTATTTAAAGACTCGTAATTTATAATGAAATTAGCTTATTTAAATCGAGTTGAACTTAAACGAAGAAGCAGACAGTCGCACTGTATCTATCAATTTAATTTAAGAACTCATTCTCAGTGTTGCGTCACATGAAATCATCATAGTTGTGAAACGAATTGAACTGCCCCTCGTAAATTTTGAAAACATTTGAAAATGCTGCCCGCTGCTGAAAATGCCACGCACAAGACCCTAAAAAGTCTCCAGTCCGCCGGCATATGAGCATTTAAATTTTTGGAAATATCAAGGCTAAATAAATTTGCACATTTTGTGAATGTTTATACACTTTGCGTTGGTCTTCTGTCTTATCCGTCTGTGTATTTTCTCCAGCAGTGCGCAAATAATTTACTTACTATGCGAATTATCTATCTCTCTCTGATTCAAACAGCAGCCACTTGAGTTCAAAAGCCAGCCACACCAATCTAGCTGTTTATGTATCTTACTATAGCTATATATATAGATATATATATATAGATACCCTTGCCGATCAAACTGACTAGTTTCGAGAGTTGTTAAGTTCTACATCAGACTACTGAATCATATAGCACCCATGTAAACAATCTACGATATAATTGCTAGGGTATATGCACAAAGTACTTAACTTACTTTGAGACACTCATTTCTGAATTTGAACATCAAACAGCTGGCTTTAAAATTAAATGTTCTTGACCAGTCAACTGTGTTAAATGCTTTTTATAATATGACAGTATGTGCAAGACAAATGTATTCAACAAATGCTGTCATGCCGAAAGATACCAAAAACAACAAAAAATGAGAAAGAGAAAGAAATATAGATGCATAATACATTAAGTTGATTGGTTCTTCTCAGAACGTTGTCAGCTTACTTAGATTATTCATATTCTGTTTAGTTTGAGCAAATAATACATTGTTCATGTATTGATAATATGCAGAGCTGCAATATCATAACAGAAGAAGAAGAAATATTGCGGCCAAATAAATAAACAAATGAAATCTGGTAGTAGTGCTCAACGAAGAGATACCCTTGACTCTATGCTGCTTATATAAAATATGTTTGTTTAATTAATGTATAACTAAAGAGTATCCATATTTAAATCTATATATCTACATCAAAGACTATAGAGATATATATTACAAATTCCTATAAATTTCTATAGTTTTTAGACGACTGTAAAATCTCTGCTATCTTCTGTGCGTTATATACATTTGAACAACTCATTCTTCGATTTTAAAATTCTGGTTTTGATCGAATTTTTGCTTTTAATTTTGTCTTTTTACATATGTATTCAGAACAACTTCTGTGCAGCATCAAATAAATTTTCCATCAACTCGTGGCTTACTCATGCCTTCCGATTATGTCTCAGACGCCTATTGAATCATCATCCATTTCCATCAGCTGTTTTGTCAAGTGCATTTAACCAGGCCTCAAATTGCTTGAATTGTGAACTGTGAACACATTTGATAGGGGCTATTCAATGAGTCATTTTGCGGCACTCACATTCTCGCACAAATCTTGAAATATATATGCATATTGAAGAACACTTGTACTTGTATACATGCCATGCATATTGCTTAATTAAATATGTACACATGCTGAATTTGCTAGTCTAAATAATATGTGGTTAATTGTAAGCTGCTTCGTTGTTCGATTGTAGTCAGGAATCGCCTACTTCAGCTGAGCACACAACCACACATTGTTTGCTATCTGTCATTAGTTTGTTGGCCTGTTGCTTATCTTACTTGACGGAATCACTTAATAAGCTTTTACTTTTATATTGTCGACATGGACATGGCAAAAAGTGATAAATTGTATTTGTGCAATAGATCAGTTCGGCCAGCAATATACACATATATATATCACTGCTGGTAATCTGTGGAATGTGCTATCCATGGAAATAGCATCATGACATCATAGCTGAACAAGAGCATATGTATTTGTGTGTATAGACACTTTGCGCAACAACAGTAAAGGCTATTCATTCTTAGTCCAATATAAGATCGAGATTTTAAACAAAATTATGCATAAACATAAACACTTTGAAAACAAGAAAAAAAACAAAAGAAACACAAAAGCAGCTGTGAAGGAAGGGGTAAGACCGATTCTCCTTCATCTATGATAATAACCAAAAAGTTGTATACAAATTAGCATATATTTTTTGTGAGTGTGTATTGGTGTCTGTGTGTGTGTGTGTATGTGTCGCAAGACAGTCTTCAGTTCGTCAACTTATCAAACTGACAACCGTCATTCAGTCAACTCTGGAGGCAGGTAGTCGAAATTGAAATTCAATTTCGTTTTCTTTTCAAATTAAAATTTGTTTGTCTTGGAATTTGAATATCAAATTATGTTATTTAATGTGCGACGCAGCCGACGCGGCTTGTTTATACGTAAAGGGAGAGGGAGTGGGAGAGGGAGAGGGAGAGGGTGTGACAACAAACAAAGCAGCCAAAACAAGTTAGAGTGTGGCTGGTCGGGCATTATCGATTAGGAGATACCCTCAAGTATTCCAAAACGTATTCGAATTCACTAATGTATTTATGAAATCATCAGCGAATATACATAAATACATGCATAAATACATACACACATACATATGTAAACCTCAATTGCTCATCCGACTCACAGTGCGGCTGAGAAGTAAACACACAACTCAACTATAGCATACCCTATATAAAAATGTTTACGGCTAGAGCGTATGTGAAACTGTTTGTAAACAAAAAGTTGTTTTGCTGAAGCGCGCCAAAAGCCGGTAACCATTACAATTTGGTTAGACAGAGGGGTTTGAATGAATAAGCCAGTTTTATCTGATCGCTTTTTAGTATCTGTAACCTACTGCGTAGTGTTGTGTGTGTGTGTGTGTGTGTGTGAGTGTGTGTGGAATTAAATTAAGTTTGCAAGTGACTTGTGCATGACGCTATTCACAAAAATGCGCTAATACAAGTGCATATGTATTTGTGTGTGTGTGTTTGTATAAATATATATATATATGTATATATGTTAGATCGTCGCAGCACATTTGTTAAACGAACTGAGCAACTGGAACTGAAACCGAAACCGGTTAGATTTGAGCAGCCTTGAACAGTTTCAACTAACGCAATACACTTCGGAGCATGCATGCAACGTGTGCGTTTATTTTTAGCATCTATTCTTTTTATCATCTCATCACACTGTTTTACATGATCGTGGGAATTTCGAAAACCAAATGCAAATATGTGTAGCACTCAAAACAAAATAACTTTTATTTATTTGACGATTGATCTCTTCTTCTTTATCAATTTAGTAATCACACTATTGATATCGATCGATATCGATATCTGTGTTATGCACAGATGTATTATTACTCCCTCCACTAGTAGCCAGTTATCTGCATTACAAGTTGCCTGCTACCAACCCACAAATTTAAAGCTGCAAGACTTAATACAAGCCAATAATCTCAGCACTCTTTATACATTCTTAAATAACTTCAATCTTAAAATATAATCTCATAATCATCTCACGCATTAATCAGACATAATGCCTAGTCATATTCTTGTAATAAATAAATTTGAACTTACCGAACACAACGACTTCACTCTGGTCCAAGTGAGTCGGCTATTTTAATCTAACCTAACGCACATTAAAATAATAATGAACAAAATTCTTCTTTAAGACTCAATTTAATCTATATAGATTCATACTTCTGTACAATCTTATTGTCTTTAAGATATGCTCAACAAATGCAACTGAACTAACGATGTTTTTCTGCATAACAATTGAATTCACCTTATTCGAAAAATTCAAACTAGGCCGAGACTTCCTCGAGTTCGCGCCATGTGTTTGAATTTTAAATAAATAAATTGATTAAAATTCGATTGCTCTTAATTGGTAACAAACAAAATTATGGTTGTATATATTTGAACAAGAATCGTTTGGCTATTGAAACTGTAAAACCGGCTGCATTCAATCAAAACAAACGTTGGACAGGTCATAACAACTTTCGTGTGCCGCAGCGCTAGTGCTGGCTGCAAATGTGTTGAAGCTAAACAAAATGCAAAAGTGGAAACCGGCTTAGCTTGCGTAACCGTTGGCAGCCGTCGACAAAAGCGACCAAAAGTGTCCAATGGCGAATACCAACTGGCTGGCTGGCTGTCTGGCTGTCTGGCTGGCTGGCAACATACCGAAAAGCCATTAGAATAAATTATAAGCATAGCTTTACTAAATTTGGTACGCATTGCGATGTGCGATGCACAATGCAAATAGACACGACGACTAAAAGTGACTCATTAGAAGAACAGCGGATGTGAGGCCCTTTAAAGACACCTTTCCTGTTCAAAAATCTACATATATATATATATCTATATTGATTTGTTTTCTGACAATAAAGATTGTTAAAATATTAACGAAACAAAAAAAACACAACAATTAACAGTAATACGCTAATGACTGGACAATTGATAGATGATAGAAGAAATATTCCTTAAGCTTTGCCTAAGCAAATAGATCTGGTTTTAGTCAAGAGGGATCTCGAGTAGGAAATACTCTGTATTTAAGTTATTGGATGTTGAAAGTGCAGCAAACACATTTTGTTTTAATATTCTCCAGATTAACTAATTTGGAAGATGACAAAATACAAATGAAGAGCGCAAATCATAAATCATATTTCGTATTTCGCAGCAAACAGTTTAGAAAATATCCTTTGCTCCTGCAACAACATTTCAAAAGGACTTTCACTAATCGTCCAAATAAATTGATTGGGTGGGTTGAATCAGTTTTGGGCGATTAGTGATTGCGTGCGTGGGCGTCGCCAGGAATATTGTTGACCAATCAAGGAGCTTACCCCTTATATACTTTTTAAATCTGTAAAACATTGCAAACATGTTTTGTTCCACTGATTTCGAGTTTGTGTAAAAATTTCTTTATGGTGATGTTAAGTTCTGTTATTGGAACTGAACGTATCATATTACCACATCTGAGATTTCTACAGTATAAAGTATCGTCATCTGGGTTCAACTGGGTTGCTATGCGGCTTGTGGCATATGGAAAAATAAATCTTTTGAGGCAAGAAAGAGTTGAGTTGCTGCCGTCAGATATGCATATACGCAGAACACTTTCATAGGCAGGCGGCAGGCGGCAGCCTCTGCAAAAGTGGCAAGGCAAATTGATTGTTGTGCTTTTTGGACTAATCCATAAGCTGCTTAAGGCTCTCATGCAAAAGCACAATTTGCCACAATAACCTTCAGAGATTGTAGTTGCTTTCGTTGCAGAAAGTGCCACATTTGGCAGAGTCTCATACACACACACACACACACACAATTATGCACACATACACAAGCTCAGTCAGCTGTAAATTTCTGTTGCATGCAATTTCTCGTGTTAACGAAAGTTTTGTGGCCAAAAAAAAAAAAAGAAACGAGGAGAATATATCGCTTTTCTTTTGTTTACACTGTGGCATTCGAAAAGCCTGCGACAACATGCAATGCCAGAACTAACAGCCCATACCCAGTTCCATGCCCCAACCATCGTCAGGTTTATTTTTGCCTTACGTTTTTGTGCCTTCCCTTTTTTGTTATTGCCACTAAACGCTAAAGCATAGTTTTAGGCGTCTACTTGGCGCGCCTATATGGCGACGCACGCTTCCTGTGCCCGGGCCGGGGCCGAGCCCGAGCCCGGGGCTTGAGCCGGAGCTAGAGCCGGGGCTGTGGCTGTGGCTGGGACCCCACAAAATAAGAATAGTAATAGTAATAATAAGCGCCAGCCAGAAAGGGCCAACGGCCGAGGCAGGCGGCGCCAACATAAAAAGCTAGCTTGTGTATATATATGTGAGTCGGTGTGTGTGTGTGAGTGTGTGTGTGTGTGCGGGTATCTGGACTGGGCCCTGTGCCAACTAGTTTATGGTAAAGCACTAAAATTTTCACGCTCGTTTTGTTTGTGTTTTTGTTTTGGTTTTTGTTTTGGTTTTGGTGCCAGTGCCAGTGTTGGTGCCTCTGCCTCTGCCACTGCCACTGCCCCTGCCTTTGCCTTTGCCTGTGCCTGTGCTCCTCGCGCAGGTGTCGTCCTGGTCGATTGTTGTGCATATGCATATGCGAATTGTGCTTGCTCACTCGACCTTAACACTACCAGCAAAGCCTGGCCTCAAAACCCAGCCGCAGCAGTCACTTAAGAGTCACTTCCCCAGCCGCAGTGCTGCCAGCCGGGGAACAGAGCCTGATAATGATCAAGGCGACCAGCCGTTAAAGTTGCGCCTATTGTTTTTATGCAACGTGTGTGTTGTGTTTGTTGGTTGTCGTTTGGTTTTTCTTCCTTTTTTTTGGTTTTTTTGTCTCTGTTATAATTGCTGTTGAATTGATGGCGCAAGGCGAAGGTGGCGCCATTTTTTGGCCAGCAATTTGCAAATTGTTTTCGTGGCCAGCCAGGCGACGGGAGGCAGAGAAATGATTGTAAACATTCGTTAAAGCCATTACTTCCACATCTCTCTCTCTGTCTGCGTGCTACCTTTCGCTATATGTGTGCATTATATTCTTTTATTTTTTATTTTTGTTGTTGCCACAGGCATTGCGGCAATACTTTAATGCAGCCTGTTTTATTCTTTTTGCTATTGTTTACGACTGATGCCACTATTTGTGGCTGAGTTGAACCAAAGCTGTACAAATTATAATGGCATTGTCTGCGTTAGTCTTTAGAAATGCAGAAAACGAGGTTGACGCTTCGCCACGAATGCAGCCCCATAATGATAGTTAAGAGTGGCTTTATAGCATAAGATGGAAGAAAGTGAAGTGAAGTTAAATGTTAAAGGACAGCAGCAAGAAATTATATAAAGTAGAAGTGACATCAAGAGCAAGATTATTTATGATTTAAGAAATCTGTCTTCAAATCATTCCACAAGAGAAAAGCAAATATTGAAAATAAATGGGGCAGGTCCGGGAAAGTAACTAAATAATTGTATACAATTTGAAATCTAACAAGTTCAATCAATCAGTTAGCAGGATTTTTGAATAATTGTTGCCAGAAGCATTACAATTAAAAACTTTACATTTACATGCAACAAAAATTGAATTCTTGATTCTTTCTTGGCCAATTACTGCACAAATTTGAAAACTGTGCGATGCCTTATAACTAACTGCAAGAATTTCAAGCAATTTTGTTGGTTTCACTTGTTATTCTGGCCCTTTTTACGAGCGGCCATATTATGGCCGCCTTGCTGATTGCTTTGTTGGTATTACACAAGTGATGCCGCCGCCTTTTGCTATTGCATTCCATGATTTCGAGTGTTTACTGTTGATGGCAATGATAGCCACATCCTTCTGGAAAAACAGAGCAGTAACTTTTCTTTTTTTGCATGCTCCCGTTTGTGCTGTCGTGTCCTTTCCTGTCCTCGTATTGAAGTGCCTCCAGTTTGTTGTGTGTCGTGTGTTCATTTGCCAGCTGGGCTGTGTCATGAATAAATTTTCAGCATTGCCCCCGTCACCAGGCATCATGCCCAGGACTTTCATCTGCGGATAAAGACGCTCATATGCGCAACAAGCGCAGCTGTTGCTGTTTGCTTTTGATCTTGCCACACAAGAATATAAAAATAATTCTGAAAAAAAAGGATACGGCTATTGAAGAACCGACATAAAAAGCGCACGATTAATTGAATGTCCTGTGGTCCGTTCAGCTACAGAAAGGCCTCTATACTTGCGCAAATAAAACTGAAAAGCACAAAACAATCAAATATATTCTGGACACGTAAAAAGGCTCTGGTCGAGAGAACTCAATTAGGAGCTATGCTGAACCCAAGTCTATGCCTAACAATTTTCAAAATTAGTTTTGCCAACTGTAATCGATTTCTACCCAAATGCTTAAAACTAGGGAGAATTATTGTATTTCCTGCAATTTTAAAACAAGAGTCACAAATCATTAAACGTAATTGCTGATGACCTTCTACAAAGATCCTCTAAAAGAGACGAGTGGAAAGGGACTTAAGGAAATTAAGTTTTCTTTCGCTTTTCCAACTCTAGCAAATAAATTGCCTTAAGCGAGCTGAGCGTATCTTTAACAAACGAAACCGCTTATTGAATTTGCCCTGATGTAATTCACAGTTGTGACCATATTACTGGTTCCTTCACACTAGACTAGGCAAAGCAAAAAAACGTTGAGTCATAAACATCCAATAGAACCGCAGGCAACAGCATTGAGAAAAAATCAATACAAATCAAACCACAAATGTGATGATGTGTGTGTGCGTGTGTGTGTTGGCAGTTGCCAGCATAGGTATCATTCACAGTGTGACGAGA
This sequence comes from Drosophila nr. perissopoda 5 BK-2023a, assembly GCA_035044105.1. Classification (NCBI taxonomy): domain Eukaryota; kingdom Metazoa; phylum Arthropoda; class Insecta; order Diptera; family Drosophilidae; genus Drosophila; species Drosophila nr. perissopoda 5 BK-2023a. Next base: position 738,979 of record JAWNMK010000231.1, read on the forward strand.
ATACAGACAAGCAGCATTAATCACACAGTGCTACAACATCAGTATCACTCAGATAAGCAATGTTCGATGACGAAATTCAAATAAAAATAGATGTTCAAGATGGGATCAAAATCATCCTCAATAAAACATAATAAATAATACTTTTTTAATTATTAAAAATACCTTTAGTTTTGCTTAAGCTAGCTGAAGCAACCTTAAAATGTGTTTATTTTATGAATTTCCTGCCAGTTTGGCGCTTAATTTCGCCCTTGATCTGCTCGTAAGGACGACGTTCTTCAATGATAATCAGTAAAGCACATTTGATGTTTTTAATTGAGTACTTTTGCAACACTTAAGCACAAACACAAACCCACACACAGACACAGCCACAGCCACACACACAAAGCAGTGTAGTGGTGTGCAGACACACGCACACACACACTCAGGAGATGACGACGTGTTTGCCAGCTGCAAAGAGATAAGTACAGGCAAACACAATGGCACTTTCAAGTGCTGTTGACACTTTTTTTTTAATTTTCTTTCTTTTTTTTTCTTTTTTTTTAGCTTCTGTCTCCCTTGATGTTTAGCAGCATTTACTTATTTCATTGTACTTAATCATGTCTAACAGCTTTTGGCCCGGCCCTCAATTATAATGAGTTGCACTTTGACGTTGCTTCAAGTGGTGCCAAAGTGTTCAAGTAACAACAAAAGTGCACTGGCTAAATGCGCAAAGGTCGTACATAAAACCCAAACAGCCCAAAACGGAACAGTTTTATGGCAACTCTGTGGTCTCTCTCCATGTTTGTAGATCTTGGCCACAATTGATGATTGCACTCGTAGATTGAGCGACAACGTTCCAAATTTTGAACAACAATCGACTCAAAGACCTGCCTAAGAAAACGAATTTCCTCTTTCGCTCTTTGGACAAAATTTGAGTTAAGTACATGAGTTAACAACTTTAGTGATGCTTTAATGAGATTGAAGCGGTCATCAGACAGAAAGTCGTTCATAAAACGTGATACATGGCTATATCGATGTAAATGTTGTGGTTGCAGAGCAGAAAAAGGCATCTGCCCTCTGACTGTTACATGAATTGCATTCCTTAATATCCTTGTTACCAATTTTGATTGGGTTCAGCCAGCTAAACATGCATGAATCAGCCCCTGGAATCGAAAGGTGACTCACAGTCACGGTCAGCAGTACACACACAAAGGGCTCACATCAGAGGGTAATACGAATTTACATATGCTTTCAACTACATAAATAAGCGGGTTTTAATCCTTTGGGGTCAACTGAGCGCGACTTGAATATATCCTGTAATATATATCAGCTAATAAATGCTGATTCTGTTTTTCCAGCTGTAGTTTAATAAAATTGTATATAATATGGGCTTCTGTCGCTAACCTTCTATAAATTTTCATATGTGTTTTTTTTACTGTATTTGGAAAGGAGTTTAAGCTCACAATTCGCCTCGAATAAGGACATGTGTGAAGTTTTACGATTTGTTTGTACGCTTTTACTTTTTACTATGCATAATAATAATATTTTCTGTCTATGCACTACATTTGTTTTACCTTGGCCAAAATCCCACCAGAAGAGGGCCAACAGCAGCTGGCACAAGCGAAGCGTCATTTTTAATAAATTTTGCTGTGACTCGCTGGGGGTGTCGGGTGTGTGCTGTGCGTGTGTGTGTGTGTTTGTGTGTGTGTGGTGTATTGTGTGCGTGCCACGGCTTACCCTTGCCAGTTGGTGCTTTAAACAAAATTGACGACGACAACAAGGACTGTTGCATGTTGCTAGCGCTGCTGTTGCCATTGCCGGCGGCAACCCCCGAAGCGCACAGCAAAACGGGCCCATACTCATAAAGGGTATTTCTCTAAATGCGTACAAAGGTGGGGCACACACACACACACACACACAAGCACAAACACAAACACAAACATATACTCGACAAAGTGTGTTTGCATAAATGCCGATGTTGTGGGAGGGTTAGGCGCCACACCCTCAGCGGAGCCAGGCGGTAGGGTAGGCAGTAACACAAACATTTTTAGCAACGGTGGCCACAATAAATTTTCATTTGTTTACCGTGTGTAATTAGAAAATTAAAACCCAGTTTATATGCCACCACCAGAAGCACAGTCGACTGAGCTAACACAACAACAACAACCACAACAGCAACAACAACATGAACATTAGCAGGCCAAACATCAGTGGCTCAGCGACCAAGTGACCAGTAAACGCTGCAACTTGGGGTGGCATTGGCACTGTTTAATGGTATTCCTATATGACACCGGGGTTGCTTTAAATATTCAATAAAAAAAAGGGGGCAGCTGTAATTGGAGCCGGGAAAGGCATAACTTCCATGCCAAGACCCAAATAAATATGTTGCCCCGAGTTTTGTGCAAAAATCTTTAGCAGATAACAATTTGTGGCTCCCTCGGCTCGAACCGGAAAGGGAGATCGTGTAAAGCACATAAATTTAAATTTTACAACTCACTGCTTTTACGGCACAAAAATGCAAAGCTTGTAAAACCCCGTCACTGAAACAACCAAAGCATCACGTCGCAACGTGTCGCCTGCAGTAAAATGAAACAAAACTCGGAAGACTACACACACATCACGCAAACTGTGGCAGGTAGCAAAAAACCAAAACTGATTTCTATGTAATGCTAACTTTAAGCAAATAAGACGATAATGAAGTATCCAAGTTATTCAGTTTTGCTAATAATATTTATATTTTTATATACTTCCTAGTAAATTATAGTCCATTATGTTGAAGAGGTCTTTAATTCATTATAGCTACAAGCGAAAGAACCTTCTAGTTTTAAAAAATCGTCTCTCTTTTGCTGCCTCGTTTCTAAGGTATGTCTCTCTAAAAACAATAGTTTTAATTTTCTTAATTTCATAATATTCAGAATATGTTTTTTTTATGTGTAAAGCGAACTTTATCATTGGTTTTTTCGTGTCTTATATTATAACTAAATATTAGTATTTTAGGATTACGCAAAGAAAGCATTTTTTCCAGCATTTCTACTTACTATACATTAGGATTAGGAAATTAGGATATTTGCATGCATTCCTTTATAATTAGAAATGAAAAAATATTCTCGACCCAGGCATAATTCTTGTGTGTGTCTGCGGCAAACAAATAAAAATTACAATTGCCCTCAACTTGAGGAAGCGGAAACATGTATTGCGCCTGTGGATTGTTCAAGAATGTCGTAAAAGGGGCTGCTGCCAGCATTTGCGGTGTAACACCTTTTAGTGTGATTGGGCTTGTACCACGCCTCCCGCCCCCCCCATCGCCTGTTGCTTGACTCAGCTTGGTTCACCATATGTATGCTCTTTTGCACTTTAATGCTTAACTTTAGGGCGTCATTTTCCCGACTCCGTCTGGGAAACACTCATTGCAAAAAGAAAAAAACAGTATTTCCACTCCCTCCTCCCACTCCCTGCCCCTTACGTACAATTTTATAAAAAAAAGTTTATTGGCATGCGAGAGGGGGAATGTTTGGGACCTATCAAGCAAAAGACAGCTTTCTAAGGCACACTGAAGACTATATAAGCTCGCAGACTCGGTTATTGGTGCTATTTTCTTAAATAAAGTTTCAAATGTCTTATATTTTGTGTGTACAATGTTTAAAGCAAGCTAAAGGGGGCAAAATGACACATCTACAAGACATAATAATAAGAATCCTTTAGTGGAGAATTGTAGCTGGAATTGTTGATACCCTGAATTTGAATTTGAAACAATAAATATATTATACTATATGGGATGCTTCCCGTTGCCAGTTAGATCTTTAGCCATTTTTAATGTTTTCAATAAGCATTACAGAAGAATTACAGCTGAAGCCGAGTCGAACTGGATAGGAAACTTGAATCATCTCTTAACAAGTAAAACTGGTGGAAATTCTCACTTATTGGTTGATGGCGGCATTTTCCTTTCATTGTTACAATAAAATATATATATAAATGCGAAATGCAACATGAAATCAAAAGTTTTAAATTACGATTACGGGTGGCCGGGTGCAATGGCGTGAAAATGTGAATGAGAAACGGCGTGAATGTGACTTTGACTGAGTACATGACAGATTAACAGACAGTGATGTTTATTGAGAGCAAGTAACATAACAGAAATTTAAAGACACTTCAATTGCAGAAAAATAAATTACCAAATAAGGATAGAGACCTCAGCAATGCATAAATATGGCAAATGCATTAGTCAATACAGCTGCTGGCTAGTCGTAGAATCCACACCGAATGGGCACCAAGCAACTTTCAAACATATTTGGAAAACTAGTCAACTTGATCGGGATTCATTATAGAATACCCATATAATATGCTGGTTTGATTCAAATTTGACTGATTATGTTTTGTTAAGGGTCAAGACACGAGCACTCTCCAAGCAAACTGGCAAAAAAAAACAGTATCGTGGCAAGTACACAAAATGTGAAAATTGTGTCAATGAACTAAACAACCGCATCGAGTTTTTCTCATGACTCGTGGCTGCGACAAAATACTTTAATGAAAAACCAGCCAAGGTCTATTAAATTCACGTTTTTGGCCTGTCAACTTTTTTTTATTATGTTTTTGAACACACACCACAGAAAAAGAAAAAAAACAACAACTGCAGCATCGACATTTAAAAGTTGAAGGTTATTGCAATAATAAATTATATTAAGAAACTGAACAAATGACTGTATTGCTATGCAGTCAGAATCGAGTGCTTAGCTCCAACGGCGCCGCACCTACCCTGCCCGACCCTCTCGGCTCGAACACCTCTATAGCTGGGCATGACACAGAGCTGGGCATTATCTGTGACATACGCAAGCTATAACACTGAGTAGATTGTGTATAAAAAACAGACACGCCTACATGTTTAGCTACACGTAACAACAAAGCCTCACCGCAATAAAATAATTTTACATTCCAAACGAATTACTAATAAATAGCAGCAACAGCCGCAGCAGCAGCAACAACAGCAACAGCAGCAACAGCAGCAGCAGTAACAACAGCCGCAGCAGCAGTAACAGCAGCAGCAGCAGCAGCGATCAAGTAAGAAATTCACAAATTAGCAATATAAAATTCTGAATGGATTCCACAACAAACAACAAACAACAACAAGTGTAATGTTAATGCAAGTAATGGCAGTTGAATCGACAAACGTATCTACTACGTACAGTTATAATTAGGCATGCCAAACAAACTCGTTACACAAAACACATTTAATTACAGGGTATATATTTTGAGAGATAATGGATGGTGTCAGCATTTAAACGTGTGAACATTGAATACCTTGGCGTAAATAATTGAACAATTTATACAGGTTTGTATATATATGTGACGCACTGAATCAGGAAAGCTCAAATCTAATTCAAATTATGTCATCACAGTTAAACATAATAAAATAATTACACTACATCAATAACAATACGATTTCAATCAACATCGAAGAAGTCAGCCAAACTGTCAAGGTTTTTTCTGTCTGCCTCTTTGCATTTTGGCTCCGTTTAGTTTGGCTTAAATAACAGGCAAATAGCCGCGAGCAAATGTCTGCACATAGCTCTCAGTGTGAGAGAAGCCATCAGATGATGCAAGTTATTATGCAAATATGTGTGTGCCTGTGTGCAGCTGCAACAGAAAAGCTGCACATAAATAATTCATGTGGCGGCCGCATTTTAAGTGGCCAAAAACAAAAAAAAAACAACAACAAATGCACCCACTACTTTGTTCTCGCTGTACTTGTCCAACAGAGCCGCACAGTTGTTGCATACAGACAGCCCAGCAGAGACCATCGAGTAGGGATCACCATGGCTTGAAATATGTTTGTATATATATGTATTTACAGGGTATGTATATACGTTGTGATATACATCTGCATAACAGTGCCTTTGGTAAAAGTGGTTTGGGCGTGTGAAAACTCGCTATTGTTTAAGTTCTGAACTATCTAGAAAGCCAGATGACTTTCAACTTGCTGCCATAAAAATTGCATATTTTACTTGGACTTTTTTGTGTTTTTTTTTTTTTTTGAATGCGCTGCGCATCCGCCCTAAATATAACCAATTTTCTCTTATTTGCTCTGGTTGACAAGCCCGAAAACTGAATTTGTGTCTTCCGCTGCCCGGAATGGTAACAAGAAAATAAACAAAAACCAAGAACAAAAGCGCAAAGAAACAAATAACAAAAAAAAGCAGCTGACTGAATTACGCCGATGATTGCATACCCTTGCGGAACGGAGTCTAGCTACACATATCTAAGCAAAAAAGAGTATTAATTGAAGAAAGCGACGGATATTTAATATGGGAGCTATTGGGGTTACTGGGTATAAAACAAAATACGAGTAAGAGTACTCTCTGGACAGCAGTTCGACTACCAGACACCCTATACGAAAATCCGTAATAACGTTGGAAAATGCATGTTCATGATGTAAGGTTTCTTCATTGATTTGTGCTTTGATAAATATATAATAAAAATATATTATTTCTTTTCATTTTGATATATCTACACAATTCAACAATCTTCAAAATTTCTACTTTTATCGTTAGTCAATACTTATCTATATTTAATAAACAGCTTTAATTATCGATAAAATTTAAATCCAAATTTCAAATTTAGCTCGATACGAAATCATATGCATATATTCGCTTGGTATATCGAGTTGATCTGCAAAATGTATGTCTAATGGGCTGAGAGCATATATTTATTTATATGAAGAGATGTCGAGATGACCTAGATACTACAATAAATATACAACTTTATGCTGATATGCTACACGATTGTCTGATTACAGGGTATATAGCCACCGACAACCCATAAAGTGAGGCAGTAAATTTGCAATTATGCTGTTTATTTTTAGCTTAAAAATGCAACGCCGGCAATAGCAATCATTTTTTACAGCATAGAAACGAGTTCGCCACTCGAATTACTTGCAATTGCATAAGCAGCAGTAACAAAACTAAACAGCAACAAAAAAAAACAGGTTATCTAAGCTAGAAACCCAAATTCCAACTGTGATTTTATGTTGAGCTTCGATTATGTGTGCCCTTCCCCCCGCCGTCTCAGTCTCTCTCTCACTTAGTCACTTGAGCTTTTTTTTTTGCTTCCTTTTTTGTTTTTTGGTAAACATCATTAAAGGCAGGCGCAGCGGCAACGTCAATAGCAGCGCTGTCAACAGTTGCTCTTAATAGCATTTATGAATGAAAACTGTTAAATGTTTTTGCACAAAACAAATAGCAGTAAGGCGAATCTATACCAACACGACGTATGCGTAATCTGTAAGCATACGAACAGACAGACAGACAGACAGACAGGCAGACAGGCAGGCAGATAGACAGACAGACAGTCAGACAGGCAGGCAGAGAGGTGGAGAGAGAAAGGCTTGCTCCGAGACAAAGTGCTAAATAAGCGAGCTAGGCAAACCATTTAATAGCTTTTACAACTACAAGCACAAAGAAGAACAGCATGTAAGCGTGCTCTCGACTACAACATACCCCTTAAAGAGCTACAAACTTTTGCCAGTTTATTGAATAACTATGTTTATCCATAAATTTTTTAATCTTACTTGCAAATTATTGTTATTATTTTGTAATTTAAGTGATAAAAAGCCAATTACGTCAATAAATATATAGACTCTATTGAGCATACAACTGATATGCAGGGTATTCAGATTTCGCACATGCGCGCGATGTTTGTTGCTATGCTTGGTATTAGAGCAACAATTTGCCGGCATAGTTCAATGAACGCACAAATGAATGCACTCAGTTGCAGCCAGTTGTGTTTGTTTGTTGTTGTATTTGTTATTGTCGTTGTTGTTGTTGTTGTTGTTGTTGCGGCTACTGGTTTTGAGATTGTTCTAGTTACGCTGGAAGTAAGATAAAAAGTTGGCACAATGTGTGCAGCACTCTCACTCTCACATTGAGAAGTAATAACTAGCATACAAGCAAAAGCAATATTCGAAGCCCACAATCTAAACAATGACAAAAAATGGAAGCTGGCAAATGAGCTTAACTAGAAGATACCCTATAATCGAGAAATATACAAATAATGGTATACTTAGTATTTTGAATTCACAGCTCGTTAGTTCAATTATAATGCGATTATTTTTAAAAAGGGAAAGCGAGTGAGCAGCTTTAATATCTGCTTTAATATTTACACATCTGTTAGCCCTGTTTCACACAAATGTAGAGCTCGAATTTGTACAGTTGTGTTTGTGGCAAGCCAATGGATTTGTCGCTGCCATATTTGTTGCAATTTTTCTATTTGCCATTGGCTTTGTTTTCCGGTTTCTTTGCCATTTGCCGGCCAGCGGCTTTTGTGTGTCCCACACATACATTTATTATTTGTTTTTTATCTTGCTGTTGTTATTTTCCAATAAAGTTTGTAGCTTATTCCACCCTGTGCGGAGTGGAATGCACTTCGACAAGCTCAGCTTATGAACACCTTGTAAAAAATGACATTTTATTATTTATATCGCGTCGTGGCTGATGATCATCTAATGCCGAGCCGTGTAATAATTTCAACTTTGGCGCTGACTAGCTAACTTATCCGAGCTTCACACAATATTTATTGCCCCTTTTTACTTACTATTTTTTATCAAAAGCCACAAATGAGAATTTCTGCTTAGAATCTCTAGTTACCTGTAAATAGAACAGAGAGAACGAAAACCAATTAGAGTTTGGTAGAGAACACATATCAGTACTTAAAGTAGGTTTGCATAATAATTAGCTGACCATAGAATAGTAGTTGCTAGTACAAAGTCTGTGGCTGTTTAAGTGGCACTGTCTATACATGCAACAAATATGGTTTGCATATAACATAGTCTGAAGGTCTGCTAAGTGTTGCCTCTTCTCACAGTTAATTGTCCGTTTTTGGACAAATGAAAACAAAAGACTCATAAGAGAGAATGCTGCAGTCGTAACAATAAAGCTGATGAGTCTCCTCCTGCCAATATATATTTCCTCGATGTGTATTACTACTTCCATTCGTATTTCAGCATATATCTAAAATCGTAGAAAGCCAATTCTGATAATTTTAAATTTTAGTGACGCACATACGATAAAATCGTAATCGAAAATGGGAATAATAGAAAATGTAACAAAGAGCAAGCCGCAGATGGCCGCGATGCTTGGCTAGCGTCATTCTCCTCTAAACCACTTCCCTACAAATAGCTTGAGGGCATTCATACTTTCTTTTTTTCCATGTTTTTTTCATTTTGTTCTAGACCACATTAATCCAAAACCGCTTTTTCTAGTACAGTTGTGGATGCTGCAACAAAGTGCAATCGACAAATCGTTTGAGAGTTGCAGCAGTTACAATGTTGCTGGTGTTGACGTTGATTCAACGAGGGGGACACAGCAGCAATTTGAGCTGCACCCATTAAAAATCTTACCGTCCTTTGGAGTAGATACGCACATACTCTATATCAGCAACAGGAGTCGAGTTGATATGGCCACATCTGACTGCCTGCTCTTGCTATAATATACATACAACTAATCACTTGTAGTCCAGGGTATCTGGTCGACTGGAGCAACCTTACTTGTTTGCTTATTCCTAAATTGATTTGAGTCGGCATTCCCACTCAAGTATCAATTTATTGTTGCCAGAGTGCCATCCGACCGATCCCCACAGCGATTCAACGAGATTCCTTGGGCTCTTCTATGCCATATCTTCATATTCCCATAATCGCTGCAGCAATCAACATCTTCAATGGTTGCCTCTCATTCAGTTGGTCAATTGTATGGTTAGTTGCCTCGTCCATTCCCCTTGGATTCATTAATTCGCACAAATTAATTGTTACTCGTGCATTTCTTGATGCGCGCTCCAAAGGGCCATTCATTCGTTTTTGGTCTTGGTCGAGAGCTAAAACAAAAGTCGTGCACTTCTCGTTTGCCACACCCCCTTTTATCCGACAACCACTAATGACAAATAATAATTGCTTGCAATTTCTTTAATTCCACTTAAGTTTAATTACTGAACTAAACTGGACTATAGCATTGCTTGCCTTGCGGCTCTTAAGCATATACATATACACACACACACATATACATATACATACACATACAAATACACATATACATATACCCATAAGTATGTATTGAACAAATGCCTTTCATTAATAATAATGTGCCTCTGTTTCTGGCATTAAGCTATTTGTGAATACTTGAAATATTTTCAGTCAGTGCGAAAATCCGATACACAGATTCCGGGATTATTGACGTAATTGACAAATTCCAAACAAAATTAAATTTGCTTTCATCATCTTTGAAAATGCTCATAAATACAAATTTAAATATAAATAAATATTTAAAAGCCACCATTTTAGCGACAATAAAATAAATAAACCAGAAAAAAAATCAATTTTAAAAAAATTCTTTAAAAAAAAATCAAGTTGCAATTACAAAAAAATGTAATTTTATGTCCAGAATGCAGGAGATTAAAAAAATAAAAGCGCAGAATTTGGATGAGTGGGATTCTTTTTTTTTATGGTACTTTTACTGGATAGTTTAACACAGTCAGTCAGGGAGGCTACATTTAAAAATGACTTTTTACGGCTATGAAGCTCAATAAATGGATGAATGCATACATATATTTACACATATAAATATATACATGTATGCTATATATATATATAAATATATATGTATATATGTATCAAAATTATATAGTCTGCGTACGAGACGAGATAGCTGATTGGCTGAATGAATGCTTTCTGGAATAACTGACTGAGCAGCGTTGAAATTAAATTATGCCATGACGCGACACACACACTCACACACACACACACACACACACACATGCACATGTTCACACAAAACATTTTTGGGTTCCCTTCCCCAGACCCTTTGCAAGTATTGTCGACAGCTCAAAGCTAATTGAATTTCTCACTGTCGCTTGCAATTTGCATTATTACATTTTTAGAAGAGCATGTACGCGACTGTATGCGTATGTATGTATGTATTTATATATATATATATATATGTATGTATTTAGTATACAAATTTTGCTTATTCAAGCGGAAATGAGATAATGAATGAACAACCACACAGCCAGGCAGCCAGCCAGCTGGCCAAGTATTTAGCTAGTTAGTTGATGACCGAGTGACCTACGCAACGTATAGTATTCATATATAGTAATTCATACATATATCTCTAACCGGGATGCGTTTTTGTCCACTTTTCAATTGAGGCGTTTTTAGCAGTGTGGCATGTAAAAGAGCTTCAGTCGTGAGAGCTCGCCTTGCATATAGAGTCTAATCGCAGCTATACGATTCAAAATTTGCGCATTTCAAAAATAAAACCCATAAATTCAATGGAATTTATTTGTTGGGGGTAGTCTATTGTATCAACTGTTGAGTTCAGAAATAGAATTCGCATTATCAGTATATGGGCCAAGTTAAAAATAAAAATGTGTGTTTTTATGATATTCAAGTTGCTGCAACATTACTTAATGGATAAGATAAGAATTTTTGTCTGACAATCTTGTTCTAACGAATGCTTTATGATATAGTTGTCCGATTGACCCGACCCCGACATGTCTATATATATATGTATACTGCTTTTGCCAAATTGATGGATACAGCAAACAGTTAAGATAACTTTAAGGCTATATAATATAAACTATCTACTGATGCTAATTCATAATCTATAAATAACGAGATTAGTAATGTCAGTTCAATGAAAAAAATTATAATACACTTTGGAGAGGGTCTAACAAGAACACATCATTAGCAACAACACATTTATAGCTTTCATACACTTCCAGATCGGCATGCTCAGACAGAGAGACAGACAGACGAAACGTCAGAGCGACGAACGTGGTTAGATCAGAGCGACTTTTGATGCTGATCAATAATTTACATATTTTATGTATTCGTTGATGTCACCTGCTGCCCGTAACATAAATTTCCACAGCTTTTTTGTACCCTTTTTGTGGGTATTGACCAAGCATATGCAAAACCAGTTTGAATGGTCTATTCGCAGGTGATCAACTAGAAGATATCCTGCAGCATAAGTATAACAACATGATGAGGAACAAGAGTATTTACACTTATTCAGAGAGAACTTAAAAAGCCTGCTTTTTCTTTTAAGAAGCATAAATAGCTGAGTTTCAAGTTCAGCTTAAATCTTAAATCTAATCAACTTCAATAACAGGCCAGCAGACTTGCACATGTTAAAAATCATAAGTTGAGATGCTCTCTTAAGTCAATGCACAACACAAAAAGCCAGAACACACACATTTACCCACTTAAACACACACACACACACACACACACACAAGAGAGTGAGAATTAATCGAGATAAGTAGAGACAGCTAAGAATAGCCCACGCTTGAGAGTTGAGGGCAACAGTCAAGCTACGAATTACAAAAAGGATTAATAAACAAGAAACAGACAAGACAGCAACAGGATTACACCCACAGACCCATATAGAACAACAGTAGTGTTCAGCATAATCAGTACCTGACTTGATACTTGTGAAGAACAGCAGGCAGTCAGTCAGGGGAGCTGAGTTTGTTGCATGCAGATGCGCATCGCAGCGTGTGCCCCAAAGTGCCTGTATTCAAGTGCTGCTCTTCAGACCACAAGCTGTGCTCAGGCCCCCGTCTCAAAACTTTAATGCTCACATTTGCTGCGAGTTAATTATGAACCCCAACACAACCGAATAGTTGCAGCTCTCGCAAATTGAATTAGAGCAGGTTGTAGAGCAAATATAATTTATATAAATTCTGCAAGGGAAATTTAAATCGTGAAGCAAAGCAAAAGTGTGTAGCAGACACCAAGATGCATCTGCGATTTGGATACAAATTATGCTTTAAATGCAATTCAAGAGTTAACCATATATATTCCGATTTTGATGTATCATCTGGCAATCTAATTCGATGTTTAGATATATAGCGCATAAGCAAATTATAAATACAAGTAAGAAACATCCAAGAGTGCTCTGCGTCGAGGCGAGAAGACACAGAGAATATGCTCTTGTGCCTTGATTTGTAAAGAAAAATGTTCACGCCTCTATGGCTGAATAAATTTGTGTGCATATAAAAACGCTGAAAGCCATCAATAATTTGAGAAAACAATTTTGTGTTCAAATCACCCCCCCACCCCAACCCTAATGTAACTGCTCAGGCACATAAATCAACACTGGAGTCTGTGAAAATCAAGAAGAAATGAAAAGAAAAAAAAAAAGCATCCACAAAATCATTGAACATTAGCGAACTTGTCAAGCAGCTGCTTCAGAAGCAGCACGGAGTTAAATACATATACATATAGATATACATATACATAAACATATACATATATATATATATGTAAGCTTGTAAATTTTGTAAAATTATGAAATACGCTTGGCAACTGTGCGAGTGTGTTTCATAATAGAATAAGGCAACACAAATATGTGTGAAATAAGGGGAAATGCATACACTATGGAGCACTGTGGAGCAGGCAAATTTAATTATGACGATTACTTGGTGCATGGTTTCGATTTGAAGCCGGGGAGGAACCGGGACTAACTGGGAGACACAAATTGTGAATTTGCATGTCGTTAATCAACTTTGTCAACGCAAAACTTTGCAGTCGACAATCGACTTAAATCAACAGCACAACACAAGTCTGAATATGCTTTCACACACACGGAATGAAAACTAGGGATTTGGTTAAGGCAAAAGGAATTGGGTTTTGGGTTTTTGGGGATGAACAACAAGCTAAATAATAAAAAAAAAAAAAAAAACTCCAAAAATATGCCTTTTGACAGCTTGCAAAACTTTTGCATGACATTTATCATTGTCGCATAACAAATGAGCGACAGCAGCAGCCGCAGCAACAAACACAACAACAATGACAAGAAAGAGTCAGAGCTCTGCTCCCACTCAATGTTTAGGCCATCCACACACACACACACACTGATACACACCAACAGCAATATACACACACAAAACCTTTAAGTTTCTACCCTTTTTTCAACTCACTTTTTGGATCTGGTCCCCAGCCCCGAATTTTAGCTAAAGTTATATATAGTTTTTCTGCGTCCAGATTTCGAAATATCTGTGATACATGTTGCAAAAGTTAAGATTTTTTCATTCTGTATTATTTATTACATCTTGTCCATGTGTTTTACTTCATAAAGCACATATTTCAAGATAAGAAACAAGGGGTTAAGACGCGTTTACTTCACTTCCTCCATTTGCAGGAATTTTATACACACACACACGCACACACATATTTAGTATAAAAGAAAATATGCCCTGTGGCACATACATGTGTAAGATAAATGCGATTTTTACTTTGCAAGCCAGTTGTCAAGCTGGGCAGTGGCACGAGGTCTAACAAACAAATGATGTGCATTGGGAAACTGGATTACAAACCTGCCACATTTTGCAACATGGGATGTACGATAAATATGTTCTTTATGAACCCCAATCGAGCAGGAAAGTTCGTTGTAGTAACTGCTAAATTATAACAAATATCATCACTACCCATAGCTCCAACCTATATCTTTTTGTGTGTCGGAAAACTTCAAGTCATTGCCACACCCATCAAGCAAAAGCTTTCACTTCTAAAAGCGTGATGACAAAAGCATTACAACCAGAAAGGTTTTGGAAGTCGAGCTGGGCATTGCTCACATACGCTTAACCACATTTGTTCATATTAATTATTATAATTATAACATTATCCCCGCTGGGGGAGTATTTTAGCTTACATTAAATGGCACCAGCGAACGCTAATTGGAATTTTAGTTTAGACTGACACGCAAATTAAGTAATTTCCCAAAAAAAATATATTATTACAGAAAGGTTTCAGGGTGAAAGACCTCTAGCCGTAGTTATGTAGCTCAAATTTGATGCAGCTAATCAAAATTGGAACTCCAATTATTATGTTTGAGTAGATTTGATTAGATAAAGCACAAATGAATGATGCAATTTAAGAATGTGTCAAAAGCTTATCAAAGCAGTTAAGAATGCCTTATTTTCAAGGTAATGTGCTAGTCTGCCTTCGACATTGGATTATGACATGATGAAATAACAAAATTACTGCTGAAACTTATCTGAAAATGCAGCTCTTAAATGTGCACCTTCAAATAAAATATGTTATCAGTTTGGTCTGACAAGATGGACAAGTCAAGACACTTTTCGAGTAACATCATTATTGCTGAATCAGTTAATCAACAAATGGACAAATATTAGATACAGTAGACCAAACGACCAAACGCAGGCTGAGCATATTTTCATCTTTATCTTGTATAAAAAATTCATTATCAAATCGCAGCTGAACTAATTAAATGTATTGTCGTCTTGTCCACACAACTTGTTTAATAATTGAATAATATTGGTAAAGAGTAACAAGTCCGTTGTTAACCTATCGTCTGTGGCATTGACCAAATTTAGTCCACCCTAATTGAGTCGAGTGCTTATCGCTAGACCATGTTCTCTTGCTTTAAGCACACACATATATATGTATGTATTTCTCTATATACATTTATATATATATATATATATCTTATCAGGCGAGTTGGGTGCAAACTTGGTTGTGTCAACGCGATATTAGCTTCGCTCACTTTGTGTATGGATATTGTTTTGTTTGCTTCTTTTGTTTTCTTCCAGCTGCTTTGCGTTGTTTATTTTTGGCTGGCCCGTCAACGGAATGTTTTTTTCGTTTTTTTTTTTTATAGTTGGTCAACAAACTTAACTAATATCAATTAATTAAAAGCGAAAGCGTTGCTCTGAGTGGTACGCATTGCCTGGGGAGTCGAATCGAGTCGAGTTTGGGCACAAAGATAATAATATTAAATATTAAATGCCAATAACTGAAGATGCGTACAGCATTAAATATTAATGGGAGTTCTGCTCAGCAGTAAACTGCTCATTTCAAATGCAACCGAAAATTGATGTCGCAGCGTGTCGCAGCGCATTAGGAAATGGACAACGCTACCTTTTGGGTTAATGGCTGAGAATGCCAAGTAAGATTCTCATTCTCATTCCTCTTCCCCTTCTCATTCTCATACTCATTCTCATACTCATTCTCATACTCATTCTCATTCCAGTTCTCATTCTCATTTGAAACTCTCAACACGCGCGCACCCACTCGCAAAATATTCATGTGCTCTGGAGTCACGTCAGAGCTGACTTTTTATGATGTTGCAGCCGAAGATGCTGTAAGATGTATATGAAAGTAAGCAAAAAAAAAACCAAAAAAATATATATTTTAACCGACTGCTTTTAATCGTTTCGTTTTCGTCGCGTATACGCAATGTGAAGCCTGTCGCATTTCGTTTAATTTATGTTTTTACAGCAGCGCCGTCATGTCAATCATCTAAAATGGTCCAATGTACATTTTTTGACATCGCCTGGCAGGCAACGATGGCAACCAGGGCAACTCAGCCCAACCCCTTTTCGCAAGCGTCAAGCACGCAAAATGTATGCTAAGAACTGAGCAAATCGCATTATTTTTTTACAAACAACAAGATTGCAGCCCACAAAAAATGGCGTTGCTAAAAACTTCGTTATTCTTTTTAAGTACTGCCATGACAGGCTTGCCAAAGAGCCCCCATTTGACATCTCAAGACTTTCCTTGTGCTCATTATGGCTGTAATAAGCATATTTGGTTGAAAACTGCATGATTATAACAGAAAACTTAAGGTTAATGACAATATTTGGTATGACAACAATTAAGATTTAAAACGGAGCGAGTAGATTGCCTAGAAATAGACAGACAGACAGACAGACAAACAACGATTCGCATAGAGATGCGGATCAAGAATATATATGTACATATATATGCCAAATGGTCTCCTTTTATACGTGTCAAACTTCACAACAAAATTGTAATACCCTTTACAAGGGCAGATAAGTGGTTTCCTTGCTCGCCTGCCACTCGCTTGACGAAAATTGAATTTGAGGACATACACAAAAAAAAAAAAGAAAAGGAAAAGAAAAATGAAAATGAAAAGAGAATTTATAAAAACAAAGAAAACGTAATTGAAAGGCACAGTCAACAAATAGAGCAACATTTCAGCAGCCAAAGCAACAGTGACAGCAAAATGCCAGCAGCTCTCAGCGGAGCACAAGGCACAACGCACCAAAGCAGCAGCAGCCGCAGTAACAGCAGCAGCCGCAGTTGCCGGAAAAGTTACAATACCTAAAACTGACTACGCACCAACAAAATGGCGGCTGTTTAAACAGAAATCGAACAAGGAGGCGACGCCGCGACGTTGCTGTTGAACGTGCAACAACTGCAGCAACACGAGCCGTTAGATGCTGCCTTCAACACTAGGTTTCGCTTTTTATATATACTATTCGGGCCATTAAGAGTATCCCCCAAGCCATCCCCTCTCCACCCCCCACTGCTTCACTACCGCCAAAAAGTGTCCTTGTTTGCCTGTTATGTTTTTTAACGTTACGTAAATTGCGTAAATTGTGTGCATTTTATTATGCTACACTTCTTGCTGCCACGCATCTTCCACCATTTTGCCCCACCATACTTAACTCTTTATAAAACATTTTGCTAGACTCGCTGTTGGCGATGTTGTTGCTGTTGCTGTTGTTGCTGTTGCTGTTGCTATTGTTGTTGTTTACTGTCAACTTGCTGAAAATGTCTTCATCCCTTTATGTGGTGCGAAGTGTTTTTTGACTTCCATTGAATTATGTGTGTGCACTTTCCCAACAACAGCATCGCTTCAGATTCACAAAATATTCTCTTTTTACTTTGCATACTTTTGGAATTTTCGAAATGAAGTGCACTTGATTCCAAACTTTACACACATTTATTATTTAAGATATTTTACGCTATTCTCCTCCCGCTCACACAATTTATGGTTATTTTGTGCGATTAGGGAACACACAGTGATCAGTGTTCAAATTAAACACACGTTCTTAAACATAACGAATATGTGATGAAAGAGCTCGAAAGAGCTAAACAAATATGAATTTATATTTATATATATATATATATATTTATTATTATATATAATTAAAGAAAAATCAATCGAAATGTGGCGCTTTGAAATTTAAACGACTGACAAGACCAAAGAATAGGTTCAATTATTTTTCCATTTGTGCAATAACTCAGTTTTCTACAAATGCTCATTTTTAGCGTTTTTTAAGCTCGCTTTCAAAAACACACACACAAAAAGAAAACACAAATAGAGTTATTTCAATTACGATCGTACGATGTGGACTTGTGTGCCAAATACTAAATTCCCAATTCGTGGCACGTTCAACAAATACCACTTTGCTGCCAGACAAATGCAAAAATAATATTTACCAAATTTGCATATACATATTTTCTAGATGTGTCACGCTTATTTTTTGAGCACATTTATTTTATTTTCCAAGTATTAAAAATATTTCATCTGCTGAAGCGGCAAATATTTAAATGTCGACTAATATCACAAAAAAAATTCAAATCATAAGAAATAAATTCAAATAAAATTTATAACTATGCAAAATTTATACATTTTATTTTAATTCTAAATAAATATTCATTTTGTATTTTTCCGAAACCCAAATTCAATGACATTGCAGTTTTTCATGAAAGAAAAAAAGAATTCAACGAGGATTTTAGATTTTGATTTTGATTTTGATTTATTTGGCTGGCAAACGGGTTAATTACAACACATTGTGGCTGAAGCATCACAGCACACCGTGTCTGTGTATGCGTGTGTACATGTAAGCTGGCGTGTGGCAGCTAAATTGGCTGGCAACAGCACTGGCGAAACAGGATTTAGTAGGCACAATTGTTGCTCGTACATGATGATGCAACACAACATGGGGCAGGGACACACCTATCTAGTCCGCCATGACGTGGGCGTTCAGTGGGCTGGGGCGCCAATGACAGGCAAACATGAAACAACGACAAAATCAAGTGGGAACACCATAATCGAGATTATGCGACTAGGATATATACTATACTTTCGTAATCGGTTGTGAATATGCCTAAAGTCATTGCTTCAATGGCTTTTCAAATGGTGAAAATGCAACGCTTTCAAAGCAAACATATGTCAGGCGGGGCTGAAAACGCTCTTTGTTTTGATTAGCTAAACACAAATTGAAGAAACACGTTTCTTCGTTGCCTTAAACTGGCCAACTGGCAACAACAACAGCAACAACAACAAATGGAGGCAAGCTTGAAGCCACAGCCACAGCCACAAACACTTAACACAAATACCAAAAGGGCTAAACAAGCAAACATGCCTCCGAGTGAGAAAAATCAATATCAGCTACTCTTTTCCAACATGTCTTACAAATGCTGCCGTCTGTCAGTTGGCCCACAAACATTGAACAATCAACATTGTACAAGTGATCTACAAAACTAGATAAGAATCGGGCACAAATTGGAAATTTTACTCATGAAATAGACTCAAAAATAAGCATCCACTTCAATCACAATTTGAAGTATTTAAGCAGCGTTTGAATTGGCTTTGAGTATAAATAGTATAAAAGATCTTTTGGGAAATTTTAAATCTTTTGTCTAAATATATACGTTTATTAATCCAAATTAAAAATACTTAACAGCTGTTCTTACAGCATTGTTTTAATTTGGATGTGTTTGAAAAATCATCAGACAATATTTTAAAATTCAGTCAGCTGTACTTTTGAAACACACAATCAAAAAAGTAGAGAAATCTCAAAAAAGACTTAAATTTACTGCTCAATATGTGTACAGATAATTCAAAGAAGCCAAACAAGGCTTTGATATTGTGCCTCTTTAGCTTAGCCATTATCCTAAAGCTGGCTATCCTTGCCATGGAATTCGGGGTCTGAGCTTACCCAAAACTGAAGCGATGACTATCAAATGGGGATAAAATGTTATTTACCTGAAAAAGAGAGAGAGAAATGGAAGCATTTAGTTATTGTTAACGTTGTGATATGTTTAATATGCGTTTATATATACTTAAAAAAGTAGTAATAAAAAAAAAGCTGGAGTAACTTTTAGATTAACAAATTAACTATAGCCGCTGCAACGCGATTTATAAACTACATTAATTATATAGCCTGGAAATCTCCCCTTTTGATATAAGTTAAATAGCCTGGAAATCTCTCTTTTGTTCGATACAAGGATCCAGGGGCGTCCACAGGGGAGAGCACCTAGTATATATATATATATATATTCTTGCAGATAAAGTACACTTAATTCTGCTTTGACTCTTGTTGACTGTCGCTTTTTTATCTTTTACAGACTTTGTGTTAATTAGTTTATATAACTTGTCAACACACAAATGGGTTTGCAGGGCAGCAAGCAGCAAAAAGCAAATGCCAAATCAAAAAAACGAAGCCACTGAAATCTAAATGAAAATCGAAGCACAAGCAACTCATTTAAAGCTGACAACTTTTATTGGGATAAATTCTTAAGCTTTATTTGAAATTTGTGCAACTTTGCCACGCACTTTGGGTGCAATTTTAATGGGCCTTCGATGAGTGGCCAATTTTGAAAAGTGTCAATTGATGTTCACCTGTTTGCGCTTTTTATTGGGTTTCCCATCTATATATATATATATTGATAAATGATTAATGCTTTTTCGCAGCGAGGCATATTATTGGTGTCCGAATGCAAGGATGAGATTGGCAAAGATTCTGTTTTGGAATCGGTTAAAATGACTAAATTGAGAAGAATTCCACAGAACTTTTGTCATCGTGAGTTTCAGAAATTTTAGATATCTGTTATCGGTAAATGACAGTGGAAAAGATTGTTTTAAACTAGGCACCCATAAAAGAGGCATTCGATTTCGTCAGTTAAGAACTTTTGTTGGCTTAAATCTACGTATTTCCCAACATGTCAGTCTGCTTTAGCTAAATGACACATAAAAGTCAAAGGCACAGCTTTGGTTTTTGTGGAGAGCAAGCGCATTTGATTAATGAAAAATGCTCTCTGTGTATTTGTGTCTCTACCGGAGCAATCTAAACATCTCAAAGTGTAGTGTAATCCCATAGTCTCTGTCCGACTGTCCAACTTCAGAGTATATGTGTAACCTTTAACTGGACTTGTAGCTGGTTGGACAGCATCATTAATTACAAAAACCAATAAAAGTATTGGACAGCGACAGGCCAGCCCAAAATAAGTTGTCATCATTAGTTACATTTACCAACACAATTTCCGCCCAAAGAATCCTAAGTAATGATAGTCCAGAGAAGAAAAAAAATGTGCACAACACAACTTCAACAAATTGCCAAGCATTGATGAGTTATTGGTAATGAGTTCGCTTGTAACACAGAACAAAAAATTGCGCTTAAGACGAGTCTACGTTTGTCAAACAGAAAAAATGCAAAAAAAACAAAAAAAACGCTCAACGGAATAGCACAAAAAAAAACGGAAGTAAAATACTATTCACGTGTCAGTTGGTTAAATGGCTAGTAAGCATATCAACGGATTTCATGATTATATATACCTACACACACACACACACACACGAATGTAAAAGGCAATCTGTATTAAGGTGGCATAGTCATTAATCATTATCATATAAACATCAATTGGCGTTTAAAGCGCACAGAAAGCAGCACGCAACAGCAACAGCAGCAGCAGCAGCAGCAAGCGTCTGCCCTCTGTGAGAACTTCTTGCCACATGTTGTTGATTGGCTATTGAATTGGCCACATTGAGTGAATCGAAACGTCGATGGAAAAAAAGCAACACAAATTTGAAATTGAATTTCCCGTAAATGAAAGTATTTAAAGATAGATACAAGTGTAAACCTACCGAATCATTCAGTAAATCAAGCGTGTACAGCAACAAAATCAAGCAATCCATAAATTAAGCGTTCCGTTTTGCTGTCTGAATTGCGGTAAATCAGAATTTTCTTTTCTTGTCTGGGGCCTACATATGTTGGCAACAACAGCAGAACACATCACTTAGCCCCTCTCCATAAAATAATGGGAGAGAAAGCAATATGGATTACCCGTGTAGACTGAATTCGAGTTGCAGAAATTTTAGTCAATTTGACTATTAATTGAGAAAACCGAGCTAGTTCATGAAATAGTAGTTGTGTAATACACATATTGAACAAGTTCGGTTGGGTTGATAAAGTAGTCAAAGGTTATTCCAGCTCATCTCAAAGATTATTCTATCTAAATGTTGGCAGCTTCATAAAACACATATTTGATCAATTTGGATTGCATAGCTTGTTAAGCAAAAAAGTTTGTTTTTCGTAATTTGTGGTCGGTTTGCATGAGCACAAGAGAGAGTGATATATATATATATCGATTTTCGATTTCGATTTTTACTTGTCTTCCGACCTAAGATCATGTTTTCAACTTTAAATGTACGATTGATTTAGGGGCAAAACTATGATCAAAAAGCCCTCGCTTTTTAAAATAAGTTCAGTTTTGAAGAAGTTATGGCATTCTGAAGTTTCGACCTATGCCCATATACTGATTTTCAGGCTATAATTTTTACTTGTCTTCCGACCTCAAATTTCGTTTTCGACTTTAAATGTGCGATTGATTTAGGGGCAAAACTATGATCAAAAAGCCCTCGCTTTTAAAAATAGGTTCAGTTTTGACGAAGTTATGGCATTCTGAAGTTTCGACCTGTGCCCATATACTGATTTTCAGGCTATAATTTTTACTTGTCTTCCGACCTCAAATTTCGTTTTCAACTTTAAATGTACGATTGATTTAGGGGCAAAACTATGATCAAAAAGCCCTCGCTTTTTAAAATAAGTTCAGTTTTGAAGAAGTTATGGCATTTTGAAGTTTCGACCTATGCCCATACACCGATATATCGATTTTCGGGCTATAATTTTTACTTGTCTTCCGACCTCAAATTTCGTTTTCAACTTTAAATGTACGATTGATTTAGGGGCAAAACTATGATCAAAAAGCCCTCGCTTTTTAAAATAAGTTCAGTTTTGAAGAAGTTATGGCATTTTGAAGTTTCGACCTATGCCCATACACCGATATATCGATTTTCGGGCTATAATTTTTACTTGTCTTCCGACCTAAAATCTCGTTTTCAACTTTAAATGTACGAAGCTATGGCAGAGAGATTGAGAGAGAGAGTGATAAAGAGACATAGAGAGAGATGAAGCGCGAGAGAGAGTGAGAGAGAGAGAGAGAGAGAGAGAGAGAGCCTTTTTCCAACATACAACAGATTAAGGCCCAGCTCAGATAACCAAGCCTGAAGTTGTTTCTTAAGCTTTCCAATTGATAACAGTGGCTTTCTTTTCCGGCATTGTGTGAGAACGAGCGCAGCGGGGGCAACATGGGGATGCATGCATCTTAATATATAAATGTAGAGTTGAGCAGCATTTAAAATTGTTTTCGAATTAGCTGTGCAATCGCACAGAGCATCGATGACGACGCAATAGAGAGCAGTCGATAGTGTAAATTTA
Organism: Drosophila nr. perissopoda 5 BK-2023a; assembly: GCA_035044105.1. Classification (NCBI taxonomy): domain Eukaryota; kingdom Metazoa; phylum Arthropoda; class Insecta; order Diptera; family Drosophilidae; genus Drosophila; species Drosophila nr. perissopoda 5 BK-2023a. Next base: position 762,274 of record JAWNMK010000231.1, read on the forward strand.
GCTACACTTTCATGTCTGATGTGGCACTCACTATTCAATATAAGGGGGTGCACACAAAGTAAGTGTATTTTCAGAACTCTTTATTTGCAATTATATGTTTATTTAATGTATTTGATTAAAGGGCATTTTTAAACTTAATTTACGTTGGACTCACTGAAGTGGAGTCAGTCCTGTCGGCTTAATTGTTGCCATTAAATTAGCGGATTGTAAAGCAAAATTAAAATTCAAAATATAAAAAAATAAGGAGCTCATTAATAATTCATTATTTGCTTAACTAATTTCACACTGATAAATTATTAATTAATGCAGATTCACTTATTATATTCTTAATTGAATTTTTATTTTTTTTTAATTTAATTTAATAATTTAATCTGTAATTTTAACTTTAAAACTGTCTATTGTATCTATCTATCTATCTATCTATTGTAAAATAAATTTTCCCTAGTAATTCTCATATTTCTGGGCAGAAGATTTCTTAAGTGGTGCTACAAATATATATTTAAGCCAAGATAAATCAATTTGCAATTAGAAATATAAGACGTGAACACTTCGGATAAGTCCCATTGATATTTTGGCGTTTACATAGAAATACACATACAAACACACACACACACACACCCTCAAATACACACCCTTTTGAACAGAAGTGCTATTGCTCTGTGGGAATTTTTCAATTTCTTTAATGCAATTTAGGGGGACTAAAAGCGTTGAGTCAATTGATGCACTTAGGCGCAAGATTTCGAGAATACATAAAAGGTTCAGGGGCAACGGACCAACACAGCTCAACAGACAGACACAGTGGCATGTGTAAATTGACTTTGGGGCACGCCCCTGTGCCCAGCGAACAGTGTGCGAAGAGTGCGTGTGTGTGTGTGTGTATAGCCGAAAGTTTGTCATGATGGGGCGACAAGCCCAAAATATGTGAAAATTAACGATGAGGGTTGCCACTATTTCTGCTTTCCAAAATACAATTCCCATGCAAAGGCAACACACACACACCAACAATGCAACATTTTTGTGCCCGAACTTTGGACTTGGACTTGGTGTTAAACTCATCCCAAAATGATGTTTGAATGGGTGATTAACATATGGTAAGGGCAAGTGTTTACTTTGTTGCTGCTCAGTCTCTCTCTCTGTTCTACGCCTTCGAGAAATGATTATTGCAAATGAGGCGTGGCGAGTTGAAAAACAAAGCGCACCAATCTCAAATTCATGTGCCGTATCAAAATTAAGTATTTATGTGTGTATATATATATATATATATATGTGAAGAGCAACCCAGCCTTGACTTTAGTGTGACTGAATCAGCAGCTGTGATTCAGCTCAAGGAGTCATCGTCATCGTCATCGCCGTTGCATTGAAATATATATCAGCCAGCACAGGAAGTACATCCACAGTGGTCCTGTGCTATCTTAATATTTTCGGATAGCCTTCGGTGTGGCACGCCCATATCATTTAGCTGTCAGCCGGGGCGCATGCAACAAATGTAAACATCCATTGAAAATATTGAGTAATTACATATCGCCAGCATTTTCGAGGCCTGCACAAATGTCAGCACAGCAGGCGCTAAATGTGAACAGCCGGGTTCGTCATTCAATTCGAATGTGGGTAGATTTGAGGTTGGCAGCGCAAATCGCTCTCAAGAGAAAAATACACTCGAAAAAAAAATATATAGCTCTAACAAGAAAATCGCTGTGTGAAAACTAAAAAAAAATAAAAAGCCATTTTTCTATTTTCAGAAATCAATTTACTAATAATAGAAAATATATCCAAAAAGTCGAAATTTTATTCCAATCTATTTTTATTTTGCTATCGCCGTAAAAGTGAAAAGAATTAATCAAAATTCTTAAAATCCTAATGATTAATCATAATTTATTAGCACTATAACTTATCTAAAACAAACCTTGAAAATTGAAAATTAACCATGTTTTTTACAAATTCCAGAAAAATGTACTCTTAAATTAGGAGAAGAAAAACTTTGTCAAATTCAGCAAAATATTCTTTCTGAGTGCATAGGCCAACAGACCCAGATCTAATCATAATTGCTAGAAAGTAATTTTTTGGTTGGCGGAAGCCAATTACAATTGCCTTCATAGGAAAAGTGATATGAATTATCAACAAATTTTGTGGACATTCACTTTGGATAGTTAAGCATGCGACAGCTTATCGTCACCAGCAGCCGCAAACGAGGCAACTGTCAACCGTTTCGATTTGCGTAGCTGCTGTGCCACCATGCCACTTGCCGCATGCCGCATGCCACATGGCACATCACACAGTGAATATGCCCCTTTTTCTTTCTTTGGCTGACACACATTTCTCTTTCGCATTTTTATTTTTGCCGCTTTTGTAGTTCGCCACCCTAGCGAATAAGGACAAGCCGTAGTGCTGGGGGCGCCACTGATTCGACGACTAAACACAATCCCACTTCACCCCAACCCAACCCAACCCAACCCAACCCAGCCAGCCAGCCACCCACAAAATCAGGCAACGAGGCTCGCGACTCGTTTAGCATTCCAAGTACGACGCACTTACTTTCTGATAAATAATGTACACGATATGTACATACATACATACATGTATATATACATATGTTGCATACATATGTGGCATGTATGATTGTGTGCAACTGTGCGTGTCATTTGGGGTTTGGTTCTTGTATGTGGCAAATTAAACAAAATGGCAAGTGTGCAAAATTTAGAATACAAAATTCAACATTTTGTACACGAATTGTTCAAGGGGATGGAAAAATAAAGAAAAAAAAAAAAAAAAAGTTTTTGTTTTGTTTTGAGGGTTGGTCCGATTCGCCTATTTTTATTTTTGTACAAACATTGCCACAAGACGCGCGCAAAAGTGTTGTTTGCTTTGGGAAATGGAAATGGAAAACAATTTATATTTATTTACAATTTACATACAAATAAAACAGTAAGTGTGCAATTGGCTGTGCCGTAATCAAATTTTCTATTTGTCTTCTTCTTTTTTTTTCAGCTACTGCTGCTGCTGCTGCCTCTGCCTCATCTTTGTCTTTCGCTCAACGAAGCAGACGCGTTGTTTGTGTCTGTGACGCCTGAAAATGTGCAAATTAATTGAGAAGCCGAATTGGGCTTAAATATTTTATTGTTAGGCAAAAGGATCAGTTGCTGAGGAGATCGCAGTCAGTGTGACGCCTCAACGCCTTGGCAACCCAAGCTTGTGCAACAAGACACAACAAACTGAAATGTAATTAATATGAAACATCTATCTACTCATTACCAGGAGACTTTATCAAACGACGAAAATCTTGTACACAGCAAAAGAGGAAGAAAACAAGCAAAATAAACATTGACGATGATGGCTGATGAAGTTGCGCCTTCCCCGATGGTTGGATGGATGGATGGATGGATGGATGGATGGACGGATACAACTCCTGACTGCCTCCACGCAATGAACAGTGGGAGCGAGCTGCAAGCTTGATTTATGACTCTAATAAATACGAGTTTATCAGATAGCAACCGATGCCTACATAATTGTACAACCAATTAGGAACGCGTATAGCTCAAGCCCCAAAGCATAAGAGCCAAACAAATGTCTCAGCATCAAATCACAAAGCACGCATATCCCTCAATTGGCAGTAGCCAAATCTGTTTGTGTCGCCACACGAAGAAAGCATGTTGGGCGGCAAACACACTCAGAGAAAAAATCGCGCAAAAAAACAAGAATGTGAATCGACCTAGTTAAATTTAAGAAATACTTTTTATAAATTTGTAAAAACCTTTAATGAAATTTGATGTTGTTTAATAAAAATATGAATTATCAAATAAAAAAACTTTTGTAAATAAATAAATAAATAAATAATAAATAAAAAACAAACACAAATAATAATAAATTTAAGAAAAATCTAAAATAAAATTAAGAAAATACTGTTTTTTTTTTAGATTAATAAAATGACCACCAAAAACATGGCGATTTTCTAAACTGACTGTTTTCGTATAGTTTTAGGGGATGCCTGGCCTGTCCGCGGTCATGTGCGAAATGTGTGACGCACCACCAGCTGTGCAAAAAGTGTTGCACGCGGCTAGTTTGTGGCACTATTATGTACAGCCAGTCTAGCTGAAATTATTTAGTTTTAGCTATGATAATATACACAACCCGTTGAGAGTGCAGAAGTTTTTAGCCCATTAATCGATGACTTTAAGCCGCAGTCTTCGTTTATGCTGAGAATGTGCAAAACTTTGGCTGGCAAGTTGCAGTAAGTTTACAAAGCTTGTGGCAAACATTTAATCGTCGCAACATTGATATGATGGCAGCTGCAACGGGATGTGTGCTGCGCTGGGCCATTAAGGTTAGCTGATTGGGTTTTGCGAACAACCAACTGGAGGAACTCACTCTGTGCACATGTATGTGTGCTTATGTGTGAAGACACATATTTTAGCATTTCAAATTATGTGTAAAACTAGCAAGGCAAGGCAAGGCAGCCACACAGCAACTACTATTGTATAAGGAACGTGCCACACACACGCACACACACACACACACACACTAGCACACTTTGATAGCGTGTATGCGAACTCGCACATTTGATGATTAATTGCAGGCAACATGATAAATGATTGAGGGTAATAGGAGTAGCAACGGCAGCGCCACGTAGTGCAGAGAAGCTAAACGCAGCCACTTGGACTATCATGTGAGCTAGGAATTGGCCGAGGGGGCTGGCAGGGCTTGAGGGAGTGTTGCTCTTCCAGAAGGAAGTGGCAGTGGCAGTAGCAGTAGCAGCAGCAGTAGCAGTAGCAGTGGTTGTGGCAGTGGCAGTGGCTGCTCGAGGATTGTGTCTCGTTGTTGGGCGTTGAGTTGCCAGCAAAGCATTTAAAGCATACAGTCGCTTGGTCCTCACGTCTGAGCCACGTTGAGCACATATATATACACACACATGCACATATATATATTTTGAGCAATTGCACGTATTTCGGATTGCTTTCCCTTTGTTGCTGCCTCTAGTATTTTCAAGAGAGAAAGAAAAAGAAAGAAAAAGAAAAAAACCCAAGCACTTGCTTGACTGCCAAAAGGAATGCGTTGGCGACGTGTTAGTCAATGAAGTGGGTGGAATTGTAGTTGTGGCTGCTCTTGGCTTATTACCTCAACGCATGTGTGTGTGTGTGTGAGTGTGTGTCACAGGATATGTGTGTGCATCTATCTTCATGAATTTACCAGTGCCGCATTTTTTGCTCCCTTATTTTGTTTTATTTCCTTTTGCTATTTTTTCCATACTCATTTATTTATTTCCTTTTCTTTTTTTTTTTGGTTTGTTTGCTACGTGCTTTTTTGAGTTTGTTACGTTTTTGTGTGTTAAACGTTAACTGCTGATTGCATATTGTGTGCATTGCTGGTTGGTGGAGAAGCGGGGAGAGAGGAGGGAGTCGAGCATAAGTCTGGGCAGTCAAAAGACCCAGTCAGATATCTGTCTGATTTCGCCACTTGTCTGCACAAATTGGAAAATAATCCAATACATCATTTTTGAATTCCATGTTCAATTAATCTCTAAGGAGGCGCGTTGTATATATATATATATATACATACATATATATGTTTAGATATTACAATAATTCAGTATAAATTCGAGATAGTCCACAAGGGGTTGACAATGATTTATAAGAATTTCGAATTTATTACAAACAAAATAAACAAAATTTTCCAACAACGACATTTTCCAACAACATTTTATGCAATTTTTTACTGCTTTCCTTAACATTATTCGTCAGCTTTAGCTGAAATCGTTAGGTTTATTTGATAACCTCTGATTCTAGTTCTAAGTTTGTTTTTTATCTAATTTTGTTTTTTTATGATATATTTTTTATTATTTTATAGATAGAGGAACATAAATCACTTTTATGGCATTATCTTTGCAGGTGTTTGTTAAATAAAAAAAAAATACTTACATTTTGAAGGCTGATTATTGATGATAATGGAAGGAGAGGGAAAAGCGATTTGAAAGTTTTCTAATATTTGGAGTGCTTAAGGTGGCTTAAACGCTTTGTGAATGGCCCAAAAATAAGACGTACAAGAATTGGAGCTGGGCTGGGATGTAAATGATTTAATGGTCGTCTGGTAAGTGAAAAAAGATAATTTCACAGCAAAATGTGAGAAATGTTTCTTTGCATACAGATAGAGATATAAAATTAGCGTGGTTTGTTTATCTTTGCCACAGCTGTCTGAAATTGCAGACAAGTGTCCGAAACAAATGATGCCGACCACATGACTCAGCATTTACATGCACACACACAATGGGAGAGTGAGAACACAAACAATTTCAATAAAACACAAACAGAGCACAAAAACACAAGCGGAAACACCCGGAAGTTAGCGGGAAATAAGCAAAACATCCGTCGCATATAGTTTATATCTATATATATCTATATATATCTATATATATATATATATATGCGCATAGTATATATTAATTACTGCTTTGCGCGCCCTTCTGGCATTCGATATTTGAAATTTGTTTTTTTTTTACATTTGTTTGTTACATTTCAGACCACTTGTCTGACATGTTTTCGAGCAGGCAGCTTCCTTAATTATGCGGCAATTTGAACTTAACGGCCGCCGGCAAGAAGAAGCCAAGCGAAAAACTTCTAAAAAGTGTTATAAATAAATAATAATAGGCAATTCAAAGTTGTGCGCAAAAACAAAAAAAAAACTTGTTAAGTTGTTTAAATCAAACAAGTCAATTGCGAAAGGTTGCAAGCGGGATAAAAGTCAAGAGTTTAACTTGGGCAATGCCAAACAAACTTAAAGGCTACGATTTTCAATAAGAATCTCGAAAAACAAAAAAAAAATCGAAACTCATATATGGAAATTTTTGGAATGTGTTCATTTTTTTTGTTATTGATCCATGTGTGAAATAGTTGAGATTTCAATTATGCATATTTGGTTAAATAAATAAACACGTCAATAATTGCACAAGATGTTTAAACAATGTTGTGTACACTCAGCAAAAATGCTAGAAATTACCACACGAGTGTAACAAATTTTATTATTCAGAACTTGTATCTCTAAAAACAAAACAAAAATTTCAATATATTTTGAAATAATTTCTAAAAACATTACATTTTAACTGTTTACAAATTTCAGAGCGACATTATGTTGTGAGTGTATGTGCTTACAAAAAGTAAACGAGTTTGGGCGGAAAACTAAGCTAGCGTGTTATAATTGGCAACATTTAGGTTAATGGCTCAAAGCACATCAAAGCGGATTGTGTCGTCTTAGCCAAAGGAAGATGAAGTATCCTAGGGAAACGTGACTTAAGCTCGGAAGACATAGCAAGCCCCCAACTAACGGCTCAAGATTCAGAGTTAATGAAGGAGTTATAGAGCCAGAATACAATAGATCAAAGTAGGTCGCAGAATAATAATAATAATAATAATAATAGTAAGTTAATGTATTCAGTTGTAACTGCCATGCAACACTCTTATTCTTATTCAAACTGTAACTGGCATTTTTTCTTAGCATTCACAATATGCGTCACATGATGATAAGCCAAGCCGGCAAACTCAGCATTTGTGATAATAAATGCAAACAAAAAGAAAAATAATAATACAAAAAAAAAGGCGAAATCAGCTGGTGCTCTTGATAAGCCAGAGCTTTGTCAGTGCGCTGTTTATCAAAAAAGTTAAATAATAATATATATAGAAGACCGAAATACATTTTTCACAGCAACACACGACTTGGCCAAGTGTTTGTTTGTTTATGCATATTTGTATACATATTATTTAATACCAAATGCCACAATTTTTTTTTGTTGCAAAAAATACATGATTTTTGTATATATGTATATATGAACTTGTATACACCCAGATGATAATCGAAAGTGGCAGCGACTGCTAATTTATGGCCACATCTATATATATATATATATATATATATATATATATGTATGTTCTTTTCATATTGTGGAAATATATTTATAAGAAATACGCTCATTTATATGAGCGTATAATATGTATTCGCCTTTTTCTGATAGCTGTTTATAATTTGAGTACTTCGGATGTGGGCAAACAAAACATTTACCATGCATTTATTTTTTTTTTTATTGACACCATAACTTGGCTAAACAATAGTGGCCAAAACACAGCAAGTATTTATTTTGGCGTGTTTTTTTCTGATTGTGTCTAGGCAAAATTGGTAAATTATTTATTGATTTCAACCAGCAATTGCGTAACCATTTTGTTGTTTAAAGCAAGTCGTGCATAAGTCTGCCGGCGAAAACGTTTAAGCCCAAGATAAAGCAGCGCAACTAAGGCAAAAAAAAACTAAATAAAAATAAAAATAATCCGCACCAAATGTTGCAATGACGTCAATTATAAAAATATAAAAATATATATATACATTTATTTGATAAACGCACAAACTTATTTTGATCCAGTCGAACTTGCTCATAATGAGAAAATCAATTCGTTATATAGGAACTTTATTATATAGAAATATTTCCTCAAATCTAATCATAGCAGGCTGAATTTTATGGCATAGAAATAGATTTAAGAAACAAACGGCTAAGAAAAATAAAATTTGTTACCAATGGCTAAGAAAAATAAAGTTTGTTACCAATGGCTAAGAAAAATAAATTGAAACTTTTATTAAAACGAGTTAAATAGAATTTTGTCGTGGAACAATCGAACATAGAAAGATGAGCAACATTTTTGTTTAACAGTTTATCCTTACCAAATTTAACAATATGTATGATAAATAATATAGTGTTCTTAACTTAAGATCAGAAGTCAATGTCATATAAGAAAAATCATTCAGTTTTTTCAATTTCTAGTCGGAAGTTCGCCTTCGGTCTACAAAGGGTATTTAATGTTCGGCTTGACTGAGCTAGCCGCTGCTTTTAGTTTGTTTACATTCTTATCAATAAAAAAAAAAAACAACATTATCATTAATCATTAATGTTTGTAATCTCAATGAGCAGATAGTTGCCTGCCACTCACTCACCTGTTGCCATTGATCCTCGATCGATGGCTGTGATGAGAAATAGCCCGTTGTGCAGATGCGCTCCAGTTCGTTGAATATATTCCCGCTCGGTAGTATATCCATCTCGAGATCGTCGTCCTCCGTCGAAAAAAAGTCTAAGGACTCCGTGATGAAGCCGTCTCGCTGTTGCCTTGAGTGTAATAAATACGATATTGGAATCGCTAACGCGTTGGCTTATTGATTATTTATTTGTATTTGTATTTTGGTTTTGTTTTCTTTTATTTTGTTTTATTTTATTGGTCGTCAATTTTGAACGACAACCAAATTGTATGCAATAATTTGATTTACACTCAATGCTACATATACAAATATAATTGAATTTAAATATTTGATTTGATTAGAGATATTGCTGCTGCATGCCACTTGAACTACACTGGACAGCATCGTAACACGGTTTTTTTTATTATTATTTTTTTTATACTTATTTCATTATTTGTTAGCACATATTTATGCGTTTTGATTTTGTTGTGAATTTTACGGCGTCAACTTCTTTCATTTGTTAGACCTATTTATCAAATAAATATTTTTAATTGCACATCATTTTTTTTTGGGGTGTGTTGCGCAGTTCCTTTCAGCTGAAATACAAGAATGAAGTAATCATTAGTCATAAAAGTAATAATAATAATATTGTGATTGATATGCAGAAAATGTATAAAAAAATATATTTTTATAGCTTAAGCAATGACTTCTGTCCTTATTGTCGGAATGTGCTTAAATCTTGCATGTTGGAAGAGGCTTTCTTCAAGGACTTGGCTAAAAATCATCACGATTCGACAGATTTTTGTTGAAATATTGGAAAAAAGTAAAATACAAGAACCCCTTTTTGAAAACCGTTAATTGGGACATTCATTTGTCAATTTCGTTCTTAAAGTTAGATTATCATTTTTTCTAAACTTTTTTCAGTGTTTAATTCATTTATTGGACAGGTTTATATATTGGTAATTAATATTTTGGTGCTATGTGTATTGGAATATAATGACGAACTTTCCACACAACAAATATAACCTCTTCTATGATTGTGAACAGAGTATGAACCCAGCTAGGGCTGCCAACGATCAAATTCATTGCATATTGAGGGCCCTCTCATGGACAATGTATGTTTTCTAAGTATATATATACATATATATATATATATATATATATTAATAAGTGTGTGAGTGCCCAACCTATGAATAAAGTTATGAAGCAGTTGTGCATTTTACTGCATGCCTTTCATATATATTATATTCAGCTTTTGAAGCCATGCTCAAACCGTTTTCACTATCAAACAAAGTTTTGGGTCACTAACCCCATTGAGTGTCGTACTCACACACACACACACACACTCAGTCAGATAGTCAGTTTTGTTAGGGCTCAAATTATTACTGCTGTCTGACGACAGCGGGACGGAGCTGGCACCGGGCTCAAACCCTATTAGCTATCTGCCTGGTATATTAGCCTGGATTGAAAAAAAGGCGAGGCGAGGCGAGTCGAGTCGAGTAGAGTCGACTCGTGTTCGGCTTCGAGTTCGGCTTTGGTTTCGGATTCGAGTTCGACTTCGACTGCTTCGAATATGTTGTATTTTAGTTGAATTTCTAAGCGCTTTATTCCCTTTGTCCCTCCCCTGTCAAGCAACAAAATACGGCAACAAAATGCGGCAACAACAACAACAGCAGCACTCGGGCCTCGTTACGTTGTTTATTTTTTACTACCTGTTTCGGTTTGGCTCTTTTACAACGTGTTTCTCTTCTTCTACATTTTTTTTTTTTGTTCTCTCGTGTTAACTGAAAAAGAACCAACCCGCTTTTCAAGCAGCCAACAACCGTGCACTTTTCAGTTGGGTTTAGTACAGTCTTGTGTTTTTTTTTTGTTCCATATATGTTGTTGTTGTTTGTTTTGTTGCAACACCGCTTGGTAGGTGTGTGTGTGTGTGTGTATAGGAGAAGCTTAGATATTCAATTTATGATTTTTAAATCTGTTTGGAAAGGAGCAACAAATTTTGGGGAAATATAAATAATAAATAATAAATATTTCGTACAATTGCACAGATCTGCTTTATCTTTATCAGCATAAAAAAAAGGAGGCTGAATACTGTTAAATTATCATACGCTGCCCACGCTTTAGCACCAAAGTTTTGCCCACTCGTACACACACACACATACAGCTTGCACGCAGCTCTTTCAGTATGCTTTCCAACATAGTACAACGTATGTGTGTGTGTGCGTACTCAAACCAAATACCCTTCAATCAACAACTTAACACAAAAAAAAAAAAAACAAAAAAAATTCGCTCGACGTCGCGTTGACGGTCGTTGGGTTAAGGGGGCGAGGGCGGGGGTCGACGCTCACGTCCGCTTGCAGCCTACGTGCGTTTTAATTTATTTTTCTCCTCTCTCTGCTTCTCTGCTTCTGCTTTCTGCTGCCGGCTTCGGCGTCAGCTTCTGCTGCGACTGCAATGCGTGAGCATCGCTTCGACAACAAAGCTCGGCTTACACAGTATTGTCACTGTGTTGTTGTTGTTGTTGCTGCTTTCATTTTATTTTTATTTTTTTTGATACCCAGTCGAGTCACTCTTCATGAGCAGTCTTGTCAGAATGCTTACTTTCGCAAAGATTGCACTTACTTTTTTAATTAGTAAGCATTTCAGAGCTGTTCTTGTATCTGTGGGTGTATTTTTTATGTATTTATGTGTGTACATATGAGAACAAAAAGCTCAACTTTTCATTGCATTTCTTCGCCCAAGACAAAAAATAAACAAAAAACAACCACATGAAATTTGTGCCCTGAACTTGATTTGTTTCGTATGCAATTTCTTTTGCTTCTTTCGATTCGCCGCTATTCTCTATGCATCTGCCTGCTGTGCCTGCTGTTCTTCCTCTACTTCTTCTTCTTCTTCTTTTCCTTTATCTTCTCCTACATAACTCATTCACATTGTTTCCCCCGTTGCGTTGAAATTCCTGCTTTCCCCCCTCTTACCAACCGCCTGCCCCCCACCCACACACAACCCACATATCAACACTTTATTCATTTCACACGTGAATTGCTTTAACATAAAAACGAATAGAAAGAAATTTTAATTTTCATTGCTGCCTATTTTTATGTAGACCTTTTGCTTGCTGCTTGTTGCTGGCTGACTGCTGACTGCTGACTGCCGACTGCCGACTGCCTGTTTGTTTGATTGTTTGTATTTCATTAAGAGCGGAATTTTTCCACACATAAACCATATCCAGCCTATGAGCTGCAAGCGTCTTAACGTCATGCCTTAATCGCCTTTAAAATTCGACTTGGAAGATATTCCAGGCCAATTGGAGGAAAATTCTACGTTCGTCAGACTTTAATCGTCTTTAAGATCAACTTGGAACGTAACTCAGGTTAAAATTTGATGAAAATTCTACTTTCGTCCAGCTATAATCTTATGTAATATCAATTAGAAGGTATTCCAGGCAATTTGGCTGTATTTTCACTTGAAAAGTTTTCCAGACCATTTTCTATGAAAATTCTACTTTCGTCCAGCTTTAATCTTCTTTAATATCAATTTTGAAGTTTACCGTTCCGCTGAATGAATTTTCATATACATTCTTTGAAATAAATCGGAAGCTGATCAGAAAAAACAGCTAAAAGAGAATCAAATCACATGTTTCTGGTAATTTTCCGATGTTGCTCGAGTCATTTTTAAAGTTTGTTTAAAATACCCAACACTTTCCATTTTCATGGAATTGAACTGCTTATGTTTATAAACAAAAACTTTATTTATGTGCACGATTCTTATTTTTGGGTGCAGTCAAATAAATATTAATAAAAAAAGACAAACGCTCGTTAATTTTGGGCGACAGTCTTCAAGTCTTCAAGTCACTTCTTATTTTTGGAATGTGCTCAAGAATCCGACAGAGCAGAGGAGTGCCACATGTGGCATGCTGTGTCTGTCTCAATTGGACTTGCAACAAGCGAGAATTGAGTTGAATTGTTGTTGTTGTTTTTGAAGATATTTTTGTGGGTTTTTTTCTTCCCCCAAGTCAATTGGCAACTGTAAATTCTATAAGCAAGTTCAAATTACAAATAGGGGGGGAGGAGAAACATCTGAGAGAGTGTGGCAGTTACGTGTCCATAATCCATATCAGTTGTTGAACTACTATTTGCAGTGCCAGGAACCAGTGTATTTATTTATATTTACTTTTGATTGAATTGCAAAAAACCAAAACATAAAAGCCGACTGCAAACTGAGACCACAATCGTTGTAATCATAGAAAAACAAACGCGGCATTTGTTTTGCCAGATATTGTACAAAGTTATATATATATAGCTTATATATATATTGGGATATATGCACACGTTTAATTTACTTCGCTTCGACAACCGCAGAAAATTGAAAACCGCTGGATGCATGAATCAACGGCATTTCTAGTATATTTTGCTATTTGCTACGTGACTCAATAGGAATTAGAGAACAACTCAGTTACTCATGCAAATTACATCGCATTTTTCTTTCTTATTCATTTTCCATTTTATTTTTTTTAAACAAATAGCGAAAATACAGCAACAAAACGATCAACTTGAGATGTTGGCTAAAAAATGACAGCGAATGATTAAGCGGTTGGGGTCTGGGGTGTAGGTTCTTGGTTGGGGTATCGGCTGCTACATATTGTTACAATACATATTTTTAACGTGCGTTGTGCGTTTAATGCGGCTGAGTCATTCTGCTGCTGCGTCTGATGCTGAGGGGGAGTGAGCGAGAGAGAGACAGATGCATAGCATGCTTTAGTCTCTTAGTTCTTTGAGCTGTAAATGAGCTTGAAGTTTTCTTCCTTCACTTTGACGTACCTCTTCAGCTTGTTGTTGTTGTTTTTATTGTTGTTGTTGTTGCTGCTGCTGCTGTTGCAGCAACACTTGTTACTTTGACGCACTTTTGCGCAGCAAAACTTGTTTGCCCACAAGCACAAACACGCACACATACACACATGTATGTGGTAGTTGTAGACGAAGACTTGACATACAGACACACACACACACAGAGACACTGAGAATGCCGCCGACAAAGCAACAACAAAACGCAGCAAAACTTTGAATGAGAGATTTTTAATTGCATTTACTTTTGCTATTTAATATTTAAAATTTATGCACTTTATAATTTTGGTGTCGGTGTCGTTTTTTTTACTTTTTAGTTGCTTTGTTTTGTTTTTGGCAAATGTTTTTATTTATTTGTTGTCAAAGCTGGTTAATTTGCGGTTTCTGCTGCTGTTGTTGTTGCTGCTGCTGTTACTGTTGTTGTTGCTGTTGTCTGTTTTATCAGAGCATGTTGTTATCAACACTTTGTTTACAGCACGGACACACACACACATATGCACACGAGCAGTCTGCACAGATGAGGAGCAGCATTCCAAGTAGTTGTATTTATTTTTGTATATATGGCACACACACTGTTAAATTCCTCACTTTCTACTCAAAGTGCATTTCTTTAAGGGGGAGGGGTAAGGAAAAAACGAACGATGCTGTTAATGTTGCGACGAAAGCGAGTGCGGTTTGTGTGCTGTTGCTTCTAATAACTGCGACTGCGACTGCGACTGTGACTGCGACTGCGACTCGGACGCACGGGTGAACCGTTAACGTAACCGGTAAAAACAAGACTGTTGCTGCTGTTACTCTCACTGAGACACAAGTGCACATTGAGCGACGCTTAACAGACGAATGTTAAACTCAGAGAGCCGAAATTGTTAGTTAACAGTTCCCATATTCTCGCTCAGAGAGTAAATTTGTGCTCTGCTTCCCTTTACTGCGGCGTATTGAGCGTATCGCTTAAATTCACCACAGCAGCGAATTCAAACGAGAGGTGAAATTGATAACAGTCAGTTAATATTAACATTACATTGTCAAATTACAACTCATCAAATATATAATAACAATAAAAAATATATATAAATAGAGGTATTAGCAGCATTTTTTTGATATTGTTTGCATATGTCGACCAACATTAGTTGCAACTAGCAACGACAACAACTGATTAACATTAATATTAGAAATGATGACAAACATAATCTTAAAGCAATAACTGTTGTTGTTGGCATTATTGCAAACAAACTACTAACTAAGCAGCAAACGCCCGCACATGCATAAAGATTAGGGCAAACTGAGCAGCGTTGACAAATTGACATCTTGTTGTTATACACAAACACTCACAAACACACACAAACACACGCACACACACATATATATGCATGTAGTAACGCACTCACGCACACACGCACATAATTAGCTGTCACAACGGAAGTCGCAGAATACCGTAAATGGTATAATATATGACATGCCCAGTTGGGCGCTAGACCAGACCTAGGTGCAAACAATGGCATGCAGCCTTGTCTGCCAACTGTGTGATTAAGTCAAATGCTTAGCAATTTTCAGACAGGCGCTCATTAAAATATTTTTGGCTATTTGTGAACTTATCAATGTTCATAATATGGTATTTAAAGTAAAGAATTTTAAATACATTAACAATAATAATTAAATTACATCCAACTAAATGATATATGCAATTTAATATACCTTACATTAAGTATATTAAATGCAAATCTTTAATGTCTAATGATTTGCTTAAGTTTGTAGAACTGTGTCAGAAAAATATGAACAATTTATTATTTTTCCTAGTTATTAGGCGTTAATTACATGTTGTTAAATTGCAATTTATTTACCTTTTTGTAAGCATTTATAATGCTGACAAACGCTGAGCTATGTTTATTACTGCTGGCCTATTAAAAATCGGGCCGTTAAGGAAATCATAAAGTGCATAAGCTAATAAAGCAAATTAAACAAATACATATAGAAGCTCGTTACTGGAATCGTCAAGCAGACAATGGCAACGAAATTACTCCTCCCGCACTTAACTTATGATTTTCATGGGACACGCTGGCTCTTTGGAAAATTGTCTGAACGAACTGCGGCAGTTTGGCAATATGAGACTTCTACCAGGCATTACAAAAATCAAAACATTTTTAAATAAATAATAAATAATTAAAATAAACTTAAGAAGATTATAAAAAAGATTATTCATATCAACATATTACAAAGAAAACGCACTTAATAATTTAATTTATTCCTCCCCACACAAATCAATGCAATTGGTTATTACAGGGTATCTCATTAGCCATGAGATTTTCCAAGTTAATGCTCAGTGTGTATGGGCTAAGCGGAGACATTCATGGGAACCGCTTATGCATGTTAAGTGAGAGGCAAATCGACAAGGGGGTTGCAGGGAAGGGGGATGGACGGAGAGTATGTTACGGCCATATCATTCAATTTATTAAAAATTTACGTGGTAATATTTTTGGGATCGAAAAACAAAGGAAAGCCCAAAACGGAATAGATGAAAACATACAACATGCATCGCCATGGAAGGTGGCTGGTGGGTGGAGAGGGAGTTCGAGGTGGAGGGGATTGGTGTTAAGGCGGCTGAGACAAAAGAGTAGAAGGAGAAAAGCAGAGAGAAAACCAACAGCAACAATGCATATGAATTGGAAACTAATCGGGCAATATGGAATATGGAATAAGCTCGATTATTATGCACATCACAATAATCGTTATCTCTGTGGGTGGGAGGGGAAGGGGCGAAGAACTACAGAAAGAGATAGCAAGCTAGGTTTGGCTGGCATCTCTTGCTCACATACATATACACATATATATATATATATATATATTTGAATATGCATATAGCTGGCACGCACAGTAAAAAATGTAGAAAAACAAAAATCGCTGAATTTGGTAAATTAAAGTAAAATGGTTCAACACTTATTGCAAGTTTTGGGGAAACTCAGATAAAAAAAACTAATCAGATATTCGCAGAAATTTGTGTATGCGTATTCTGCAAAAAAGAACACACAAACACAAACACATATGCCAAAAATTCCGAGGATTTTTTCAAAGTTGTGTATGAAAACAGACGATGCCATAGAATTTTTTTTGGTGACTCTGCAAAAGCCATAAAAAAATTAAAGCATTTGCTCAGATTTTACTAAAGTGAGTAGAAATTTGCAACAAACAAATACTCAACTGTGTCTTAGTCGATTTAATTTGTATAAATATATATAAGATATATAGATAAGCAACATATATATAAGGAATTTAAAACTTGTTTAAATGTTTTTCCTATTTGGAATAAATAAGTCATAGTATGTTAGCTCGAGAACAGACTCAAGTAGCAGGATATGCTATAAGGATATGCCACTAATATGTTTTGGTTCCGGGTTCGATTTACTTTTATTTGTTCGACTTTGCTGATATAATCCTTTTACAGATTAAAGGGACTATTCATAAAGTGAACTTCTCGCAGAGGTTCTTAGATATATTTTCGACCTTAGCCAAATAAAGTGTGTTTATTTTTGCATTCTGAGTTTGCTTTATTCCTACCGAGAAACCAAGTTACTTATTCCAAAAAATATGTTCTGTTTGCGCAGAGAGCAATCTTTGAACAAAAGCAAATCACATAAGTTTATAATTGAGTTTTTGCTTGTGGCATTTATTAACAATAATCACTTGCAACAAGTAAAAACAATTTGAGAGCAAGAAGTTTTTTTGGCCGTACAAGTTTTCCATTTGCATGCATGTTTGTGCATGTTTGCATGCATGTCTGTACATGTTTGCATGCATGTTTGAATATGCAAAAGGCTCCATTATCCAATTACAACAACGCTCTATTAATATTTACGTCAAATTTAAAACCTTTTGCCCTGCTGGCAAATGGACCTTAATTTATTGCATTAGCAACGCCAACGCTCAAAGTGCACTTTCAACGTTGCACGTTGCTCGTTGCCCGTTGCACGTTGCTGCTGATGCTGCAGTTGCAGATGCGAATAGCGAGGTTGATAACTATATTACTAGCATACCCGTTAACCATGGACAGCATCTAATAGGGTATGCTCAACCTGAGCCAGAATAATAAATAAATGTTGCATCCACATCAAAATTCAGTTTTATATTTAGATTGGGTTCATTCAAATTTCATATTTATTCAGATCTAAATGACAGTAAAATAAACATGGGCGCAGTCAGGGAATTGCTGGAGGGTTAATTTAATTTTATATTCAAATAAGGTTAATTTGGATGTTGAAATTAACAAATATTTGGAAATGTTTCCTAACAGTTTCTGTATTCAATTCAAGAGCATAGGCGTAGTTAGGTGTTGACAGGGGGGTAGCAAATTACCCCCTCTTCGCAAATAAATTCTCATAGTTGTATTATTCCTATTCCCCTTAGCATCTATTTACTATTATTGTGAGAAGCCTTGAGGAAGGTTCTTGATTTCAGCTGACATCTTTTTACAAGTATCGCGTAATGATGATGATCGCAATTTCATTGATTTGACTGTCTGCAACACAAGTCGGAATCACATTTGAGCAAAGCTGAGGCAGTTGGCAGCAGCTGACGCCATTTTAGCAGCCCTGGCTGAAATAACCCTGTTGTTACCAAGCAGCTGCTCATTATTTCCCACTTTAGTTAGGCGAACAAAAACAACAAAAAAATGTCATTAAAAACAAAATACTTGAGAATAAAAGTGATGTGTGCAAAGTTCTGCTCTCGCGCATAATGCGCAGTTGGAGAGCAAAGCGTCAAATGTTGTTCTAATGTTGAGGAAAGCAGCGTGCCAGATTTTTACTAAGCCGGTAGTACAACTTCATACAAACCCTTCGTAGTACAACCGGCACTTGAACTTTGCTACTTGCTTCTTTCGTTTTTGTGTACTCTTTTTGCACTCTTTTTGCACACTTACAGCGCAGGCGAAGTGCGAAGAGAGCGAGAGAGTTGTGGAGAAGAGAGCGCACAGTAAAGCCGGCAAAAATCTTAAGAGAATTGTTGACAAGTACACAAAACAAAATTTTGCAAGCTTTACAAATGAAATGCGCTCAAAAATTGTACTTATTTAATTAGGAACCCATTGCGTAATTTCCAGCACTTGTATTTATGTAAATGCATTTATAAAAACACCGGTAAATGCACTAATCCACACACACACACGCACTCACAATTGCTTTGTTTGATTGCGGCGCCTGTTTGTATGCAATACTCCGCTCACTCATACACACACACTCGCTCCCGTTTAATGCGTGTTTGTGTGTTTGTTTATTGGCCGAGTAAATGCAAAGCAGAGCGCAATGACCCGACCCGATGTATTCAAACGTCGACTCGTTTCTGTGCAGTGCACAACTTTGGTCGATACCTGCCTGATGACGACAGTAAAACGAGACGAGAGCTAATCGACGAACATCTTTACAGTTTACAGTTTGCCTACCGATGGCGATGACGTTTAGCAGCGCTCGCAATACTCGTTAGTATTTTAAGCTCGTGTTGCACAATTCGTGCAGTTTCTTTAGCTCTCTTTCGCTCGCGGAAATTGAACTCACCGCAAAAGCGCTCGAAATGAGCAGCGAAATTATGAGTTCCTTCCTTAATTGCACAAACTGCCAGCGGTTCGCACGAGTCTCTGGTGGCTCTTGTTCGAATTAGGAGCTTTTATGTTTCCAAGTGCTCTTTCGAAAGCATCCTGTATAACAGTTGACAGCTCTCTCGTTCTATGTGTCTCTCTCGTGCGCCTCGCTCTCGCTCTCTCTCTCTCTGCAATTCTCTTATATTACTCACACACTGAGTATGACGTCACCTGTCTGATGCTTAACGCTCAGTGTAAACAAAACATAAAAAATATGAATGGCTTCTACGAGTATACAACAAAAACGACGAAGATGTGTGAATGAAAAATATTCACCACAGAACAATTATTGTCATAGGTTGATTGGAGAAGATCTGACGATTTCTTATTGAATCACCTTTTTGAGTTAAACAAATGAGCATGCCTTGAAAGCCGTGCCTTCTTTTATATTTTGTATAACAGAGAGTGATCGACTTGGAGATACCCTGTAACCAATCCAAATGACAAGTCGAGTTGAGTGAAAAACAAAATGGAAACATTTAATTTTATTTTCAATTCTAATCATTATAAAATGTGAGATATACCTGACCTATATGAGATGCTAAAACTAATCAACTTATTTAGCGCTCGAAATGACTCAAAAATTATAAATTTATTAATCAACGCTTTTTTTAGAGCAATGCACATTCTCCCTCCATCTTTTTTTTTGCTGTAAAGCTTGTGAAAAAGGGCAAATTTAATTGGAAACTTCATGAAACTTTATGTGCAATATGCTGGTGGAACACACTAATCAACATAATTAGAATTTTATTAAAAAAGTGTAATGTAAAAGAGAATTTTTTGCAGTTGAAGTAAAGCTAGTGTCAGCATACTTGGTATATGTATGTGTTCATGTCTGAGCCGGGGAAAGTCTTCCTCCATAAACTCAAACTGAATTTGACAGTAGATCAAAGATGCATAAAAAACATAAATGAATAAAGACGAAAATCGTTTAGAATATATATAGAATATACCCGTTAATTCAATTTAACTAGATGTACTTCATAAGACACCATCAGTTTGGATTTGAATAAACAGGGTATCGAAAACTATTGACAGAAATTGACAGGGCAGTCAAGAAACGTCGGTCGGCCTCGCATTTAATTTGAATTCTTTATATTTGAGGCAGTTGGCCTGGCCAAAGCGCATTTTACCAATACGAGCTGAAGTTTTTTAGCCAAGAATCTGGTCGAAGAATTTCTGTTTTCGAATTTGTCATGTTTTCGCCCAACAGCAGCAGTCTATAAAAAATATACTCAGAAAGAGACAGAGAGAGAGTGAGAGAGAGAGAGAGATAGAGTGAGAGAGATAGAGTGAGAGAGGGATGTGCAAATATGCGAAAGCTAAACGTCATAGCAACCCTTTTTGGGGGCGGGAAGGGGGCAGATGGAAAGTTTTTAGCGCTTATCTTAAGTCGCGTTGACAGGCAGCAGTCAAGGCAAGGAAATACATAGCAAAGTACAAGTTGAAGATGAGATTAAAGCTGGTGCCGAAGCTGGACAAGCGACAAAGGGGACACGGGACACTGGACACGGGACACAGGACACAGGAGTCAGGCAAAACGTCAAGCTATAGAAATTGCTGCGGGTATGAAAAATGGTAAAAAAAAAAATAGAAAAAAAAAAATTAAAGAACATGCTCGACTCTTTCCTTGGGACACTGGATGACAGTGAGTGATTTGACCGTACCCTCATTTGCGTGCAGCCAGCAGACAACAGGCGGCAGGCAGCAGGCGGCAGGCAGCAGGCAGCAGGCTGTAGCTGGATGAAGCAGCACCCAAATGGATTAATGTGCAAGGATGCTGCGCTGACGGAAGGACATCCGAGAAAATTACGTCAACTACGCACTTGGCAGGCATGAAAATCTATCCTGGCAATAGTTAGAGCAAGCAGCAGGAGAAGCGGAAAGCAGCAGCAGCAGCAGCAGCGGAAAGCAACAGCAGCAAGCGTAGCTCATTTACGCGTTGCACTCGAGTTACACATAGACCCAAAGCCAGAGCCAAAGAAACAAAGCAAAACTTTGTCGAGCTATTTTCTGGGCCCAAATGACAGCGCAATGTAATAATGAAAAACTTTTTCTTTGTCAATTTGATGAGCATTAAAATTTTTCAACATCACACAACTGAGGCAAAGAAGATAAAAAAAAAGAAAACAACAAAAAAAAAAGCCGCACCACTTTTCCGTTGGTTGAGCTTTAAAAATGAATGCCACAAATGTTGGAGGCTGTGATCCCAGCCAAAGCGCCGGCCTGGCTGCACATTAGCTATGCCAAGCGAATTCCTAAACAAAGGGGCACAGCTAATGCTTGCTACAACTTATTTGCAATACCTTTGGGCGCCAAAGGGTAGCTCAGCCTCGTATTCAGTTCATTTCGAAAACGGAAAGTTTATTTCTGATAAAAACCAGGCTGTTTCTTGAAAATATATTTCTTAAAAGTAGAAAGCAAACACTTATTTGAAATTGAAATTATTTCGAAAAATTCGAGCAATTTTTGTAGTTTTCCGAGCGATTTTTTTGATATTTTAATTTGATTTTCTAAGTTTAAGCGAGATTTTTTATATATTTCGATCCATAAACATATTATTATATTATTTAAACTTTGTGTTGAAATCGACTCGACTCAAGCCAGTTCAAATTATATTATGGATATCATCTATTTGGAATTGATTTCCAACTTGGGAGATAACTGAGATAAAAAATATTTGCCAAGATTTCAGATTCTTTATATAGAGAAGTTCCTCGACTTCTTTCGACTCTGATTAAATGGTGTCCTGCGAGAACAGCTTGTAGAATGAGTTACATTTTTCACAAAGGGTGCCATTTTCCGATATTCGACATTGAGTTTTCCCAAATTACAGTTTTTATTTGTCTGATTGGGTCTATTTTTATGGATTCCTAAATAATTGATAAAAATGTTCTCCACTTTTGCATTTCAAGACACTCGGATTTGTGAAATCTTAATTTAATATAATATATATATATATATATATATATTATATAAGGTATATTATATAAGGTAAGCGATGCGTCTCTTGGTCCTTTAGGTTCTCATAACTCAATTATGTTTGGTCCTGCTCGTAATTTTAAAGGGCCATTCAACAATTGTGTCGTCTGCTGTTGCCTTTCTCGGCTGCCCGGCACCAGCACCACCACCACCACCACAATCACCACCAGCACCACCACCACCACCACCAATCACATGTTCCACATTTTAACTTTGTGCCTTATGTGGGTGCCTTGGTGGAGAGTCCTGGCAGACCCCGGCAACGATGATGTGTTCTGTGAAGCCAGCGAGAATTGTGGAATTCAAAAGCTATGTGCGTTACGCCGCCGCCACCGTAGAAGACTCTTTGTGTAAAAAGCATTTTTTGGGCGCTGGCAATGGGGAACCCGGACTCCAAACCTGAACCCAAACCAGAACCCGTTTCCGCCTACCATCTTGCCACAAAGTGGCACAGGCTGGCATGCCGTTAACCCGCTCGCAAAAAGTGCAAAATCGCTCAAATTATTGTTAGAAGCTGCCAGAAACAACCACCACTGAGAAACTGGCAAATTACAAATACAACAACAACAAAAACAACAACAAAAACAGCAGCAGCAACAACAACAACAACAATAACATTGTCCAGCCGCTTGAGCTTTGCCACGCTTTGCTTTGAGCACTGGTTAGCATAACTCAAGCAGCCGCAAGCGAAAATTTCAGCGAGCATGCTCTGTGTGTGTGTGTGTGTGTGTGTGTGTGTACTGTGTGTGTGCTCTGTGTGTGTACTCTGTGTGTGTGTGTGTTTGTGTAAAGATAAACGCGTGTGTTGCCAGCGTTGTGAAATGTTTACAGCTCTCCGGTGGAATGACTCAACTTGCATGCACGCAAAAAGAAATGAAAAGTGTCCTTGCCGGATACGGCTCTGTTAGCCAAGCCAAGCCAAGCCAACATTGCGATTCCCATACTCTCCGGAAAAACACCCGACATGTTCAAAAATGCATTAAAACAAATATCAGTCGACACAGAAAAATTAAATAATTGATTCAATTCAATTTTAATAATTGAAAACTGTTTTCGACATCAATAAATAAATTAAATATTAGTTAACAAAATATAACATTTATTTTATTTAATTTGAATTTAAAATAAAATAAAATTTATGAAATTTCTGGAATTCAACATTTGTTGCATGGCACCAACAATAACTCATCCTATTTTTCGCATAATATATTTCCAAGAGCCTGTCTCCAAATTTTTTAATTAATTATACAAAATTAATTAGAATTTCCGGTTCGTTTTTACACGGAATTCTTAAATTAAACTTTTTTTACTTATATTATTTTTTTTTTAAGCATCCACTTATGACATCTTATTAAATTTTCCTGCCTGCTTGCCACACTCTGTTGCAGTCTCTATCTAACTTCTGGCATTGGCATTTACTCAAAACAAAAACAAAAAAACTAATTCAAATTGATTTTAGTTTTTATTTTGTTTCTTAACTTCTTTATGCTGCTTCTTCTTCTTTATGCTGCTCTCTCTTCACATAATCAGCTAACGTATTTTATGTTATCTTTAGGCGACCAACCAGGCCGAACCAGATCCGGTGGAATGCTCTTCATCTTGTTTTGCAGTTGACATAGATGCTATTTGTGTGGCTCCCAGCAGTCTACCTGTTACACACACACACACACACACACACACACACACAGACACACACACACATGTGTGTGAGCGTTTAAGTTGCTCACTTTTCCTATCTGGCTCTGACATTTCTCGACACCGCATACACACAGCTGGCATCTTCTAAAGCATCGTTTGGGTCCCGCTGTTGTCCTGAAAGGATTTTAAATTTAGACTCAAGCACGCTTCAAGTTACCTTTGGCAAGTGCCACTGCTCCGCTCCGCTCTGCTCTGCTCTGCCCCGCTCTGCTTTGCTCTGCTCTGCTCTGCCCCGCTCTGCTTTGCTCCGCTCTACTCTGTTCTGTTTTGCCCGACTCTGCTCATGTTGCAGCTGCCGCAAGCTGAGAGCATCAGGCGACGACCAGTCGACTTTAAGTGTTTCCATTTCATGGCAGCCACACTTCGTGCCACACACCGCAAACAGAGCTGCGAAAAAAACAGCGCCACTCCCTCGTGCGTTTGCTAATTACTAAACAGCTCTTTCAGCTTTGTAATACATTTAATTATTGCCACACAATGAAAAAAATGACTAAAAGTAGACCAAAATATATATACATATATTCGACTTGTTCCTTAATTATTCCTTAGTCCTTAATTATTCCTTGTTCCTTAATTATTCCTTAGTCCTTCTTTATAAGTTAATATTCTTACATAAAGTCGGGAAAAAAATATTTGTAATATTTTAAATAAGAGCAAAAATGAAGAAATATTTAATATATTATTTAATATATATTTTATTTAATATATTAATGCAACCAGAGCAACAATTTTACATTTCATTTTTTTTTATTTATTAATTTATTTAATAATTAATTTAATTTGATTATTAATAAATATTCAAAGCTTGTTATACATTCCATTACATCATTTCCACATGAGCAAGCCGAATAAAACTCAGAGTAAAAAATGTTTAAGTTTAATATATTTATATTTTTATAGAAAAAATATATTACTTATTTTGAATATGTCCATTTTAGACTAGTAAAGCTAGGGAACATTAATAAAATGATGACTTTTGTGGAATATTGCCTTTGATTCCTAACTGATGATTTTTTAGTTTCTTTCGTTAGCAAGATTTGATTTTTGTAAAAAAATAAAAGTTAGAAGACCCCATTCCGAAAATACTTTGCAATAGTACAAATAGAAATCGTTATAGACCAGATTAAATCGTTTAATATATATATATATATATACAGATTAATCAAAGGTTCACGAGAACAACTGCTTGATACAGATGGAAAATCGTGTCTTTGTAAACAAATGTGAATCTTGCATTATTCTAAATCGTATTTGTTAATATCTATATATATATATATATATATGTATATAGTTCTATATATATTTGTTTATATATTGAGCACACAGCATACTTATTGTAATGGACGTAACAGAGTTATTCAGCCAGTGCAAATATACATAATATTGGCCATCAAATCGCATGATTTGCGCACACACAGGAAAAGCTTTGACCTGTCAGCAGCAATCCACCCACCAACTCCCCCACATTCCCCATCCCACCCGTAAGACCAGTGAGGACATGTGTGGTTAACGCTCTTTTTCCTTGTCATGTTAGCTGTTTGGCCAACTAACGGACAACTCTCGCCTCGTGCTGCGGTTTCCAGCCATCAAATGCAAAGCTCGACTACAACAACAAGGCACATTGTCAAAATCTGTCACTTGTGCATACACACACACACACAGGCGCACACACACACAGGCACACACACATGCGCTCAGTTTCACACCTTAACCAATCCTGCCCCCAGCGACTCCTTAGACCTCTTAGCTGGCATCTGTCCCAGAGTGCTGTCAACAGCAACTGGCCCAAAGCAACCGCAAGATTATGTCGACATTTTAGCCACCCTCACGCAGGTGTTGAGCACATATTTTGAGCCTGTGTGTCTTGATGGCCATTAAACCAACAGGATGCAAGTCCAGTTAGTTAACAACAGCCGATAAACAGCAGCAGCACCAGTTGCAACTGGGCCAACAATTCTCTCAGTTGTGGTCACTGAACCATTTCTGACACATATAAATTGGCATTGCAACTGGGCTCAAAATAACACGACTGATCTGAGTAAAATGGTCAAAAATTGAAGGCAGGGATTGGAACACAGAAATTCATTGCCATCATCAACGGTTCCTTCTCAAAAAATATTCCAAAATACTTTTAGGAAAAGGCTCCATCTTTGGGGAAACCAGCACTGCGACCCATAAGGTCTATTGTGCCCCCCTTCTGAGCCTACAGCTCTTCCATCAACCCCAGCTCCTGCACGAATGCCAGGATCTTTGTTGGGTTGAGGGTTTCTATGTCCTTGGGCCTAATGACATGCTTCCCTAGGATGCTGCATTTTTTCCTTATTAAGGCGACGCATTCTGCTAGGATGTGCATTGAGGATTCCTCCTCGTGTCCACAAAACCTGCATACATCGCTACTATAAATACCTAACTTGGTTAGCTGACTTCTCAGTCTACAGTGTCCTGTCAATAGACCGGTGAGTATCCTGAGCCTGTTCTTCCCCATGGATATTACTTGCTTAAATCGCTTTTGATTATAGCCACCTAAAAGACTTCTGGCTTGTCGGAGTCCTGGTGCCACTGGCCAGCTCCGTTCTCGCCTCTGCCTTTCTGCGTCCCTAATTTGCAGCCGTATTGTGTGTCTTCCTATGCCACAACAATGTCCAGGGCCTATCAAGGGTCTGCGAGTTGGTCAAGCTTGGATCTTACTTCGTGGAATATTCATTAATAGCTGAGCAATAAGTAATGGTCCATTTAGCATAATTTCTAAATACTTTGTGTCTCGCAGATATATAAATGAATATTTTGAATGACTTTAATTATTAGTCTCGTCTTAAAGCTGAAATGCAATGTTGAGTAAATGTATTTAGTGGGTTGGCGCCCAACCCCCGAACCTGTGAACCCTTTCACACATTGTCCAATTAACCAAACATAGATGTGTGTGCATAATTAATCGAGCAATAAAAGAAAGGCGAAGAAAAGTAGAAAGTGCCCGCATAATTGACATGTTAGTTGTCTGGCAATGCCATGGCATAGCTTGGACTTTGATGTTGATTAAATTTTAATTAGCATTGCGCTGCCCTGTCCCGCATAAGTCGGTATACGTAAATACAATTATGCTTGGATGACCGCATGACCAGAACTTATTAATTTTTAATTTGCTGAAATTATAATTGTCAAAGCCATTAAACCACTCACACATACAGCATACAGCATACAGCATACAGCATACAGCATACACCATACACCATACAGCATACAGCATACAGCATGCAGCATACAGCATACAGCATGCAGCATACAGCATGCAGCATACAGCATGCAGCATACAGCATACAGTCACAGTCATAGTACAATTGAAGCGGATACTTGCCGCCTCTGGCATTTGGAGCATTAACTTTAACACCCCCGAGACATGACTAAGCCCAGCCACGCAACACACACACACACACACACACACACAAACAAATTTAACCTCTTCAATTGACCAGTCGATTGTGTGAAATGCATGTGTGTGTGTGTGTGTGTGTGTATTTTTCCATATGTTCCACATGTTTGTGTGCTGACCTTCATGACGTCAAATGGTTGATATGTCGGATGTGTTTGATACGGTTAAAGTATTATAACTGAACACAAGAGATTTGCATTATTTTTGTGGAATTAGCCAAAACGCTTCACAAAGGTGCTTAAATCAGCATCTGGTTTTTTTTAAATTAATTTATTAATTGCTCAAATTATAAAGAATCGGAAATTTTGAGTGTGTTTTTATCTGTAAAGTGGCTGAAAACTAATCAGAAACATTTTTACTTGAGTACTTAACATAAGTTAAGACTTGAATAAATACAAGTGGAACTATTCATATTTTGTGTATATAGTTGCGGAATTTGAGCATTGATGCAAACTATTTGTTTTTTATCGGTTGGCCTCTTTTTAATTAAGGCAAGCTGACGCATTGGCTCTTAATTGAATTACTGAACTGAATTCATGAATGAATGACATGAATCATTCATTCTATACACAATGAATGCGTAATACGAGTATTTTGTTGCACAGTTGTGGACCAGTGCCCCATTCAGATGGTGTGTTGATCTCATTTATTTGGAAAAGAGTCGACGAAAATGATCACATTGCCATTAGATGAGTAGATGAGTATAAATTAGGCTGAAGTCGACAAATGGAGCCGTGTATACTTTTCCAATCAACTGGGTATCTGGGTACACCCAGTTCGAGTGTCAAGGGCCAAAAGGAAAGACAATTTAATTAATTTACGACACAAATTTCACTTTTCAACATTCATGGAAGCTGCCGAAAGGGTGAACTGAACCTAGACTCCAATGCGAACACATGTGGCCCATTGGCCCGTTTGGTTATTATTCATTAACAGAAAAGCCACAAACTTTACCAAGTTGCCACTGCCGCTGCTGCTGCTGCTGTTGCTGCTGCTGCTGGGGCTGCTCTTCTTTGAGTGGTTCTTGATTGCTGGCTGGTTTCATCAATCAAGGTCTCTCACCCTAGCCCATTTGAACCCCAAAAGTCAGCCGTAGTCAACTTTCTGTGTTGCGTTGCCTAATTACATTATTGCTTTAATAAATGTCAACGTAATTGGCAACAATGGGTCGCTTAAGATCACTTTTCACTTTCCCATTTCACCTTACATTTTTCTTTTCGGCCACGACTCATCATCAAAATATATATTTTTTGCTATTTCAAATGCCAGCAGCTGCTTAATATTTAATGTTTATTTTTACTTTGATGTTTGCCACTCATGTTGCTGGCTTAAAGCTATTTACAGTTATATTTATTAAATGTTTGGCCAGCTGAGTTTCAAATTGAGTTATTACATTAAATTGTGGCCCTTCTCGAAATGAATTCCACTGACAACAACAACAAAAAAAAACGTTGCATGCCTCAACTTGCGCAACAATTTTAAATTCCGCATGGTCGCATCTTTTTCTCTCTATCTCTGCCTCTGCCTCTTGTCTCTCTTTGTTTTTTTTTTTGCAGAATATTTTTCTAGTTTTTCACCGTCTGGTTGACATACATATATTACAGTGAGAACCAAGGTTGACTCATATTTTGCCACACTTTGTTCCTGTATCAATGCCAGCAAACATGCATCATTCAGTAGCAAATACTTGTTCCCCGATTCCTATTTCAAATTTTATACCTGCAACGGCAACACTATATGTGTCTGCTGTGCATTCTTATTGAGTTGCCCCAAAGTTACTGACATTTGCCCAAATTCAATGGCTAATGCATTTGCTTTGTATCCTCAACAGCTGGAAGGGATGCACATTTCCACATTTTCACATTTCCACATTTCCACATTTGCACATTGTACAAAATGGACAGCAGAGTGTTTCCCAGAGACAGCTATCTCGATCCATTTCGATTTCTATATATATATGGAGCTAAAAAGGCTTCTTTAATGTTTTGCATGTTTTGTTTAACCCTCAGCATATCGGATGTCTACACAATTATTTGCCAATCATTGAAGCGTGTTCACAGTGCAAACATGGGCAAAATCTGACAGCTTTCATTAAGCCGCCAACAACTTGCAGAAATAATTCGTCATCCGTATCGCCAGCGGCATTAATTGGGCAAAGGTAAACGTGGCAACAAAAAAAAAACCCTTGAAATGGGTCTTATTTAGATGTTTGCCACTTCATTTTGAGCACCCAGGAGAATACTTATTTGGGTCAGTGTGGCGAATCACAAATGTGGCAGCTCAACTCAAACCGAGTAAATGTTAACATATCATATCAACTGCAACCTGTCTACGATATTTAATGGTTAGACAAGACGCTTAGCAGAGAGTCTCTAGCTGTCTAGTCTCAAAGGTTCCATTGATGACATAAATATAAAAATAAACTGAACAAATATTTTTCAAAACTGCATATTGTGAAAACAATGTTTTTCCATCTTAATTCGAGTTCAGTTTCTTATAAAATCTAGGCATAAAATGAGTAATTTTCAGGTTTTTTAATATGTGTAAGCGCTCGGCACTAAAATTTACTTTATTTTTGTCTATATTATTATAAAACATTAGTAGAATGTAAATATTCAAATAATTTAAACTGAAAAATCGTACAATTTATGGGAATCTAAGCCTGAGCAGCTAAAACTTAGCGTGGCAGTTGAGAGAGCTAATTTTAGATAGGATCTTATCAACTAGTTAGAAATATTTTGTGTCATCTTTAGATTCTGTGAAATATGCTCCAAATATTTAGAAATTATTATTTATTATTAAAAGAAATAGAAAAGCTTTCTGGTTTTCAAGAAGTTCTCAAATTAAAACGATTTTCCAATGCGATTTTCCATTTTTTCATTTGAGTGTTGGTTTGCAAATATTCTTCTCTCTTAATTGTAACAAAGTATGCACAGCGTCGGGCATTCGAGTCTTCAGCATTCATAAATTTGATTGTCCAAGCAGATTTAACCCGATGCATATTTCCAGATATTTCGTTTGTGTCTCTGTCTTCGCTCGGCTTCCATTTGCGTCATGTTTTCGCTTTCGCTGCTCTTTCGGGGCTGGCAAGTGAATTACGCCAAAGTCCCTTTTGGCACAGCCGCCAGCTGATCTGGCATTGCCTCGCGGGTGAGTGGTCTTCTTTTATGACCTCTAGCCGACCAATTGTGCGTATGAATTGTTGGGGCATCGCTGCAAACGGCTGTAAGTGTCGACGAGAGACGCTGCCGAGTGTAAATCATATTTACAGTGGTACAATAATTGAATTAGGCGGCCCTTGGCACTACCAGCCATGCCCCCCAACTATGCTACTGTTTCTCTTCCACTCTCACTCAATACAAATAAAATTTAATTAAGCACAAATGGCCCTTTGACCTTTGGTGCACAACGCATTGCTTGTCTTTGACTCTGCGAGTCGCCTCTGACTCACAAGTTCTGAGGCCTTCGCTGTTTTCTCAATACTTTGTTTCAGAGTTCGCCCGAGTTGGCCCCGAACCCATTCGGATAATCATACATATGCTGCTCAGAGCAGAGAGTTCAACTTTTATCGTCGATGGATGATTACCCCTAGAAGGTGTCATCAGCGTGAACAATCTAAAATTTATCGAGATCGAAATTGTGCTTTAAGCCATAGGTCAAAGCTTCCAAGAACTATTACTTCTTCAAAAACCAAAGCTCCTGGGATGGTTTCACTTTGAGATTCAAACTACATGTAGAGTTGGCAAAGCGATGAAATGCTTAAGGGAAGGTTCTAAGCTTCCCAAAGCCATAACTTTGTCAAAAGTGACTAGATTTTCAAAGGCCAAGGCTTCAAATATTTGGTTTGATCTCTTGTTGAAAACTGCATTTAATACTACGCTCTAAACACCAAAAGAAAGCTTTTGCGAACAGTGCAACGCACACACACAGTAAACGTCGAGGGAGCTTTTAGCGGTTAAAGCTCTTGTTTATGTGTAAAACACCGTAAACTCTGGCAAACCTTGATCTAAAACTATCGAAACGTTCAAATTTCAAAAGTCAACATTTAACCAAGTGGTTGTTGTCTAAGCTAAACATTTACATCGTATAATATATCAACCAACAACTGTTGCGATGCATACTCACATGGTATTTGGACAAGCTAAGTCATTTCGTATCAGCCAGCTTCTGCTGCTTGTCCAAATTGCACTGATGTGTTTACCCAATACAATGTCCGTTTGGTATTTGTACTCGCTGCAGCTCAGTGTCGCCATCTCTTGGCAAAATCAGCAATCAAATTAAGATAGCCAAACAAAAGGACAAAAATAAATGAGAGAAAAATGATTAAAATTCAAATTTATTTAATTTAGGCTAAAAGCAGTCTAGAAACTTTACATTGTTCAAATAAATTCAGATAACTGATAATAATATTTAAAAAAAAAAACATAATTAGTTAAAAATGGACATAGATAAATGAGAGATAATTAACTCAGTGAAGGATACATTTCCGATGCCATAAATTATATATATTCTTCGTCAGAATCAGTAGCAGAGCTCATATAGCCATGTCGTGCTGTCATTAGAACTTTCTCAGTTGTGAAGATGTCTTCATAAGAAATTGATCTGTATTTAAATATTTCAAACTCCTTGCCAAACTTTAGATGTGGGCTCTACAAATATATACCTTAAGCCTTATCTTATCTTATCTTACTTATATGTACACATACGCATACGCATGTGGTTTATAATTGCATAAATACATGTAGGAGCAGTGAAAGGCTTGCGTTTTGTCAACTCTACATTTACAAGCTCTGAAAACCCTTCAACAAAGTATGTGTTATCGGAACATTGCCTTAAGAGCTAATTTCATTGTCAATTTAACTACAAACCATTAAGTAAACACACACATACTAACACAAACACACACACACATACACTTACACTTACACACTCTCGCGGTGAAAGTCTTGACGTGGAACATGTATTTATATTAGGGTGAATCGACAAGGAAGGTAAATATGTCCAGGTAGCTCGGAAGACTTGAATTCAAATTATAAATAACAAATTAACAATAAAAATTTACATATTTATAATATAATAATTAGTATAAATTGAGAATATTATAAATTATAAAATATTTTATATATACTAATATATTTTATATGATATTTATATTTAATATATAATTAGTGTTAGTCATCTATAATAGGAAACTTTTGCAACATTAATTATTATTTTTTAGTGAAAGAATCTGAGACTTAATCTTGCAAATTCAAAGGATCATTGACTAACGGTAAATGCAAATATATATATATATATATATATATATATTATATTTATATTATATATTATATAAATAGTCTGCTTTTACTGCAATATTAACATGAATAAATTGCTTGTAGCTCAGCTTATATACCTCATTTCGGGGGCTACAGAGTATTCATAAAAAAAATGATGAGCACGTGCTTCCCTTGGCCAAACATCATGATAAGAAAGGCGCAAACAATTTGACAATTTAATGTGGCGACATCACAACCTGCAACCGCAAACTGTCCGCGCGAGAGTCGCTGACAACATTAGCCAAGAGCCGGGGGAGAGAGCCACAGCCACAGCACAGCCAAAGCCAGAGCCCGAGCCTGAGCCCGAGCCCGAGCAGGGAGTGATGTGGAGTGGAGAGTCTATAATTATAATTCCATTACCATTGGCAATTGCCAGGCAGGAGGCGAAGGAGGCGCGAGTGTAAGCCAGCATCGACGGCCAGGACTCATCAAATAAAACGGAAAAAAAAAAACAGAAAAGGAAGAAGCAAGCGCGATTTTGAAAAGGTGCGCAGATCCTGTGCGCAGTCATGTCAAAGGCAATTGAAGTGGCGTAATTGCTGAAAAAGCGAACAACCTAATGATGGCCACTTGAGCACTTGCCACAGCCACAGCCACAGTCAAGGATAATGCGGGCTGCAGTGCCGATTACGCGCGCCCCAAAGGAGCAGGTGAATCAGTTGCCCTTCGCTCGCCGCTCGTCGCTCCTCGCACGGATGCGGAAGTATGCATTATTTGTTTGATTTGACGAGTTCTCTTCGAGATCGCTAATTTAGTTACACTGTGTATATCTCTCACTCTCTCACTCTCTCTCTCCCTCTCTCTCACCCTCTCTCTCTGTTGCTGCCTCTATGTCTCGTGCCAATTAGAAGAGCGCACTGCAGCTGCCAATACATCAAAATCGATCAAGCCTAAAAGGACCTGCGCATGTCCTTATATTATCTTAGCGCAGCTACACAAAACTTGTTGTTGGTCATTTAGCAATTTTGGTAACAATTTCGACTTTCAATTAAAGCCGCTTCTAGCCTAGCCACATTATTTATTTATTTTTTGGTTTTTTACATTCCAAAGTGATCAGCTCAGCGATGCCTGCACAGCGATTTTGATGTCCATGTCGGAGCAAGGGCACCGTAATCAGTACCGTGTGGCGTTTGGTCCGCTGTAAAGTTGTTAACTCTATTTTTTATTACCACACAGTCATCGCCTACTGTCCCGAAATTCAAGTCAGGGTTCAGGTCAATGCGGCCAGTTTTTGTCTCAGTTTAATTTATTGTCGATTGGCGAATTCACAGGCAAATGCTCACAGCGCTGCTCCAAATGGAGTTGCCTCAATAATGGTTTCGTGCTTCTCTGTTGGCCCTCATGGAAGTCAGCGCCTAACAATAAAAGCTAATTATGTAAATGTCACAGTTTTTTGGCCACATTTGGACGATATATTTTAGTTTTTGGGAGCGCTACTGTTTCCATTGAATGGTCTATTCGATCGATCCGCACACATTGACAATTTTAATGATGATGCATCAGCGGCGCAGCGGTGGCATGAGGAAAGCAGGAAAACATTTTAATTTTTATTGCCTCACATTTGATTTGAACCCGTTGTCGAGCGTTCTAAATGAGAACATAACTGCTTCTGTTGCCGGTGGCTGCCAATTAACCCTTTCCCATCATCGTTCTTGTTGTGTGCCGTATGTCTGCGTGTGTGTGTGTCGGTGTGTGTGTGTCTGTGTGTGTGTTTGCCGCATTTTACGGTTTAATTGCGCTCACACAGCGACTGCAGCCGCTTTGGCCACAAGAAACAGAGAAATCAATCTCGAAATGTGTGTTGACAACTCAGGCACATTGCGCAGGCCTCCAGATCTCGAGTTCAGCTTCGGTCGGGTGCATTTAAGTGAACCTTAAGGAAATTGCCCATAAAAAATTGCTTCATTTAGCCAAGCAAACAAGCGCAGCCCAAAAACCAAAAAAAAACAAACAGATATGACCAACATGTTAAAGGTAACAAGAGAAAACCTTTAAATGTGTGTAGACTGTAACTGATGGCCCTTGGGTCATGGCTTAGAAAGCGGAAGTCGACTAGGCTTTCAAAATGTTTGAATATAAATACATGTAATACAATAGATAAATGTATTTATTATATCATAGACTTAATATAAATATGTACATTTCAATTTATTTATAATAAATAATATTTAATAATTAAAATATAATAATAAAAAATGTAAAAAATAAATATTGGAGGAATACAAATTAAGGTTTCTTCTGCAGCAATACAAACAGGGAATCTGAAGGACAAACCACAATTTCCACTCCAGACATTGCCCACACTTTGCTGACTTTGCTGTAATCAAGGAAAAGTTAACAAACAAGAGTTCAGCTTGTAAATCATAGACGATTGAGATAAATTTAATATATAAATGTCAAAATACGCGATTTGCTTCTAATTGAATAAATGCCGCGCTGCATTGAAGCCGGGGCATTTCTATGCATTGTCAAACATTTGGATCTGCTAATCGCGTAAAACATAACACCATTACCGCCATAAAATAAATATCTGTCGCATCGCTTGGCTTCTCATGTCGTCGTCGTCGTCGTCGTCGTCGACGGCTGCTCATCTTGTACGATTCGAGCGACAACATTTTGATTTATGCCGAAAACGTGTATTGGCCACAAAAACCAAAACACAAATCAAACGCTAACAGCGCGACGAAACATTGCGGCAATCCAAGTGAATCCTACAGCGAGCGCAGAGCGCTCCTTCGTGCAACAGAATCGGTTTCTCTTCATTGGATCGGATCGGTTTCTGTTTGCCGTTGTTTCTGTTTGTTTGTGCAGCTGAGCGGTACAAAAACCACAAAACGAGCGCGAAATCCAAATGCTCCGCAAAGTGAACGGCGCGCGCGTTTTTTGTCGCGTCCAACTGATCGAGGCGTTGCAAAAAACGCCTCGGATCGGAAATCGAGCGATCGAATTGTAGATCTGTACGGTCCTGATATTCCTGCCTGCCTGCTGTCTGCCTGCCTGCCAGCCTGCCTCATTTATATTTCGAACGCGAGCGTATAAAAATATTCTGTTGCCCCAATGTGGCATGGCCCAAAAGTGTCGCCCCCAAGCTTATGATCGAGGCAATCACCGACCCAAGATCGATATGTGCGTTCAACGCTGCAATGCTCTGCTCGTCCACAGACAAAACCATTTTTTGTTATTGTTTTCGTAAAGCCAAGCATCCAACCTGTCAGTCAGTCATAGTCATGCCTGATCATTCCAATGTGGGACGATCTGGCTCGAAGCAGTAGCTGGGGTGCTGGCTACTGGCTGCTGGCTGCTGACTGCTGGCTGCTGACTGCTTAGGTTGCCTTAAGGAAGGCCTTCACACTGTGCTGCATTCCTGACCACCAGTTTTCTTGTGCGCATCCTCAACGCCTTTTAGCATTGTTTATGAAGTGCAATGCCCCTCCTGCTTCCAGCTCTGCACGTGATACAATTATGGCAGCTTTTTTCCCCCTTTTTCCAGCTTCACATTTCGCCAGTATACGAATGTCTCGCTTTTTTCATCCCCCCAGATTCAAGCTGCAAAACATACGTTTTTCGCATATTTAACTCAATTTCGCGAAGACCTAATGTTTTATCATCAGCTTGACATCTAGCGGCATCGTACAGCTATATGATTTCCCTTAACATTATTGGTAAATCATATCTGGCTCTATAACATTTTCCAAGCACTTTGCTTAGCCGAAATTTGTCTCACTGATTAACAGATATGAAAGGAAAGTGGAAAAATCTTTTTGCTAATCTATAAAAAGAGCATCAGGAGATGGAAGCATTTATGCTCTATTTTGGGTATACACCAATAAACTTTTAACAAATATCTAAATTATCGATAACTTCACCCCCAAGTTGGAAATATATATATATATATTTTCTCTGACATGTTCCCTCTAAAAAATACTCAATTCAAACCCAAATTCATTTGCATAATTAAATGTTGTCTTATTGCTAATTATTGTTAAGATTATTGCCTGATTATTATCGCTCAGCGTATTCAGAGTACATAAGAAGAAGAAGCAGAAGAAGAAGAAGAAGACCGCCTGTGTTCAGCCTGGTTAAGTTGACAACAGTCTCCACCTGTTGTTGTTTCACATAATTGAAGCACTTCACACCTCTGGCTTGGGCAGTCCTGGGTCTCCCAGTAGCTCAGTCTCCCAGTCTTGCAGTCTCCCAGTCTGTCTTCTCTGTTTATGAATTCTGCTCACAATGCTGCCACTGCAAAGCACATCAATGTCATTGTCGCCTCTCCAAGTTGGTCAGCTACGTACAGTGGGCTCTATAACAAATTCCATTCCCCAAAATAAACTTTTTGCCTAAATACAATTTTTTATTGAAGTTATCTGAACTTTTCTCAATTTTATCGTTTTAAATTAAAGTTATCGATCGACTCGTCGTCTTACAAAATGTTTTTCTATATTTTATCAAAAATATTTCACCCCAAACAAAAAACAAAGCTAAGAAGTAGTGCAAATGATTGTGGTGCTCAGAGTGGGCTGCCGTACCACAGTGTGGTGCGGCACCTCCAGTCATCGCTGGATGGGGTAAATGTGGGGCAGGGGGGGGGGCAGCTACCATCGCGGGCGATCCATAGTTATGGCGTGTCAGACATCTTGTAATTTTGTACTTTGCAATGAATTTTTGTTGTTGCTGTGTTTGCAACTTGTTGACACTTCATTCGCGCGCAAGTTAATTAAAGAGCCGCAAGCTGACAGGGCGAACAGGGCGAAGCAGGGGCAGCCCTGCGACCACCAAGGAAGCTCATTGAAAACCAGATTGAATATTCATTTGCACTTAACTACACTCTTGCAGGAAGCATCACAGCTTTGCCGTTGACTGTGTAAGACATGAAAGAAGACATCTTTCAGCACCTCATTATTAAGCACCAAATTAAGTGCTTGTCCCCACAACTTTTGGCGTATCAGAACCAACGATTATAGTGTTGTATACCTCCAAGTAGATACATCTATCAAATAGCTGTCAGATATCATATATCTAATCACTTAGCTTCCAATAGTCTTCAGCGAAAATCACTAGTCACACTTCTTATACTGCTCCTTGCATTTTGGCAATAAAATCGATAGAAATAATTATCGAGTCTAGATGTGAGAAGGTCTTTTAGATACAGATATAGATCTGGATAACTATTTATTTAGTATTTGTTAATGTAGAAAACATTAAACAAATACGCACATTGGACAATAAAACTGTTCCTTGGGACAGATAGCCTAGCCAGATGAAGTTGTCTGTTGATTCTAGTCAAGAATATTGTAAATAGGTGTATTACCATATTCAGTCCACTTTATAAGAACTTTTCAAAATGAATACAAATTTAGAGGCTTGCAGACTACCCAGACATGTAATCATATTCACGACTAGTAACTTACTCTTATTATTCTCTGAAACTCTGGAAACTATTCTCTGCTATATATATATGATATGTGTATCTGTATAATGTATATGATAATAATAAGTTCAAATCTGCCAAATGCTAGCTTAATTCCCAAGAAAGGCAGCGAATATGTAAAGAACCAAACATTGAGATTTAAATACGTTTTTCCAGTTAAAAAAAAACGTATCTAAAATAATATGAAGAATTTACCCAACATTAAACAAATCGAAGTTGGAATAATTATATACATTTATATATATAATTTGCTTATATTTTATTTCGATTAATTAGTTATCACGATTATGGGATCTAGTGTAAACACAATTGTTTAAAACTGGGACTCTTGTTCAGCTACAATCAACTTGGTTTAGTTGACCACCTCCACGCTGCAATCCTCCTCCATGTCGGCTACTTCTGGCTGTGGCCGGGGCAGGGTTGCCGCATCCTCGGAGCTGGCATTGCTGCTGTTGCTCTCACACGAACTGGAACCGGAAGTGATGCACTCCAGATTATCATCCTTAGCCGTGCAGCCCTCCAGGCTCGCCTGTGACTCGGTGCTGAGACGCAAGCGCTTCTCCGGCTTCTTCAACAGCTCCTCAATGGAGTAGGGATTTCGCTTTCGACTATTATTGCTGCTGCTGTTATTGGCCAGCGGATCTGTTGTGCTGGCACTGGCTGAACTCATCGATAACGCCACCGGCGAGGATTTACCCGAATCGCAGTCACTCAACGGATCTCCCATTGCACCGGGTTTGGTCAGATCAATGGAGCTTTCCGATTTAGTGAAGCCTCCGCCAGCTGCAGCCACAGCCGCCATGCCGGATAC
The DNA here is from genome assembly GCA_035044105.1 of Drosophila nr. perissopoda 5 BK-2023a. NCBI lineage: Eukaryota > Metazoa > Arthropoda > Insecta > Diptera > Drosophilidae > Drosophila > Drosophila nr. perissopoda 5 BK-2023a. The sequence continues at coordinate 801,381 of JAWNMK010000231.1, forward strand.
ACTATGCGGCATATAGGCGCCACTGTAAGGCAGGATCTGAGCGCCTGTCGTCGCTGCCACCTGGGCGGCCTGCATCTGTGCTTGGGTGTAATAGAAAAACGAGGGATTCCACAGCCAGTGTTTGTGCAGCGCCGAATAGCTCAGATCTAAGCCACCCAACTGGCTGGAAACGCCACTGGCCAGCCCATGACTGTGACTGTGACTGTGGCTGTGACCGGGGTTGTGACTGTGACTGTGACTGCTCCTGTGACTGGGTGGCAGCTTGGGCGCGGGTTTGAGGGGTAGCCCATTGGCCAGTAGTGACGGCGACGTCGTCGGCGACGGTGGCATTGACAATTTGGTATAGCGTGCCACAGACGCACTTGATACGGTCGCAGTGGGCGGTACTCCCGGTGTGGGCGTAACCCGTGTTGCCGTCTGAGCTGCTGCATTGCTCGCGCCTGCGTATATTACGGGGGGCGTGGCATAGCCACTAGACGAAGCACCACTGCCAGACATTTGATGTGCAGCTGCCACAGCTGCAGCAGCCGCCGCCGCATTCTGTTGACTCGACGTCATCTCATCCGTCCAGAGTCCGCTGTTACGCAGTATACGATTAATGGAACTGATCGACGGCACAGAGCTGGGATCACAGACACGCTGCTGCTGCAACTGCTCCCGTATTTCCCACGCGAACATGCCGCTGTTCTCCTCTTTAAGCCGAATGATTTTCTTAACCACTGTGGGCGTGGCCACTTGCTGTTGACGAGAGCAAAAAAAAAAGCAAAGAGCGTAGAGTTAGTGTGGCTTAGAGACTACGATAAAATGATGTCTGATGTCATATTTGTTAACTGTGTTCGAGTTTTACTTTGCTTATGACCAAGTCTGACTTGGTTTTTGTTCCTTAGTTTTCCAAATCCTTGTTAAAAATGTTGAAGCATTTTTCATTTTAATATAAATATTTTTTTTTAGATGATTTATTACATATTTTCCGTGAAATTCAATTGTGCAAATCTCACACCTGCCCACCTGCACGCCTGCCCCTCATATTTTCATATCACTGAGATACACACACGTATGTGTGCGTGTGTGAGTGTGTGTGTTGAGGCCTAACAACACCCGCGTTTGCTGTTATTTTTTATAGATTTCAATCAACTCGTTTTTTTGAGCAATATGTTAATTTGCATAGCAATTTTGAGAGCAGTGCCACACCCCCACTCGCCCCGCTAAAGGTTCACGTGTGACGCGGCAATTCATTAAAAATTCATAAATACTCGTATATAGCCAGAGTCGACCCTAAAGGTAAAGGTAGTCCACATTTACATCACAGATCTTATCGAATCGTGTACACGAATGCGCTTTATACAGCCGGACAACTAACCCCTGCTTTGTGTCTGTGCTATTACTCCGTCTCCGTTCGCGACAATGCCCCGTTCTTCCCGTCAAAATCCCTCCCCGGGGGTGACACTTCTTTATTGACCTGGTGTAGGTGTTAAATGCACGTTTTGTTTGAGCAAGTGTAAGCAGTTATTGAATCACCATATAAAGCGCCGGGCATGGGGTGGACTGCACCATTTACCTTGAGGTGCACTTGGCTGGGCGTTAATTACAAATACGGTTTCGAACTCGAACTCGAGCCGACGGACGACGGCACGGCACACCTCAGCATTTGTTCGACATGAAAATGGTCCGTGATTGGCCCCCAACCAACAATTATTATCGGAGTCTTCACCAGCTCTGCACGGTAGCCGCAGGTAGCTGATTGAGCATGTGAATTTGGGCAGCTGACTCAAAGTCAGGCACTCAACTCCCTGGAGTGACAAAAGCGTGCTATCACCTTATCAATGGCAGCAAATGAGATTGATTTGTTGCGCTCTGCCCACCACGACAGAGTCACCACAAACAGTCCATAAAAGCTATCATTTCAATAAAAAAACAACATGTAAACTAGCTATATTATCTGTGATACATTATGGATTTACTGCACTGCGTTTGATTTTTATACATATAATCGTTTGTTGATTTCACGGCGCGCACACTTGCCCATATCCCACGAAGCCCAACCCCAATCCCAATTCCAATTCGAATCCCACAGCTACTTACCTTCGTTTTGCTACCACCAATGGATCCCGGCCGTATGGATCCTGTCTCATAAAATCGCGTCAAAATTTTGGAAACGCAGCCTACCAAGCAGAAAGCAAAGCAGAAAAGCCTTTTAGTACATTTTTGTTGTTGTTGTTGTTGAAGTACTTCACTTGCCACACTGCCACACACTTACCATGAGACACCAACAGCTGTCTGGAAATGTCACAGGGCCTAACGCCGCACAACGCCAGATCCACGATGCGTCGACGCACACAGTCCGGCAATGGACGTCCATTGACAAAGACCCCGCCCAACTGATTGACACCCGCCTGACCTGCAAATACAACAAAATCAATCACGATGATCATAAATTAGTGTGCCTTTAATATAGTAGTTAATTGTTGGCTTTGTTTAAATCATATTCCACTGCAACATTGAAGCATGTGGGGCAAGTAAGAGCGACTATTTTAGACACGCCTCACATTGTCGACCGGCATTAATCTTCTCAAATATCAAATATTTGTTTGTAGTTTGATGTATTTGAATTTGAACAATTTGAGAAGTTTCCGGTTTTATAAAGAACATTTTCGATTTTAATTGAATAATAAAAAACAAATGTTTTTATAATGATACGCTGCATCAGTAGTGGCTATTACCTGGATACTCTACAACTGTGCAGTGAAATTTTATCAGAGGTGACATATTTTGTCTAGTAGTCTACGACTATTTCGAATCGACTACTTTGAACTCATCTTACTACCGATTGTTCCTATGACAGCTATATGATATAGTGGTTCAATTATTTCTTTTTGCCAAATGTCGCGCATATTTTGCGACTTTGGTGGCTATATCTTGGTCAAAAGTAGCTTTCTTAATACAGACAAATATTTGTTCCTAAGGCTACTATATCAGATAAGTGCTCTGATCGGAACAGAAGTCGGAGAACAATAAGATGAACACATTAAAATAGCTTCAAAACTAAGTGGGTTCTGACTAAACGACATAAGAACGGACAGACAGACGGATAGAGGAACACATCTATTTGGACTCGGTTACTGAGTCTCCTAGGGAGGCAGCCGTCTCCTTCAGAAACCTTCCATGTTAGTGGATAGTGTGGTATCTACTTGAAGATGGACTAATGATTCTTAACAATTGGTAATTTGCTGTCCAAATGAGTTGCACCTACAATAAGCCATGCCATCAAAATAACCCGTTGCAAACGTGTTATTCAGTAATAATTGTGGTGTAATCGTAATTCTGAATTGGCCATCGTTCCACTCTTTACCGGCTTGGGGCATTGGCAACTGCTCGGGGCAGTACTTTCAAATTGAATGAAGTGCGAATTTTATGTCTGCTGTCTCTTTTATGGTTGGCCAGGGAGTTCCGCCTGAAGGGCAACGATTACTTTCGAGGTGTCGCGATTATCACGAGCCAAAAAAGTATTTTCAAGTTTTCTTTTGGTTTTAGTTTGTTGTTTTTTTGTCGATGCGATCGCATCGAACGCTTTCATTGAAGCCGTTTAAGCTCATTAGGTAACCAAAGCGATCAAACAAATAAATAGACAAAAAAAAAACTCACCTGTATGTGGCATGTTTGTAATCCGAATCCAAACTAATTTTTGACAACTTTTTAAAGTGAATAACGTCTCGGGCGTAAGCTTTGTGAATACCTTTCTGGGTTTGGCTTACAGTTTTTGCTTAATCGTCGAATTCTAATCAAACTTGAAGCCAGAACCTCATAAAACTACGCGTTGTCTGCTGCTGCAGTTGATGGATGATCGGATGGATGTGGATGTTGTTGTTGATGTGGATGTTTCTGTTTCTGTTGCTATTTGGGATGTTGGCGCTCGACGTTCTCCCGCCAGTGCTAGTAACTGGTAGCTGGGGAGTTTATTTTACGGCTTCCACGAAATCTGTGCACCCGGGATTCGGATCGGTGAAAAACTAGTAAGGAAAATACATAAAACTTAATTATTTCATAAAACTAGCAAGGTAGCCACAAAAGACAATGCGTATATATACATATATGTATATACACATATATATATGGTTGTAGTACTAGTTTTAACATAGTCAACGATCAGGGGTTTTTAATGTGCATCGGTTAATGTGCCCAGTGCTTGTGAGTGTATGTTTATGTGTGTGTGTATGTATCTCAAATTAGCTGCTTATCAGGCACATTCTTGGCACAGCGTGAACTGGCCTATTATCAGAGCTCTTTGACTACCTAATCCACATTGCATGTTCAACTCGCTTGCGTTCGCGTTGTGGCAATATGCAAATGTTTCAGCATTGGTCAACAATTAAAAAAAATTTTGGCCAATTGCTCATTTCGTTAAAAACATACCAAAAAAAAAATAATATATGCAAATGTGAAGCTCGACGACAGGCTGGGTTCACCCCCGCAGCGGTTTCCGCTTCCTGTCATTTGAATGAATGGTCCGCCAGTTTAACGGAGTACTCCCTGGATAACCTGTCGCCAGGCTGTCAGAGGCATGAAAACGCACGCCGAAGAACCGTATAAATCAAAAACTGTAACTACCCCTTGGCTCCATAGTCTCCCTCTCTGTGTGTGTGTGTGTGTGTGTGTGTGTGTGTGCACTTTGTCATGGCCATGTTATTATGGAATTCACATTAGATTTAATTGCCCAAAGTCCTTAGGATTTGACTTTGCGGCTATTTTTTAGCTCGTAAAAACAAAACAACCGAAATGAGCGTGTGGACAACAGCGCTGCTCTTTAAAGGCACAAAATTAAGTTGTTTTTTTATTTTGTTTTGTTTTATTTCATTTTGTTTTGGTTTGGTTTGGTTTAGTTGGGTTTTGTTGGAGCAGCCCGTGGCAGCCGTTAAGGTCGTTAAGTGCCACTGACTTATGCCCACATTAAGCAGCGATAAGCATTTATTTGCAAGCTAAACTCTTTTAGTTTTGAAAAGAAAGGGTTTCTTTTACTCCAATTCTCCAGTTCTCTTGCGTGTCTAACACTTATCGAAACTACACAAAATAGCTTGGACTCGACCAGAAACTCGCTCTTGATTTACTCTGTACTTATAATTTGAGCTATGGATATGCCAATATATGTACATGCATATAAGATGAGGGGAAAAAGTGGTTGTTCGAAACAACTAATTAAGATAATGTATGTGACGACTATATTATATTCCAAAAAGGGTATAAATAAGAGTGCCCCAGTCGAGAGTGCTCAATTGGGAAACAACCTGTATCCAATTGTTACATGCAAACTGAAATTCAAACTTTTTATCGGCATCAAAATCTCTGCGAATTGGCTACTATGTCTAATATATTTAGAAAATTTCAATATCATTCCCAATCTATATATTGAACACTCGTTGTACATGTAAAATATGTAAGTATATATAGTGAAATTCGCTGTTTGCTACAAGATAAACGATTTCTTTGACAAACTTCTTTGTTTCTTAGCTTTGTTAAAGAAGCGAAGTTGGAGTTATTGATAAACTTAAATTAAGTAGACTTAATGCTGCTCTTGAACTTAAATAGATTGTGGAAATCTGCTTGCTTTCGATTTTGGCATTTGAATTATTTTTAATTAAGACACCCATGAAACTATTCACTTTAGCTCCAATTAATTACAAAAAGATAAGGCTGGTGCGCAAAGCTCAAGCTTAGCCAATACGCTACTTAAATACAGACATCTTCTTCTTCTTCTTCCGAAGCGTAACACGCATAAAAATCAATAGAAATTAGTTAAACATATAATAATTTTAATGCGCCCGATTGTTGAAAGTGGAACCGACAGGTTCCTCGAGCTTCTGTTTCGGCACAGAAAACAAGCCGGGCTGCGTCTCTCAAGTCTCTACAGACTCGAAAGTCTCATTTGATAACATAAACAAGAAGCTGGCAGAAGCAAGCCGAAGATTGAATACCCTTGCAGTGCAATTTAATACTACAATATATATTCGAATAATAAAGTTATAAACTTTTTGGTTATTTTTCACGAGGAGGTTGCTTTATATAGGACAACTTATTATTTGTATTTATTTCTTGTTTGTTTGTTTTTTTAATGAAATATTAGTATATGCCAAATATTTCACAGATATATTTTAAATTGAAAACATTTTTTCATTTCGAAAAACGCATCTTATAAACAGAGACTCAGAGTGTAAGCAGCTAGAGAGTATCAGAGCATATCTTAATAAGGCGGTGATGTCTTTTTTTCAAAGGTATAATTATTGTTAAGCATTTGAATTTAATTATAGGCTTGTGGTTTTTGTGGTGCAGCAAACTACAGACTGATGACGTATAAAATTAGAATACCCCTTGCCACATTGCTACTTGGCAGCGAAGAATAATATTAGTTTTTTGGCCCATTGGCCACGCTTAACAAAAAAAACAAAAAGAAGAAAAAAAAAGCAGAAGAAGTTAAATAAGTTGTTCGTGGGCTTGTTTGGTAGAAAGCTCTAAAAATCAATGGGCTATAATGGCAGACGGCATGTAAAAGAATTAATTAGCATACGATTTTTGAATTTTGTCGTTGGTTTCGTGGGAAAAAGTGAGGCAGCCTCATTTATGAGTTATCAGAGGCCGGCGGAAACTCAATTTACATGCGACTTTTCGCGAGCTTTGCAATGCAAATTTTTTGGGAGCTCATGAAATTAAATCAATATCCGTTGTGTGTTGTTTTGTTGTGCGTTGTGTGTTGTGTGTTGTGTGTTCATTCATTTATTTGTCTTAATGAGTTTGAATAAATTGATTTAAGTGCCGTTACTTTGACGTTCATTAAGTAAAATTAGCCCATACTAAAAGCATTGATTGATGTGTTAAGCAAGATAAGAGAATGATATCAAAAATACTTTAAATAATGCCGCAACTCGATCAAACAATTTAATGGAGCGGTTTTATTCAGTGATGACTTATAATGATTGATATGCAAGCCATATTAATGGGACCGAATTTTAACTATGGTTATTGGATAGAATATTGTGTGTGCCATAGGTAGAAGACTTGAAGAACGCCCCACTTGAACTCTTAATACACAAATATCGAAGGATCTCCGAGAACTATAAGAGACTGACATTAAGTCTTACCAAATCTAGCTTTTTAATTAAGAACAGAGCCGTTATCCATTGTGTTTTTTGTGTGGTTGTTGTGGGTGATTTTATCTCTTATTTTTTTGCAACTGTTAATTAATCTTTTGTCACATCTCACCTTGGCAACTCTTCGTTTTGATATCACCAATGTATATTTATAATCAATTATTCACTTCTTGCACTTTGCAACTTTGAACTATTTTGAGGTACAACACACAATTTGTGGCAACAGCAACATCCCTTTTGCAGTGAATTAGTAACATTCCATTGAGTAACGACGGTTTTCGCTTGCCGATCGCGACGATGCTCACCCTGTCACTCGACCGTCAAAATTTCAACTAATGCATGCGATTCGCGCTGGCAACGCACAAAGCATCAATAATCTGCTGTGCTCTGCTCTGCTCTGCTCTGCTCTGCTCTTCTGCTCTGCTCTGCTCTGCTCTATCCGTGTCCGGTACCCTGCCGTGTGCCATCCAGCCAGCTCTGGGCTACTGCCGCAACCGCAACCCGAAAGAAAAAAAATAATATTAAAACACACACACACACTGGCAAATGTTCACGGCCTCTCAACGGCTACAAGGCGGACGAAACGTTTTTCTGGTGTAACCGGTTTCACGGCAACAGCAAACAGCAAACAGCAACCAACAACAGTGAGCAGCAAGAGCAGCAGCAGCAGCAATAGCAGCACCAGAAACAACAACAACACCAGCAGCAGCAACAGCGACAGCCCCAGTTGAGCGACCCTTCAGCCAATCAACAGCAGCCTGATAATGCGCATGTGTTGCGCTGGCAGCAGCTCGCCTCTGATTGGTCAACAGCACACTCGACGATGATGCCCTGAAAGGTCTAACACAAACGCACTGTGGAACTGCACACATCCGACAGGTACAATGGAGTTGAAACATCAATTTCCACTCAATTATCGATTATTAATTTATTAAATTAACAATAATATCAAATGTACATGATATATAAGATAGTATATAAGATAGTATATAAGTATATACTGTACTTAAGATACTTCACTTCTTTTGCGCATTAATCATCTTTTTCTAAATCTAGAAACATGCGAATTAACATACATTAAATCCAGGTAGTTAAACTTGTGCTTATTCTGTACATAAACTTTGCCAAATTTAGCAGCAAAGTTTCAAGGTCAGGTTTCTTTTAATTTGCACTTATTATTCATATATGTAATATTTTGTGGGTTAAATATATATTCGATTGCCATTGTATCCCGATCTTGAAGCGTTGCGGTAGCCGTATCCGTAGCCGTTGCCGTTGCAGTCGCGCTGCGGCCAATCGGCAGCGTCAACGCAGCACGCGAACACTTCTCCATGCCCACCACAATGTGGCATAGCCCTTAAGTGTATGTGTGTGTGTGTGTATGTGTGTGTGTGTGTGTGTGTGTGTGGTAGTGGTTGTATTTGGCGTAGCCGTTACCCTGAGCGAAACAACAACGGCTACGGGCGTGCGCCGGTCCTTGCCACGTCGCGTCGTGACGTGACTGCCCCTCGGTTAGCAGGAGCTTCGTTCAGGAGTGAGTAAATTGCGTTTTGGGTGGCGTCGACATTAAGCAACGCTTTGGTGGCATAAGCGTTAATTGAATATCACAATTGTCGCCAGCCATTTCAATTGAAATTGAATTGTAAATGGGCAAAGGCTGCAAACGAAAGATAAAACTGTCATTTTGTCATACAAAAAAGCGACTGTTCTTTACTGATGGAAAAAATAATAACCAAAAATACCGTTTTATATTTGGTATATATAATTGAGCGAGCATGACTATAAAATCGATAAAGCCCAAAGCGCCTGCTATTAACAACAAGTCATTCAAATACAAATGTTACCAGTTTTAGGTGGCTTTTATTGTAAATCATTAACTGGCATAGGTCACAGCATTGGCCATGTTCAGTGGAGTGGGTTTCTGCTCACTGCTGCCATAATGGCCGTCACCGAAACTTCTGCAAGGCAGAGATAAAACTGTCAAAAGAGCACAGGGCCCGAGTCGAGTGGCTCACACAATGGTCTTTGCCACTGGCTGCGAGTGGCTCATCCTTGTGTTTGCATCACTACCAACTGCCAACCAGCAGCTGCCTTGTCTTTTCCCATTCAACGAAGCGCGCAGTAATAAGATCAAGCGAACCAGCCATGCGTGTGGAAGCGACGCCCAACACACGAGTCCGTGGCCAACGACCCACCCAGCAACAGCGCCCACTTATTGCCTGCCTCCGTCTGTCTGATGTCTGATGTCTGACAGGGCGATTATGTAACCATGAGCTTTTCAAGTGGCTGCAAAATTACCTACCAAAAACTCAGCCCAGAACACGCCCCAATTAAGGTCGTCACACAAATCTGTGTGGGAAGCTCAACTTATAATCCATTCAAGGCACAAAAAAAATGAGCAACCGGAAGTGGAAGTCAGTTGAGGGCAGGACATCCTGCAATAGAAGGGCGTCAAATCGGCTTAACTTCTTCCAATTGACTGGCGTCTATTTTATCACATTGCTTGTCACGATGCTAATCTTCGATATTACATTCGCTTATTTTGTAATTGAAATTAAATCCACTTGTAGGCATAATCGTTTGCCCAAAGGATACCAAATTCGTGCAAACAGCATTTAAACATTTTGTGAACGATGTTGAGATAAAATTGTGCATACGTTCATTCCAAAGGGGCAGACTGATACCCACAACTTAAATATGCTTTTTATCAGGCAACAATAGCCAAAATAAAAGACGCTATACATAAATGCTGTAGAAATCAAATTGATATCAGTTTGGTATATTATTTTGCTTTTCAATTATCCTTATCCTCAAATCAAGTTGAATAAATATAAATTTCTTATTCGAAATGAGTTGGGAAGGATTTCGGCGAATTGCGAGTTGATTTTTGGCAGCAATTCAAATAAGTTTGAATGACATTTGTCAAGCTTACCTTAAGAATGGAAAGTGACTTTAGATAACCATTTATAATTCAAATGTAAATTATAAAATACAATAAATAATATTTAATATGGAGCATGTACACAATCCTTATCCTTAATATCGGAACAATAGGGATTTAAATAAACATTAATATGTTCATTAATTTTGATGTGTGGATCTTTTCTTCTCTGTGTGTGTGCATAATGAAAGTGTCTTGAATACTGGGCAGCTATCAGGTGAACCCTGTCGAGGACACATCCTTAATATCGGAGCAACTGCAGGCGTATTCCTGCCTGCGTGCTTGTAGCCCATTATGTATCATCCACAAAAACTTAGTATAAAATCAATTTAATTCATATCGAAACTTGAATACCTTGCATATGCTTGTATAAAATTCAAATATATAATAATATTAAATATAAGCGATGACTAAACACATTTATTTACATGAAAAAGTCTAAAATTTAAAAAAATAATATGAAAAATATAAGTACATATAGACCTGTAGAATATGTAAGAAATGTATAGTGATATACTGATAATACTGACGCAAAACTTGAATCATATGAGATATGATCAAAGACTGCCTTCTCATTGGGAGCCCCAATCATTAAAATGGTTTAGTATTTGAAATTAGCTGAAGCTCGTGCCTGAGGACAGGTTGTCTACCGAAATGACTGCAAGGCAGATTTCATGGTCATTAATGAATAACTCAGTCCGTCGTTTTCGCTACTGTCTACAAGGTACACCTACTCCTCCAGGAATTTGCAAATTGCCCACTCGGCCAAAAGTTTGGCATTCATTGCGTGGGTGCCTCGAAGCGGTCGATCAAATTAGAAAAAGGCATTTTTTTGGCGTTTTTTTGTTTAATCTTTATTATTTTTTTGCGACTGTTAGACAGACAAACATATACAATGTGTAAGAACTTTCAGAAAATATACAGTATAGTTTCTAATTGCAGGGGCGGTCTAATTGAGGGTTCGGTTTCGAGTTTGCGCTCTGTGCTGGACATTGCAATCAGCAGATGCATCGCACAGCATTTTGGTAGAAACAGAGCCAAAGCCAAAGAAGACGACGACGACGACGACGACGACGACGATTTTTGTGCGGGCCAAATTGGCGTAGGTTACGCATGTGCCTGAAATCATGAACATCAGGTTGCCTCGCCCTTTGTCGATGTAGTTTCTTGATGGATGCAGCCCGGGCTGACAAGACAAGTTGCAGCAGGCTCTCGCATCGCAACTGCACCTTGCGCCAGGGACCAAGACACGCGCCCAAAACAAAAAAAAAAATGAAAAGAAAACCAGCAGCAACACTTTGCCGGGGCAGGCAGCGCAGTCGGACAAACGCTGGGACAATTAGGCAATCCTGGCTACACAGTTGTTGCCGACAAACGATAAGATAAAGTTGCTGGAACTACAACTACCAACAACAACTACCAACAACCTCTGTTATATTGTTTAGGAGTTGAGCGTGCAACAAAAATGTCAGTTTTTAATGTTTTTGTCCGCCTACACGCGATTTTCAACTGTCATAAAAATTGAAAAGCCGTCGAGGATGCGTAGGCCTGTGTCTACTCCAATTTGGATCACTACCAAATGGCCAATTAATAAAAACGTAATTTTCACAGAGTCTTTTGCAGGCGACACCTGCACGAGTGGGACGGTTGGGACGGTTGGGTCAGCAAATCTTGATAAGAAAATGAACAATTACGAAAGACTATGACAGCTCGCCGGCAATATTGGAACATTCTCTCACATTAAAGGACGAAACACAACGCTCCAATAAGCACACAAAATGGCCGACTTAGGGACGGAGAACCAAGTACAAAGGACGAAGGGCGAAGGGCGAAGGGTGAGTGGCTGCCTGCTTAGACAAACTTTGCGTGTGTTAAGGGCCTGTCGCCATAAATTCAACTCTGACATAATTATGTCTTAATTGAAAAGTAAAGTAAATTGAGCCAAGGGGCTCAAAATGAATGCCACAATTTCAGGAGATGCAATAACAGTAATCTATATCATTTAATCAATATCTGACTGAACTATAAAACCAAAATGAAAAACCTGAACAAATGATTAATAAGCTAACTAATATAAGTAGGTAAAAAAAAGTATTACTTCCTTGCAACATAATATTTCATCTATACATGTGTATATCTATATGGGTATAGGTATAGCTATGTATATGTATATGTATAGGTATGTAATATACATCGTAATTGCATTTTAAAGGCGCAAACCCATTTTAGAGTCGTTCAGCCCATCATAGAGACGAAATCAATTTTACGCTTGTCTATGACCAGACAGTCAGCGAGAGCTTCCTGATGCCACAGTGCTGCAGTTGCAGTGGCATTTGCCGATTCCACCAAAGTGTTAAACTAATCGTAAAACTTTGGCCTTCGGAACAGCATCGTAAAATTCACAAAAAACCAAAAAAAAAAAAAAATCCAGCGTTCACCTTCCGTATCTTTGGCCAAATGCAATATTTTACGACCCGCAGCCGCGCCTCTTCGAAATGCGCATCTCAATGGGCCAATCTCCGTTTGTGGCTGTGGCATCCGTTCGTTAGCCCCTTTGGCGGCCGCAAGAAACAGCGTCAAATACAGTAGCTGGACTAATTGAAAAATTAAAGTTGAACGACGACTTAGACTGCGGCACTCACTCACTCTGAGCCTGATTTGAAGCTTGTGGCAAAAGCGGGCCCTCCTCACGTCCAACTAGTCGCAGATGAACTTCAATACAATAAAAGTCGCTGTCTTACAATTAATCGCTGTGCCGATCTGAAATTATTACTTTTTCTTGTTTATAAAAATACAATTAAAAATTCTTAATATTAGAAAGACTTTTTCTATTCCTCAGAAACATATTTCTTAGGAAAAGGAAATATTTTGTTTGCTCTCTTGACTGTCCTATCTGCTGTCTGACCTAAAGCCGTGTAGCTCACCAGAAAGTTACTCAAATTGTTTTTTAAGTTTTGAGTTTATACTTTAAATATTTGTGTATTTGAAATCCCAAAATACTAATGTTTAATTATAATACAAGAGTTCTGTGTGCTCCTTTAAAAAACACCCTTTTTTTAAACATATTCTTTTTAACATTTCTTAAAAATATATACCCTGAAATTAAGAAGAGAAGAAAACGCAGATTTTGATTTTTAATTCAGTGAGATGATTGTTCTGAGTGTACCATGTAGAAATGAACACACCCACCGCTTCCTTGCAACTGAAAATTGAACTAATGTGGCAGTCTGCACACCTTGTCAGACACGTTAAGGATGCGCCGCAGCATTTTCGACCAGAATCATAAATAATTGCATCAAGCTTAAAGGGAAAACCAAAAAACAAGCTTTAATTCGCTGCTGCTGAAAATCGTTTCTGGTTTTTGTCGAGATCAGTGGATACACTTATCGACGGATCACTTGTTGTTTACAATCTTGGGGCACACGCGTTCGTCGTGCGCAGCTGCGGTTCCCTCCACACGTAATTTGCAGTTGCACTGCCCCTACGTCATGTTGCATGTGCACCCATTTGAGAGGTGTGCAATCGGCCCAAACGATCTGTTCAAATTTTTGCAAATTTGTTTTGGGTTCGAGTGCCCTGAGGGTGCATGCCCAAGAAGGGTTAGCCTCAGTCCAGTATACCCTTTTAGATGCATAAGTGCATTAAGAGTGCTTACAACAAGCGCTACACTTAAGTCGTTATAAGGATGTCATTTTAGTGTCTGCATGTCTGTCGCACACAAAGCGATGTAAGTATGTCGGATCGTGGTCAAGTCACAGCTATATATTACCCGTTATGACGAGCTCACAGCTCACAGCTCATTGCCATTGTCAGCACACAAAAGCATGCACAAACATTTTGAAATTTAAAATTAATTTATTACCACACACAAACATAATCAAAATCGCATCAAAACAAAAGCCAAAGCAAACACATGCTGCGATGATGATGACAGCCGAATGGCTGCAACACAAAAGACAGATCGAGTGGACCGGGAAACGTTGAGGGCCCTGTGCCACCCTGGAATACACACTATCCATTTACGCTTGGCTGCATCCCGAAGGTGCCCAGGATGGGCACAGATTGGCATTATTTGAATCCGCATATGTTGTGAGTGGCATCCCTAAAAATGCGTTGCGGTTTTCGTTGCTCGTTCAACATGATTGCAGTTATTGCTTGCCACAAAAGTTACGTCTCATTAAATTCGAGGAGCATTGTTGACACCAAGCGTTGACATTTCAATAAACAGCCATAATTGATGTGGCGAATTGAACAATTTTGCGACAGGTGTCAGCTATGGCTGCAACCATATTCCGGCTGAATACGTTGACGATGAGCCAATCTCGACCAGAAGCCAAAGCGGAAATTGCAATGTTCACACATTTGCAGGTCATCAATTTCCATTTATCCTGTCAGTGTATCCAGTTCATTCAACTTTGATGTTCATGTTTAGCGCCGTTTTGGACTTAATCGCGATCAATTTGTTTTGTTGGCCAAGCTGCACAGGCAGCTTTAACGCTTGTCGCCCCAAAACAACAGAGAGTGCAGCTTCCGCTGTGCCACAGCCCGCTGACCGCCACATTATTAAGCCATAAAATTGAAAACTTAATATAATTACATAAACGATGGCAGCCTCAACGCCCAAAGCGCACTGTTCTGTAAACGATCCCACAAAATGTACCAACCGATTTTCGGGGCACACGCTGCACATGCCGCAGCACATGCAGCAGCACATGCATTCTACATTGTAGCATCTGTGTACCATGCTTATTACATTTAATGACCAGAGCAAAATTTAGCAGAACATTTTTGAGCAGCCGGACAGCCAAACAGCCAGACAGCCAGACAGAGTCTGGATACTGCCCATGGCGCAATCTGTACATAATAAGAGGCTCCCATAGAGGTCCCGGCTGTGGACATGCTGCAGCAGCCGCCTATTACCGTCAGCATCATCAACATTAGCACCAACATTACCATTACACAAAATGCTATTTAATTGTTGCTACCAACTTGCTTGCAAATTGCCATATATTGTTCACAGTGTATATTGAGTACCACTAAAAAGCTGCGACATTTTTTAATGATTTATTTGGCTTACGATAATAAGGAAATCATTTAGCTATGACATATATATATACAAATGCATATTTGTATGCATGTACACTCAAAAAAATCTCCCTGAAATTTACATAAATTATCTAATATATAATATATAATTTGTTATTATCTAAAATCAAGGCAAATTCTTATATTCATTCAAGATTCGACTTTAAAATAAATGCTAAATAATAGTAAAAATGCATTTCTAATTTTAAGATTTTTTTATTAGCATATTTTCCCAAATTAAATAGATTTTCTATAAGAATTTATAGAATTTGAGGTTGCTTTCTAAATTTCAAGGAGATTCGTATTCCTCGAGTGTACTAGACTTTATCACAGCACTAATTATATAATTTATATTTGTAATTTTGTAATTTGCTGTTAATTTTTTGGCCTCGCTTCTTCGTTAAATGGCATAAAAACCTCTTGCATCTCAACATCGGCGGCTGTCTTCTTGCGTGCCCCACTGCGGAATTGCTCCTCGATCTCAAGCAGGGTGCGTCGTCGCGTCTCCGGCAGGAACCAGTAAATAAATACCGTGGCAAGGAACGACATTGTGCCATAGAACACAAAACAGTTGCTCATGCCAATTGCCACTCTCATTTCCGGAAAGATTTTGATGCAGAGAAAGGCAAAAAACATGCCAATAGCCACTGTTAGACCCGCTGCCGGACCACGCACCTTCTGGGGGAACAGCTCCGAGATCATGAAGAAGGGCAGCGTATACAAGCCCAACGTGCTGAGCACAATGAAGCTAACAATGGCCACGACTGGTAAGTAAGGCACACCTTTCAGTATCTCAAACAAGCCAGAGCAAGCCAAGACCATCATGGACACGGTCATGCCCAGGGTTGAGATGATGCCAGCTCGTCGACGGCCCCACTTCTCCAGGACATAGCCCATGGGACAGGTGGTGAGCACTCGTGCTACGCCAATGAGCACGGCACAGGTGAACGGATCAATGGTGACGCCAGCATTCGTGGAGATTTGCACGGCATACACAATAACCACGAAAATGCCCGAAAGCTGCTGGAACGCAAACAGACCCATCAATATAAACAGTGGCTTGTACACCTCCGGCAACTTTAGGCAGCTCAAGAACGAAGGTTTCCGCTCACCGACCCGAAGCTGCAGCGATTTTTGGAGCACATTGAACTCCTCCAATACCTCGGGATGACTGACGTGTGCTATAAATATATGTAATTATTAAGGGATGATAATGCTATTGGTTTATGGTTGAATAGCGCCACTCACATGACTTATCGAGTCCACGAAAGTAGTTTAGTGACTTCTTGGCCTCCTCCACACGTTTCTTGGCCAACAACCAACTGGGCGACTCGGGCAGTGGCAGCACACAGAGCAGAGCCGTTATCTGATAACCACAGCAGATGAGGGCAATGAGGCGAAAATCATTGCGTATGAAGTAGCCAATGCTATAGAGAATTGTGATGCCCAATGCGACCGATATCGAGGTGCCCAGTATGAGGCTGCCACGTGAACGGGGCACACTAACCTCTGCCGCATAAACACCCGATGGTGCCGTAGCCAGACCCATTGTAACACCTGCAAATTAATTCAACTTTAATCTTGAGCACTACTCCGCGAATCCAAGAAACTTACCAATAAGAAAACGCGATACAATCAACTGGATGTAAAACGACTCTGAATTTGTTGTACTCGCTGTGGCAAGCAGTGCCCAGGCAGTGATGGCCATCATATTGATTACATACAACGTACGTTTCCGTCCAATTCTGTCCAGTATTAGACCCGACAATATTCCACCCAATGGGCAGGATAAAGTGTTTATCGATGCAAACCAGGAAGCCTGTGGGACATTCAGGTAAACCGGCTCCTCTTTGCTTGTCAGCTGGCTGTACACAACTGTGGGCAGAGCCAGGCTGAATCCAGTTGATAATAGACCCAGATTGGCCAATATAACCATTAATGCCTGGCGCCTCAATGCTAGTGATTGCTCACCCACCGGCTTTGCGTTCTGCGGCCGATCCAAGCCGGTTACAATTTTGGGTTTATGTCCATTAAACAGCCGCTGATCCCCTCCAGCTGAATCGCCCATTTTGCTTGTCTACTGAAAAAGTGTGAAATGTGTTTAAATTAAGTAAATCTTGTCTTATTCTTCGATTGTGTTGACAAAGCTTCAAAGTCAATGAAACCGCCACGATTATGAATGATAATTTTGACAGTAAACAAAAGCAAAAAAAATGTGTGTTTGCATATTAACGTTTGCTTTATATATAATTAAACGTTTGATTAGTATATATCAGATATATCCTATGCATACAATGTTTTAAGACTCAAGACTCATCATTCGAGCGAGTTATCAGAACTAGATACGACTTTATTTATGCCTGGTAATCTAAGAGACTGGATTGCCCCATAAACTTTTTAAGGCTGAAGGTGTCTATCTCATTTTATTGATAGCCAATAAAACTGTAAGCAAAACTACACTCGGCGAAAATCAATTAAGCGCACATGTTTTTTTTCTTTCTTAGAATCACCAAAATAGGATTTGTACATTAACAAACAACTTTTTAAGGTGTGGAAATTAATTAATTAATTTAAAATGAGCAAATCTTAAAAAAAAAATAACAATGGATTGCACAACATTAATAGTTTTATTTATTTGTTATTAAACAAAAATTAAATTTTGCATAGACTCAGTCACTTTTTGACCCTATCTTCCGCACCGATAGAAACTTTTGGGTGGCGCAATATATTATTTTTGGCTAGAAAAAAATAGATGTTTATTGCAAGTCGTAGATTATAGATAGCAGACTGAACCTGTTTACATCTCAATTCAAGTACTTAAATATATTGTTGGAAAACAAAAAAGTTGCTGTTATATAAACACTAATCTTCCGAACGAGAGTTCCCATGCCAGCAATATGTTAAAGTCTTCCGTTCCGGCACTACGACTACGACATACTGCGACATATGTTGTACTGCTGGCCAAAAATAGAGAAATTTTAATCCAAATATCATCAAGAGAGACGACTTTGCATAGAGTATTCCATAACAAACGAACTGACGAAAATAGCTATATCCACTCAGTGACTAGTTCTGCTGATCAAGAATATATAAACACTCTTTTAATGCGTTAAAAAACACGCCAAAATTATAATACCACCCGCAAGTGTATAATTTTAAACAATAAAATCATGTTTACGCATAAATTTGGTGATATGTAGAATTTTATAGAACCTGTTCCCATGTTGCGTAATAAATTACAGAGCAATTCCTAGTCGAACCTATTCGACTCGTCACCAACTTGTTTTTGTCTGGACGACGTTGTCTTGTCGCTGCAGCTAGAAAATCGCTCAAGGTTAGGATTACTGATTAGACACTTACTGATAATAAACAAAATATTACTAATAGTAGTTAATGCTATGGTAAAATCAGCTGTTGCCCAGTCTACGCATTGAGTGCTTACTATAAGTGGCTTGTGCAACGTGCCACTCAAAAAAATTGGGAAACCAATCAACAAACTTGCTTCCGCCATCTGTTGCGATCTCAATTAATAGAAGTCAGCAACACTTGCTGTTGATAATAATTAACGATCGACTCAATGAGTTGAGAAAAAAGAAAGCCTGAACTTAAAGGGAAGCCACGTGACCAGAGCTTCACAGTAACTACCAAAAAAAAAAAAAATAGAAAGAACAAAACAAAAATCGATGAAAACAGGTTCTAAATAATTAAACTAAAAGTAAGAGAGACTTCGTCACGATTTCACGATACACTCAAAAAATAAACACTCAAACGGCTTAAAACCTTGCCTGATTTGCTTTTTTTGTTTGTTTACTTTTTTGGCGGTTTACTTTTTTGGCGGTGGCGCAAAGCTTGTCTTCGGTAAGATATTTGGCTTTAACGGAGGCCGAACTTTTCAATCCGACAACAACGAGACGCTCCAAACAACTAAAAATCGTTTGTCGTTTTAAACGCCTCGCAAACTGGAGCCATAAAATAGCCCTAATCGAGAGTACTTGACTAGAAGATACCCCCATTTTCTAAAGTAAACAACTGTATTTTTCTTATGGCTGACTCACAAAGCACATAAATTATTAAATATGTATTATAACCATATATACATGTAGGCAAACAATTATTCCTTCTTATCTTTAGTTTTGCATTCCAACATTTTTATTTATTTTATTGCTCATATCACTTCACGCTTTGTTTTTATGAACAGGGTATGGAACTGATCGGATTTTTATAAATATCTCTCAAAAGTGCTCATTGTGTATCTCTATCTCTCTCGCTCTCCATCTGTCTGTCTCGCTCACTTTGTTAGCGTGTGGCGATAAGCCATCGTAAACGTCATCAATCAATAGATTTCTTTTTTATATGTGTCATGATCGTTTTAATCGTTGACAAAGGCATATATCAAAAGATAGTTGCTTTGCTGCAGCACACAATTGACAACTCATTTGTAGAATCATTCATGGTTGTGTTAATTTGCATATATATAAGTTTTTGCTGCTTATCAAGTAGTAGAAGGCCCTCGCTGGCAATTCAAATAATATGCGCTTGTAAATATAACATAGACACGCAAAAAGAGTTATATATTTGTTGACATTACATATACGCTCCTTATCTATTTAAAATTAGCTCAATATTTGTTCTCTGGCGTTATTATCTGCAGTCGCATTTGTGCATGACAGACTTACTCATTTGTCCCACGCCTTTTGTCCGCTGGAACATTGTACACTTACAAACATTTACCTGAACGTAGACAATTTAACTAATAACTATTGCCGAATTAGCAATAAGACGCAGTCCGATCAAATTAGTAATTGCTATTTGAGAGATTAGATAGCTAGATTAGAAGTGAATAAACTGTTACTCTTTGTTACCCATTGAAAAGCCGTTAGCAGTGCAAGTGTCACAGCAGCGAGCAACAGTCAGTGACTGTTGCCGGCACTACGATACCCATAGCAAGGTTGCAAATGATACTTTCCGACATTTGCCAACACTGAAGCAACTGAATTTCCTTGTGCAGTCGAGAGAATTGTTTTCCTCCAAAGTCTGTGGAGAACCGGGAACGCGTGCAGAACACATAAAAGCAGCGAGCGCTCGCGTGTGAAATACACTCAAATACACAGACACACAAATATAAAGCATGTCAATCGCTTTTGGCAATACTTATCTGTGAAAGTAAACATCAAGACAACAGAGAGATAGAGTCAAACGCTGCTAATTAATAGCGAAATCAAAACGAAAATGAGCTGTTAATGTGCAATGATAATATTACTCCTGAATGCAGCGAGAGCATTAACCAAATTTTGATTCAAAGCGACAATAAAAATACGCTTCCGTCTTCTGAGCGTGCGCCTGCTATGTATTTGTAAATACTTGCGTGTGTGCGTATGCTTGCGTGTGTGTGTGTCCCGCTTTCGACGACTCTCTGTTTTTATCAGTCAGCATCCTGCAAGCGGACGCAAAAAGCAAAAAGCAAAAAGCAAAACCCCAAAAATCAGTAAAATCATATCGCTGTTAACTAAATAAAAGTGTTAACAATTCAGTGTCATTTATCAAAATGGAATGCCGCAGAATTCGCAGCGACGACGTTTAATGCCAGACTCTGGCAGCTCTGGCATTCGACATCATCATATGTATGTGGCCGATAGAAATAGTCCACACCAGCATCAACACCCGGAGCACCCTGTGAAAAGCGCGTTATTATGCAGTGATAATCCCCTCTTGTTGTTTTTTATGCGTGTGCGTGCGTGTGTGTGTGACGACTGACCAAACGTAATAACCCCCAAAAGTAGTGAAAATTTCCAACAATTGACAATTGAGTTGAAGTTGGCAAAGCGGTAACCCCCTCAACCCCCTCATCAGTCCCAGCACCCCTGCAACAATTTAAACTCAACTCAAACGCATCATCGCATCAAGATGTCCACCGATTTTCTGTTCCCCAAAATAGCGGACTGCTCCTATGTCTCCTGTTACTGGTGAGTTGAAGCATAAAAAGAGAATACATTTTTATAAAAATACACTTGCTGTTTAGTTTTACAAATTGAAAAATGTTGCACATTTGTTAGCTATATTAAGTAAGTGTTGAATTCGAAACAGCATCACAATTATAACATTAACAGAAAACTTAAAAAAAAAACAGTTTAATTGTTAGGACTACAGTTGGCTTGTTCAACACAGTTTTTATATTGTTTAGTGATTTTTTTTTATTAGTTGTGGCGGAAACATTAGCCGCCTACTCCTGGCAAGCAGCAAGCAGCTTTTGCAACCAATCATCCTCTCATGTTGTGTGTGATTTCATTTATTATGTGCTCATGTCGTGGTTCAGACTCGTTGCCATTGCTTTATTCGCATTTTAACTCAGTCCTTCAGTTACCTCTCTCTTTCTTGTACCCGCTCTCTCTCTCGTTCTCTCTGTGCTGTTGAGGTGCCGCCACGCAGCTCTTAAATTGGGTCAAACGGTCATGTCTGCTAACAAGAACAGTGCGCGTGTTAGGGGCAGGGGAAGGGTGTGGGGGTGGGTGAGTAGGGGATTGGCCTGCTGCTGATTAGCACGGAGGGATTTCATTTGTTTTTTGTTTTTTATGAGCGCATGCAAAAGGCGCGTTTTGACTATTAAACATGTACCATGTACCAAGATATACATATGCATATGTATATATATATATATGTATTTGAGTAAGTACATAAAAACAATATATGACTGCTTGCGTGTTAATGTAAAATTAAAAATCCCTTTGGCTTAATTTGGCACGATATCGTGCATCGCTAAAATAATGGCGACTTATTCAAGGTGCACAACAGGTAAAATACACAGTTAAATATATGTATGTACATTTTACATGCTTATGCACATTTAATACGTCTGAACGCAAAACATAAATAATATATTGCGTTCTCAACACATACACACATGCATGTGTAGTGTTTTTTAGGACATTCCATTGATTTTGTTGTAGTTGAAAATTAAATGCACATTTTTATTCATATTCATGTCAGTCATCACATAAGTGTGCATGTGTGCGTGTGTGTGTGTGTACATTGACTTGCTGCTCATACATAAACGCTTTGTCGTTCTCTCTCTCGCACTCCGCTCCTTTGCTCTCTTACGCTGCGTCGCTTGCTGCCCCTTACTCCACTGTCTCTCTTCTTCCTCTCTCTCTCTATCTCTTGACTATCTCTCACCCCATGGTGTGTGCACATTGCTTGTTCGGCGTGTGTTGGAAAGATACCGCAACTGACAACCGCAAGCTGAATGAAGTAAGCCGAACATCTAAGACTGTAAACCATTACCTAAAAAAAAAGACCAGCATCAATTTGTTTCACATGGCCAAGGCAAGACAGCTATGCTTACACACTTGAAAACTAAGCGATGATTTTTGAATGTCTCTATGTGTCTCTGTCTGATGTCTCTTAAAGTGCTTAATCAACAATTCCCGTCTTCAAGCAAATAATACATTTATAAAGGATGGCAACTTTCTGTTCCAATCCGCCGACTTTCCAAGACCGATGGCAACAATTCTGGTGCATTCGCTCTTTTTCTTAGACCAAAATCAACATGCAGAGCATTCCTGATTAAATTAGCAAATATAAAAAATAATGTCCAATATCAAGAGCAACCTGTTTACTTTTACACAGAACGAACACAAACAACCAATATTTATTATAGAATATTCACAAATCTTTTTCTTTTATTTTCAGCGAGGAGAACGTTTGGAAGTTGTGTGAACAGGTGAAAAGAACACGCCCCGAGGAGTTGGGAAAATGTTATGCGGTCTTTGTATCAAATGAGGGACGGACTGTGCCGCTGTGGCGTCAAAAAGCCGGACGCGGTGATGATCAAGTTGTCATCTGGGTGAGTTGCCTTGCAATACGCTGAGAACTTCGAAATGAAGATGCTTACTCTTATATATTGTCAGGACTATCATGTGTTCTTCATGCACCATCCCCTGCCGAACCGCTGTTTAGTATTCGATTTGGATACTACGTTACCGTTCCCCACATATTTTCATAAATACGTTACAGAAACTTTTCGATCCGATCTGGCACTACGTCCGGAGCATCATAGGTACGTAAATCGTTAATCGACATGCTCTCTATACTAAAGTTCGGATTTTTTTTTTAGATTCTTCAGAGTAATACCCGCCGATACATATCTAATTGAGTTCTCATCGGATCGTCGACACATGCGCCGACCAGATGGCAGCTGGATTAAGCCACCACCTTCATATCCACCCATTTTATCAAACAGTAACTACATTTCTCTAATCTCTCAAAATTCCAACTGCTAACTCTTTCATCGTCTGTCTTTTTGCAGCTAACACGCACTGTTTGGGTGACTTTATATGTATGAGTGCTGGTAAGGGGCCAGGCTCCGTCTACAGCCTCTCCGAGTTTGTGCAAAACTTTTACAAGTCAGCCCATGTGATGGCCCAACAGAACAATTAGATCATCATTAACCACAACAATACAACAAATACTATAATTACATATATCAGCAAAAACTGAAAAATAAAAACCAAACAAATTAAGCTAATCTAAATTAAAAATGTTGTTTTCATGGCAACACAAATGATGAGCATTAAATTACAAGACAGTAAATTAAAAATTTCATACATATTCTCTTAACTTATATACATTACATATAAAATACTTGCATATATATATATATATTAATATATATATATGTGTACAATATTGTATTTTTGTATTCAGGTTAATATTAAAACAAAAAAAGTCTGTATCTAGCGGCTCCTTAAATATTTTATGTACTCAATTTCGACTCTCTATGAATTAACATATAATTATAAACTTTATGTATTCAAAATAAGCGAAACCAAAAAACTAATATTTTTATTAGTTACATTTCTTGAAGAATTTTTGTGACTTTCGACCAACAAAACATAAAAATTAAATAAAAACGCACCAATTACGATTAAAATATAATCATAAACATACATATTAAATCATATAGTCAAACTCAAATATATACATATATATGTATGTATGTATGTATATACCTTAAACTATTTGCATCTTACGCTTTGTAATTCAATTAACGAATCATAGATAAATCGAATTCTTACACGCTAATTTAATCTGGGATTGCCTGTTTGTTTATAATTAATTTCAACTCAATAAGAAAAAAGAAATGTTAATGCCATTTGAACTATGATAACATCTTAACACATCTTAGCTAGTTTTGATACTGTTTGTAAGCCATGGAACACAAACACTAAAACTGTAGTTCACACAACGCCTAAGCGAATGATTTTTTATGTGGTTTATACTTATATACTATATTGTAATTACGTATCGTATACTTGTTTAATATTTGTGACACGCAAAGACTGATTCATTGTACGTTCTGTACTGTACTAGCAAAAGGCAGCCGATAAATGAGCCATCCCAAAACCTACCTAGATACTTTCAAAAACGATAACATAAAGCCATGGTATTCTGCAAATAAATAATGTTATCCTATGTTGATTTGTTATGTTTATCTTTAAATTGAGAGCTTAGCAAAAGGCTCTGCATGTTATAAACAAATTTTTCGCTCGATTTGTTAACGATATTCGTATTTTTTTATTAATAAGTTTTTACTCCATTTTGTAAGACATTAAATATTAATAATAATATAAATATAATGTATACATATATAAATGTTAATATATATAAATATAAATATAATAGTTACATTGAATGCTGTGCAAAGTCTCAAAGTTAAACCTACACTTTTTATTATATAACTTTAAACCGAAGAAAACAAATACAAAGAAAATAATCAGAAAACATTTTAAGCATTTATAAGCAAATCCAATTCAAGTTAAAGACGTCATTTGACGCTAAATAAACTCTACAAATGTTACGCATAAGTAACATAGTAAATATTACTGACTTTAGTTCAAATTTCTTTTATATATCCCTCTTCTCTGCTAACAGTAAGAACATTTTATATCAACAACTGGTTCACAATTTTTGTACAGCTGTTAAATTCCAAAACGAAGCAAAAGCACAACATCAAATTTTAACTAAAACATTGAAAATAATACGATGTAATAATTATTAATACATGTTTCTCTAGGTGTACAAGTTTTTCTCTTCCAAATTTTCTAATCCAATCAAATATATAATATAAATTGGATGCATAAAGTTAAATGTTGGCCATACATTATCTTAAGCCCAATATAGATAATCTTTACAGATATTATGTACATACAGTAAGCAAATAATTTTGGAGCGAGTTCTCAATGAATACGTATCTTCTTACTCTCTTTTTATATGAATACAACATGCCCATGACACTAGGTAAGCATTAAGAGCCGGTAGATAAATCCAATTCAGCCACCGCTTAAATATATTTAAAAAAAAACCAAAAAAAAAACGCATCTACTTACTAATCGAAAAAAAAGTTGACTGCGCTCGTGTTAAGCATTGAAATTTTTGAATATTACAATATATCATATATATAAATATATGTATATGTATGTGTACTTATGTATATAGGCATAACTTTCTTTTATGAAAATTATTAGCATTACCATTGTGAAGATTTGTATGGGCAATATGTGCTACAATTTACATAGTTAGATCAAATTAAAATTGTGTGGCAAAGAGAGATTTCAGCAACAAACAAAAAAAAAAACAATAAAAGCCAAAGCAGCTTACAGCAATCAAAACATTTAACAAATTAAAGGAGACACCTTGTCCCCTATTCCAAAATACACTGCAATAACTGCGCTTTCAGCAACGACTGTCGCTCTTTTCTAGCCCACACTCATTCGCCTATAAAAGCATAATGCAAAAAGCTAATGCAAAAATCTAATGCAAAAAGCTCAGCATAATGCAAAAAGCTCAGCGTGAGATCATTTCCAGTCAGCAGCTAAGGATCGATATTTTTCTTAGCTCTGTTATTAATATTTGCACATCTTGTTGATACATTTCAATTTATAATGGGTATGGGCAAAACGAACAATAACAATTTTTATAAATGCGTAGCATTTAATGAGACAGACATGCCTAATGCGCTGCTGCATTGGTTTCAATTCATTTATCAAATTTGTGCATACAGATTGTACATAATTGCCAGAGAACTGCACGATTATCTATTTTTTATTTAACTCTAAGTATATTCACCTTAACAGTGACTCTCAGTATATTCACCTCAACAGTGACTCTCAGTATATTCACCTCAACAGTGACTCTCAGTATATTCACCTCAACAGTGACTCAGTATATTCACCTCAACAGAGGCTGCGGTGTGCTTTTATCTATTTATCTTGCCAGTCTCTCTCCCTCTCTGTCTCTTTCTCTCTTCTTTCTTATAAGTCCAAAATAAAATAGTAATTTTGTGATCGCATTGAGCCAGCGTAACAGTCAAGGCATATGTCAAAATAAATCCATTTAATTATTCCTTTTATACATTTAATATTGTTGCTGTTCATCGCTGCAGTTCTTTGATACATACATAAATAAATTCATACGTACGTACATAATCCAAGGAATGATACAAATTTTACTTGTCCACTCTTTCAAACTTTTGAAAAAAGAATCTTGAGAAATACATTTCACTATTTAATAATAATTGACTTAACACTTAATGCTTAATTGGCTTTAGCCTTTGTTAAACTTTTTATCTTATAAATTATCTATTGATCCAATCATGAAATGTGCTATCGTATTGTTACTGTAATATTTGTTTAAAACTTCGGTATTAATTTTACAAAAGTACATACAATTTATATGAGTCAATGAGGATAGGATTATATACTTTCCAATCTGCAAAATGTGACACGCTAAAGCGAAAATAAACATAAAATATAAAATATGTAAATTAAACGATAAAATACTCCAAACATTTGTATTTATTAAACTTGCTTTGTCTGCAAAATGAATATTATTTAAGAATATTATTGAATGCAATAATATAATATTCTGAGGGGTTTTCGAAGTTGTGTAAAAGGGATTTTATTCATCTTTATTCTAGATAAAATACTGACCGAATTGCCAAGTAGATATTTACCAAAGTCTAGCTAGAATTTTCATCCTTCACTAAGTGCGTATTATTAGAAGCAATCCTAGAATTTTCCAAATTGTATTCCAGGGTTTTCCAATCCAACCCTATCGCGAATTGTATGAGGCAGTGGCCATGGGGCACCACAGAGCTTTGAGGCTTGTCGCCAAGACTGTTTATTAAATGTCAAAAATAATTTGTACTTTAATTTTCATTGTTCTTCATAAGGAACAAATTCCAAATTTATTTGTTTTAATTATATTTTTAAAATTTGATGCATTATAAATTAGGTAAAAGTGAATAAGCTAAGACGACACAAGCGCAACAATGTTCGCGACAGATTCTCCAACCACCTTGAAGACCCTGCGGAATGCCCTGCCCAGTGTAAAGCTGTACTTTGTCTGTAAAAATGGCTACTCCAAAGCAGTAAGTGTGTCCAAGTCTGGAAAGGCCTTGAGCTAAAGGCGATACCCTTTGAGTGCAGGTCAAACACAAGCCGATACGATCGTTGTTGGTGGCGAATCGAGGCGAGATAGCGATACGCGTATTCCGGGCCTGCTCCGAGCTTGGAATCAAGTCGGTGGGCATTTACTCGGAGCAGGATAAAATGCATATGCATCGGCAGAAGGCCGACGAGTCGTATTTGGTCGGCAAGGGCCTGGCACCAGTGGAGGCATATTTAAACATTCCCGAGATCATACGAATCTGTAAGGAACACGATGTTGATGCAGTGCATCCGGGCTATGGCTTTCTCTCTGAGCGCAGCGATTTCGCCCAGGCCGTCATTGATGCAGGCCTCGTATTCGTTGGCCCATCGCCGAAGGTGGTGGCAAACATGGGCGACAAGATGGCTGCCCGAAAAGCGGCCATTGAGGCTGGTGTACCCGTTGTGCCCGGCACAGATGGCCCAGTTACCACAACAGAGGAAGCAGTCGCCTTCTGTGACAAGCACGAACTGCCGGTCATCCTTAAGGCAGCATTCGGCGGAGGCGGTCGTGGTATGCGAGTGGTAAGGAAAAAGGAAGAAATCGAGGAGAGCTTTAATCGAGCCACTTCCGAGGCGAAGGCTGCCTTTGGCAACGGTGCGATCTTCATTGAGAAATACATTGTGCGACCCCGTCACATTGAAGTTCAACTGTTGGGTGACAAATCCGGCAATATTGTGCATTTATTTGAACGCGACTGTTCCATCCAGCGTCGTCATCAGAAGGTTGTGGAAATTGCCCCAGCTCCACGCCTCCCCGTCGAGGTTAGAGACAAGATGACGGAGGCGGCCGTAAAACTGGGCAAATACGTGGGATATGAGAATGCCGGCACCGTAGAGTTCGTTTGCGATGAAAGCGGAGGATTCTACTTCATTGAAGTGAACGCGAGGTTGCAAGTAGAGCACACCGTGACGGAGGAGGTCACCGGCATTGATTTAGTACAGTCTCAGATCAAAATTGCGGAAGGAAAGACTCTGGAGGAGTTGGGACTCGCCCAGGAAAAGATTGTAACACTCGGCTATGCCATTCAATGTCGGGTAACGACAGAGGATCCGGCAGCCGATTTCCATCCCAGCACGGGACGCATCGAAGTATTCCGGTCCGGTGAAGGTATGGGTATACGTCTGGACAGCGCCTCGACCTTTGCCGGCGCCATCGTTTCGCCCCACTATGACTCTCTCCTGGTCAAGGTGATATCCCATGCCAGAGATATGCCAAGTTCAGCAGCTAAAATGAAACGAGCACTGCGCGAATTCCGAATCCGTGGTATCAAAACGAATATTCCGTTCCTCCTCAACGTGCTCGATAACAAGAAGTTTCTGCATGGTGTACTAGACACCTATTTCATTGATGAGCATCCGGAACTCTTCAAATATTCACCATCGCAAAATCGTGCCCAGAAATTACTAAACTACCTCGGCGAAGTGTTGGTCAATGGAGCACAGACTCCATTGGCCACAACGTTAGCACCAGCCGCTGTCCATCCGCACGTGCCCGAAATTCCAATAGGTGAATACACTCTCTGCTCTCTGTTATCTTATCCTATATATCTCTTATTCCATATTCCTTAATTTCCGATGAAGATTTATCCAAAAAATCGATAGATCGAGAAAAAAATGGTGGTGTAACTTAACATTTGAATTCCAACCAGAATATTTTTTTTCTACTTTACTGTCGAATAGTGATTGAACCGCCAGAAGGATTGCGCAAGCTTCTCGTTTGTGAAGGACCTGAGGCGTTTGCCAAGGAGGTGCGATCGCGAAAGAATCTAATGCTGATGGACACCACTTTCCGTGATGCACATCAGTCATTGCTGGCGACTCGAGTGCGCACCCATGATCTGCTGAAGATATCACCATATGTGGCGCACAAGTTCCACAATCTATACTCCCTGGAGAACTGGGGTGGTGCCACCTTCGATGTGGCTCTTCGTTTCCTGCACGAGTGTCCCTGGGAACGTTTGGAGGATATGCGCAAACTGATTCCCAATATACCATTCCAAATGCTGCTGCGTGGCGCCAATGCCGTTGGCTACACCAGCTATCCGGACAATGTGGTCCACAAGTTCTGCGAACTGGCGGTAAGCGGCTCCTTAAATACCTGCGGGAGATGTGGTTAATTGAAATACATTTTGAGCAGGTGAAAACTGGCATGGATATCTTTCGGGTATTTGACTCACTCAACTATTTGCCAAACTTGTTTCTCGGCATGGAGGCTGCGGGTAAGGCTGGTGGAGTCGTCGAAGCGGCCATCTCCTACACGGGTGATGTGAGTGACCCCGAACGCACCAAGTACGATCTTAAGTACTATACCGAATTGACCGATGAGCTGGTCAAGGCTGGCACACATATCCTCTGCATCAAGGACATGGCGGGTCTGCTGAAACCAGAGGCAGCCAGGCATGAATTTGTAATTTTGTTTTGATTTGATTACTATTTCATGGATGTTCTTTTACCTTCCCCAGGATGTTGGTTTGTGCCATCCGAGAAAAGCACCCCGATGTCCCAATTCACGTCCACACTCACGACACGTCGGGTGCCGGAGTTGCCGCAATGTTGGCTGCGGCGCAAGCTGGAGCAGATATTGTCGATGTGGCCGTAGACTCCATGTCCGGATTGACCTCGCAGCCTAGCATGGGTGCTGTGGTCGCCTCACTGCAAGGCACTCCTTTGGACACAGAAATGGTCTTGGCGGACGTCTCCGCATATTCAGCCTACTGGGAACAAACCCGCACCCTTTACGGACCATTCGAATGCACGACCACGATGCGAACTGGTAATGCGGATGTCTATTCGAACGAGATACCCGGTGGCCAATATACCAATTTGCAATTCCAATCGTTCTCTTTGGGCCTCGGCGACATGTTCGAGGATGTGAAGAAGGCCTACCGCGAGGCCAATTTTGTGCTAGGCGACATTATAAAGGTCACCCCGTCATCCAAAGTTGTTGGTGACCTGGCTCAGTTTATGGTACAAAATAAGCTTAGTGGGGAAGACGTGGTGAAAAGAGCGGCGGAGCTGTCGTTTCCCCAATCCGTAATTGAGTACCTACAGGGCTATATGGGAATTCCTTATGGTGGCTTTCCCGAACCATTTCGTTCTGATATTTTAAAGGACATGCCACGCATCGATGAGCGACCAGGTGCTAAGCTGGAGGCACTAGATTTTGACAAACTGACGGAGGAGCTCACGAAAACCTTTGGAAAAGTCAGTGAAAGAGATGTCATGTCGTCCGCTCTTTATCCGAAAGTGACCACAGATTATATGAATCACCGTGATAAATTCGGTCCAGTTGATAAGCTGGACACACGCATATTCCTTACCGGGCCCAAGGTGGGCGAAGAGTTCGATGTAACCCTGGAAAAAGGCAAGACCCTAAGTTTCAGGGCCCTAGCCGTAACCGATGATCTCAAAGGAAATGGCAGACGTGAGGTGTTCTTTGAAATGAACGGTCAACTGCGCTCCGTTCTCATTCCAGATAAAGAGGCCATGAAGGTAAGTCTAAAAATGGAGCCTTCATCTATGCCACTTAAATTACACCCACTTACCACTCGGCAGAAAATCCATGTACATCCTAAAGCGAATAAGGCAGTGAAAGGTGAAGTGGGATCACCGATGCCAGGCGATGTTATCGACATACGCGTCAAGGAAGGCGACAAGGTGGAAAAGGGTCAGCCACTAGTCGTTTTGTCGGCCATGAAAATGGAGATGGTTGTTCAGTCGCCAGATGCAGGCGTCGTCAAGAAATTGGCGGTCACAAAAGGCATGAAGGTGGAGGGTGATGATCTGATTCTGATCCTTGAATGAACAAGCACTCGATATTCCCAAAATTCCCAATTAAGAAAATTGCTCATTGTACATTATATAACATAATTATTTTTTTTACGTGTTTTTATGAAACATTTATAAAATTAAAAATTGATTATTTAGTTTCAAAAATTTTAGATGCAATAATTCACATGTACTTCACAATGAACTCCATGAAGGCGAGATCCTTGCTCAGCTCAGATACGCGCTTGAAGTGACGCTGCACATAGGGAGTTAGGACCTCGACCAAATTGCCGTTATTGTAGAATTTGTGCTCCGTGTTGAGCAATGCATCGCCCAATAAATGCTGCAGCACCAGGTTGGCAATGTACGAGTGTCGGGAATTGGTGCCCCAGGCTTTCACATGCTGCAGCAACGACAATCTCTGATCCATATTCAATTGATCCACCAACCGATGGACGGCGGCAGCATCACGTTTCTTTACAAAATTACAAATGATGTCGTAGGAGGCTTTTGGTTTGTTCAACGTCAAGGCAAGCATAAATGCCTTCTCTAGCTGCTCCTGGGCATGCAACAGCGATTGTAGTGTCTGCTCCTGCTGCGACAGGGCCTGCCGCTGGTCGAGTGCCTCATTTCGCACAGCATCGGTGATGTCCCCAAAGCGTATCAGCTTGGAATCAGCACCACCCGTATAGAAGAAACGATTGCTGCAGGCAGAAACAGCGACAGACCAGACACGATCGCTGTGCTCATCGATGGATTGGATACAGATGTTGGTCTTGATGTTCCACAGCTTGAGCAGACCATCAGATGCAGCCGACAAAATGAATTTGCCATGATCGAGGAACTCCACACGCAATATGGTGCACTCCTGTTCCATGCGTTTTAAGCAACTAAAATTCGCCAGCGACCAAATCCTCAGACTACAATCCGACGATGAAGTCAACACAATCTGATCGACGGGCGAGAAACGGACACACCAAACACCACGCGTATGTCCGCGCAACACTCCGAGCAGCACATTCGAATCAGCTGTCCAGATCTTTGCCGTCTTATCCTGTGATGCAGTGGCCAGTATTTTATTATTAAGTGCATAGGTCACACAATTGACCTCCTTGTCGTGCGCCAAGGCTGCGTATTTCAGGGAGAAGGCATAGCTGTCACGCTCCTGTTTGTCACGCGTCAATTGCCACACTTTCATGCTGCCATCCTGGCAGGCAGAGGCGAATCCAGTCGCCCCATGATGGGTGAAGGCAACGCAACCAATTGTGGCCGTATGGCAATTGTTTTGTTGTATCAGCGGCTTGAGCTGGCAATCCTCTTCGCTCTTATGCGACAGCTTCCACAGATGTATGCTGCAATCCTTGCCGACTGAGATGAGCAGATGGTGTGATGCTGCCAATGACATCACTATATCCGAGTGTCCACAAATCAATCGACAATTCATATTCTGTTCCGTATCGTAGAGCTTCAAGTGTTTGCTATTTGTTGCCACGGCCAAATAGCGATCGTTGTCACCTAGAAAACACATGTCCAGGATCTCATCATTGTAGCCAACCAGTTGCTTGAACAGTTCCAAGTTAACAGCTTCCTTGTCGCCTGTTTTCGCATTATAAATAATCATGTTTTGCTCGGTTGTCACCAGCGTTAATTGTTCTTCTTTGTGGCAGTAGAGTAGACGACTTATTTGAAAGTCTTTTGTGGTCAGCAGGTCCGTCATCTTCCACGTTTCCGTGTCTACTTGGACTAGCTTGCCTGAGCCACAGGCGATCAGCAGCTGTGCACCATTTGCTATGTGGCTTACGCCTTCAAGTTCTTCATAGAGTGGTATAACCTTTAATTGTTTGGCCTCCAGCTCCAACTGCCAAATGATTAGCACCTTATCACGACCAACACTTGCTAGTTGACATCCGGAATCCCTGCCTACCGTGTGAAAACTTAGTCCAGTCACTTGGGAGATGTGACCACGCATTTTATGCAGCAGTGTCTTCGTCTCGTAGTTCCAACAATAGATCGTATTATCAGAGCCGACTGCATATATTTCACTCTTTAAGGGACTGGGATGGAAGCGCAATAGCACCGCCGGACCGGGGCAGTCTTTGAGGGCGCACAGGCAACTATTATTCGCGTAATCCCAGAGTCTTAGCGTGGCATCTGCTCCGCCACTAGTACAAATTAGTTTGCCGGTTGGGCTAAACTCGATGCGAACAACGGGTCCCTTGTGCTGGCTCTTCCACATCTTGATCAGTGTCTGGGTGCTCAGCTCCCACAGGCGGAGCAAACCACTTCCGTGTGCGGCAACCAAATGCTCCCCTGACAGGGCAAAACAATAAATATTATCCTCATCGACGTCAACATCTTTCTGTCTGGTCTTAGGCTGATCATTAGTGCTCTTGCTAACGTTGGCTCCGAAGCTGTGCAGAACTTGAGATGTTTTCACATCCACCTGATTTACAACGTCGCCATTCAAACAATAAAAAAGCTGTCCATCTTCGCTCCATGCAATATCACCACCGACATAAAAGTTCGTGTATCGTGCTTCAGCCGCATAACTGAAAGACTATTTATTCAACATAATTCTGTGTATTTATACAATTGCTTACCTTTTTTCAGCCATGCTTGTCATAATTTGTATATTTTTGTTTACAAAATTACCGCGTGCACATTGGAACTGGTAGGAGTATTCCTCAAACGAACTGGTTCATATTTGGTTCAGAATATAAGCGACCAAAAAAAATTGTTCAATAAAAATATTATTTAAATGATAAATATTATAATAAATATATAAAAAAAAAATTATATTTAGTAATAATTTCTATTGAGATTAATTATTATTGTTATTAAAACTGAAACTGGCTCTCTGGTTTAGTGTGATACTATTTTTTTTGAGTTACCCAACACTTAATAAACAATTCAAAAGTGTGGCAACACTGAGCATGATTTGCAGCTGTCAAATAAAAAGCCGTCAAATCATCGTCCCCAAACTAAACTTGTTCAATTGAAACATTTCAGTTTTGTGATAATAACAACTCAAATTAAAATTCAGCAACAAAATGAGTACAATTGGAACTGGTGTAAGTATACGCAGTACACGCAGTTAACGACAAGCAGAACACTCATTAACCGGCGCTCCTTGCAGTATGATCTGTCCGCATCGCAATTCTCGCCGGATGGACGCGTCTTTCAGATCGACTACGCTTCGAAAGCCGTGGAGAGAAGTGGCACCGTTATTGGTATCCGTGGAAAAGATTGCGTTGTGCTCGCAGTCGAAAAGATAATAGCCGATCAACTGTATGAACCGGATGCAGCCAGTCGTATTTTCACCATTGAAAAGAATATTGGCATGGCCATTGCTGGTCTAATGGCCGATGGGAATTATGTGGCCGATATTGCTCGCCAGGAGGCTGCCAATTTCCGTCAACAGTTCGAACGCACAATTCCGCTAAAATATTTGTGCGACCGCGTCTCCGGCTACCTTCACGCCTACACGCTATACAGTGCTGTGCGTCCATTTGGACTGTCGGTTCTGTTGGCCTCGTGGGACGAGGCGGATGGAGCACAGCTGTATAAAATTGAGCCATCGGGCACATCTTTTGGCTATTATGCATGCGCCAGTGGCAAGGCCAAGCAACAGGCCAAAACGGAAATGGAGAAATTCAAATTTGCCGACATGAACACCGATGAACTGGTCCGCAGCGGTGGCAAAATGTGAGAGATGCCATTGAGCTTAAAGTTTTTTTTTTAAATTATATTATTATCTACTTGCAGCATTTATCAGGTGCATGATGAGCTGAAGGATAAGGATTTTCGCTTTGAAATGGGCATTGTTGGCAAGGAAACAAACGGTGTGCATCTCATAAATGACGCCTCGTGGAGCCAATTGGCAATTGAGGCTGGTGAAGCTGCCAAGAATGCTGATGATAGCGAAAACGAGATCTAGATTTAAATAAATTTTGAATATGTACATCTGATTCTAAATCGGTTAAACGCTACATTTTACATATATGTTGCAAAAGGGAAAATAATATGCATAAAATAATGGTATTTCTACCTGCTCTATGTTTTAATGGAAAGTCAGTTTACCAATTGAAGAGCAGCTTATTCTATAAGGATAAATTGATTGCAATTTGGAAGGGATTTGATTTGTGCACTTTGTCGCTGACTGTAAATTTCAGGTTTGGCTTGGGCTATTATCGATTGTTCGTATGCCAAAATAAAAATAGTGTGGCAACACTCGTTATGCACGCACATCTCTTTATTTCGCGCCAAAATAAGTAAACAATTAGAGAAGTTTGTAAAATGACCACATTGATTGAACAGCTAATTTTGAAAATGGGCTTGCACGATGAGCCCAACGTTTTGGGGTAAGTGTTTTACTAACATGCAATTATTATTACATATTTACGGAATCTGAGTATTTTAATAGAAAAACAACTGAGCTGATACGATTGTTGGAGCTGCGCTCTGCAAATGTTCCACTTCAAATAAATGAATATGGCAAAATAGTTTTGTGTGCGGATATTGCGTGCACTCTATTGGGCATTGGATTTGACAAGGAGCAGGCATTGAAACTCTCCGCATTAAGGAAAAGTCATTACGTAAATAACAAGCGCATGTTCGAGAAACTACTCGATCTCAATAAGCTGGCAACCGTTAATGATATCTGCGTCCAGCTAAGTCTTAATGAAGTGACGCGCAAAGCCGAAGAGCTGCTGACTTTGTTTAAGAACAACATTGCTATGCGCGAGCATTCGGATGAAGCAGATCATCCACAATATGCCGCCATGGCTGTCTTCCATGCCTGTCGTCTGCTGAAGACGAAAGTGCCCAAGACAAAACTGATGCCCTTCAGCAATTTGCGTCCCACTCAGTGGCAACTGTTGGAGCAGCAATGGGAGAGAATGATTATAAAGCATTACAAGGAGACGAATGTGGCAGCTAAATTAACTGATAAGCTAGAAGTGCAGCAAGAGAAAAATATCATAAGTAAGAGCAATAGTCAAAAACTAGAGGTGGAAGATTATGAAAAATGGAAGTCACGAATGTTAGCCTCTGCCGAGGCTAAGCTGAAAGAGTTAGAATCGACGGAGAAGCAAAATATTGATATATGATATTTAATCAGTTCACTTATTTATAAAGGTTTGTCATATTGTCACATTCACGCCGCATATCATAATTTTTATAACTTATTTACTTATAATTATTGTTTTGTTATTAAATCAATTTATCTTTAAAAACGTGATTGATAATAACTTTGCCTGCGTCTACATGTTCTCCATTTGAATTGTGGGCTGAAATTAAGTAAATTATAATTATCTATACTGCTTAATAATAATAATATGCACACCACTATACAAGATCAGATCCACTTCATTTCGGGTTTCTGGCCAGGTGCTCAGCAAGCCCTTCAAATGTTTGCAAAACTTCAGCCAGATTTCGCGTTTCATTTCATGCATCTGCCATGTGCCGGACAGCTGATGATGCATTGCTTCAAAAAAGGATAACATTGGGGTTGCTCCCTCTACCGCAAAGTAGTAACAGGTGCCATCTATTTTCCTATTTAGTCTATAGACAGCACTCTTGAAAGGACGATTAACACCAGCACGATCTATAAAATGTGTCTCCAAAGGCTACAGAAGGAAAATTCAATTACGATCAATTGTCAAATACAAATTTTCTAACCTTAGCCTTCTCCAGCAATTGGCTGTCAATGACGCCCTTGACGAACATTTCATCTGGCACGAGGATGATCAAGCGTCTCAAGCGGAATGTCACATTTTGGGAGTCCTCGTAGTCCCTCATCCGCTGCTGCAGTCCGGGCAGTGAAAGTTTCAAATAGCCATGAAAGTAATTGGATGCCATGCCGGCTGCATAATCCAAGCCATGTGCATCGCGTATCCAGTGGGCATAACTCAAAGAGCTGTGACTCAGCTGTGCAAATATGAAGATCCAATAGAGCGGCATATAAGTGAAATCTGAGCCACTGGGCAGCAATTGCTTTATATTGCCGGTGCTGCCAAAGCGTGCAAAACCCAAAAACATTACCACCAATGTCAGACACATTGTTTTGCGGTTATATGTGAAAGTAAGTCTTAAAATTGTCAACAGACGATTCTCAGGCAAATAGTGATTTGCGTGCAGGAAATACTCAGCCAACGCATAAGACAAACGTTGAATAAGATCAGCGACAAATACAATAATTAAAATGCGTATACAGGTGTCTGCAACGAAATGTATGCTTATAAAGACAATATTTATCCAATACATTTGCAGGGCATTAGTGTTGCACATTAAATCCTTACCAATATATTTACCCATCATTTTGAAGATCAAAACTTTATCACTTTGATTTGTAGGTGGAGCTGCCATATTTCCATGAGCTATTGCCGGCTGTGAACAGAATAAACTATTGTGCTCAACGTAAACGACTATCGGCAAATGCATAATATCGATATCAGGTATATCGATGTAGGAAGCAAGTAAGTGCAAGTGCATTTATAAAAAAAAACAAAGACTTTTTTTGTTGCTCTGTTTTTCGGATGATTCAATAAACTGATTAGAAATAAACAACCGCTATGTGTTATGGTGTTTTCAAATATTTGGTTTAAATTGAATTTATCTATTGTTTTTGACCATTGAATGGCATACGCATGACGTATACTATTGCTAAAAAAATTGGATAAACAATACTTGCTGTGTCAATTCAATCTTACATATATATATTTATAGACATAGCCCAAATTCAATTGGGTAAGTCATAAAAATGCAGAGCAATTCTTCTGATAACATTGGTGATAAAAAATAAATTTATGTTTCAGTAGCTACTGCAAGGCATTGTTCATGTTGTTGTGCTGATAAAAAGAGCAATAAGACGGATAGTGGAATTCTGCGGAGACGTGTTAATCACCACGCCTTGTTGCAAGCATACATACAACGACGACAACACCAAGAAGCATAATGCCAATATTATATAGTGTAATAGCGCGAGAAACAACGGTACTCGCAAAGTTTGCCGAATGCGTTGGCAACTTTGCTGAAGTCACCGAACAGATAATGAGCCGAATTGGGGTTCAAAACCACAAGATGACTTACACACACGGCGACTACTTGATACATTATACTTGCGAAAATAAGCTGATCTACATGTGCATCACCGACAACGTAAGCTGACAATATTTCACTGATTTCAATATAATTATTAATACTCTTTATTGCAATTTGTAGGAGTTTGATCGCTCGCGAGCTTTTCTCTATCTGGCTGATATTAAGCAGAAATTTTTACAGACTTATGGCCTGCAAGTGGCCACGGCAATTGCGTATGCCATGAACACGGAGTTCTCCAAGGTCCTGTCCCAGCAAATGGTATACTTCAGTCAATCGCGCGAAGTGGATACCATATCCCGTGTACATGGACAAATTGATGAACTCAAAGACATTATGATTAGGAATATTGGTAAAATTCACAATAAACCAATTTTTCATTGCATAGTTTTACTAATGTAATTCTTATTCGCATTGCAGATTGTCTGCGTGATCGGGGCGAGAAACTGGAGCTACTGGTCAATAAAACCGAGAACTTGAGCAATAATGTGAGCTGATTATATTACAAACATAGTAGTCAAATAATAATACTTATATTCTACTTCAATTATAGTCGGTTGCATTCCGCAAGGCATCGCGAAATTTGGCACGTCAAATGTTTTGGAAGAACGTGCGGGTCTACTTTATCGTTGGCCTGGTGATTTTATTCATCATTTATGTAATTGTGAGCATGGCCTGTGGCGGTCTCGCCTGGCAGAAGTGCTTATCTTAAAGTTTACATTGTTATTAGCCCATGCCCATGTTTATTTACAAACTATTAAACATTCTTACTATCCATACTCTCTGTTAAATATAATAAAGATGAACACATACAAGTATATTTATACATAATTGCGCTTAAGTTGTGTTCTAATTTCATTTGGCTTCAACATAAACGACATCATTGGCCTTAATGATTCCCTGGCGACGGATACCCAAGTGAATTCCCAGCGCCGGAGACTGGTGGTCAAACAAACGATAGCTGTAAATGTAAAAATGTACAAATTATATTATGGTTTTTTCTTATTTTCCATCTGTATATGTATATTAAATATATTTATATTATACACCTACCTGCGTAATGTTTTCAAAGGCTCTCCATCGACATCGCGTTGCGCCGTATTCACATTGATGTTTGGTAAGATGCATCGCGTGCAGGGAGCAACTACACGAAAGACTGTCTCGTCGCCAATGCGAATCCATTGCCAATGATCCTCGGCGTATGGTTCGTCCACATCCATTTTCAAAACAAAGTTGCCACGGAATTGCTGGACATCGACGGGGCGCTTTAAGCGCGTGTTTAAATCATCAATCGACGATTGATTCATCATCATGTAGCTGGTGGCATCATTAAATGTTCCCTTAAAAGATTAAATTATTAAAAATTAAAAATCATAAAGATACAGTTAGGTAATCTGAGATAGATTGTGAAATCATTAAGCTGAAAGCGCTGATAAAAATGAATTTACTTCATATATTTTATGGCAAAAAAAAACTTCAAATGCAGAGCGAAAAGTAAAAGAGAAAATTCTGCACCACACAATCAAAAATTCAGTTCGTATATATACTTACTGAATCCTCCTGTCTCAGGAAAGGCATATGGTTAAGTCGAGGATTAGTGACACGCACTGGCACTGGGTATGGATAATAAACTAGCTTCAGGCCCGAGTCTTTTTTTAGTATGAACTCCGAGAACCACTTATCAAACCGAGTGCCACACACCATGACATCTACGGCCACGCCCCAAACGGCTGTGCGCACATCCTTTGAGGCCGGCGCGAGCTCCTTAAAGTCCAGCTGCAAGTCGGGCATACCCGGTGCACTGAAAACCAAACCATTGGGCAACTGCTTAGGCTGAATGAGCAACATATGCGGATAACCTCGAGCAGTTATCATTTCGTTGTTATCATTTATTATCATAAATTTGCGATCCCGCACATTTCCCGTGCCAATGCCCAAAAGATCACAATCGTATTCCTGATCGTTGTCCAAATCGAGTGGCGCACAAGATTTAACCGGAAATATGTGGATCTTCTGCAAGGTGCCCACGCGACGCCACTTTTCGGGCATCAAATCACGATGCAAATGGCGATAGATTAAATACCCTGCTCCTCCAGCAGCCACTACGCCGACGCTCATACCGATCAGCACCTTATTGGAGAGTCCCCAGCTGGAACTAACTGCATATACAATCCATATTAATCAACATTTTAATTAACTTTTAATTTTTGATTTTGTTTACGCACTTGATAATTTCGGGTCCATTTTAAGTGAGTAGCTTATCAATTTTCAGATTGCACTTTTTAAGTCACTTTCATTTTGCATTCCCATTCAAAAGCTCTAAGACAAAAGCTTTGTAAAATGGTGGACAATTTAGGCTTTTTATAGTCTTATAATGGTCATGGTAAATAAACTACATTTTTAATTTTTACTCGCTATATTACGCTATATTATGTTTAAAAATAGCTAATTTTATGCTTTTGAGGCAGATAAATTTTTAATTCACTTGATAAAAACTAATTTAAATTTATGCGCGTAAATTGTGGCTTCAAACAGTCAAACAGCTGTTTTTGATCGTGCCCAACTTTGCTTGAAATGAGCTTAACACAAAGAAATACCCTCAATGTGGATTTGCTTTCAAAAACGGAAGCAAAGATTCGATTGCAAACAATTTAGCATGGCCGACACAACTGGAAATGAGGAGAGCAATACGCCGGATGAACTGGATGTGGGCAGTGAGCATTTTAATCCACTGCGTGCGCTATATGCGGCCAACTATAAGGTGACGGAAAAGGCGCCAAAAGTACTCTATCAAAATCTGGCCGCATTCGAAAGTGCGCTCACAAAATTTGGCATTTGGCAGCTAAATAAAACACAGAAAACCAATGATTCACCAGCAACAAAGCACCAAACAGGCAGCAGCAAGAACCCATTCACGGCGGAGACCACACGCCGGTTTGAGCCGCATCAGATGCCCATTGAGGGTGTCCAGAAACTGAAGTACAAACGCAATCTTTACACACATATGGAAGGGGCTGAAGGACCGCTGGCGCTGCTACAAAAATATTTGCCTGCTGGGCAGGAGGTATGCCAGCGGCGTCTGTGTGTCCACATACGCAAGGAGCATGGTATTGGCGGCCGCATTGAAGGCGACTTGGTAGCCTTTGACAAACAATGGAACCTGCTGCTGAAGAACGCCATCGAGTTTCGTCAGCGTCGCAAATATAAATATGGCCAGCAAAATATCTGCAACACATCCGCATCCGAAAATTGCAGCGAGCGACTTCGCGATCTGGGCATTGAACTGCCCAAAGTCCATGTAAAGAGTTTAAACCGCAAGAATGTCGAATTGCGTCGGGAATTGCCCCAGTTGATGGTGCGCGGCGAACAAGTTGCTTTAATTACTTTTATTATCAATGTAATGGAGTAAAGACTGAATTTATATTTAATTAGTTAGAATGAAGTCTTCAATTCGTGTACACCATAGGCACACATTCCTCGGCGGCCACATGAGATGGGGAGTCATCCTCCATTAGATGCTGCAGGCTCTCATTGGGGTAGCTATAGGGAGAGAAATGTGTTAGTATCGACTTGGAGTGTGGAACATAAATCAATCCTAGCAAGCGTACATTTTAGATGGGCTCTCATCGCTGAGCATGGTAACGGGAACAGTGGCGGAAGCGCATTCTGGGCTCATCAGTTCGATAGGTGTGGGACGACGTTCCTGTAATTGACGCGTAATTTCCGCTGTGCTCATCGTTACGGGGCCAGTGCCACAGGCATTCTTGATGCCCAGTTGTTGTTGTTGCTGCTGCTGCTGCACTGAAGGTGACACCATTGCTGTGGTCATCACCATCATTGGTTTCTTACACGGCTGGTGCGGAGTGTTGGCCACATTTTTGCGCCTGCGTCCGCGTGTTGCTCCACTAACGGCAACTGGCCCTACATGTGCTGTAGCTGGAGGTATAATCACCTTTGCACCGGCTGCCTTATCCTTATGCTTGCGACGCATTGCAGCAGACTCCTTGGCCACATCGAGAGCAGATTGCGATGAGGGTATTGGTTCCGCATCGGAATTGGAGCTATCGGTGGCATCACTGTCACTTGAGTCCTTGGCTGGTTTCTCATACAGCAAGAGGCGATCGATGAGAAACGATCGATCTCGCGATACTTTCAGCAAGCGTCGTTGGTTGGTGTGCAGCAGGTCCTGGAAATACTCATTCTCCTGCAAGAACATTAATTAAATGCAATATGATTAATATTTATTCTGTTGCATCACTTACATAGATGAGAAATTTTAATTTGCGCTTCAGGTTGCGGTAGCGCTCCTTATAATCAATGCTCGGATGCTCTGTGCCAGTCGATGCTGAGCTGGATTCAGCTAGACCAGCCGCTCCAGGAACTGCTGCCGATTGTTTGGTTTGTAGGTGGTCATCATCGCTTTCCAAATGCTGCCGTTCGGTTTTATGGGCTGTGGTTGTTTCATTGGCCAAAGAGC
The DNA here is from genome assembly GCA_035044105.1 of Drosophila nr. perissopoda 5 BK-2023a. NCBI lineage: Eukaryota > Metazoa > Arthropoda > Insecta > Diptera > Drosophilidae > Drosophila > Drosophila nr. perissopoda 5 BK-2023a. Next base: position 844,371 of record JAWNMK010000231.1, read on the forward strand.
GACAGTACCAGCCCTCGAGCATGTTAAATAGTATTAAATATTAGTTTTAATTTTAATTAAATAGATTTTTTCTGTACTCAGGTAAAAATAAATTAATTTGTTTTGCACGTAGAAGAAGAAGAAGAAATGATAGTCGATACGTCATTGTAGTACATATATATCGATAAGTCTCTTAAAGAGTAGGATTTGTTGTCCATCACTAAAAATATTGATATCAACAATTAAAAGAAGAAGCTTGTAAGCCGCACGTGTTGCGTTTGTTTATATGTGCAATGAGCAAAAAAGTGGTGATTAATAAACGTGCAAAAGGCTTATCGCGCGAGGCGCTGGAGCAACTGAGCAAAAAGGAATTAATTGATAAAATAGAACAACTCGAAGCGTACAATTTTCAACTGAAAAATCTCCTACAAAAGAAACTAACCGAGAACGACAAAAACAACTCGGAATACACAAAGCTTTTACGGGGGGATGACGAAAAACCGGCAACACGGTCAACAGAGGAAAATACATCTAAAAAAGCGGGCAAACAACGTAAGTTTAATTGGGACAGGTAAGTGGAAAGCTTGTGTTATTAGATTTATTAATTTATTTGCCTTTCGCTTTGCTTTTAGTGCACATCGGCGACATGTTCTGCTCAAAGTTATGTACTTTGGCTGGGACTATCAGGGCTTTGCATGCCAGGAGGATTCCAATGAGACAATTGGTGAGTAAAACTTGAATTTTAATTCAATAACTTGTTACCAATTTCTACCATTGCAGAGGCATTTTTGTTTCGGGCACTGATACGCACCTGTCTGATTGAATCGCGGGAAACGTCGAATTATCATCGATGCGGTCGGACTGATAAGGAGGTCAGCGCTTTTTGCCAAGTAATATCCATTGATTTGCGTAGCAAACATTCACCCGATGTCCAACTGGAGTCGGACTCATTGGCAACGGAGATCGACTACTGCAGTCTGCTGAATCGTGTGCTGCCCAAGAACATTCAATGTGTGTCCTGGATGCCATTACGAAATCCCGTGTACAGCGCTAGATTTGATTGTATTTCACGCACCTATCGCTACTATTTTCCCAAAGGGGATCTGGACATTGAAGCTATGCGCATGGCGTGTGACTTAATTGTATGCCATGGAGATTTCCGAAATTTCTGTAAAATGGATGTGCACAATGGCGTTACGAATTATATGCGCAACTTACAGGCAGCTAGGATACAGCCATGTGAAGATACAGCTGTCGAAGCTGAAAAGAATCTAAATTCAGGTGAGTCTTGCTGTTTTTTAACAAGAGTTTATGATTTAAGGAGCCCACCTTCTGCTTACAGGCTACACAATGTGTTATTTGGAAATACAAGCGAATGCGTTTCTCTGGCATCAAATACGCTGCATTATGGCAGTGCTGCTGCTCGTGGGCCAAAAGCATGAAGAGCCCAGCATCATCAGTAAATTGCTAGATGTCGCAAGCAATCCGTGCAAACCACAGTATACGCCTGCCATTGGTTTACCATTAAATCTATTCCGCTGTGATTTTCGAGCAAATACCACGCGTCGAACAAATCCATCGGCATCATATTCAGCAGCAGAGGAAGACAATGTTGCTGATGATGACTCCTCGTTAAAAATGGAGACTGCTACACCATGCGCACCCGATCTTACTAATTGGATTTACAGTGAAGAGAATCTACTAAAGCTTGTCGAGAACGTGCAAAGCGAATGGACGCAGTTCAGCGTCAAATGCACCATGATACGCAACACACTGAAGCAACTGGAAGCGATAGTCCAGGAGAAATGTAATCCTCAAAAGATCAATGCCCAAGCGTTTTTCCTGCAGGATGCGGCTAAGCCACGTCAATATCAGCCACTCTTGCAGCGCAAGCGTTGTGGTAAGTCCTTCACTCCGAAAACTCTGCCTTAACCCGGAAGTATATATTTATCTTAACTTTACGCAGAGAGCCTGGAGAACCGCATTGATCACTTTGTGAAGAAGCAAAGGCTGCTAGTAAAAGGCGATATGGCAACGGAGGCTAAATAGCTTTCCAACTACAGAAAACGCGCGTCTTTATCCTTATTTCTGAAAAATAAAATTTGTAAATGGAACCGCCAGAGATTTTTCAGACTTTTTGTTTTTTGTTTTTAATTCAAAATATTAATGGAAAAACCAACTGAAAATTTCAAGGTACTTACATTTATTTATTTAGTTTTTATTTTCAAGAAATTGTACAACGTTTTAAAATCTTAACTTAGATTATTGTAAATAATTTAAATGTTAATCCATTCAATTACTTAAATGTTGCGTGCAAAGGGCAAATTAATATATGTAAGTAGTTTTTTTTTTACAGATATCTCTATTGATACATATATACTATGTAAGCAAATATGTGTAAATATATACATATGTGTTTTATGTAAGAGTGCATATTACCGGGACTTTGTACGTTACTAGATTTCTCCACTTACAGTAGTTCTCTATATATATATACATATTACTTTGCTTAGTTGTTAACAAATAGGTTTCTACATCAAAATAAAAGTAGTGCTAAAAAATATGCTCGATATGCATAATTAAATATGGTTTGTATTTATGTGCAGAGTCCTTAAGTGCCCATTGATTTCGCTTTTTGCAATCTGTAAATGCAAAATAAATATATAATTAAAGAGCATTGATTTGGATTTGATTTGATTTCGTCTTACTTTCTTCTCAAGACCTTCAGCACTATTGTGCCTTCGCGCACTGTTTTAAAGAGTCCAATTGTTTCGGCATGGCTCATGCCCTGCACAGAGTGTCCATTGATTTCCACAATCTCATCACCTGCAGGATAGAGTTATCGAACTCAATTAAATATTATATTAGATATATATATGTTAAAAAATGTACCTGCTTGCAGTGTGCCATCATCGGCTGCTTGGCCGGAGGGAAAGACCGTCTTGACAAAGATGCCCATGTTGCCCTTTGGCGAATCTCTGCCGCCCACAATGCTGAAACCCAAGGACTTCAAGCCTGGTCCTTTGAAAAAGGTGATTGTTTTGGGTGTGCAGCGTCCATTGCCTGACATTAAAGTGGATTTTATTTTGTTATTGAATGCGTTTGTTAAGGGTGTTTAGTTGGTTATTTAGGTGTAAGAATCTCACCCTCACTCATGGAGGCTCGAATGACCTCAGCCATTTCCTCATCCCGTATGGTTAACTTGGCCACGGGCAGCGATGGACGATGATGCATTAGAGAGGCGATGGGCGGTGTCAATGATGAGGATGTTACTCCAGCTGCTGCTGATGTCGATGATGTTGATAATGATGGTGATGCAGTGGAGCAGGAATTATGAAATGGATTAGGCGCAAATAATGAAACGCATTTTGGCGTGTGCTTAATATATATGGAATGGTGTTGTTGTTGTTGTGGTTGTTGTTGTTGCTGTTGTTGTTGTTGTTGTTGATTAGTGAGATCAGTGGTTGTGTCTGTGGTTGTTGTTGTTGCTGTTGCATCTTCTCCTGCTCCTTCGGCTGTTGCTGCTGCTAGCGGCGCTTGCATAAATAAACTGAGCCTCGACGAACTGAGACGGGAGTGCGCAAATCTCAGCGAGCGATAATGTGAATTGGTTAAATTGATCGAATTGCGAGCATAGTGGGTACGCTGATTAAACTGCTGCTGACCCGTAGAAGCCAGTCCGAGTGGTTGGGCATCATTGGCCAGGGCGGCACCCTCGGAGCAGCGTTTGCGCGCAAGCAATCGCCATTTGTCGTCATCCGCCAGAGAGGAGGCGACACAAACACTTGCCGCCCGATTCGCATAGACGGGTGTATAGGAGTCGTTATTAAGATTAAGTGTGGATGTGGATGAGGAGTTGGAGCAAGTGTCTGATTGTTGTTGAGAGTTTTTGTTGTTGTTGTTGTTGTTAAAGAGCGGTGTTAGCGGTGTTAGAGTCAAGCTGCTGCGCTGACCTGAAGAGCTCCTCGCCCGGCGCCTTAACAGCTCATGCTCTGGAGCACTCACATCTAGCGAGTGCCGTGGCGTCGAACTCCGACGATGTTGCATCAATGGCATGGGGGTTGGCAACGTACTAACACTGGCCACCGAACGTGCATCGCACTCGTCCAGATTATGTTCCCTTTCCCGTTCCTGCTCGTGCTCATGTTCCACCTGCAGGCTCTGCAAACTGTTGAGTGAATCCGTGCGTTGGGCATAACTGAGGCGTTGCCGTTGCGTGCTCATTCCATCGATGCGGATTTTGGTATAGAAGTCGGTCACGGTCGCAATCTCATCGTGTGCAATCACCAAATCAATGCAGTTCTCCACAAAGCAGCTCAGCAGCCGCTGCACCTCAGCAAATGATTGAATGCCCCGCAAATGTTTACCATTCACATTAACAATCTCATCGCCCAGACGCAGGCGACCATCCCTATGGGGAGAAGAAGAGAAACAAGGGCAGCGTAAGAGAGACTAGTCCAAACTATTCCTAAAACATCTCATACAAAAATGTAGAGAAACAAAAAAGTTACTTACTTTTGGGCCATGCCATATGGCTCGAATTCGACAATTAGATAGCGATACTGCTGCTCATTGTTGTTGGTGACGACCATTTTAGGCGACAACACCAGTCCGATATAATCCTCCTGGCATTTTCTCTCCAGCTTTAGCTGACGGAAACGTCTCCTAATTGTCTCCGTTTCATAGTCATAATTATAGCCGCCCAGTGAAACGGGTGCACTGCAAATACTATTCCGCACCGAGGAGCCCGAACCCGATCCCATGCCCATGCCCAATCCCAATCCGAGTCCCATACCAACACCCTCCGATGAGCTGAGCGAAATGAGCGAATTGCGTTTCAGTGTGCCCGAGGCAATAGATTCTGTATCTCCGCCAGAGATGCTTAGATTATTGCCCAAACGGGCACCCGCTTGGCCGCCATCGCTATCGTAGCCGGACTCATTTGAACTTAGACAACTACTTAATCTTTGGTAAAGTGGTTCCCAGTCCTTGGATGAGATGCTATCGTTGCGCGACACCTGTTGCTCCGGAGAGTGTCGCTGCGGCAAGGGAGATTGCTGTTGCTGCTGCTGTTGCTGCTGCTGCCGTTGGTTTTGCGCCTGTGCCTCCCGCTGCAGTTGCTCGCGTTGCTTAAGCAGCACAGAGCCACCGTTCTCCTCTGGTAGCACGGAGAGACGCGAACGCAGAAAGGCATAGGGAAAGGCGCCACGTCGTGTGGCATCCTGCTGACCACCCGGATTACTTGACGGTGGCGAGCTCAAAGTGCTGCCGGATGCACTGCCTCCACTAGTGCTGCTGCTGGCCGTTAGACAGCCGCTCACCTTGGCAATATCATCACAGCTGCTCGACTTTAAGCTGGAGATACGTGGCAAGTGTTGCTGCTGCTGTTGCTGCAGCTGCAACTGTTGTTGTTGGTGATGTTGTTGCAAATGTTGTCGCTGCAAATTCAGGCCATCGCTGGGATCATCGCATTTGATGTAGGAGCAACTGGACAACTGGCTGGTGGAGCTACTCCGATAGAGTGTTTGTGTCGTTGGTCCCGCCTGTTGGGATGCCTCGGAGGCTTTGAGCAGATTGTGGGAGCGATGATTTAACATGCCCGTGGACCCAATGCGATGGAAGAAATTCTTGAACGCCTTCTGCGGACGTGGCTGATATTGATGATGAGTGGGCGTCGATTGTGCACTCTGACTGCCCCTGTTGGCCACATCCTCGCACGCTGGCAACGGTTGCTGCTGCTGTGGCTGAAATTGTTGCTGCTGCTGCTGGTGGCGTTGTTTGATTGTTTCAATGGGCCCCGATTTGCATTTTTTGAGTGTGTTGCTCTGATATCCGCCGCAAGTAGCTGCTACAGATGACTTGTTGTTGTTGTTGCTGCTGCTGCTGCTGCTGGATTTGTGCGTTGGCGAGTGAAACAAACTGCGCAGATCTGTGTGGGATTTGTGTGTGTTGCCGGCGGGTGAATCGCTGCGCTTCAACAAATCCAGTTTGCGACTCATTCGCTTGCCCCATGTGAACACTGCAAAAGAGAAGACAACTCAATCATAATGTGATTTCTAATGTAATTAGAATATGCTTCAATGCATTCGCAACACCTCAAAGCCGCTGCGACTGTCTCCTGCCCCATCTTCCTTCTGTGGTTTTAGATGGCCAGACACGTGCTCGTCAAACCGGCATCGGCTTGCAGGCATTGAAGCAAAAGCAAAAACCACAACAAAGGTCGGCTCAAAAGATGTGTGTTGACCGCATTTTGAGTGACAGCTTTGACAGGCAAAGTGTTGCGGTACAATAAAACAAGACTTTCTAAAGCAACCATTTTCTGCACTTTTGTTTAACGCTTGAATGTTATTCAATGGTCGATTTCATAAATAGCAAACTTAATTTCCTAAAACCAGCCAGAATAAAAAGTTGATTTCAACTGTTTTCGTATATTTAAAATTAATCGCGCTCAACTATCGCTACATTTCCTATGCATATCGATATGCTGACATATCGATACTTATGTTTTGTTTTCTTGAGTTTATTTTTGTCGTTGCCAGTCAACGGTCACACTGTGGAGCCATTGATTGTACACATAAACAATTGATTTTTCGCTAGCAGACATGTCGTTGTCAGCAAAAAAAATTGCAGAAGCTGAGGCTTTAGTGCGCACAGCAGAAAAGAGCCTTAAAGTGTCGGCGTTCAAGTGGGCACCAGACTATGACAGCGCTGGCGATGAGTATTCGAAGGCAGCAACTGCGTATCGCATTGCGAAATCGTTCGACAACAGCAAGCAATGCTGGTTGAAGGCAATTGATTGCTACAAAAACAACAAAGCCTGGTTCCATGCAGCCAAATCGTACGAGCAAATAATCTTGTTGCTCAAGGAACTCAATCAATTCAATGACGTTGAGGAATATACGAATAAGGCGGTCAGTTTGTATCAGCAACATGGATCGCCAGAAGCGGCAGCCGCTGCGCTGGACAAGGCAGGCAAGTTGACGGAAGCAACAAATCCGGAAATGGCATTGCGATTCTATCAGCATGCTGTGGAGATAATCCTCATTGAGGACTCCACACGCCAAGCAGCCGAGTTCGCATCGAAAGTGTCGAGGCTACTAGTCAAGTTGAAGCGCTATGAGGAGGCGACAAAGGCGATTAGAAAACTAATTGGGCTTTATCAGCAAACGGAATCTTATGGACAAATTGGTCGTATGGTTGTCGCCCTTGTTCTCGTCCAATTGGCCCTGGGTGACCCTGTCGAGGCGGAGAAGTCGTTCAGGGAATGGTGTACCTGCTGTGAGACCGAAGAGGTTTCCACATTGCAAACGCTTCTACAAGCATTCGACGAGCAGGATGGCGAACTGGCTGCCAGAATGCTTGCATCTCCATTCATCCGGCACATGGATGTGGAATACGCCATTTTATCCAAGAACATTCCATTGCCAAAGACCCTTGAGGTGTCGAAGAATAAGACACTGGATAATGAGGAGGAAGAGGAGGGTGGCGGTTTGTGTTGAAAGAGCTGACATGTACCTTTTATTGTTATCTAACTACTAATCACGCAAATTATCAATTATTGCAATTTAAAATTTAATCGTTAACATATAAATATATAACTAATAAAACGCTCATTACGGTCTTCTTCCTGTTAACTTAAATATGTACTATGTAATCCCCATTCTGATGTTGTTAATGCCAATTTTAATTGTATATATATACCCTGTTCAAAGAACTATATGGCGTATATAGCAATTGCATATTTAGAGGAACAGATCAAAAGGAAAAAATTCCCACTTCATTATTATGGTTATTAATATATATTAGGCAAAGAAGTTTGCCTAACTTAAAACATCTTTTGCTACAAAGAAGATGAACTTACAGAACAACTAAACTGGTTATTATATCCTGAGGAGAATATTTTCGAAGTGTTACAAAATATATATATCATTCATGAAATCAACATTCAAGTTGTAGAAAAATTCTATTTATATTGTGTAGAATTTTGTCTTTAATGAAACTTATGGTACAAAATTTAGCTTGAGCTCGATAGATTATTCTAATTTTGTCCAGAATTATAATGTAGTTTATATCCCTTAATCAACTTTATAAACTAGGAATAACAATCAATAGCCTTGGCTACTACCAGGAAATAATAAGAGAATCTAAAAGACAATGTTGGCTGCTCAATAATCCATGTTGATTAAGCCCCCAAATAGCAGTCATCTTGAGCTGATTTGCCTGCTGTACTCGTAACTCAGTTAATTATTGAATAGTAAACACACCTCAACTAAAACTAAATGGACTCCCCCTTAAGAGTCCTTAGCGTTGCCAATCAAATAACGTTAGCCGTAAAATATTTTTACGATCTGGCTTTAACATCAATTGCCAAACACTTAAAAAGGCATTCAAAGTGGTGTTTTCATTTGCAGTCAGCGTTTTTAGCTCGTTAATAAAAAAATTTATGCGCTTGTCCCATATATTTATCACGATAACTCGAAGGAAGAGAGCGTGTGAGGGAGTGAGTGGGACAGTAAGAAAGAGAGAGAGAGAGAGGGAGGACTGCATAAACAATTAGTATAAGACATGCACAATAGAATCAGATGCAGCAAATTTTCCATAACGGATTTGGCCAAGACATTCGCGCATTATGAACACAATAAAATTTTGAAAACTATTTTTATGTTCCCCGTACACTCAAAAAATAATAGGAAAATTCGGATCTTGTCAGAAATTATATATAAATTAAAGAAAACGTATTTATATTAGTCACATTCATTTCATACAATTATCTTCCAGAAATTTGTTTATGCTTTTTTTGTACAAAATTCCCAGTAAATTTATTTCTTTATTTTTTATTTTTTTTCATATTATTTTTTAAAGAAAGGTGTATCCTAATCATGTTAGACATATTTTTTCGAGTGTAGCCATGCATAGAATTGCCTATCGAGCAGCGAGTGAGGTTTCAGCTTCGCCTTGGACTCTACATCTGCATCTGCATCTCCCTCTACCGAGCAACTCTCTGACTCGTGCCAAAGATGTTTAATAGCCGCTGCAAGCCGCAGGCAGGCTTGTGGCGTGTGGCATGTGGCATGTGTTCCGGTTACCGGTAAACTGTGTGGGCGCAGCGTGGCGGCGATGATGCGTTTGCTGCCAGCCTCAATTCAAGTTGACAGTTGAAACAACTCCAACCATAGCTCCACCCAGTCCTGACCGACTTTGTTCCGCCACTCTTTTTGCCCATTTGCCTTTGATTAAAAATTTTCAGCACGCTGCAATCAAAGGCGGATTGGTGGAATTGCAGGGATTGGCGGGATTGGCGGGATTGGAGGAATGGGTTGAGTTGGCTCGTTGGCCAGCTGAAGCTGTGGCTGGGCGAGTGTTAAACAATAATAGCAAATGGTGCAGGCATCAATTATATGACAGCCTCTCCGCGACTAGAATCAAAAAACGACCGCCGGCCACATGCCACAAATTCTACACCCACTTAACTTTCAAGACGGTGTCAAATGCCCGCCAGCGTCCAAACCGGGTGAGAAGACTTGGCTACGAGATGGCTTTGTTGCCATTTTCGCCGACTGACAAGGGTGGACAAGCGGAAGGAGATGGCAGAGGCGAATGTTTCTCCTTCCATTTGTAAGTGAAGAAAATAAGAAAAATCTTGTTGCTAGATTTGTAAGGCATAAGGAAGAGCTAATGTAACAAGATTTGTAACGATCTCTTAGCAATTATGTTGTGATCTTATTAATCTAACAGTCCTGATCTTAATTTGCCTATCTGGCACTGTTAATGTCTAATTTGGCTTAACATAATGGAGTGATTTGAGTCAAATATATATTCAGCTGATAAAAAGAAGTTTTTAATAAATATTTAGTCATCAGAGTCAGTCACTTAAATACGTATAGATCGGCAAATATTTCACTTTCCATAACACAAAAAACCCGTTCCCAGTTTGCCAACTGCAAAATCTTAAGACATTTTCTCAGTATCCAGCACATTATCATTATAAACGTACCAATTCAAATAATGCGCATCATAAAAAATGTTATTTCTCTAAATGCACCTCTCTATCTCTCACTCTCCCTCTCTCCCTCTCTCTCTCTCTCTCTCTCTCTCGTTCACTCAATAATTTTTGCTCTCTCCTTGATGCTGTCATTTGTCGTCATTTATTTAAGCATGCAGATTTATCAGGTGTCAAATTACGCTCTATAAGCGAGCTTTGGCATTTCCTTGCTTGCGTGCCAAGAGAGAAAAATGATTGCGCATCATTCTTTGACTATGTTTGTGCATTGTGTGTGTTATTCTAATGATGAAATTTGATTGTATTTAATTAGTTAAAGGTGCCGCTTCAGTTTCCAGTTTCCATGCCCGCTGCCAAGGTCAATAGTGGAGCTGTAAATTGCTTTCATCAGCTCACCAAATAATGGGCATGATTGTGTGGCAATCGTTTTCTTGCCATTTGTTGCGGAGTCAGATGTGCACAAGAAGCAGCAGAAGAAAGAGCATGAGAAATCAATAAGCGCCAACATTGACGAATCTCTTCGCAACCCAGCTGTCGGCAGACAGCAGTCGGCAAAACATAAATGCTATAATTTCGCACTGGCGCTCTGCGTTCCAACTCCAACTCCATTTCCATTTCCAACTCTTCTCGCTTCCCTGCCCCACTCCCTCCCTCTCTCCGTACGTCCGTCACACACTTTTGCACGCATGCGCATTTATACTGGGATTATCGCTTATTACATGTTTTTTTCGTTGCTTCTTCCCCCCCCATTTCGACTTGATTTATTCTGCTGGCCGATTATCGATCTCGATTCAAGTGAAGGCTTACTCTGAATCCGAATCGAAGAAGAATTTGCAGCAATCTGAGCACATACGTGAGATATTATTGCATGCCGTGCGCATTTTGTTTGGCTCATTTCTTTGTTTGCTCTTGTTGTTTGAATCATCAGCAATCAGCCATGATGGATGTGGCTGTTGCACATGTTTTGGGTCGAATTGGTCGCTTCAATTTGGCAACTGGCAACAGCGGCCACATTATGCAAATGTTGCGATTGTGATTGTATATTTCCCATGACACGGTTGTTGAACTTTTTCTATGCCAATTTTTCAATGGTACCGGTCAGCAAATCAATTTTTGGTCAGTAACTAAAACCTGGTTAATTTGGTGTGGCTTTAAGTGAGTAAGACAAAAAAGCGAGATGGATGAACAAGCTATTAGAAATCTTTCAAACATTTATATTATGCATACAAAACTATCTTTAACATGTAATTTTTATTAATATTATATACATTTAAGTGGAGAAGATTTGCAGCCTTATTTTCTTGACTGAAAATAATATAAAATACGGTCGACACATATTTTGAAAGATATTTGCGAAAATTGGCATAAACCTATTTTTGCATGAGTGACTTATCTGTCTCCGCCATGAATTTTCCATTACTTCTTTCACCTACTTACAGATTTCATTCCTGTCCGCTCAGACGTAGTAAGTAGTTGCCATTTAGCTTCAAGCCCCAATAAATATTATTATTGGCTGCATAACGAACAGGCCGCAATCCCAGTCTCACATAACTCTTGCAATTTTGTCGAATACTTGCTCACATTTGCGAATCATCAGCAGTCAAATGGATCACATAATGCCCAGCTTTGTCACACTTGGTCGCTTATGGGATTTTAGGGCCGCAACCGAAACCACAGTCGCCCGTGCGCCCAGACCTCAGGCATAAAAGATGTGTGTAGATACAACATATGTATTATATATATAATAACACTGCAAGTTCCATCACAGTTACAGTCGCAGTTGCCACTCCGGATCGCATTACAGCAACGACAATGCAAAAATCAGGTCAATACGGTATTTCAGGGTGTGCTATACACACACACACACACACACACACAATACACACCTACACGTATCGATGACAATCGGCAAAGGTTGATGATGCGTTGACATATGCGGAAATGTTTTTAAACCAGCAGCCAAAACCAACATGCGACAGCAAATTGACCGCACACAGAAAAAAGTCGAGTTTATTCTTAAACTCAGTGCAAGCAATTGATTATCTCAAAACATGAACCCCAGATTAAGCAACTGTACACAATACTTAAATACACATTTGTCTTCTTTTAAATATTTTATATTTGAGTACTGGAAGTTCGAGGAAAGACTCAGATTAAATATCATTAAATTAGTCGCCACATTTAATTTGTGTACTGTAAGAACAGCAATTAAAAACAGCTACCAAAATTAGCACTGCCTGCCACTTGAAACCACTCACCGCCTACTGTCTAATTTATGGCCAATCTCAGAGATCTGGGATGGCTTTCCAATTGAAGCACATAAATTACGATGGCAACATAAATAGCTAGATGGCAGATATACATTTGATAACACTCACGGCTCATTTGAAAATCAATTTCCAGCGCATTTAGGGCTTTGGGGTGCTTTGTGTATTTATTTATAGAATTTATATATTGTGGTACTCACCATTTCGTGTGGTGCTGGCCAGGGATGTGGCGCTACCTGTGCTAATGTTGCTGCCAGCATCGCTGTGCGTCTCAGGAGCTGTTGCCACCAATTTCTGTTCATCATCTAGGACAACCACGGGCACGGCGGTAACCAACTTGTAGTCGGGCATATGACCTTGATAAATGTAGGAAGTAATGCAAAATGTACTAAAAATTACATTTATGTTGAATGTTGGTTGAATATATGCATGAATCAAAAGTGCAACAACATTTTCAGCTGATAAGTCAAGTGCCACAGCAAAAAAAAAAAAAAAAATAAGCAAACGATAAGCTAAAAATTTTGTTGTTGAAGTCGAAAGCTTGTATACCCTACAATTTTTGTGAAGAAATGTTCATATAAGATTAGATAAGATAAGATATGCTAAAATGTTGTTAGATAAGATAAAAGTTGTCAGATATTTGACTCATTGCAATTTAGTTCTTAGTTTTGACAGTAATCTTGCAATTAACTTATATATTTATATTTTGTACATATTTTTTTAAATGCATTACAAATCAACGATAAAAACAAACTGTATATGAATAACAATAATTAATAAATGGATTTTAAATAAACATTTTAATGAGTTACTAACTGGAAGTTAAAGTCTTGATATGCGCCCAAGGAGCAATTTATAAATATGAGTCCAATGAGGAAGTTGATGTCAGTTTGCGCGAAATCTTGCAAGGCGATGGTTGGGCGGTTGCACCTAAAGATTTGGCTGTTATTCTTGGCCTTGTTGTTGGCCAAGAGCCAGGGCAGTTATAACTATCAGCTGGCAAAAACAGTGGTGCAGCAGCTAAACGGAAATGGTTCGCAATTCGATGCATGGACGCAGGAGTTAAGTGAACAACTCAGCCAGGAGCAGCAGCAGCGTTTGGCTTGGAATGTGAAGTTTCTGGAGAAGTCGGGAGAGGACTTAAGAAAGATGCAAAAACGGCTTAATCCCAATAATCAATTGAAACTCTATCTTTGGATGAGTTTTTATTGGCAACTGCGACGCTCAAATCGACTGGAAAGCGATCCAAGATTGTTGCCACATTTTGCAATGACGCTGCGTCAACTGCGAAAGGATTGGGAACCACATCGGAACAGTGTTCAACTGCAAAATATGTTGCAGAGTTTGCCCAGATCCCTAAGAGATTTGGTTAAGAGTCGTTGGTTCTGCCTGAAACATGACCGGTATCAACTTTATGCCATGCCGCATGGAGTTTTGGAACTAGGTGCCAACAGCAACTGCAGCATGTGGCAAGCGGAGGAGTTACTGGGGAGTTCCTTCTACTGGTTGCGTTTGCGCAATGTCTGCGAGTTGCGTGCCACATGGTTCATCAACATCGAGCAGCATAAGAACTCGAGTACATATATGTTATTGACTACACCCGAACCTAATTCCAGCATTTACTGCATTCGGACTGGAGCAGGTTACCTGCTGCGCAAGGATCAAACGGAAAACAATTTGGACAAAGATTGTCATTGGCAGCTGAATGATTGCACTCAATTACCAATGATGCTGAGGAGATATTATAAAGTTTAGTAATACAACTGTATAAGTATAGAATATGGAATAGAATTGATATTTCTTTGTGATATCTCTAATAAATATATATTTTTGATTTTCTACATTCTATGACATATTTATTTGTGAGTGTACTTACCACTTGACGCCAGTGAAATGCTGCTGCCGCCGTTAACATTTGACTTCTCATAGAGGCAGCTGTTCGAGGCTGAGGTGGCAGCCACAGCTGTAGCTGGATGAAGACGCTGTGCCACATATTGCTGATAGTGTTGCTGCTGCTGTTGATGCTGCTGCTGTTGTTGCTGGGCGCTGGCAATGTTGCTGTTGCTGGCGTAGCTTAGCAGAAAGGTTGCTGTACTCGAATTGTTGACATTGTTGCTCAGTTTATTGGGCACATAAATTGTTGGTTGCAGTTGCTGTTGATGTTGCTGGTGTTGCTGCTGTTGCCTGTGCAATGTGTTTGCCTCCTGCAAGGAGATCATCGACATCGCTGACGGCGTCTGTCGCCCACTTACCAGACATGTGGGCGTGGCTGTGCGTAACGGTTGTACATTATTGCCAGTTGCTGCTGCTGCTGCTGCACCAACGGCAGCAGTTGCTGTGGCGCCCCCATTGCTTGTCAGCGTCGTACAGCTAAGTATCATGACGGCTGTATTGTCGTGCAGATCAGGCAAGGATGAGGATATGGCAACGCTGCTGGCGATACCTTTGCTCAATCGGTTGCTGCATGTTGCCAAGGCGTGAGTTTTATGGTTCTTGCTGTTGTTGCTATGGCAAATGTTGCTGTTATTGCTCAAGTGGTGTTGCTGCTGCTGCTGTTGCTGTTGCTGAGCGGCGCTTAATGTGCTGTATGTGTCCGTGGATTTGCGAGTTTTAAAGAGACGCATACTATAGAGTTGTTGCTGCCACTGTTGCACTTGCTTCTGCTGTTGCTTGCTGCAATTGTAGAGGGAAGCTTTAGTTTTTCAATCGACTCCAGGCAATATTCGTTAAGACCTAAAAACCCAATTTGAATAAAACAAAACAAAATATAAAAAAAAAAACAATCCATTTCCAGTTGCGCTTTTCGTTCAACGGAGCGCATAATTAACATAATTTACTTAAAGTGTTTTTGCTGCTTTTGCAAATTCAAAGTTTGGCTTAGTTTTTGGAGTTGAACTAGTTCAAAGGAAAGTGTTGAAAGAAAACATGAAAAACTATTTAAGCATAATTAAGAGATGCGCATTGTTAGCTCAAGTTCACAATGGACATCAGACAATATTATAGTAAATTTGCTATAATTTATATCTGTTTCCCATGACTATATCTGGAATACTTACTTGCTCTGAGCAGAAGATTCACATTTATTTTCTCAGTTATCAGTTTCATTGCCAGGCAACGCTGCTTAATTTAGCACAAACTATATTTAGAGCTCAATTTATAAATTGCAATCAGTTATATATTATATATATGTATGGGTATATATGCAAATCAATGGGGAAGCGATGATAAGGCTTATCAGGCCTATCAAAATCGAGCTGTGAGCCGAGAGCCGCGAGCTCTTATCGGTTCAATAAACGTTTACAAATAAGGTGATTATCAGACAAAGTGTTTCCAGCAAATAAAAACAAAAGAAAACATGTGAAAACATGTGAAAACATGTGCAAACATGTTGTTTTTGTGTGTATTCCACTCGATTATATAATATTTGGCTTATTGTTGTTGCTGTGGTTTGCATGCCATAAATATTTGCACTTCGCTGAAATCAAGGAAAGGCATTTCGATTGAAGGTCGCACAACAGCTGTCGATTTCGACTATTGCGACATGTGGGCGGGAGGGGCAATGAACCAGGCAAAAAGCCAACTGTCAACAGCAAACAGTTAAAAGTTAACAACTAACTGAAAATAGTTGTCCATGTAGATCAGCAGCCACTTAGATGGCCAATTTACACAACTGCCTTTTACTTTTCAATCATGCGAGCCAATGTTCATTTTAACCAAATAGCCAATCATTCGGACCTGGTACTCTAGTCATCTAGCCTCTGGCCTAAACCTGGTCGCCAGCAAGTCAGCCAAGTTAACGTGGCCTCCAATCCGCCTAATTGATGCGACATTCGCGTGTGCATCTATGGACACATTTACTTAGATGCGATTCGTTGGCACATTGGACACAAATCGACTCAAAATTCGATGAAAATACTTGTACTTGTTGATTGTATATATGAGATATAGAAATCAAGATCAGTTCGGTCTTGATTCAAAAACTAAACTTAATTTTATATTGAAATTTTATAAACATTTAAATTTTGTATAAAAACAATCTAGTTGTGTGGCCAATAATGATATGAGAAGCAGCTAGGAGGATGTCTCTTCAAAAGCATTTCTTCAATGTCTCCGCAAGGACAGCAGTTGAATCCTTGATTGTTATTTTTATTTTTATTGGCAACATTATCAACCGAATTCACAAAATGTTCAAACTGTTTAACAGCCCGTGGTTAAATCGCTTCTGCTCTTTGCAACAATAGCATCATCGTTTAAGCCATTCTACAATTAGCTCTATTCCCCACTGTGCAGAGCCACTTAGCCAAATCGAATGACGCCCCATGGCGCTTTGAACCCTCTTTGCTGCTTCTCTCCTCTCTCTCTAACTCTCTCTCTCTCTCTCACTCTCTCTTTCTCTGTCACTCTAGCTGCAGAGTCTGCGCTACTGGATAGTAATAATTTTGCTAATTTTATCAGACGCCTTTGAGCCTTGTCTGGCTGATTTTTATGGATGCTTTTAAGCTGGAAAAAATGACTCTGGACAAAATGACGTCGTAATGTGGATTTAACTGCTCTTAGAATCATTGTCGTAAAATGCCAAGTCGACTAATTAATAGAGTAAAAGTAAAACGTTTTATGAGTGCTCAACATCTGAGATTTGCATGGATCTAGAGATCTTAGACCAGGCAGTGCAATTAGTTTTATAAATGACTTCTTGTCATGCCGAGATTTCGAAATGTTAAGATTGTTTCGACTAAGTACATTTCATATTCAGTTATTATTTCAAGTACACAAATTCGAGCTACAATAATGGAGTATAAATACTTTAATTGAAGAAACAGAACTTTATTTAATGATTGCTCTAGAGTTTATTCTGTGACCTTGCAGGTCTAGTGTAAAATCAAGCATTTGTTTATTTAAGAATAATTAAAGTGGAATTTAACTACTTGCATTCTAACCCCGTTTGTTTTTTTTTAAGTGTACCCGTCATAGTCGCCTTCGCAGTCGTTGTCGACGTCGGCGTCGCCGTCGTTGCAATGACTGCGTCTTGTTTATGGGCGAAACCAGTTTCAAGGACGCGCCGCTGGCGCAGTTCCAAGAACCTACTCGGCTCATTATCGTACCCAACTGAACTCCACATCGGTTTACTCAGTGGGTAAGAAACCAAAAACAAAATCTAAAAAACGTGACTCTGATTCCACAGAGCACTGCTCGCCTGATGTCTGCCAAACTATTTCTTAAACTGCGTCGCAGTCGGAGAAGGCTTTCAAAGTGATCCGGGTCTCGGGACTCTATCTCGCATTTTTGTACACTTAATTTTATTTTAATTTGACTTTTTTCCTTACTTTTATTAAATTTACTAACTGCATTTTATTTATATAATTATACACACACACACACACACACAGTCACATACACATCTCCTCACTGTGATCGCAGCAGCTATTGGCTTTTGCTCCTGGCCACAAAATCAGAGCCGGCTGCATAGTTGTAAAATTCCTGTAAACAAGCCGTCGCTGCCACAGCTGTGGCATGTGGCATGTGGCAACAGCACGCACACACACATACGAACAAATGCATATATGTATCTGTGAGGCAGACAGCAATTGCGCCATTGCATTTGTTCCACGGGTTGTCATCAAAGTTTACGATTCAAATATATATAGAAATTCAAAGGAGATCGGCTAAAATAGCAGACCTTTAAGTGAAGAATCAGATTACGCCAAATATGGATTAATATTGGCAACATTAACATATTTGCGATAAGGCAAAGAAAATATTGAACAAAAATAGTCACACCTATAAGGACTGACTACAAAAAATCATTTTTCAGTTATCAAGAATTCAAATCTATAAAAAATACAAATTAGCATAAAACTGACAATATATATATATATATATTTTTAGCACAGTATTAAAATTTGTAGATCGTTCTTAGTTTTTTTTTCATACTTTTTTCATTATAAATCAAACCATAAATTTAGTTATTCGCCTATTGAAAAGACATTATCCCCGACTTTCACATTTGTGAGTGCCACAAAAAAGGGATTTATTTTTTTATTTTTTAGTGAAAAAAGGCGCAGTTCAATAAAAAGTGTAATCAAATTTGTTTTTCATTTGCTCCTTATATTGGTGAGTACAAAGCTGAGTCTTATGCATCTTATCGTTTTCAGCAATTTAACGATCTTTTTTCGCTTTATAGTTAGGTATTTATATGTCGTAAACTTTTCGCTCCACCTTCGAACAACGCCAACACAACAATAACAACAGCAACATCAACATCAACAACAACAGCAACAGCAACAAAAGCATTATAGGCATCCAGCAGAGTTTGCCTTTTGTTGCCACAAGTTTTGAGTTATTTTTTCTGTGCATGCCTTATTTTCTTTATATTGCCTATCTCTGCCATGCGACTTATGTGTGTGTGTGTGTGTGTAGTGGTGTGTGCGTGTGTGTGTGTACTTGTGTGTACTTCTGGCAAGTCCGCATTCTTTTAAAGGTTGCCAACTTGGCCAAGCAGCCGTGGCAGCCACAGCCTTTGCAGACCAGTTCGTTATTGGACCAAAAATAAAATCAAAAAACCGAAAATTGAAAAACACACTCGCCGAAAAAAAAAACTCAGGTTTAATTTCAAATACACTTGAGACGGCTGCCTTTTCAAGTGTTGTCAATTAAACTCACATATAACTATATAAATCAAGTTAAATATAAACAAAAAACTTACTTTTGAATGATTACAAAACAAAAAACACTTCTTAAAATTATGATAATCTTTATGGTTGTTATTTTATTATATTTATATCTTATTTGTTAATAAAAATATATATTTATAAATATTGTAAGTCTTATATTTTTTGTTCACTTTTTTTTTTGAGTGCACAGAACATTTGGCCAGCGGCTTTTTATCGGCGCATGCGTTCAGTTTTCATTTTCGTTTTGCGCCCACATTTTGAGGCTCGTTGTTGTTGTTGTTGTTGCTGTTGTTGTTGTTGTCGGCAAGTTCTGAGCGACCGAAAATTGTATTTTTTTGGTTCTTAAGAGGCGCTTCGGCATTTTGCGCTTTGGCTACCCAAAATTGAAGTATCGAACGTAGAACTTTTAATTGCAGACAAACAGACAGACACACACGTATTTAGAGCTCGTTTTATAGCTGTTGCATGCTGTTGTTGTTGTTGTTGATGTTGTTGTTGCTGTTGCTGGTTGCAGTTGTAACTAGATCGCTGCTGAAAAGTTGCTGACCTTCAGCACCTGGCACCTGTTTGCCCAGTCTGCGAGATCAGCAGCAGATTTGGAGGAATTCCTCGCAAGAGCGCAGCTAATTAAACATATTAAAACTATAACTATGTTGCTGGTAGATGAGTCATCGCAAAAGCAGGTTGCTGCTGGGGCATGTGTTGGTTGCTCTTGTGCCAATGCTGCTTGGAATGCCGGCAAAAGTTGCATCTCATTCTATAAATAGTTAACCTAATCAAAATTCAAGCGTGTAAGCAAAGCATTTTGCAATTTGCATAGTTGTTGTTGCTGTTGCTGTTGTTGCTGTTGTTGCTGTTGCGACTGCAGCTGGCAATTAAGATTGGCATGCATTGGACAGACATTGGTCTAAATGTCAAGGTAAATGATGATGCTATTCAGCTATTATGTCTAATAGTCAAAAATGCAAAATGCACGTGTGCAACTATTTTTAGTTGCTAGTTGCTGGTTGCGCTGTTGTGGTTGCTGCTGTTGTTGCTTGCTGTTGCCAATGACAGTTTATAAAACTTGTTGCTAGTCTGCTGCTGCTGCTGCTGCTGCATATTACTGATGTATGTCTTGGGCTGCGCCCTTTTCTGCGCTAATTAACCGGGATGCTTCAACTGTGGATGCCAATCGCATTGGGATACCCAGTCAAAAGACCCCCATTCTCAACTGGGAAGTTGGAACTGGGAAAAGAGCCGGCAGCGTTTGCAATATTTAATCGTTACATTGCGGCAAAAATCGTATCATTAGCGTTTTTACGATTACGCGCTTTATCAAAATAGCTGCAATAACAGCAGCAGCTACAGCACCACCAGCAATAGTTGCTAGTTGCCTTCTTGGCTGGCACTGGAGGCACACGATGTAACTAATAAAATTTTCACACTGGTTAAAGAACATTTTTGGTTTTATCTGCATTTTTGAAAGGAATTTTTGAAAAATTTCAAATATTTTCAATTTATTTTTTGAATACGATTATATACTTAATTCATAAATTATTTGCTTGAAATAAAATTTGTCTGTTTACAGAAAATTTTCAAAATGTGAAGCACTTTTTCTCTGCTTGTTGTAAAATTTTGCGTCACTGTGCGGCACTTGATTAAATATTTTGTTTCTTTTCTGTGGAAAGTTGCAGGAGTGCAGACACCAACGACACATACACACACACACACACACATAGACACATAGGCACATAGGCACACACATGTTGCTAGTGCGCGTACTTGAAAAAGCGAGGGGGCTGGAACAAAAATTATAATCAGTGCTATCAGTGGGCAAGTGCAGATTGCTGCTGCTGCTGCTGTTGTTGTTGTTGCTGTTGTTGCTGGTGTTGTTGCTGTTGGTAAAAAGACAAGATTGTGTCGTTGCTGCCGCACGTACATGTAATTTTTTTAATTGCATAAAACAATTTAGAAATTGGTGCGGCAAGCTAAGCCACTTTTTTTGCAGCAACAACTGTCTGAAGAAGCAAACATAGACAATTATATATGCTCCACACACACACATACATACACACACACACACACACACACACAGAGGCAGACACATTCACGCACCTACAACATGATTGATTGCCGTTGCATAAGCTGAACGCCTAACTGTATTCGGTTCAGCCAGTGAGCAACAGTTGCTGGTAAGTTTATACTTTCACTGCTGTTATTGCTTTTAAGCACATGTGGCAAGGATGCAACATCCTGTGGCCGTAACTCTACACCAACAACATGTGATAATAAATAACAGCTTCTAGCCCTGTTGCTGGTGCTGCAGCTGCTGTTGTTGTTGCCATTGCTGTCGTTGATGCTTCAGTTAATCAGGTGTTGCGACTGATCCTCAACGACAATTACACACAAGATTGTTGATGTGAGCGTCGCAGTTGCTTGTAGCAATTATGCCATGAACTTGTTCTCACTGCACAACAACAACAACAACAACAACTGCAACACGCTCTGAAATGACAATTTCATTTCAAGTTACTGCAACTCCACTTGGCCAGAGGTTATTCAACTTCAACTCAAACAGCAACGCCAACAACAGCAAACGGCAACAACAGCAAATGCAACAAATGAGAGGCTGGCCACAGTTTCATGACTTGTCATTAGTTAATGTATACTCGCGTTCCAACTGCCCCTCCCCCCCCTCCACTCCCCTCATCCAACTGTACGTCTCTTTCTGCCTCTCTGTCTGTCTCTCTCTATGCATCACTGTGCTTAGAACCTCAATTATATGCACACACAATGCTGGTTTCGGGGTTAGCAATCACTGATCGTTGATTGTTCATGGCTGATAGTTGCTGATGTTGCTGGTCTTATTGTTGTTGCTGTTGTCGTTGCTGTCCAGTTTAGAGCCGTAATTATGCGATGGCCAGCGAGAGATGAATGCTGTGTGCCGACAATCAATGCTGTTTGTCTATTTGGTGTGAAATGACAATTTCAAGCATTTTAATGCAATGGCTTGTGCTTAACCCTTATGCAGACACAGGCAATCACTTTTGACAGCATTGAAAGTGAGGCCAATTTATTATTTTATACTTTTATTGGGCAGAACTGAACGTTGCCAATTCTGAACGACTTTAAGACTCGAACAGAAAGGCGTTCAAAAACCTGGTGTCGGTTTCTAAAAGTAACTTTATTACTACAATATTATAATATATAATTACGACCGGCAGTAAAGTTCTCGTCGGACACTTTTGTAGCTAGACAATACACTAATCTGAACGTTGGGTTAACAGCCTTCAATTGTTGTCACACTTCCTTCGTTTACATTTGACACCTCAATGATTTTGTGTGTCAGACCATCTTGAAACACCAACAACAAAAAAAACACTAAAACCATAAATATAAACATTTAAAGACTCTATGACGAATTCAGCGGAGTTACAAAAACCGACGACGATGACGACAAAAGCAATTTCAAAACTTGGCACTTTTCACTTTTTTGCTGGCGCTGCTGCTGCTGCTGCTGTTGCTGCTGCTTCTGCTGTCAGCAATTTGAAATCTTCGCTTGGGGAACTGGAAACTGGTGACAACTTAGAAGCTTGTCAGCTGCTGTCATCGCTGGTGTTGTTTACTAATTGCTGCCACTGTCGATGCTCATCAATATGTAGTACTACCGATGTACCAAATAATATTCCGTCTAAGTTTCATCCAACAATACTTTATTCAGGTTGCTAAGTCAACAAACCAGACGAACCTTGATGATGATATATGCCCAAAGTGATTTTATAGATCATTCTAAATACTTTAGTTTATGCAGAGTGGTAGGAAACTTGATCAAGGAATAAACTTAGAGTGTTCCTATAGTCGGCTCTGAATACATTTATTGATATCTTTTCATTAATAATTTCAGATTATTTACAGCACAAACTTGACAAAAATGACTTTTTATCTTTTTGATTTTTAAGTCTGGTCGATAAATAATTTGATCGATAATGTTTACATTCGACAGCACTTGGCCATCAGCTGCAATCACATGTTAAAGCTAACAAGCAAAATAAGTCACCGAATCAGGCAACAACAACAACAACAATAACAAAAAGAGGCACACGTGCGTCATTTCAGCGTTCATTGCTTGTTTTGTTTGCCACTCGAGGCGAAAGCAATTTCCTTGGAAAATTGCTAGCCATCGTCGTCGTCGTCGTCGTCGTCGTCATCAACCCAATGTTGCCTCGAGTTCTGCGTAGAGTGCTTCATCAATTTTTATCGATGAAGACCCATTTGGTTGATAACTCCATTTGTGGCAAATGTTGAGCACGCGCGTTTTGTAGTTGCTGCTGGTGCTGATGCTGCTGTTGCAGTTGCTGTTGCTGCTGATATTGCAGTTATTGCAGTTGTTGTTGCCGTTAGTAAATTTCGCGCGAAAAACGCCAAAGTTGTTGGCCTCTCATTGTTTTTGTTGCTGGCAAATGTAAAAGGCAAACGCACGTGTTGCTATGCACGCTATGAGGATGTTGCTGCCGTAACAGTTGCTGTTGCTGTTGCTGTTGCAACTGTCACTGACCAGTTGGCCCGGCAAACGGCTGCTTTGACCGTTTAGACCAAACTTGGTAAATTGTTTTGTTGAGCGCGCTCTGAACGCTCATTTTATTTTTATTTTCTGTCCACTGAGGCCTTTCTTTTCTTGTCTGTTGACTGTTTTTATTTTTTATTTTTTGCTGTTGCTGTTTGCTGCTGCTGCTGCTGCTGCTGCTTATGGGCCTTGCGAGTAAGTTTAGCATACTAATGCGTGTGGCATTGTTTATTTATTGATTTATTTTATATTTTATTATTTTCTTTTCAGCAATTTTAATTACTACAAGCCCTGGGCAGGCTGCAAAGTACGGCAAGAAATTAACATTAATTTGGTACAATTTACATATCAAAGCCGGCAACAGCAGCAGCAGCAACAGCAGCAACAGCAGCAACAGCAGCAGCAGCATCTTCCTGCCATATCAATTGCAAGAGCAGCAGTCGTTTCATCTTTTGTGCAGATGTTTTTCATGGGTCAAGCTCTGGACCTGGATGCCCCTCTCTGTCTCTCTCTCTCTCTCTCTTTCGCTCTCTTTCGCACTCTTTCGATCTTCTTCTGTAACCAACAAGCTGCCATTTTCAGGGAGCGTTGCGCATGTTGTATGATGGGCAGCAGTTGCTGTTGATGTTGTTGCTGCAGTTGCAGTGGAGTCCATTGGCCTCATGCTGTTTACTTGCACCATTTTTTTTTTGCTGTTACTGCGTTTTGCTGTCGTGCGGCTGCTGCTGCCGTTGGAGTTGCCGCTGTGCAAGCTGCTCATTGCTTGGGCAGTGCTTTTCACTGGGTATTAAAATGACTTGGAATGTAATTAGTTTGCTTTTTGTACCCTTTTTTGTCCAAGTTGAACGTCCTGCGTGTGGCCCCAAAACGTTGCGAGCGATGCGACATACTGCTGCTGTGTGCTGTCGTTGTCTGTTGTCGTCTGCTGTTGCTCTTGTTGTTGTTGTTGTTGTTGTTGTCTGCACGCAAGAGGTGTTATTTTTATGGCTTTATAAAGTGAATCAGTTGTTGTTGTTGTTGTTGATGCTGTTCATATGTTCTTGTCGATGCTGGCCTGTTACGTTATTGCACGTCAATCACATGCAATTATCAGCAATGTGTAACGAGAAAATTTCTGACCAGATAATAAGTGCGAAATGGCTAGGGCAAGCGGAAAGGGAGTGGAGAGAGTGGAGAGAGTGAGTTGTCAAGCCAAATGTTTTCAAAGTAAAAACTAAAGTTAACATTAAATATGCATTTAATTAAAATGCATTTTGTACCACTGTCTGCTCAGCTATGCTTGACAAACATTTTCTTCATCTTCTGCTTCTTTTTGTAAGTATGCAATTGGCTTTTTTTGCTTGTTGCTGCTGTTGTTGTTGTTGTTGTTGCTGATGATTTCCGTTTGTGCCACTTTTCGCACACATTTCGTTTCTCCATTTGAGTTTAAAATTATTGTGATTATTTGAGACTTGTTGCTGCTTGTGCATTGTTATTATATCGCTGTTGTTGTTGTTGTTGTCGTGGTTGTTGTGCACCTGTCGCACCTGCAGCTCTTAATATACAGTTTCTTATTATACCCTATATAAATATATATATGTTACAGTCGTAAGCAGACAGTTTCAATTATTTCATGCTGTGAAAATCTCAGGATATAAATCAATCAAACTTCCAATGTTGAAGTTATGTATTTGTAAGTTGGTTTGAGCCTTACTTTCACATATTTCATGTATAATTTCATTCCTTATGATCATTATTTTAAAGATCGAATTGCATATACGAGTAAATAACTGATGACACATATGCGAGTACCAATTAATATCTGATTACAGAGAATCTTCTAGTCCAACTCACTCTTGGTCAACAATGTACCGATTTGAGTAGCTGCTGCTGTTGCTGCTGTCGTTGTAATTCTTACTTTATCTATGGACAACATTTTTTCAGTTCAACTTAAGCATTGTTAGTCGCTTCGACGATAATTGTTGGGTAGTATTATAATTGTGTCTGGATTTATTTGTACAGCTCTTTGGCATACAAATGTTAATGAATCAGCTTCAGCTGCAGCTGCAGTTGCAGTTGCAGTTGCCTTAGATCATTTTGATGTTCTTGTTGTTGTAATTACTGGTATTCGACGTGACTTTTATGATTCTCATACGTGCTGTTAATTTTCTTGGAAAATATACAATAATTTTTGTATTCAAGTTCGTTGCCTAAGTCTTTCGATTTTTGGCCTGTTTCGAAAACTGTTCGAAAGTGTGCCCCCGATCAGCAACGCTCAATGCCAATAAGCCAACAATGTCTTGACAACCTCTTCACATCACATCTTTTTTTTGGGTCATCTTTACTATCTATGAGCTTTGTTTGTCGCGCCCAAAAAACAAACTGTTGCAGCTACGAGCGGGGGCAGCCATTTTCAGAGACTGACATCATGCACCATAAACACGCAATCCAAAATTGCTTACGATCGTTGCACGTGAGCGTTGAACACTATGAGCTCAGCAGCCTCTAAAACATTTATATCTATTTCGGCATTATGCAGACCCCAAAGAGCCCACAGCTGAAACAAAAGACCCCTTACATAAAGTGCGCAAGCACTCAACTGCCTTTAATGTGTGCCCATAAAAATGTAAAATGTAAGAAATATTAAATAGATGATTTTGGCCTATTCGGCTCACAACTGACTTATGCGCCAAAACCAAAAAAATTATAATCCATTTGTTAATGATCAGCTGCGTTTGAAGTAAGCCTATACACTCGGCCAAACATCCCTCTATATTTATTTATTTCTAGTTTATCTGTTTATGTTTTTGATGACTTCTTTTTATAGTTTAAATATGTTTTTCTTGCTCGACATTCTTAATATATTTTTAGGAAACACATATCTGCAAATTTGAAATGGCAACTTTTAATTTTAACTTTTAATTTCTTGATCTTCACAATAGTTTTGTAAGTTCACGTAACTTTTCAAAGTGTACTTGGCTCCCTGTCTTTTTTTGTTTTTTGTTGTCTGTCTGGCGAACTGGCTGCACATTTCAAACGCTACGATTTGACCTTCAAAACGAGCTAAGCGATCAAATATTTGTGTGTTTTGTCTGCCTCAGTTTGCCACAGGTTGAAAGCACGCCCAAAAAGGTAGACCCAAAAAAAAAAAAGTAGCTGCTGCCATTTCCACAGCCATTGCAGGTTTGAGTTGCTCACGACAGACGTGCAATCCATCAAAGTTGTTGTTGGTGATGCTGATGCTGATGTTGATGTTATGGCCCAAAGGCAACAGCAGTAGCAGCAATAGCAACAACAACAACCATAACATATACAAGTAATAATATTTGTGCAAAGTGTTAAGGCAACAAAACAGCAGACAGTAGCAACAGCAACACAGTAGCAACATCAGCAGCAACAGCAGCAGCAACAGCAACAGCAGCAGCACCACAAAAAGAGGAGCAACAACAACTACTTAGGCAACAGCAACGATGACAACACCAACAACAACAACTACAACTACAGGACAGGATCAGCAGAGGTAGTAGCTTAGTTGGCGGCTGCCACAGACGACAACGTTTTGTTTTAATTTTATCTCAACGCCGCCGCCGCCACCGCCGCAAATTTGTTGTTGTTGCTGTTGTAGTTGTTGCTGTTGTAGTTGTTGCTGGATTTCCTGTTTAGATAGTTTTTGTGATTTGATGCGATACACCTTCATGTTCAAAGCCGTGTTAGAGTTAGCCTGGTCTGCCCAGGCATCCACTTTGATGTACGTACACTTTGAAATGTTGTTGATGAGTACGCCAGATTTTGAAAAGATTGCAGCCACAAAGAGGCTGCGACGCTGCAACGCTTCAGCGCTGCGACTGTGTGGCACTCACTCTCTAGCTGTGGCCAGATACTTGTGGCTTATATAATAAATTTAAATGCACGCCTGCCTGGACACTTGAATGGACGTCGGGACGCGAACGGACCCATTTGGGGTGAGCTAGGCCAGCTAGATGTTTGTCGACTAAACCACCGAACGACTGGCTGATTTGTTGGTTTGCGCCACAGTGCACAGTGGTAGCCAAAAATGCAGCATTTTCAATATTTATCTTTACTTTCATCATTATAGTCAAAAATTAAGTATTATTCAACTAATCAGTTGCTTTGCATGTGAATCAATCACATTTAAAAAGATCTACCAAGAAACGACTTAAATTAAACTTTTACAACAATTTTGTACTTGTATATTAGTTATCTTATGGAATAAAACTGGTCAATAAATAAGCATCGATTTGAATACATTATTTGCACTTAATGTAACCACTGTGCAACCAGTGTTTGCTTCGTTTGCTGCTTGATTATTATTATTATTATTATTATTGTTGTTGTTGTTGTCGATGTTGTTTCTGTTGTTGTTGTTGGCGTATTGCGGCGAATGTGGCTTGTGTTAAGCTGACACTTAGCTAGCCGACTAAGAGATATTCATTAAAATGGCCATGAGCAATTGCATAACTAATGTGCAACAACAACTAAGCAGAGCAATGTCTCAAAAACATGCGATCAGCGGAGGAAGTTGTTGGAGGACTGTGCTAAACCAAATGGGAATCAGAATTTACTTAGCTAAGTTGAACAATTGAATCAATTTAGACTTGAGACCTAGTTTTTGGGGCTGGAACATTGCTGTCTATTGGCCTGTCTGGCTGTCTGGCTGTCTGGCTGTCTGCCTCTCTGCCTATCTGCTTGGCTGCCACAAAAGGCCAAGTCACGGACGCCAACGGCAATTATAGAGCATAAAACATCGATAATCACAATAATTAAGCATGACTGGTCAGAATACATGTATGTACATATGTGCAACATACACATACACATACACATCGAGAAGCGGCAAGGTTGACAACAGAAGCAAGCGATATAGAAGAAGAAGCAGCAGAAAGAAGCAGGCAACACGCAACAGTAGCTGGCGATTATAGAGCTCGGAATGCTGGCAAGCCAAGAACGTCGATGATGATGCATCAAATTGAGGGCTCACGCTTCGGATCTTCGGATCTTCGGATCTGCCCCCTAGCAGTAAGAAGCCTCTTGTCGGTAGAAACATAATAATAACTAAACACCGGCCTGCACATAAATTGTTAATTAAAGCCATTTGGTTTTCGAAAACGCAAACGTGGCGGATTCTGTAAAGTGAATTCGTCTGACTCAGCCACTACACTCGAAAAAATAAAAGCAGAACATGCGAAAATTCAAACAAACAAATAAAATGCAGAAAACATTTTTGCAAGGTAGAAATACAAAGAATAATGATTAAAAATTAGTAAACGGGAATAAGGGCTAATTCCAGGTAGAAGGAAGGTATATATATATATATATATATTCTTGATCTGTCTGTTCATCAGTCAATATAGAATACTAACTGAGTTTATATATATTGTATTTTTTTATTTTAAATGAATGAAAATGAAAATCACATTATTTGTACATCATTTTCTCTGAGTGCAGTGCACAATGATTTGTGTATTTTCGAGTCGTATTTAGAAAGTGCTCCATTTGAAATTGATGAGTGTGTGAAAGTCAACTAGAACACTTCCAAGTGATCATATAATACGAGTTGCTTACTCAATCCCAATCCCAATCACAATCACAATCCCAATCACAATAGATGGAGGCGGTGACGCCTACTAAAAGCTTTGACTATTGTGAACTATAAATTCAGCTCGGACGACAGCCTTTCGAAATAGAATTGAGATTTGCATTTTTCAATAATGCTGCGGGCCACGCACTAAACATAATAATAATAAACTCTGAAAATACAAAAAAAAAAAAAAAAAACTATTTATGAATTTCTGAATTTAGTGTTGTGTTTATTTTGGGCGCTTTTGTTGCACACAGTTTGTGGGCCTATTGTTTGGTTTGCCTTTAATGCCAAAACTACTGTTAAACATTTTGTATCTATGGAGGAAAAAATAAGCCAACACAAAAAAGGTGAGACGCAGATGAGGAAGAAGAAGTCGAAGACAAGCAGCAACTATTGGCAATTTGCTTTAATTGTGTTGACAACACAAAAAGATAAATAATAATAATAAAAAAAAAAACAACAACAGCAACAACAACAACCGTTGTGCACAAAAAGAATTGAACAAAGCAAATGGCAAACAAACTGTTTAGGAAACAATGAAAATTTCTGAGAACTTGAAAAAGCTGCCAAGTTTTTTTTTTTTAGCAACACCAACAAAAATATGATGAAGGAAAATGGAACTGGGTCCGCCACAGGCAAACGTAAGATAAATAAAGATAAATAGCAATGATTATTTTAGAGTGCCACCACAATAACCAAGGAACTCGAAAAGAAACGATTCTAAGCAATGCTGTGATGAAAGTTTTTGTAAGATGCACAAAAAGATGAACAAAATCTGTATAAAAAATTAATGATTCATCAACTTCTCAAAATATGACAGGCAATAAAATCATCATTGCCACAAATTATTTTTCATATGATTACAAAAGCCTTAAAATCTTAAAAAACTTAACTGATAACCCTAAGATTTCCTTCAAATAGTTTATGCTCATTAGTTTTAGCCTAATTACCTCAAAGGAGCTGCTCTATTAACGATCAAATCGATTTCTTCATCACTTTTAACCTCAAAGCAATTTTACAAAGATTTCACTTCACGCCCATTTCAGGCATGATTTGCTTAGGAAAAACGCTAATGATTTCATTTAATTTTTCATCAGATTGTTTTTTTTTTTGCTACAATTTAATTTTCAAAGATTTTCACTTTTTGGTTCACAAATCACAATGACAGCAATAATTTTCCTGCCGCTTTTCACGTTCACAAAGTAAATGTTATTTTCTGCAGTTTTGTTTTTGTCATTTGTCAACTTTTCTTTTAATAACCAACACGTTTGTGCATTTAAGCAAGACCACAAAAAAATGCTGGGAAAAAGGGGGAAAAACCACACAGAACAGCTGCCTAAGAGAGAGAAAGAGAGAGAGAGAGAGAGAGACAGCGAGATGGAGGGAGAGAGAGGTGAACTAATTGTTTGGAAAGTCACTTTTTACTGTCCCAAACCATTGACTATTATAATCAAAGTGGAAAACATTGATAATCAGATTTTGTTATAACTGGAGCATGAAATATGTTAACTTTATGGCCCAAGTCATAAAAATCGAAAGCAAAAAATTCATTTGAATATTTCCGTAAGTCATCAATTTATTGACCATCGAATCAAACGACTAATCATGATCACATTTTCAGCCAACTTTCCCTGAGTTTTCGTCCTTTCGCGGAAGACAGAAATTGTTCAATGAAATGGCTTAAAGATTTTCAGCTGAGTATTTAAGTCAACAATTTTTTAATGGGTTTGCGATTGAGTGCCAACAATATTAGCATAGACAATTGGTCTGAAGACTGACTTTAATTGCTTGGTAAACAGTCATCAATAGTTAAGTGTTTGTATTTATTAGCAACTGTTAATTGTTTATTGTTTATTGTTTAACTTACCGCTTAAGTGGCTTAACCGATATTTGCTGATAGTGGCTGAAAGAATGGTAAGAAATTGAATTGGTTATTGATGATTTGTACATACATCATTGGCCTAAAGTAATTAATAACTGTAGTACAAGGACAGTGACGTTTCATTTATAATTTCTTTAAAATATTTATGCAATCCAATTAGCATTCGATCAATTCTTAAGTTGATCAAATTTACATATTCTGTTATCTTTAAACAATACAAAACTCAAGCATTACCTTAATTAGCATAACAACAAATCAACGATAAATAAGTTTGCATAGTTCGTTTCATCTGGCTAGAATAAATCGATTTACATTATAGATGCTAATGACTATCAAGCACCTGCCCAACAAAGCAGAGACAATAGCACCGAGTCACTCCAAGTGGTTCTACATATTCCGAATCATGTAATCCAAAAAAAAAAAAAAAAAATCGACCGAATCGGAAAACCGTTCAAAATTTTGGTTATGCTAAAAAAAAGAAAAAACAAAGAAACAGCGGATAACAGTTTAAAGCAGTTTACAGTTAACACATCTGTCCAGATGAAACTGAGGGAGCAAACCTTTGAGCGAGACTCTTTCGGTTCTGTGTCAAATGCGCTTAAAATGCAAACCAAATATTTCACAAAATACAAAACAAAAAAATCAGAATTAAATTTAAAAAAAAAAAGAAAAAAAAAACAACGCTACACAAACCGGTTACAGCATAATAATATCGGACCCAGAAACCAAAGAACCGGTTGGATTTAAGCTTATATATGCACATATACTTACTATATGTATATATATAAATTTATATATATATATATATATATTGGCACACTCTGGCTGGCAGTAGCGCCAACCAGAAACCGCAGCAGAATCTGTACTGGAAAGATATATATATATATATATATATGAGTTTAAGGCACATCTGCAAAAAGTTTTGTAAACCAAGGCACAGCAAAAAAAAAAAATATATATATATATTTAAATTAAAATAACCTGACACTTGAAAAGTATGAAATCTGCTGACAGACACGAGAACGGTAAACAAATTAATTTCAATTAAACGTTGATTGAAGTTTATTTGAAAATCATAAGCGATCAAGATAAAGATCTAAGCAGCTTCCCGTCTGACAGGCGTGAAGTGAGCCAAATTATTTTGGCAGCGATGCAAAAAAGGCCAACTCAAAGTATGACAAGAACAACAACAACAACAACAGCAACAGCAACGCTCATCGCTTCGGGCTACAATGAAAAGAAGCTCTCCCAAATGCACGACTTGTTTTTACCCTGTACACCATCGACAATATCGATATTTATCGATTTGTAAACATTGGGTAAAAACAACAAAACTAACTACATTTCCAATTGGACACCTTTCGCTTTTCGCAGAGTCGTCATGTTACTCACCCGGTTGCCAAATGTTTACAGGGTATAGAAGACACGAAAACGGCACCCCAAAAAAAAAATCGCAAAGTTTATTGCCTGTCAGGCGAACTGACGGCTGCCCAATCTCGCAGTTCGTGTCTTTTTTTCATATAGTTTTAATTTATTTATTTTTTTTTTTTTACTGCCATGCTTAAAGCTTATTGAAAAGTCTTCCGCTTTTCGAAAATTACCTCGCACTGAGGGGAGAGTGAGTGAGTGTGGGGGGGAGGGGGGTTAGTTCGAAGAGTTTGTGGTAGATAAGCAATCGGCAGGTTTTGGGTTGCTGCTAATCACAAGTTGCCTGCCCGCCAGAATCCATTGATTTATTGGCAAATTTCAAGTTAACACTTTTTCCTAAATTGAGTTATTTATTTCGCTGGCTGCCGGTTGTTGCAAGTTGCCAAGTTACCAAGCTGCCAAGCTGCCAAGTTGCCGTTGTTGCACTTTTTTCATTTCTTTGCTATAATTTTCAGCACATGAGGTCGTCACGTAGTTGGCATTGGCCAGGAGCAGCTCTGCAGAGGAATACTCCAGAGGAGCGAGCAAGTTGCCGGACTTTTGCTATTAGGCGGCGCTGCATTTAGATTTATATTCATCGATTTTGGCAGTTGTGTTAATGAAGTTTCAACTGATTTATGTGCACATGTCGCCCCAAAAGCGAAATGCAAAAATCTCCTGAGTAATTCCGGTTTAATTTGATTTGAGTTGCGCAACAAAATCGATTTTCTAAGCTTTTCCTTGCCATTATTATATAAAATAGAATGTAAAAAAAAATCCATGCGAAAATTTAAAAGATTCGAAAGTATAAAAAGTAGACTCCAGCTATATTTAAGTGAAGCAGCAACTTGGTAAAATTCTCAGCAGTTTTGTGAAAGAATTAAATCGATTTGCAAACCTTTTTCTAGTCAAGATTACACAAAAAAAAGAATGCAAATAAAAACGTTGCGAAACTAAATTTAAATAGTTAATTGTAAGATTCGAAAGTAAGTTATCAATCCGTTACACTTCACAACTATGCAAACTCGCGATATTCAAAATATATACACAATATTTGAGTATTTCAGCTACAATTTTCTGTCAGATATATTCTCTTGAATACCGACTTTGCTTTGCCATGGGCTAATCCCGTCTTCTCCCTTTGGGCTGCAGTCTCTCGGTGCCATCTCCATATGCAAATCTAACTAATAACAGTAACAATTTATTCAGAGCCCGCAGCGCAGCCCATTCAAAAATCATCAACAAATTAATGTCAAAATAATAACAAATTAACTGTGGCTCGCACACACACGCACACAGTGTAAATATGACAGCTTACAAACGGTAAAAATGTGGCAGCAACAACAACAACAACAAAAAACAACATTAGCCAGCTTAGCGTTGCTTTGATGACGTTGACAACTTTAAGGGCGTTAGCGTTTCCGACAGACTGTCAGCAATAACATTCGTTTGCAATTGCCGCTGTTAATGTTAACGGTTAATTGGTTAATGTTATTGTTCATGTTAATGGCTCCAAAAAAACAAGAAAAAGGTCAAGAAACTGCATTGGGGCAGGCCAAAAGAGCGCTTGCAGCTGTTTTCTGGGAATTTTCCAATTTCCAATATAATTATTCAGTTTTTGTGGCACGTGTCAAGAACATGATAAATGATTGGGATACATTCGATGCCATTTGTTTGAGAAACACAACTCATTAACAGTGTTAACAAGAGCTCGTTTATATCGTTAGAATGCTTTTAGCCATAACCTATTTTGAGTGCATTCATTAAGCTATTTTTATTGTTTAGGTATGTATATGTTATCAATCAAAAAACAATTTCTTTAAGGCTAAGACTGTGAAAATCTTAAATATCTACAATTAGCAGGTAAGACATTTTACAACACTGAAATAAATATTGATATATCGGTTCTTATGGAAGATTATGCGTAATTTTTTCAAATAATTATGAAAGACTTTAACTAATTTCATTTTGTAGCAACTTCCAAGAGTTTTATTTGTAAGTTTCAGTTAAGGTTTCATATCGGAACCCGGAAACTGGAATCTGCCTCAATCTAAGCATTTTTGTTGCCACAAGCGACTTAACAGCTTCCGCTGCAATCACAAATTGAGCATCCTTGTAGAAAACCAAATCAATGAGCGTTAGATATTAATGTCTATAGACGTTTAGCTCAACCGGGTCTTAAATTCCATTTCCACTGTTGTCGTCGTCGTCGTCAGTTGTGATTCAACGGAAGTACATTCACGATTCACGTTTTCGATTCATAATCAAAGGCTCGGCCAAAGACGACAATGACGATGACGACGACGACGACTATGCCCCCAACTTGGCTGAACTTGCCACCTGGCAAGTAGCATGCTTCCATAGAATGTTTATGCTTGAGTCATCAATCTGTTTGCTTTACTCAGTTGTTTACCTCTTTGTGGCTTCCGTTTACTTACGCACTTTGCCAGAAATCGAAGAGTCGTCGAATCTTTTAACAACTATAAAGAAAATCGAACAAAACCAATCAAAATTTTTAAAAGGAAAAAACCGATAAGCTTTTCCATTTGTGATTGCGGCAAGTGCAAGTTGCAATTAACAAACGTTTCCGCTGCTTTGAGCATTGAGCAATTATTGCTGCGGTGGCTCTATGAAAAGCAAAAGCGTCGACAGTTTGAGAGTCCAAATACAGCAACAACAACAACAACAAAGTGGTTATATTGCGCCCACTAATAACCATGGCCGGTCTCTTGGTCTCTTGCGCGAATGGAAAAAGACCGGTCAATAACAGCAACAACAACAACAACAACATCAGCAACAGCAATCACAGCAACAACAACAAGAGCAACACCAACAAACAGCAACTAAAAAATTGTCAACATTGGTGCACTTGCCGTTTGGCTGGCTGCAACTACCAACTTTAACTGTGATGCACAAGTGGACGTGGTAAAAAAAAGAGGGTCTTCGGCCTGTGACTCCAACTGGTGGAGTGGGGTAGCGGGAGGCAGGGCTACGGGGACTTCCAGCTGCGTAGACAGCGCGCAGACATTGCTAGCAGTTTCAGTTTTCAGTTGGCCAAAATGGCCAAGCTAACATCCAGAGTGGCATAAAATGGTCGCTGCTCATATACACTACCAATGGCAAGAATTTAATGATTAAGTTAATAAAAAGTTACTTAATTCAATATATATATATAATATATATATTTAAATAAGTTTGATTTCTTGGTGTCCTGTCAAGAGACCGGTGAGAATTCTAAATATGTTCTTCAACATTGAAAATAGTTCGAATCGAATGATTTTTAATTTACTAAATATTAATAAACATAAATTTATTAAGTAAATTAGTTAATTAAATTAATTTATAATTTAATAATTTAATTGAAAAATTTGTTATTTAAAGTCTTAAACAAAGAGAGAGAAAGTGGAAAAACAAAAATAGTACAGAAAAAAAAACACATTTTAACTTTTCCTAAATACAAGTAAGGAAAATTTATATAAACATTTTTTTGTTGTTAACAATTGCACACTGTAACAGTTGTAACTGTAAAGAGCTGCAGCTTTGTAATATGTGTGGCAAGCTGAGAGACGAAGTTGAAGTAGCCACAACGTGACTATTAAAAATCGTTGCTAGGTTTGCAGTTTTTGGTCGCGTCATTTTTTTATTATTTTTAGTTTTTTGCCATGCGCCGCGTGAAAAACGAAATGAAAAGTTGTCGATGTTGCTGCTGCTGTTGTCGATGTTGCTGCTGCTGCTGCTGCTGCTGCAGTTGTTGCTGTTGCTGTTGTCGATGTTGCAGTTGCCGGCGCGACGCACCGCTTGAAGGCTGCAGCAAAAAACATTTGAAAATGGAAAGTCGTCGCTGCTGCTGCTGTTTTTTTTTTTTTTCTTTTTCTTTATTTATATATTTTTTTTCTTCTTTTGCAGTTTTGTTGATTTCGTTGATTTTTTTGGCTGGGCTGCAACCGGTTGCATTACCAACAACATTAGCACACATGCAACAAGCCACGGTTGCTGCAGTTATTTCTATTGGCATTGCATACTTGCATTATTTTTATTTTTATTTTTATTAGTTGTAGATTTATGATTTGTGTATATTCGCGCGTCGGCTGCTAATTGGCTATGTGCAACAATCAGAGAAGGAAAAACAAAATATATATATACATAGATAAAGATGCAGAAATATGAAAAAAATTTTGTAACTGTCTGTTAGAAATTTTGATTGCAAATCTTTGAGATGCCAAGTTGCAGACTCTATTCGGCATCTCTGGCGGTCTTACAAAAAGCGAAAGTATGAAATTTGAAATTGAAATTTGTAGTTCGGGCTAAGCGAAACTGCCAACTTAAAAGATAGCTGTCGACCAAGTGCAGCTTTACTGGCCCATAAAGAGTTGTCATTAAAAAAATGTTGAGAGTCGTAAGTAGAAATTTTGCACTAACTTTGCGAATTATGTAAGCTCTATATATGGAAAAAGTTCAACCAACTTCAACTTGGCGTTGGGCATTTTAAATTCAAAATATATTCGATAGAGAAACTAATGTAAATATATCTTTTGATATGGCAACAATAGATTTTGTGGCCTGCAACTTTTGTTTTTTTGTCGTGTGGCAAAATGTTAAATTGTGGTTTGGCTTGTGTGTATTAATAAAACATAAATTTAAATTAGTTGCTGACCGTGATTGGTCGGTTGTTTAAATGTATGTATTAATAAAAAAAAACTATAAAGATAAGGAAGCATTTTGTGTTGATATCATTCATTGTTATGGCGATTGCCAGCCAGGAAGGAAAGC
Organism: Drosophila nr. perissopoda 5 BK-2023a; assembly: GCA_035044105.1. Taxonomy (NCBI): domain Eukaryota; kingdom Metazoa; phylum Arthropoda; class Insecta; order Diptera; family Drosophilidae; genus Drosophila; species Drosophila nr. perissopoda 5 BK-2023a. The sequence goes on from JAWNMK010000231.1 coordinate 881,474, forward strand.
TGTCTGGCAGTGGCCAGGACTTTGAAGTCTGCTCCTGCTGGACAATGATAGAAAAAGTTGAAATTTAGCTGTGAGTTAAGTTTTCGGAGCGAAATAATAATTTAGGAAATTGGGATCAGCTAAAGATCACTTTGGTACACAAGAAGCTAAAACTTCCCACGACTTCTAATCGATTTCGACTACAACTCTCATTCGCACTTTCATTGATAGGTGCCGCTAAGAAAAAATTTCACCTGCGCAATAAATATGCACCTACATCGTGTGAGTTAAGTATACATACTTAGGAATGCCCACACACAGCAACACACACACACTCGCACACACATAAACACACGGAGTCAGTTCAAGTGTGTTCGCACAGCACGCACAACAAGTTTGCAAGTTATCCACTTAAAGACTTCATATTAAGATTGATTTAATTCATGAGTATTACGCGTATTTCTCTTTCGATACCGATTCCGATTCCGATTGCGATTCCGATTGCAGATTGCGATTGTGATTGCTGCTAAATGCTTATAACTTTCACTGCGTCTCTCTCGCGATCGAATGAAAATTCATTAATTAATACATTAAATGCACATAATTAACTGTGTCCATTTTGCTGTTATGTGGCGGCATCTTTTCCAATGCGATTCATGGTGTGAATATCTTTTATGGCGGCATTTCTTTTTATGGTTTTTTCATTTTTTTCTGCTTCTATTGTTTTTTTTTTGCGCTAATTTTTCGCACTTGGCAATGACGCCGTTTGTTTTGTTTACGGTTAACAGTTTTTGGTATGGGAAATGGAAAAAACGTGGCGAAAAAGCCAATTGCAGCTAACTCAAAATACACACTCCGTTATATGAATTTAACCTTCAGTTTTCCGGGTAATAGGTAAAAAGTGTTTTCCGCTTTTCTTTGCAGTAAAATGTGATATACATATATGCATATGCGGAAGACTTCATTAATAGCTGTTTGGTTATAGCTGGAAATAAACTCAAATATATGAGGCATTCATGGTAGTATTTTGAAATTACTTTTGCCAAATTTAAAGGCAGCATTTAACTGTAGCAAAAGCCTTGATCAAAAATATATTACTTGCGAAACACGCTAAGATTTTGGAATGGCCAACCCGGCAATGTCAATTTTAAGGCCAAAACAAAACACAAACCAATCAAACTGAAATGCATTATTAAGCCAAATGAAAAGAGTATTAAAGTTATATGGCTAAATTTGATGTATTATTTTGCGAATTGGTTATGCATTCAGCATTCAGTATGCAACTAAATGGGGCAATAGCAATGTGGCTTAAATACACGTTGAGGCATTCACGCCATTTCCTGTCCAGTTTTGCGATCCTCGCAAATTGTCATATCATCATGTATGTAAAAAATACCGTTTTTGGTATGCGGCATGCGGCATGCATTTAAAACAACGTAAAGAGCACAACAATTTCTGGTTAATTACGCCATTTGGTATCATTAACACATTTCCTTGTCATCATTCTGCTGACCCAATTTACGTGGCTAAAACAAAAGCAGCTACTAACTGAGCAAAGCGAAGCTCTTTCTCTGTTTAAGTTTAAGCAATTTTTTTCTTCTTTTTTGTTTTTATTTTTGCAGTAAATGTTTTTTAACATATTTAAACGCGCTGACAGTTCAAATTGCCGGTGTGGAGAAAGAAGGAACACAAAAATGCCATTGGTCAGCATTGTAATTAAATGTGCGACTAAATTTGTGGCACAACTCAAAAGTTGCTCAGAGTTGAACCAATTTCAAGCGGAAAACTGACATTAACAATACTTGAAACTCAGATAAGGAAAATGGTTCAATTTGGATTTTCCTTAAAAGGAAAATGGTTCAATTTGAATTTTCCTTAACCTTACAATATTTATTGCATCATTTTGCATTTTTATATATTACAAATATAAGATACAAATATAAAAATGAAATAAAGAAATAAATTTAAAATAAAAAATAAAATTTATTAACATTAAAGTTGCAAATTAAATTATTTAAAATTTAATTTGACATTTACATTCAAATTTATATTTGTATTTTTGAAAGCAAAAAAAAAATGTAATTTATAACTTTCATTTTTACTTTTATTTTTTAAATATTTTTTTAAAAATTGTGCACTTTTTTCTTCTTTTCTTTTTAAAAAAAATGTAAATGTTGAACTTGACATCGTCCGTTGTTGCACGTGGCCTAAAAAGTAATGTGCAACTGGCTGGTAAAATGACAGTTTCCACTGGTCACTCAAAGGCGAAGGCCAAGCAAAGGCAAATGTGTGTTTTCAGCTGGTCAAGTTTGGTTTGCGACACGTGAGCTTGAAGTTCACACGGATTTTTGTTTTTTGTGGCAACATTAACGTGACCATTAGCTGGTCAACAGTTTTTGGGGTATTGCGAGTTGCCAACTAAGATAGATGGGCAAGCTTTGACTGCGTGCACAAAACATAAATAACCATGATCATTATCAGCATTATCATTAACTTGAGCAGGCGGCAATTAAAATAACAACAAGAGCGAAAGTAAAATATATAAAAAACAACAATAACAATTGCAAGAAAAACAAAAACAAATAATTGTAACACATCCACAAAAAGCGGGCATCTTTGTTGGGCTTTCGTCTGGAACCGACTTTAAGTGAATTAAAAACCTGACATTAAATTGAGTGAAAATTGATATTGCTTATTAGCCAGCGAATGTTGCACATTCAAAGATCTCATGTGAAAAACGAATTAAAAGCTAATTTTTATTGTTTGTGCTGTTTTTTTTTTTGTGTTTTTTTTTAATGATACTCTTGCTCCTCCAACGCAGCTCCCTCGACTGCATTTGCCACATCCAATTAATCTTTGGCCATAAAAAATGATCCAGTGTCATGACTTTAATTACTTTATTACAAGCCTCCGATCAGAAAAGTGGTCTGCATTCTGCTTGTGCTTTCTTGGCCTGCACACTGCCAAAAATATGTATGGCCAAAAGATTCGGAGCACACTGTGGGCTGGCATCTGAGGCGGCCTTAGCGGTACTTTGACTTAAGAGGCACCATAACAAAATGAACCAGAGACAAATCGCTTACGCCTCCAGGCGGGGCAGCAGCAACATGAGCAACATAACAATGTAATGTAACAATTTATGCCACATACATATACACTATACACTATACATATATGTATTTATAATTTAATTTGCAACAGAGATGTCGGTAGCTATGCACAGTGGAACTTTAAGTTTTAAATACTTTTGAACATATACCAGATACAATTTGAGATGGAATGCTGGAGAAGATATGGACATAGAATAATTTAATTTTACTGATTTTCCTTTAAGAAACATATGCCACTACTAAAAGTACTTCTCGCTGTGGCCCACTGTACTGCACTGTGGTCATGTCTGCAAATATAAATTTGACGATGACCAGACAACAAATTGAACAAAGGCAAGTTTGTGGATATAAGCCCTGGTCACACATTCCACAAAGGGGCGTGCCCCTCGGCTTAAACTCAAGCAAAACTAACACACACACACCCCCCCCCCCACTATAGCCACCCCCTTCCAAAAAGAAAAGCAAAACGAATAATGAATGCGTTGCTCTGTTGAGAACGCCAGTGGGGCCAGGCCAACTGATCAACCGAGAGGCAGCCAATCCGAGCACAACTCACAAGTCAATGAAATGTTCGCGAGTGTATTAAAAATTAATTAAAAAATATAAATAAAAAATAAACGGAACAAGCGGCAAGACGAGTGAGTTGACTGAGTACACGACACAGTGCATAGAAAGCAGAAAGTAAGTAGAGAAATGCTGATTATTATTGTGACTCAGACTCAGACTCAGACTCAGACACTAAAGACTCGTAGCGGGACGTGCTACGTGAGTTGCAAGTCCAAGTGAAGTCGAAGTCGGAGCGAAGAGACTTTTGAATGCTAGAACGAATCTCATACACTCGGCGAAAATCAGGGCGAGTAATTGTTATAGTTTATTTATTGTTGCTCTACACTATAAAAAAAAAATAACTTGGAATATAGAAATATTTCTTAAATTAAGAACAGAAAAATCCGGGTTTTAGATATATAAATTCTTAATATTGGTGCCAAAGTGTGGCGGATATCTAAATTTCATTACAAACAACAAATCGAAATTCAAATTAAATTTATTACAATTTTTGTTTGCAGTGCACAGAACTGTGGGCAAACAGCGGCTGGTAGCAAATTGATTGCCAGCGAGAGAGTGGAGCATGGAGAATTGACCCACTGGCTGAGCGCAAGCAAATGTATCCAACAGATACAAGATACAAAGCCTTAGAATTGTTATAACTGCGCCTCGCTAACTGTGGCAAGACCTCAATATCAATACAGAACTTGGCTTTGGCACGCTTTGGCTACCATTTCGACACCTCGCCGCCGCCGACTAGATTCGATTCGGTGCCAGACTCAACGGTGCCTGGAGGCGCATACTTGTTTCAAATAATACCATCAAATCGCTTGAAGTTTTTTTTTCTTGTTTTTGTTTTTTGTTGTTGCCCAATTTACATAATTAGCGTACATTTCGTCGGCCATTAAACATATTTAACAGAGCTTCTTTAATCACATTTTAAGTGAGAGTTAAAATTATTATTGGCTACCTCAAATCTTTACTTGGCTCCATGGCGAAAGTCTCGAAACGATTATTTTTTAGCCCCCTTTATATTATTTAGATTTGTTTGTGCACATTTTCGTTGCTCTGGGGCAGCGTCCATCAATGGAACGAGATTCTTGCAACGCGATTTTCTCTCCTCAAATCTGCCAAACGAAACATTGACCAGAGGTGTTTGCCAGTTGCCAGTTGCCAGTTGCTATTTGCACTGTTCTCTGTTGAGTATGGGTAAACATGACAGGTTCCGGGGACAAAAGCAAGCTGCACCAGGAATGTATTGGTTGAACAAGGGGGGAAGGGTTCGGGAATATGGGATTGCCCTTTATTGAGAGCAGCTTCAGCCAAAATGGACACTTGCTCGAGGTGACTAAACTTTGGAATGCATTTGTATCGAATAGAAACTCTTTGAGATTGCAATTAAAAAGAAAGTCAGGAACTGACTAACAGAAAATAGACCTTCTGAAAACAACAGGAAACGGAAGTATATGGAAGATATGTATGTATGAGTTTGCCATAGTTAAGTTGAGTTTCTACAAACACGAATTTAGCTGCGATCAGAATAAACACAACATTCTTATAAAAGTTGTATTTTTTTATGGATAAATATCAAGTATTTCTATGAGCTGATGTAAATCTTCTTTAATCGCGTTGAATACTTTTTTTTGTTGTTGAGCATAAAGATTGCTGGTGAAATCAAGATGCTTCTTCAATCAGTGACTAGTGTATCTATCAGAAGGAACAACAAGTTCAAGTGGATATTTGCTGCGCTTGTTGAAGTCGCCAGCTTCAGACACAGCGGCTGTCTGAGCATCTGTGGAATGCTGGGCCTGTGCCCGGGCCCGGGCCTGGGCCTGGGAAATGGCAAATGGAGGCACAAACGCAACGCAAACCGTAACAGAAGCAGCCTATTGAAAATGAAAATGCAGTCCAACATATACCAAGCAGACAAGAGACGTCTGTCTGACAACAGCAATTTACTACAACTCAGCAGATCGTGCAGCGCTTTTTGTTACAGGTGGCATAGACTCACCGTCTCAGGGCTCCAGTGTACCTTATCAACGTGAGGCACAACATCATAATAATAACCACAGAGCCACCGATGCAAATATTTGCATGCGGTCAGCGATAAGCCGAGATAAGGCTGCAAAGCTGTAAGTTACAGATAGATACGAGAGTTGCAGTCAAAATGCATACATATGTCTATACATGTATGTATAATTTTTGGGGTCTATGTGCACAAAGAGATCTGTTTTTCTTTTACCCGGAAGCATTAAAAATGGGTGTTGCAAGCGAGCTACTTTTACTTAAAAACTGGCTTGCATAATGTGCAAGAGGTACACAAGAGATAGATACTCATTTACAGCTACAGCTACAGATACATAGATACATGTATACATAGATACATTTCAAACAGCTACACGCCCCGAATAATCGCGCTCCACGCGATCCGAGCGCTAATTCAAACAAATTGCAGCATAAATGCATTATACAAGGCAGAGGAGCAAACAACCGACAAACATTGTCAAAGCGACAAACTGACACTGTGACAGTATATTAAAAGGCACTCGCTGCTTTATTATGGATATGGCTATGGCTATGGCTATGGCTATGGATATGAAATAGCGCATCGAGAATGCCGCATACAAATAGAATGCATATGATAAATTACACAGAAAGTCAGTCTCCCCAACAGATTCAGCGGCTGCTGCGAAATGTGGGCACAGTGCACAGTGGTCTGAAAGTGTTACACAAATTAAAGATGCAATTCCAGGCAAGAGATTAGCTACTTAAGTATTGCATATGCAAATTAAATTAAATTAAACTAACTTGTCTAATATTCACTAGGAAAAATAACAAGAAATTTAGTTTTTGTCTTGGTTTTCCAACGAACCTATTGAAAATTGTCAGCAATTCTGAGTTTAATTCAGAAAAGAACAGATTTTCAAGTATAATTTAATTTCTAGATAAGACAAAAAATGTTGAAATAATAATTGTATTTTTTTTAAAGCACATTTTTAACTAATTATTAATGCCTGTACACAAAGAGTGGCACTAAAATCACCGCATCAAACTCGAATCATTTTGCTTTACGCTTTAATGCACAGACATTAAGCTGGGAGAAGTTCATTTGCTGCCCCAATTTGGATGGAAAACTAGTAAAACAGTGAGTTGCATTTTCCATGTACATTTTCATGGCTTAATGATGTTGCTGCTGTTGTTGTTGTTAATGCTGATGTTGTTGCTGTTGTTGTTGTTGTTAATGTTGTTGTTGATCATCAGCACCCACTGTGCAGCAAGTGTTTTGTTGTTACTTCTGCTTGGGGGCATGCGCTGCTTGGAGGCAGCTAGCTGATGGGAGTGCAGCTAATTTGATTAATGATAAGCCGAGCTTAACTGACGACGATTGTGATTCATTATGTGCGCACATCCAGCACACTTAGCGCAAAAGATATAGATACACTCGCAGATACACTCTCGCACACCAAAGTGAATTGCATTTAATAGATTGTTGCCACAGAAGAATGAACATTATTTTATTAGCTTGACAACACATGTGTTTGTTGTTGTTGTTCTTTAGCAATTGGAACAGTAAATTCTTTATGCGTTTTTTTTTTTTTTGCAATTGAATTTCATGCTGCGAAAAATGCTTTCGTTATCTATGAGATACAATTTAGTTTTGCGGCAAGTGCGCCTGATTACACGCAATGAGCCATTTCCTTTGTACGCTGAACTGGCCACTGCAATAACAGTAATAGCATAGTAGAATCCGTTGTTCTAGCTATGTGTGCATGTCATGTTGGCCACTTGAGCGGGGCAACCATTTGGGTCAGAACAGAGCGGGCCACTGATCATCGAAGGAAAGGCAATCGAGAGCCATTAAATATTGAGTGCTATCTATCAGAGATAATGGCCAAAAGTTCGAGTACACATTATGTATTCAAAAAAAATGTCTCAAATTAAATAATTTCGAGCAACTTTCTTAATTACAACTAATTTTAATATAATCAAAACTGTCTAAAAGCCCATTAGACAAAATCCGGCAAAAGCAGCAATGATTATAATACAATTTATTATTGTATATATTTATGCTTTGTTTGATAAATTAATAATGATTAATTTTATTATTTATTTATTTATTGTGCTGCTCTATGTTGCTTGTTAGTTATGTTGCTGCTGCGTTTGTTGGCTGTTTGTTGTTTTTTTGTTATTGTTATGAAAACGCATCTTAATTTTTGTGTTCTTTTTTTGTATATTTTTTTAGTGTTTTATTTCGCATTACTTGCGCGGCTTCTGCTGCTCCAGTTTGCCCTTGGCTTGTTCTTTCATGGTCTTGTCGCGTTCCTTTTGCTTCTCGTCGAGGCGCTTCAGCTCCTCCTTCTCCCAGGTCTCGAACTCCCCGCGCTCCTGTGCCAACTGGACAATCTCTGACATTTCGTCATCGCTGACACCCTGATTGAGGTCCTTCTGCATGAGCTCAATCTCACGGACCATGGCCTCCTTGGCCTTGCGGCGTCGCTCCTTTAGCTCCTTGGCCTCGACCAGATCCTGATGACGCCTCTCACGCTCACGTTTCTCCTCCTCACGGCGCTCCTGCTCTTTGGCGAACTCCTCCATCTCGTCGTCAGTGTAGGGATAGTCGGGCACAGTGGCAAAAAGCCGCAATTTACCCGAATATAGCACAAGCGCAATGCTGCTAATCAGTCCCAAAATTCCAGATAATAATATCATATTGTATTTGGAGTTCTTGGCATTCCAGGCCTGGAAAAAATCACCCTCTGGCTGGGGCAAGTCACTGAAGACGGCATGGGTGCCACCACTTGGAAAAAAGCCCGTCTTTGGCTTAGGCGGCTCCTCTTTGCCACATTTGGGCGCCGTCCCCTTCGGTGCCTTTCCGGCCAATCCTCGTGTTATGTGCACAAAATAGTTCAAGCGATTGGTCCGTACTGTTTGGTAAGCCGTTGTTTTAGCTTGCTTAACATTCATTTCTTGAGGCATACTTACAAAAATCGCGAGATAACATCGATCTGGCGGCCATCAAAATCCTGGACATATTTTGTAAGTTTTGCGTTCGGTTTTTCTACGTAATAAATATTTGTGACTGATGTAAAATAAAAATAGTTTTTCGATTTCACATCAATTTTCACAAAGATTGCTGCGATTTCGGTTTTTTTTTATTGACTCATCTAGTTTGCGTGGACACTTGACAATCGATTTGTTATTTAAATAAAGTGCAACAAAAGCTACTGTAACAAGTTGAAGCGCAAGTCGAACACGTCCGTCCATTTAGATAAACCTTATTTCTTGTAAAACTGATAACAAAGAAACATAAGTGCCAGAGACAACAACAACAACTCGGAGATCTCATACAATAACTTGCAACTATGTGCATAACATACATGTATGTATGTATTTGTGTAGGTAGGTGCATCAACCAAAAAAAAAAGAAAAAAAAGCTAAAAGCTTATCTCTGCTAGAGCAGCAGCAGCTTGGGCACAAGCAGCATTAGCATGTTAGAGCGCATCAAAAAATTTCATGGAAATTTATGACGCCTAAATAACAAATCTATAAAGGTGTCACGTGCGCTGCAACAACAACAACAGCAACAACAACAACGACAACAACAGCAACAACAACAACTACAACAGCAACAATAAGAGCAACAACAAACAAGAAACTTGTCAAAATTGTTGAATAAGTCGAGACGAATGCATAATAATAATAAAGACTGGACAAGACAAGACCAAAAGTAGTTCGCTTGCAGTGAAAGACACAGAGAAAGAAAGACGAAGAGAGAGAGAGAGAGAGAGAGAGAGAGATAAAGAAGCTAAAGAGAAGCTAATCACGTCACGTCACGTCGAGAATGCGGTCAACAAACTTGTTCCCCGTTGCATATGTAAACGATCTGCAGTAGGTGTAGTAGGTGTATCTCTGTGTGAGTAGGTGTTCGTTGTGGGTGGATGAGAATAAGTTGCAATATAGTCGAATAACTGTTAAACGCATTATGCTTTATGACATCTATAATGTATTTGAACATCTCTAGACTTTATGCTTCTTTTGATCTTCATTCATTTTAGAGTTTTGCCGGCGTTTGCGTAGACCGAGGCAGACATAGGAAATCAAAGCAAAGCAGCCGTAAAGCAAGGCAGTCACATAGCATCGGAGTGCAAGCATCCCGTACATCCGATCCGCCTCCGAGCGGTACTCTTCCAAAGTCTCATAATGCTCGGCCAGCGGCAGAGAATGTATGAAAGTTAGCGAATTCATTGTATATGCGATGCCCATCAACAGCATCTGAATTGTGGCCCAGATGCTAATCACCAAACAGAACAGTGAACACTTTTTGCCACAAATGCAAGCCATGCTTCAAAACCAATATTTTCACTTGTGTATCGCAGTGTTAATGTAGTTAAGTAGATATAAATAAATATGTATAGTTTGTGCTGACGCTTAAGGCAAAACCACACTCAGAAATCTCTCGCCCTCTCTCAGAAATCAGAGTGATTCGAATGATTCGACTGATTCCGAGAGAGAGACAGGTGCAAAAGCGGACATGAAATGAAAAGTTTGTTTCCGAGTCGGGCAACTTTTGTCTAACCTTGGTCGAATTTAATGACATTAGGTCTCGGCGTACAAGATTGTGAAGTTCATGTGTCACATATACACATACACATTTGTACGTATGTATCCATGTGAAAATACATTAACTTTTTGTTACCACTCGCTTTCAGTGGCGGTTGCGCTTGCGGTGTGCTTTTGGGTTGTTCAACCCAGACACGCACAAAGCTTTTCAATTGGTTTCCAATTGCGAATTGACAGCTCACCGAGCTGAGTTTTGAAGCTAACAAAATATAAATGTTTAATTTATAAGACATATTTCTTGTGTGTGAGCAGAGCATCTTTGAAATGAATTCCTTAAACTTCAAAAAAAAAACATGTTATTAGCCATGAAAATAAATATAAATTCCAGATAAAAATAGTTTTTGTTGTGCCTAAGACCGATTTCAGATAAACCAAAGCTTACCAAAATGTGTCACAATGGAACGTGAAAATAACGTGTTAACAGAATAAGAAATTATGGCCTGAATCATTGGAGTGATGGATCAACAATAAAATCAATAAATTGAAAAGACAAACACAAAACCCAATTTCGAGCAAAACTTGCGCAAAATTTGAATACAACAACGGATGCAACATTCCACAAGTTCAGAGCAAGATGTCGGCATAATTCTTATATAAACGTTCTTGATTAATTCCAGTTTTAAGCTGTTCTACAATTTCACATCTTACGCATATTTTGTTAGGTCAGCATTTGAATAATAAGTGTTAATTAGTTATTTATTTATTTATGTCAATCTCCCCATATATTATCTTAATTAGATGATTACAATTAACTTGACTCACCGTTTTCCAAAGGTTTGCAAAGCCTAAAATTGGTTGCAAAGTTAATTTAAGAAATATGTTGCAAGCATTAAATTATTGTGAAAATCCATTAGTCGATTTTGCAATTGCCAATTTTATATTTTTGTTGCTGTTTGTTTGCACCACGTTTTTATGTGTAGTCATTAGCTAGTTTTATGATTCACAATGGCTTAATAATGCTTTTATTTTTCTTTATCATGCAATTATTACAAATAACTTCAATTAGAAGTATCACTTGGGTCTGCAAATTGAATAAAGATCATTCATTAGAGAGACGAACTGCAGAAAAAAGAACTTAAGAATTTAGAAAAACTTAAATGAATATTTCCATTAAGCTGTTTGAAGCCATATCGTAATACCCAAATGGAGGTCAAGTATGAAATAAGAAACTTCCAAAAAATAAAAAAAATGTGTATAAAAAAGACACCTTGACATTAGGGTGTTACTTTGTGAACTTGGTTACTTGTTTCTTTTTTTTACATAACACAATCAGAAATCAATCAAAGCTTAGAGACCCAATTTTATGGGAGTTGGAGGACAACAATGACAGATATTTGGTTGCATAAATCAAGCAATTGTTGTAATATTAAATGCATATATATTTTTTGTTGTTTGTGCAATATTCAATACTATATTTCCTCCATTTAAGTATTTCATATTTATTTTCACATTGATTGTGCTCAAGAATTTATGAAATTTGTTCCTTCTGAGTTTTGGTTCTCCCCTTTTTTTTTTGTGCACATTTGTTGACATGTGCTCGTTTTGCAGCGTCTGAATTATCAGCCGGGGCTTTTATCAAAACAAATTGCAAAATTCAAATGCTGAGCGCAGCAAATTTATTATTATATTTATTATTTATTTTCTTTAGAAGCGAACTTGCCCAAGTATAGAGCAGAAAGTTATATTTATTCACAATGTGTCTGTGTGCATTCTGATAAGATGGCATTGCCAATAACAAACACATTTCTTGTTGCTGTTGTTGGTATTCTTGTTGTTGTCATTTGTTTGCTGCTGCTTCGCTTTTATTTGTTTTGCATTCTGTAAATGAAACACTTGTTGAAATGCACAAGGCAAGCAGACACACACACGCACACACACACACACGCATGCAAGCTGAAAGAGCGCGCACGTCTTTGAATTGGAGCTTGGCGTTTGTACCGTATAAAGCAGACTGCGGCTGCACACAAAAGCCAAACAAAACACGAAATTGTAGGCAGTAACAGAGAGAGAGTGAGATAGAAATAGCGGCAGACCGAAAACGAAGCGCGACACAACCAACTTGCTCCACGTTCGCTGCTGGAATGAAACTAGTGAGCGCGCGAACTTAACATTGGAGAGCCAGCCCAACAAATATTGTGTGTTATGTGGGAGCCAGCATGCAGGTCCATATCTGGCATAGCTGTTATTGGCTTTTGGAGTCGTAGACTATAGATCTGTCAGAGCTGAGATAAAAGCATACCATTAATTAAGTGATTTATGAAAATTGAAGTAGTTTTAATAATAAATGTCATTTCATAGTACAGAAAAACCATTTCACTATTACATTTATTTTTATATTTAAAATTTTAGAATTTAAAATGCATGTATGTATACAAATATTGCAACTACAACAAATCTCTTAAGCAATTTCAACAGAGAGATTAGCAAAAAGAATATTTGAAATTAAAGCAATTAATATCTTTTGGCCAACTGCTGATAGGCCATTTGTTTGTTTGATAAATTAACAGAACGCTGTTAACGTAACATCAAATGTTATATTCTCCCAGAGAGCAACAGGCTGCCGCTCAACAAGTGTGTGCTATCAGACACAAAGCTGACGGCTGTGACGCTGTTACACTAAATGTTATTACAATGCTAATGAGCCGATATTTAAACTTAATTAATAATAAATATTAATTTGCATGGTAAGAAAGATATTTACAAAGTGTGGTAACCAGAAATGTGTTGGTCGTACTGCACTTTTTTATAAAAGGAGTTTCAACAAAGAAGTTATTGACATTATCCATTTTTTATTGTTATCTCATATTAAGTTATTATTAAAATGGTCTAATTTGGCATTTAAGCCGTGAATTTATATCGACATAAATTTACCTGCAACATAGTTGTGCCTCTAAGCAGACTTCCTGTTTGCTTAAAAAAAGAAGCAAGCAATTAAAGCCGGACATTTATGGCAAATTAATCGGCAATGCTCAGAGCTATTTTTCGATCATTAAAAGCAGATCTGTGTTCGCTAATTTGGCCGACAACAGACGCCTAACCAAATGAGCCATAAAACAAGTGTGATCTGACAATGGTTCGATCCGAGATTACGCCCATGCTTAGTTAGCATAAATTACATTTAGATTTCATGCCATAATTGAAACTTCTATAGTGCAGGCTGTCATTTGCATATACAGTCAATTCATAAACGATTTATCGGGATATATACTTTAAGCACTGCAAAAAAAAAGTTGGTACTTTACAAGGGAAGCTTTTCATACTTACCAGAAAGAGAAGGTATATTTTTAATATTACAATTAATATTTTATTTATTTTTAGTACTTATATAAGAATTAGAATATCAAATTTTTTCCAGAAATATGTTTTTCTTTCTGCCGAGGAATACTAAGCTTAAAAAATACTAATACTTAAAAATCGCTAAAGGTAGCTTGTCATATTTTACAGAAAGAGTCTTAAAAATTTTAGTTAGTACTCAAAAATTGCAATGAACCGAAAACTTAAAACATATTTCTAAAAGAAAAAGTTATTTCTGGTATTTCGAAATATGCAGTCTTCTTTCTTGCACTTTATCTTTTTTTCAAGTGTAAGAATAGGTATTATCGCCTTATAAGGTCGTCAAAAAATACTTTCGCAAGCGATTTGGCGGATTTCCGCTCCCAAGCTACTAGAGTTTCCACACAGCCGCACAGCTCTTGATTAGAGGAAGAGAGAGAGAGCCTTGTCGAGTGCTGGCGGGCTGTCGTCTTAAAAATTAAAGCTGCTGGTCATTTGATACAACACACAGGAGATGATGTTGGGCAGAGTGCGAGGCGGAGTTTTCGTATATGTTGGGGAAGCATAAGCACTCCAGCGATTAGCATGTTAAACAGCGGCTGCTTAAAGGCTATAATTAAGCGACATAAACTTGGGTATTAGGCGCTAAATACACACAAATACACACACACACACACACTGAGACCGAAAAGCTTTACGTGTGGAAGTGGAGGAGGAGTGTGGGGAATTTGAGAAAACGGCCTCCGTTTCATGATTTGCATAACTGTTTGGCTGGGGCACGCACTTGAAGTCTCGTTCTTCTTGGTTCTGGGTGTGAGTCTTTCAGTCTGGCTTGCATTCGAAACAGACGCGGACGGTAAACGAAAAACGGAGGCAAATAGATACACACACACATACACAGTGCAACACACATTGATATGCACCTGTCCACATACGCGACACGTTGGGCTTTCATTTGCTGCCTAAGAAAGAGTAAACATGAAGTCGCCAAGTCGCTTATTCTATTCACCACAAGACACTCGCCGCTTTGGCATTATTCGTATTTGAATGCAGCTTGAGATGAGCTGAGCTGAGCTAAATATTGCCTATTGATTTCGGTTCTAGATTTAACTTTGAGCCTAACCACAAACAAAGAACTAGTGCGTCTCAAAAAGAAACTAGAAAATTTAAAATGTATCTCATCCAAATAAAAAACAAATAATCATAATAATAATAATAATAATAACAATAATGATCAAAACAATAATAATAACAGTATTAATCAGAATAAATTTGTAATATTCATTCGCTTTCCCCCTAAAATTAATTATTATTTTATACACTTAATAAAAATTAAAAAAAAAGAAGAAAAAAATGTAGACTATAATTTTGAACTAGTTTATTTACATACGCAAATTACAAAAGCCCCATTTAAGTGAATTCTTAGGGTATCCCAACATTCTACACGCCGACCTCAACTTCTTTCTCTTCCTTACTTATTATTGTTATTTTCGTAACACACAAAAGAATTTCCATCAATAATGTCAATAGTACCTGCAATAACAACAACAACAACAACTACAGCAAGCAGCGCACACGACACTCCTTTTGGCTTTAGGCTTTAAGGTTTGCTGTTTCAGTTGCTGTTGCTGCTGCTATCTCTGTCTCGCTGCTGCCGTTTATGGCAGCCATCGTCAACGTCATTGCCATCAACGCCATCGATGTGGGCAACGCCACACAACGAATTATGACCATTAAAGCTGCTTGGGGTTTTAAAGTTATTAGGCAACTTCAATTTCAAACTGCACACACTCACACACACAACCTCTGTAGCGATGTGTTTGCGTGTGTGTGTGAGTTGGAAATTCTAGCTCATAGTTGATGAATAGGTTTAGTTTTTCAAATATGTAAACCAAACTAAGCCAGTGATTTTATTACAGATATTTACTTATTTTTCAGTTTTATTCTAGTCGAATCTAGTACACAAGTTTTTGCACAAGTTTTGCATAAGCCTTCGCTGTCAGTTTAATTTTAAAACATAAAAATCAATAGTCCAGCTGTGCTTCTTCTTTCTCTCACTTTCCCCATCCTTGCTATCACTGAGAGAGTGTCTTGTCTAAATATGTATTTTAAGGTCAGTGTGCATTCATTCACACTCTGACTCTGGACGAACTCAACTGGGTTGTCCATTTAGGTCCACCCCCCATTTTAAATGTTCACACCGGCCAACACTTATCTGTGTGGGTGTATGCTTTGTGTTTACTGAGCGCTTTGATCTATATTTAAATATATACAAATAACAGAGAATCAGCACAACTTGGAGAGGGAGATAGGGCTACCAATGATTGTGGTACCAAAAAATTGGAATAACCTTAACATTGGAGCAACTGGTTAATTCGAATCCTTGCTAAAAAAATAGTACTCAAGTTAATTTTAAGTGGATTTTGCATTGCTAGCAGAACCACGTTATAGATTACAATATAAATGAATTAGTTTTATTAATTGCAATATAATTTGTGTATAGCTAATAGTTAATAAATAGTTAATATTATTAAATAAAATTAGAATAATAATAAAATAATTATGTGTTTATCCAGCTTTCAGCGTCTTAATTCGGTTTTTATTTGTAGCATAGTTTTTGGAGCGAAAACGAATTCATTTTGTGGGTGCTTTGTTATATTATTTCACCTTCAGCATGCCTAAAAGTATGCAATGTTATTTGAGAAACTATTTTATGGTGAGCAGTTTGCTATGCAATAAACAATTGTTTCCAGTATTCATAAGCATATTATGCTCTATAATTATTTAAATAAATAGCTGACAAGGTGTTAATATTGCTAAGTCTGACTTACGCTAAAAAGCATATTCGTATACATATCGTGGATACTATTGACCCACTTGGACCCAGTTAAAGTCAGAAGACAAGTCCATCAGCGCCTGATGAAAACTGTCACTGGGACACGTCCCCGATTGCCAAATGCAATCAACTCAACACTTCAGGCTTTTTATATAGTCTGTGGCAACACTTTGACTTTGTAGCGGTTTTCATTTCTTGGCCAGCTGCTGTTGGCAATTTAACGGTTTGGCAGCAGCGGCTCCATTTCATTGATTCATTCATTAATGGCAGCAGCCAGTTGCACGTCGTAAGTGCAACACAGGTTTTGACTTTAGCTTAAATATGATGACAATTGTTTTAGCATAGAGGTTGGTTATTGGAAAAATGTTTTTCGTTTATTGGTTGAGTCATGAAAAATGTTGGCCAACGCACACTGAAAAGTATAATAAGTCAAAATGATATCTAGATAAATTTGGGTTGATTCCTAACTATACCAAAACGCAGAATATGGACATGAATATTATAATTATATATTTTTTCTTGTGACTTTCTAGGATATCGGTTGTGTCTAGCAGACCTCAACACACACACGGATAACAATTAACGACTCGAAATTTATGAATGCTATTCGGGTTTAATCAACTCTAGCAAGGCATGCTGATATATGTTTTGGTCATCATTCGCTTGGAGCTGCTCCTGGGGCTGCCGGTGTTAATTAATTGAAAATGAAAAGAGCCGAGAAAAACCAACAAATACGCATACGCAGTGGTGAACATGCGCATTCAATGAATTCGCAGGCCAAAAATGTGTGGCATTCGCCGTCAAAAAATTCTTCAAATTGGGCAATTGCAATCGAAAAAAATAAAAAGTAAAAGTGCTGCAGAGAGAGAGGGTTCGACTACAACATACCCTAGGTACTTACACAGCAAGAAATAATTGTAATTACGAGCAAGAGTTTTGTTTTCCGATTTTCTTTGACAAAATTTAATTGAATCGAAAACAGATGTAAATATTAGGGTAATCGTAAAAGTTATCGATAATAAATTTAATCGGCGTCTGTTATTTGAGAGCATTTTTTTTATATTTTGATATTTATTGATATTTTTTATTCCCAGTGCAACAAGTTCATGCTTATTATGCATATAAGGCAGAATTCACTACCTGAAATTCTCTAGCTATTGGGCTTATACACCCCAAGCTATATTTGTAATGGTTACAGGGTATACAAATATAAACAAAACTGCGCCTTGGATTTAGCTTTGGGTTCGTTGATTAGGCTACGTCCATGTGCACGTCACTTCTCAAGCATTTTGCACTAATTTGGTGCGTGCTCCGCCCGAGATTGCCAAATGTGTCGTTGTCGCATTTTTCGATTTGGGCAACAGCATGCTGGGAGGCAACTTATGGTGAGTAGTGGCACATAGATAGTGCCACATGTTGGCTGTTTTGCACTAGCAAATGGGCAATTCGGCATCTGATTTTACAACCCTTCTCTTGACCACTTTTGTGCACTCTTAACTGCAACAGTTGGCATAAATTGGTTGGCATTAAAAAAGCGAACCGGAAAATATTGTTGCACACTTTTGAAAGCAATTTTCACGCTGTCCAAAAGTGGGGCAGGCATAAAATCTTTTATTTATAAACTCTCGACCAAAGACTATAGCACTTTGGTCACAGCTGACAATTGTTATATTGACTTAATATTTGCTAATAGATTTCACATAAATCAGATACATTTGGCATGATTTATGCATGAACTGAGCACAGGTGTCTCTCAGTCTTACCGTCTGTCCAGTTGCCATGCAGCATATGTGCTTGTGTTGCCTGCGTGCCACTTGAGAGGAGCCTTCAACATCAGCTCGACTGTTGCCGCAGTGCAACAAAAAAAACAGCTGCGTCATTTCAGATCGCTCGCCTCTGAGCATAACACATGGGTTATCTCGAGGGGTTCATTTGTCCCCCAATCATTAAAATTTTAATTCTTGTAATTACACAAGTAACATGCTCGATATCTAATTAAATGCAATATCTCATAAATAAACAATATTTAAAGTACACACATTTATTTAGCACTTAAATACAAATACCTAACTCGAATGCCAGTTTATAGGCCTGCCTTGATCTGGATTTAAGATTGCTATTTTTCGATCTGGGTATTACTGGAGGCAGTAAAAATAAAAGATATAGAAATTGTTATTATACTTTATTGTCAACTTTTACAATCTGGCTCATTTTTACTTTTACAAAATAGTTTAACAACTTTTCCTGCAGACAGCACAAGGGTTAAGCGCTTTGCGTGAAAATCCCACGAGCTGCCAATGTTTATGTACTCCAAATCTTTGCTGTGGCCAAAAGTGTCCGGCGTGGCTCTGGGCAACTTTTGTAAAATGCAATAATAATAACAACCACAACAACAACAACAACAACAAATATATCACAATTTAGTTAAGCATTAAACACACAAATATGGTCAAATGTGGCACGCTGCGGCATTTTGGCATCGACTGCAAATGCTGCAGCAGCGCCAGAAAACTATAAAGATTTTTTTGAAATATTTCTTGCAATATTATCATTTTTTTTTTTTTTTTCAGTTTGTGTTCATTATTTGGCAACAAATGATAATTATGCAATTTTTGGCCGTGTCAAATTGTCGACGTTTTTTAGCAGCGCCCAGGCTGAGAACAGCTGACAACAATTAGACAACATTCTCGGCGGGATTCCAGACAAAAGCACTTATATGGCGAGAAGGTTATTACAAGCTGGCCAAATAATTAGTTAATTACCAAATGCTGTTCAACTTATTTAGATCGAAAATCTAGATAAAATTCTACCAGATATTTATCCAATTTGGATAGCCAAAAAAGATGTTCATACTAATTGTTTAACTTTTAATTTCAATACATTTTTTTCTCCAAATTATTTATGACCAAAATAAAAAATTGGTTTGATTAAATACTATTCAAATTAGGCTTGAACAGCAATTATTTAAATCATTTGAAGTTAGAGCAAAACATTAAGTCAATGAGCAAAATATATTTTAATTTTTTCTTGTTGCTATTTTTTATAGTTGGAGAAGCTCGACAGCAATCTTTGTGGGATTCTGAGCGAAGTCGACTTTCTAATTGTAAATCCCAAACGATTGTCAGCTCCAAAAATAAAAAAAAAACCAAAGAAAATCCCAGCCCAGGCTGGCTAAATGGCTGGCAGACTGGCAGACTGGCTGCCGGCCGCCTTTGACGACAAGTGGTCTGCCTTGGTGGCCAATTTGAAGCAGATTCAAGCCAAGTTAAGTTGTTGCGTCATCCGCAGCAGCAGCAGCAGCAACAACAAGAATCATAGATCGCATTCAGACAACATAGTTGTTGCAGTTGCATCGTTGTTGTTGTTGTTGTCGTCCACTTCAGAGATACTTCACAAATTGGTGCTGTTTTGTGGCCCGCTTTTGTTGACGCTCTGAACGACGAGATCGAAATCGAAATCGAAATCGACTTGGCCTGGCCTGGCCTGGCCTGGCCTGGCCTGGCTATCTGGCTATAGCTAGTCATCTGTCCAGCCGTCCAGCAGTCCGACTGTCCGACTGCGTGCCTCGTCTGCAACAGTATAAAAGTAACTCAATGCACGCATTCAATTTACAGTTGCAATTCTCAATCAACGCCGGCATCATCTCAACAAAAAACAAATCACAAAAAACAAACGGAACTAAACATGAAACTATTGGTGAGTGCAGGAGCAGCAGGATTCGATATCCTTGCTACAGAAGACAAATCATATAAAAAAAACTCCGAACGATCTGCTGACAGATTCTTATCACTTTGTTGGCCGCTGCGAGCGCCGCACCCGGATTGCTTGATTACGACCTGGGTCACACTGCTCCGGCCATCAGTTATGGACATGCAGCGCCGGCCATAAGCTATGCGGCACCTTCGATTAGTTACGCCCATGCGGCACCAGCGATTAGTTACGCTCATGCGGCACCAGCGATCAGCTATACACAGGCTGCTCCAGTCTACAAATCCATTGCACCAGCAATCAGTTATGCGGCACCCACCGTGCTCAAGTCATATGCACCGGCCATAAGCTATGCGGCGCCTGCTCCGATCATCAAATCCTATGCGCCGGCAATCAGTTATGCGGCACCCACCTTGGTCAAGTCATATGCAGCACCAGTTGCCGTTAAGGCACCAGCCACCAGTTATTCGCAATTCAGTTCGGTAAGTTACATAAAATGATTGCCAGAACAGAATCGTTGAGAGAACGTGACTAATTCCAATAGGGATCATAATGTTTTGGTCTTTGGTAGAACAAATCTATCCATTCATAAATTGTGTTAACCAAGATATTGTTACCAAATAGCATCTCTCATTTTCTGTCAATTCACTCATTTGCCTTTCCATGGCAGGTTGTTTCCCATTCGACGCCCATCATCAAGTCCTATGCCGCTCCGGCCATAGTCAAATCGTATGCTGCACCCGCCATCAGCTATGCTGCCCCAACTGTCGTCAAGTCTTATGCCGCACCAGCGATTAGCTATCAGCCAACGCTGTTGAAGTCATATGCCGCTGCTCCGTCTTACTCATATGGTGGATACGATGATAGCAGCTATGGCTACCACTAAGCACTCCACCAGCGCTGAGCATAAGGAGCAAGTGGGTCAGATGAGTACGCAAGGAACGACAGAGATAGAGAGAAATAGGGGAGAGGAGTCGGGAGAGAGGGGAGAGAGGAGAGGGGAGTTGATGGCAGCACGTTTTCTAAAACTATTATTCTTGTAATTCCCATATTCTGTATTTATTTAAGACTCAATCACTGCAAATAAAGAAAAATTATATTTTTCAAATGTTGAAAATCTTTCAATTATTTAAAATGTGCTCAAAAAACTGCACAAATAATTTTTTTATCAATTTTATTGTAAATATTTGATTAAAGGTTCTTTTTATGGTATATTTTTGTGTGCTTTTCTTTATTTATTTATCGCACTAACCATATCAACGGAGTTGGTTAAGACAAATACAATACTGATAATGATGAAGCTAATGTTGTTCAACATTTTGGCCAATTGGCGCCAGGGTTTCTCCTGAACATCACAGTATTCCGTGGTCTGTGTGGGAAATTTGAATATTCTTTATTTTAAGGCAAATTCAAAACAAATATTTCAAAACTTACGTCGGAAATGCGAAGCCCAAGGCAGAAACGCAATGGCGTTGAGTTGATTATGGCCAAAAGCCAGGCAGGCGCCTTAGCACGTGGTGGATAGCGTTCGAGCCAAATTATGGCAATGTGCAGCAAATAACAATAGATGGAAATGCGCATGACATGCTGAAAGCCGGACACTAGAATGGATGAAAGATGAAAGATAAGATATACTCCCTTAAACTCTGAGCGTTCGGATGGAGGAACCAGATACTTACTCAACGAGGGCACATAGTGCGGCGAGGCGTGGCGCGTCAGATACATTAGATTCCAGGCAGTTAGCAGCACAACAATGAGTATGAGCGCACTTCGCCGATAGCCACGTAAAATAAACGAAAGTCCCAAAAGTATTTTACACACTGCTCAAACAAAAGATACATTTTCAATTAGACGTTGGCCAAATGCAGTTAAAATTAGGCTAAAACATACCAACGAGCGGCATTATGAAGACCAGACTGTAAAAAGCTGTGTTTCGCTTCAGCGTAAATGCAATGGATACATCGCCGGCGACCGTCTGTAGGAATCCATCTGGTGTGTATCTCATCGTGGTTGCATTCTCCACATGCGTTACAGCGATCTCGACAAATGTCCAGCCGGATGGTGTGTTAACGTGTTCGTTTGGCGCCAGCGGTTTACGCTCGTTGTCATAGGCCAGAGCGATGCTCGCTTGATTCTGCTCAACACCTAGCTGAATGTCGCAATTGATCCGTTCGTTGGGCCAATTCCGTGCGGTGTCCACACACCAGGTAGTCAGCTCCCAATTGCTGGCCATTAATGTCACATTGCCATCGCAATAAACACGCAGCTCAAAAGTTTTCAATGGACGCATCGACTCCATTGCGGCACTGGAAATATACAAAAATCATTCGTTCGATTTTCGAGTGTTAGTGTCAATCGCTACCCACTTAAGGATGACGAGCTCTGGTGTCCATATCCATTGCTGCAAATTAGGATGAACCAATGACGTCCTTTGACCATAGTCCTCCGGCTGCCAGCGCAATCGGGAATCCTCCCAGTGCAACATCAGCTGCATTCGAGTACGCAGTTGGGCATTGGATTGCTCGTAGGCCAACGATTGCATTTGAAAATGGAATTTGATCTCACTGAGCTTCTGGGACAGACTGCTATTCTCAGCCTGATAGATGAGCGTGTTAAGCAAACGATCTTCCACGGATTGCTCCCGCTGCTGTTGCTCCATCTCATTAGCTGTGCAAATGTACGAAATCAATTAATTAAACTTTGTAGATACTAGATAAAGTACTAACCGAAACCATCAAAGGGACAGTCATAGAACCAACGAGCACTATTCGTCCCAAACGTGCTGAAGCTTATGTAGTTGATAGTGAGAGCGGATTCGTCCCGAAATTGCAGTAGAGGCTCTTTCTTAAAGCCGGGTATGTAAACACATAAAACACCATCTGGAAAACAGATCATTAGAGAGAGAGAGAGAGAGAGAGTTATTAATGAGAGTATTATAGTCGACTGATGGACAACTCCTTCAACTAAAAGATATTACCATCACTTGGCGAGTCTGTGTGTCAGATTCTAAGCGAACTAATCCCAGATTTGTGAAGGTTATATAATCCTAGGAGTGCCAGCTAAATCATAATAAATTTCATTTTTTATATTTACCCTTTGATTGGATTATTTCAATGGGTGTGGGCTCGTATACCGATAACAAATGTTGATCTTGGTTTGTGGAGACGCGTTTCAAACCCATACTAGTGCGAATGGCCGAGAACGTATTTCCGCCGGCCCCTATCACTATATATGAGAGAAGTGGGTAGAACGAGAGATGAATTTCAAGCGAGATTACTGTGTGGCTACATCCACAGCCTTGTTTCCTTACCGATTTCATAGACGCGATCATTGGAACCTGGACGACTGGTTACCGATAGCAAAATATGCGCATCCATGCTCGTCAGAACATAGAATTTCAAATGCAGTCTCTCTTCCGCCTTGATGTTGTTGTTGTCCAAGGTGTGCACCGTAAAGAAATCCTTGTAGGCATAGCCACTGGATGAGTCTAATTCGATGCTCTCGCATGTATCCAACTGCGCAAAACTGATGTTGTATCGGCCCATGGCAGCGACCAGACACTGTGGGAGTGCCAGATATAGCAGCAAGCTGCTGCTGATAAGCCATTTTGTTCCTGTCATCATTTCACATTTGTGCTTGCGATCGTCCAATCAGCATTCGTTGTAAGCCTAAACTGAACTGAAACCTACGCGCGCCCTTGTCTTCGATATCGAGTAGAATGCAGTAAGTATTCTAATAGCAGTTATCATATTTTAAATTAAGTATCGACTGTTGCCAGCCCTGGTCATAAAATGTAAATGTACTCTTAATACCGTATTAATCTATAGGATAGATTGATTGAAATACTATTGCTTTTGGAAATGGGTTCAGTTTTGACACAGTTGTAGGTGAGGAAATCCTTAGAGATTTTTAGATGAATTTGGACAATAAAACGTGTTTCTAAATGTTGTATATTAAGCTAGGGGCCAAATTATGGTAAAATAGTCATTGCCCTTAATAATTGAGATTAAGGGCAGAAGATAGAAAAGGAGAGAGTACTGATCGATCGACTAAAAACTTCCACTATGAAGGCAAGTGAACTAAGATTTAGAAAAACTAGTTCCACAAACATCGTATCGACTTAATCGAAATCATATGTTTCATATATCGATACTTATTCATCCATCCCTAACATGTCGCTACGATAACAGTGTCTGCTGTCTTGCATTAAATTCAATTTTCATTTAAATTTGACATTGCTTCAATTCGGCAATTAACCGAAATAAAATTCATTACGCAGTTTCTGCACCATTGGCCATGCAGGACGAGACACAGGATGCCAAAGCACAGAAATTGGCTGCGGCGCGTAAAAAGGTAAAAGCTCCGAAATGAAAACATCGTGACGTGGACACCCACAACGAAGACTGACTTGTATTGATTTTGATATTTTGGTTTGCAGCTAAAAGAGTATCAGCAGCGCAGCAACAACAACAATATGGATGAGCACTCATCAACGGTGAGCATCGCCAGCAATTTATCAGAGCGTTCTGACTGCGAGTTGAGCCTTAGCAATGGCGCCGGAGTCGGAATCCAGCCACAACAGCCGACGCCAGAGCCACAAATAGTTGCTGCAGTTGCAGCTGCAGCACCGTTCGAACCAAATCCGACTGGAATCGCTGCTTATTTTGCACAGCCAGAATCGACAGCTTCGGTTTGGCCCCACAACGGACAAGGCGATACAACAAATTTACAGGCGATTCAGGTGCTAATTGCGGAAAAGGGACAACTGAATACAGAGTTAACCAAGTCGCGGCATTTGTGCCGCGAGCGTCAGCTGGAGCTGGAGGAGCTGCGCACAGAGCAGGGACAGACGCTGCAACGACTGGAGCAGGTGCAGCAGCATTACCAGGAGCAGCAGCGCAACGCGGAACAGCAGCGCAATCAGAATGCTGAACTGCAGCACAAACTGGCGCTGGCCAATGCCCAAATCGAGGATCAGCGAACGCACCTCGGCGAGCTGCAGGCGCAGATGGGTCAGCTAAATGCACGGCTGGATGAACTGCAGCAGCATCTGGCGGACAAAAGCAATGAACTGGAAATGGCACAATTAAAGATACGCCAGCTATCCGACGAGTCCAATGTGAATATGGACAATCGGGTGGAGACGCTCACCCAGACCCAGTATATGTATGAGCAGCAGATACGGGATCTACAGCAGATGGTCAGCCAGTTGACGCAGGACAAGGAGCAGGCGGCCGTACAGTATCAGAACTATGTGGCCAATCTTACGGAGCGCAATTCCGAACTGGGCGACGAGTGTGCCCAGCTCAAGGACCGCGAGCGACAGCTGGTCGAGCATGTTAGTGGCCTGGAGCGCGACATCCAAAAGAATTTGGCACTGCAGGCGCAATACAAGGACGCGGCCAAGGAGGAATCCCAACCAAAGCCAGAACAGCCGGAGGTGGTAAGTGATTCACATTGGATTCCACAGATTACTATATCCACAGCTCTTCTGTAGTCACCAGCGCCAAATGTCGAGCTAGTAGCGCTTCAGGAGCGTATTAGCGACATGGAATTCGAGCGGCACGAGTTCCAGCTAAAAATCAAATCCCAAGACGATCAGTTACAGCTGAAGGAGGACAAACTGAATGAGTTGCAGCTGGAGTTGCAGCGTTTGCAAACCAATCAACCAGATCAGGTTAAATTGCTGGCCACGATGGAATCGGATAAGGTGGCTGCATCGCGTGCCGTTAGCCAGAACGTAGACATGAAACAGCAACTGGACGAGTTGGAGCAGCGTTTCGTGCAGCTGACTAATGACAAACTGGAGCTGGTCAATAAACTGGATGCCGAGGAGTTTGCCAATCGCGACATGCGCTCCAACTATGCCCAAATGGAGCAGAAGCTGCACGCGAACGAGGAACGCTTCAAATTCAAAGATGAGGAGATGATACGACTCTCGCACGAGAATGTCGAATTGCAGCGCATGCAGCTGATGCAACAGCAGCAACTGGATCGACTGCAGCACTACGAAGTAGGTGGTGGGGTGGGTAAGCCGGTAGAGAAAGCAATCTTAACTGAATCCCTTCCTCTTCTTTTGCAGGCCAAGGTTTATCACAGCCAACAGTCTCCGAAAGAAACTGAGGCAGCAGACGGTGCTGTGGAGGCGCACGAAGAGCATGATCATCATGATCATCATAACGACCACGATCACGATCATGAGCACAATCACCATGAAGATCACCATAACCATGAGGATCATCATCACCATGAGGATCACCACCATCATCATAATGAGCAGCATTCCGAACAACTGTCGTCCAACTGTGAGACGCCGTTGCTGCCCACAGCTGAGGCTGTTGAGAAATTGCAATCACGCTTCACGACACTTATCAGTCGGGTGGCGGACCTGACCGAGGAGAAACAGAGCCTGGAGCATCTGGTGTTGCAGCTTCAAGGCGAAACGGAAACCATTGGCGAATACATTGCCCTCTATCAGACACAGCGACGCATGCTGAAGCAGCGTGAATACGAGAAGGCCACACAGATGCGCCTCCTGCAAGCGGAACGGGAACAGTTGCGCGAGAAGATCGGTGCACTCAATCGACTGGTGGGCAGCCTGGGCTTGCCAGCGGACCACCTGAAGCCAGTCGCAACGGAACAGCAGCAGGAGCAGCAGCAACACTTACCCGTGGAGAATGAGAACTCACAAGAGATAATCAACAAGATCCAGGACATTATAACGGAAATTAAAGTGAATGCGGAGCAGTCGCCAACGTCGTCAATAAATCCAGCACTGCCGCCAGGCCAAGTTCGCTGCTGTCAGGGCAAGTTTGAGGTTGTCTGAGCACAGATCGACGAAATATATATAGAGTATATATGTGTCAACATATTGTATTCAAAGTGCAATTATTTGTTAGCTTGCTGTCCGCTTTGACTCAGCCTGTGTCGGTGGTTTCTTCTCCACCACGTCCCTTTTGTATATGTTTCATAAATATCTAATTAATCAATTTGTCTGGGGTTATAATGCTATTGCTCTTTACATACAAATATAATATATTTAAACTTAATTGCCATATTCGTCTTTGAATCACTCAATTTATTATTTGTGCCTTAAGACAAGCTCTTACATCTAATAATAAGCATTTGAGAATTTATAACGCAAAAAAAATACTACAATTAATTTCGCATTTTGTTTTTGCAGCTCTTTTCCTTGAGCGACTTGGGTCGACAAGAGCGACTGGGACGGCCAAGCACCGAGCAATTCCCGCTCGATTCCTCTGTCCTGCGTGGACTAGAGCTAGCAGTGCTTGGCAGTGGTTTGGTCCTCGTAGTGGTTTTCTTTTCGCTATTTACAATTTCTTGGTTCCGTTCAGGTGTGCTGCAATCATTGGGTCGATTGACAATTCCGTTAAAACTGCTGAAATTTAATTGGGTACGGCGGGGAATAAGAGTTGCATCCACATTCAGCGAGCCATTACTATTATCAGTCTCATTTTGTTCAGCACGAGATATGCTGTCTACATTTATAATTTCGGGACTGGGTAGCTGAAGTGATGTTCCATTAGTAACACCACGCAGAGACAACGCCGACATCTCAATGCTCCGTCTATCTGAAATGGGAGAGGACAAGGAGTCATCCTCGTCTTCGCACTCTTCGATAATGGAGTCCATTAGGGCAGCAGCATTTTCAAGACAACGAGACATCGGCATCTGATCGGGAGAAGTAGCAGCTACTGCTTCTGATTCTGGAGTTTCTGGCGAGCTCATATTGCTCTGCAGATCCACCAAATGGCGTGGTTCCGGGGTTGTCGTCACGGTTACCTCGTCATTAGTCTGTAAGACATCATTATAACATATTTTATTTTCATATATGGTGCCACTTACTGAGTGAATGCTCTCCTTAGAACTCTCCTCCATCACCTCCGCCTCCTCCTCCGTACAACTTACAACACTGATTGTACTTGGACTCACAGTTCCTCGAAGCAAGGTGCTCGATCGATGCAAGTCGGAGCAAACTTCCCGTCTTCTGCAGATGCTCTGCATTGTATCTTTTGATGATGTTTGCGGATTTCTACTACACAACTTTCTAAATTTATATCCAGTGATTGTAGTAATGTTCTGACTGCACATTTCAGTTTGTTTTCATTATATTGTGCGTAGGTCAAGCGTGTTTCACGATCTTCCATTAGTTGTCTTTTAAGGAGTACCTCCGTTTTAATAATTTCCCCAATTAATATTCGTTGTCTCTGCACCTGATCCATAAGCTCAGCGTTAATTAATCTGTACTGCTCCATATTTTCTAAATGGACTAATTTTGTAAAATCAGTTTTGAGTTTGGCGTCAATGCCTTAAATGGCATCGATACTCACAGCAATATTGCTATCGAAAATTTATTAAAATGAAATCGACAAGGTCCGCCTATTAACATTTACTCAGCATTTATTTTTATAACCAACCATCCGAGCCAAAACAAACAATTAACTAATAGTTTATTAATAACTTTTTAATAAGCTAATAATTTATATAAAATAGAAATCGGAATTATTATCGACATTCTTATCATTTAATTTATCGATTGCAAAACAAGTATTTTCCAGTAAGTCGACGCCATTTAAGACAACGACGCCAAGCTCAAAATTGTTTATTTCGTCGGACCATAATAATTACTTTGTGTAGCAAATATGGAGCAGTACAAATTAATTAACGCTGAGCTTATGGATCAGGTGCAGAGACAACGAATATTAATTGGGGAAATGATTAAAACGGAGGTGCTCCTTAAAAGACAACTAATGGAAGAGCATGAAACACGCTTGGCCGACGCACAATATAATGAAAACAAACTGAAATGTGCAGTCAGAACATTACTACAATCACTGGATATAAATTTAGAAAGTTGTGTTGATCCTTCTATTAGCAGTAGAAATCCACAGATATCATCAGATGATACAATGCAGAGCATCTGCAGAAGACGGGAAGTTTGCTCCGAGTTGCGTCGATCGAGCGCCTTGCTTCGAAGAACTGTGATTCCATCGCCTAGCAGGAGGAGAAGTCGCAGTCCAAGTACATCCAGTGTTGTAAGTTGTACGGAGGTGATGGAGGAGAGTTCTAAGGAGAGCATTCACTCAGTAAGTGGCACCATATATGAAAATAAAATATGTTATAATGATGTTGTCTTTCAGACTAATGAAGAGGTAACCGTGACGACAACCCCGGAACCACGCCATTTGGTGGATCTGCAGAGCAATATGAGCTCGCCAGAAACTGCAGAATCAGAAGCAGTAGCTGCTACTTCTCCCGATCAGATGCCGATGTCTCGTTGTCTTGAAAATGCTGCTGCCCTAATGGACTCCATTATCGAAGAGTGCGAAGACGAGGATGACTCCTTGTCCTCTCCCATTTCAGTGGATGACACGGACACAGAGAGACGGAGCATTGAGATGTCAGCAAGGCCTCTGCGCGACGTTACTAATAGAAAGTCACTTCGCGTAGACAGCAAATCGCGTACTGATCAAAATGAGACTGATAATAGTAATCAAGAGGCAAGATGCGCTTCAAAGATCACAACAGCACGAAATAAATCATCGCGAGTCCCCATTCAGGATCGGGAGCAACCGAGAATAGAACTTGTGAGATGTTCTCCTCGACAGAGTTCTATGATGCAGTTGACTGTGCCAGGTGTCTCGCTAAATATGGATGCAACTCTTACTCCCCGCCGTACCCAATTAAATTTCAGCAGTTTTAACGGAATTGTCAATCGACCCAATGATTGCAGCACACCTGAACGGAAGCAAGAAATTGTAAATAGCGAAAAGAAAACCACTACGAGGACCATTACCAGAAGGAAACCCATAGAGAGCTCTGCTAGGTGTAGTCGAAGCAGGGCAGAGGGGTCGAGCGAGAATAGCTCGGTGCTTGGTCGTCCCAGTCGCTCTTGTCGACCCAAGTCGCTCAAGGAAATGAGCTGCAAAACCAAAATTCGAAATGAAAGCCAAACCAAGTTATAACTTCGTTTTTTTTTAAATATATATTCCACTAAGATGTTACTAAGTTACTTGTTTACATAGCTGATTGAAATGTTATTGTATCGTCTTGATTTTAAATTAAATGCATGTGTAAAGTGTGGAGTAATTCTGTAGAATGAGGAGTAATGTACCATCTCTAATGGAAGGCACGTTGTGGTCGATAACTCTATCGATAATCCACAGCGATGGTGTTACATGGTTGTATTTTCACAATTATCCATCCTGCATTTCCCGTTCAACATACGCCAGCAAAAACAAATGCAAAGAAGCAACAACACCAACAAAAGTGCTATGTGCAGCAATTGGCTTTAAATCAAAATATGCATAAAAAGCGTAAAACGCTTTTAACATAAGGCCAACGAATGCAATGTGTGCGCTTATTAAATGTTAATGTAGCGGGGCAGAGAAAGCACAAATATCATTGCTCGTGTGTGTGTGTGTGCGCTCTTTTGTGAGTGTGTATTTATTTGTGTGAGTGTGTGTGTTTATTAGTCAAACTTAATTTCTACGTTTTTTTTCGGCACATTTAAACGGGACAGAATTTGATTTCTGCCTTACGTTTCAACAAAAATCAGGCCTATTAAATTACAGTACATAGTGCTATTCTTAACATCAAGACAAACGGGTTAAAAATTTGCAGACCGCTCAAAACATTTTGGTCAATGCATGACGCCGTCTGCTGCTTTTGCTACGTTTATTTCTTATTTGTGGCTTCTTTGTTTGATTGAATAGATATTTCAGACCGTAGGTGAAGCAAAATCAAAATCACCAAGTGCAAGTGAAGGCTTTCGCCTCGCGCTATCAACACCAACAACAACAAAAACGACTCCATCGAGAACTGAGTCGCTGCTGTATCAATAACAACAACAACAACGAATCAGCTGTCAAACCACTTCAAGGTAAGTTTGTTTGTAAATTAACCTGTTTTCAGATTTTGTTTTTGCATCTAACTGCTCAGATTTTAAGTAAATTGAATGTTAAATTTTTCTTTTTTGCTTTCTTATGTCAGGTGATATCGATAGCTTATTGGCTCTTCTGTTCTGTTCTCCTTTATAGCTTATCGATAACCCGTGAAGTAGATATACAAATATTAAATATATGCATATACATATATATACAGCAACACTGTAAATTAAATGTTTTCTAAATCATTGGTCCGCTCCCATATCTTATCTCTAACTAGCCGTTGGCATGCGTGCCGAATAAGTTCCATACAAATGCAAAAAAAAAAACAAATTCCGTCTGGGCATATCAGTTGAAGCGTTTTTGTATTTGGATAAGAAAAATACACACAACACCCAGTTGCCAATATTATAATTTATTTATAAATGTTCACTTCTCCCTCAATATCGATTTCGATTTTTGTTTTTATTTACTTCGCAATTTGCTGATTCATGACGAATTTTAATTTGTTGTCTAATAATAATCTTCTTTGTTTTTTTTAATAATATGTATGGTTTATTTAAGATTAAGTATTAAGGTATATAGTGTGGTCCGGTTCAATAAGCAAAGGGTGCAACAAACTTTGAAGCTTTGATTTGCAACAGCATGTGTGTATTTGTCTCTCTGCTGCACAATTGTCATTTGTTACAGTTTAATCGCATTAAGCAAAACGTTGCACGCGACGCATGACGAAAGCGGCAGCAACAAGAACAACACGCAAAGCAAAGGGCCCCAGCACTGACCTACAAAGAGTGCAATGCGCTCCCGTCCACGGGCAAATTGCAATTGCCTGGCACTCGTGTAGGGGTTGATTTTTTGGTTGGGCTTGGCACAAAACTACTAAAATACTTATGCCTCCATCACTCGCAGACATATAGGCAAAGTATGCAGAAAATTACTTTGAGTTTTTTTTTTTGTTATTGTTTCTTACCCCCACCCCCACCCCCACCGGGAGCTTTGTACTAAAACTACAAAAGAATAGAAAAGCACTCCTGTGGAAAATGTTGAGCAAAAACTGCTACTTAAAATGTGAGCAGTAAAAACTCGGCACTCTTAGGTTGCCAAGCCCCAACTAGTGTTAAAAAGTGTGAAAATTAGTTGAACAACGAACGAATAGTAGCCAAATAATATAGTTGCTTGCAACAGTTTACTTTCAGCAGTCGTAGTTAATTTTTTCCTTTATCATATAATTTAATCGATTGCAACTTGCATTTTATTATGATGTTGGAACATGCAAATTGCGCTCTCAGACAGAGTTCAATGCCATTAGGGTGTAGGCTTTTGTGGCCTTGTTGCAAGGACCCTCAACGGTTTCTATTGTTGGCAAAAGTACCCCCCACACTCAGCCACACACACACACACACACACTAAATACTACAGACAAGTGTGTGTGAGCCAGAGGGCATCTATGCAATTGTCACAATTGACAATGCAACCTTGTGTGCGGCCATTTTCGTCGAGTGTTGTAAAATACAACAAAAAAAAAGCAAAAAAAAAAATCGCTTCATTTCTAAGCTGATGTCAAGTTTCATTGGCACGCCCGGCTTTTTTTTCTCTTTTTTTGTGATTTATGCAGTAAAATTTGCACTTCCTTATGCCTGCTCTGAATCATAGCTAAAATGCTCTCATGCCGAGCTGCTTGAAACTGCATGCAAAATGTGCAACAATATTTGAATACCCTTTCCCATTAAAATTTCAAATCCTTATCAATCAATCTTTACAATAATTTAATATACAAACGATAAGTTTGCTTAAAGTGCCTCAAAATAAATCAACTTATTTTAAGCATTGTTGTTTTTCGACCTACATTTTCCAGTTGTGTATTTCTTAGAGAGTATTCAAAAAAAAGCGAATAATTTTGGTGCCTTTCGCTTCCCCACTCAATGAACGATGAGTCATCAGCGAGCAAAGTTGATTGTTTACATCAGTTGTTGTTGTTGTTGTGTTGTTGTTGCTATTATTATGATGCATGTAAAGCCGAAGTGAACTCAACACCGTTGTTGTCATTGAGCTCTCTCATCTCAACGTTGCAATAAACATGCCACATATTTTGCAGTCAGTTATTTAAGCACAGTGCGACGGTGTTGGAAACCGCATTTTAATAAACTCAACAATGGAGACCCATTTTCTTTGTGGTTGTTGTTGGTTTTGTTGTTGTTGTTGTTGTTCTTGTTGTAAGCGAATATGAGCATAACATATAATGAATATCGGATATACGGGGTCAGCAGTTGTTATACAATTTCTATATGAAAACCAGTCGAAGATGCAATTCTCTTTCTATTATTATTTGTTTGACATTCGAATTAAGACTCCAGATCTTTAGGGTTTATCCATATACCTGCTTAACTGAATTGGTAATTTATACATGTATAAATGTATATAATTTATGGAGTAAGAATTTGACCAGATGTACTTATTTGGAGACAGATTCACAATACTCTCTCTTTAGGTGCATAATCATGACGCATGGCTGCTTCGTCGTGTGTTTTGTGTAATCGAATATGGCTTCCCATATTAGTTAATACATCTCGGGTAAAATCAACAATAATAATGTGAAATTAGATATAACTTAAAGTGTTGCTTAATTTACGTAATACATAAGTTGATCATTTCAAATTTGTTTTCATTCATATTAACTTGAACTTAATTAGCGTAGAACATTTAACGATCTCCTCTGACTCACAACTATATATGCGTAGCAAATCACACAAGATTGCTCATCAATTTTTTTTCGGTTGTTTTGATTGACAATATTAACTCCTCTCGCAAATTGCAAACGTCAAAAAATAAATAGACAACATGATCTCAGAGATATTTGTGTGCTTACTTATTGTAAACAAAACTCACGTACGAAACATCGAAACTCATACATATACATCAGTATATCTATATGTATATTGATATGCACATACACATACATATATATTTATAATTTTAAGTATGTATACATTGCTTTGATGCTATAACCGCATTTGCTTATTTGCCATCTCTGAAATTGTTTTGCACTGCGGTCACATACTACATTTTATACCCTGAGCCCATTCGAAATGATGGGCATAATAAAGTTTTCAAGAAGTATGTAACGGACAGAAGGAAGCATCTCCGACTCAATTGAGCCCTGATATAGTTTTGATGTAGCCATATCCATCTATCTATCTATCTATAAGAACTGTAGACCTTAAACTTGAGGTGTTAATTCTTGCATACCAGTTACGCAGATAACGTATATTTCAGTTTATCATAAACCATTTCAATATCGATAAAAATCAATTTCCGATAACAGAAAAATCATAATTATTTAAGATATTATCTACCAATTCAGTATAAAATATACAAACACTGACTCTGACCTGACCTTCTTGGAGACACTTCACCAAAGCTGTATTTTCATTGCTTTTTATACTATTCATTATATTTAAGAATTGGGTAATGGATATCTACCATTCGAGCACTCTCGACTATCGCATTTTTTACTTGTTTTTTTTTTATATCACATTCGGAATTTCAATTTAATATCACGACACTCGTGTGTGTTTTCAACAATTGTTGCAGAGACATTGAAATGCTAATTAATGACGAG
The DNA here is from genome assembly GCA_035044105.1 of Drosophila nr. perissopoda 5 BK-2023a. Classification (NCBI taxonomy): domain Eukaryota; kingdom Metazoa; phylum Arthropoda; class Insecta; order Diptera; family Drosophilidae; genus Drosophila; species Drosophila nr. perissopoda 5 BK-2023a. The sequence continues at coordinate 916,073 of JAWNMK010000231.1, forward strand.
ACAGACAGTGTTGGTCGATGGCCAAGACTCCGTCTGTCTGCCAGTCTGTCATTCCAACAACAAGAAGAAGAGCAAACTTAACTGCTGTGCAACACACGAAAAACAAAAAAAAGAAATTGAATGCGATAGCGAAAGTTTTTTGCTGAGATTTTATGAGTTTTGTTATTTAATCCATATCCGAAAACTGGTCTCGTATTTATTGTTAGCTTAAGCCAATTTCAACTTTAAAAAACTTTAAGGTTAACTTAGATTTATACAAAATTTCTCAAATATTACTCCCAGATTAAAGCTAAATCTTGAAAGAAAAACGATTAAGCAAAGCAAATTTGTCTGGTTAATGGCTCGATTTCTGACTGATCTCAGAATAAGAAAATTACTAAGGGTTGATTCAAAATTGAATCACTTTTTAATTTGTACTATATTCGAGTGATTGTACATTTAAATATTTCTAGAAATGATTCAATTCAATTGCGGTGATAAATATATATAGTTAAAATCTCGTCTGTTTTCTGTTTATTTTATTTTTAATGCAAGTTACATCGAGTCCAATGTTTTGAGTATTTCCTTCAGAGTGCCGTGACTCATGGCAAACAATTTACTGGAAATTTAAGTTGTTAAGCACCGGGCATTTGTATAGTCGGCTATATCTTATCTCCAAGACGATGATAAACTTATCGGTTTCGCAAAAAAAAGAGGAAAAATTACTAAATAGCAGGCGATATGTAAAAAATTCAGTTGGGAAAAAAAAAAACTTTGTGCAGATGGTCGCCCCATATTTTCGGTATATCTGGTAAATAATCAAACAAATTTGATAATGCCTCATAGTTCAAGTTCATTGACTGGCATTTCTTCCCCGAATAAAAACCATCAATTAGATAGTGTTTAGTATTATTTGCTTGTGGCATGACTAACTAAAAAAAACCATTACGAAAAATCGGTCAGTGAGAAAATTTAAGGATAAATTTATTGCTCTTCCTATCCTGCCCCTAGCTCGCTCTCCCTCTGCCTGCCTCAATTCAGTTTAGTGTTTTCAAGGTGTGTTTTCCACATACGGGCCAATATAAACTGTCCGCCCCAATTTGCCCCTTCCTCTTGGAACTTCTCGATTGCCACAAAAACTGTCATCAACTTAATTGCCCCAAATATACCAGGGAGTGTATGGTTGCTGTTGTTGTTGTTGTTGCTGGGCGTGTGTAGCCATAAAATCGAATACAATTTGACAAATCATTACAGCACGCATTTATTTTTTGGGGCTCGTTTCTGATGGATCCTCTCCGGAAATGATTTCTGCTCGAAACGCGTGCAAATTGATTTCCCTGTCAACAAATTAATAACCATTGGCCGTTATGCAAGTATAAAATTGAGTGTCTGTGTGTGTGTATGTGTGTGTGTTTGCGGTTGTGTGAGTGTGTGTTAAATGTTAACACGCCTATTTGTAATGCACGCCCGGGCCTCATAGCTTATGGCGATGGGGCGTGGGGAGGATGGGGGTGCACCCATCTGAGAGTGTTTGTCTGTAAGACAATACACCGCAAACATTGCGTAACTTGCCATGCCGCAAAACGCCCCCAACATCAAAACATGGAAAGTGTGGCAACACAATTGACCACCCTATCTATCCATCTTTAATTACTATATATATATTACAATATGTATCTATATATATATATAGGTTTGTTAAGATTACTTGATTTTAATTGTTTCTTCAACTTTTCTCTACCTTTATACTCGATTTTCATTAATAAGTAAAAAGTTGTCTTTAATTAATATATATATATATATACATTTGCAATGTTTAGTCGACTTTAACTGTGATATGCAGTTATAATAAACTCTAAATAGGATTAATTCAGTTGTTTCCTTTCACAGTTCATAATCCTTTTTTCTGAGTGTAGTTGTTTCTTCAGATATTACATATTATCACAAAACTTATATACATAAATAAATTATTAAATATTCTTGGAAAGTAAAAAAAAAAACCCCGTTATCTTAACGCCAAAAAAAAACACATCATCCATCAAATATGTATGTGGTTATGCCACATTAATATCCATTTCTACAATTATCTTTCTCAATCATCTAAGGCATGAGCGTACACAGTTTTTTATGCAAATATTTTTGATGACTAAATATATTGCTCAGCTTACTTTGAGTGCTAATGAAATGAAATGAGTGTACCGAGAAGGCCTCTCGAGAATATGGCGATCATTGCCAACAGCTATTTAATTAAGCCCGCCTCTCGTCTGTGTCGCCAAGATCTTAAAGGCATGAATCACGTCACGCACACAGTTAAGGAGTCTCCACTTTTCAGTGCACAGTGGCGTACACACAAAACTACCCGTTTCGTCCCACTGTGCTCGTTTAATGACTCAAGTATGAAGCAAGACTTTAAATATTTCGCACGTTTCACACACACACATACTCACACAGTGTCCCAGAGTTACAGTTAGGCGCTTTTTTCTTTCGTTGACCGATCATCATCAGCGTTTTGTCTGAGTGACAGGTGCTGAAATGCGTTTGTTGCCTGCTGCTGCTGCTGTTTTGTCTTCTTTGCCTTTGTTTTTATCGTTTTACATGCTTTGTGTCTTTCGCTGTTGTCTGCATTCGATCAAACGTCTGACGTCACAGCGACGCTTAATTCTAATTGCGTCCGCATCGACCTTAACAGATAATTTTATGCGCGCGCGCTCTCTCTCTCTTTTTCTCTCACTCTATATCACATGCGCCCCCCGCCTTAAAGCTTGGCGCTTGCTCTGCCGCTCTCTTTTGGATATGCTGTTGGCAGCGAGCGTTCGCTCTCCCTTCGCTTTGGCATCGCATGCGCGCCCGTTGTTCTTCAGTTGATTTTAGACTCGCGAGCTGAGCGCAACGCACTTTTCGCGCTATTTATTTTTAGTTGTAAATGTTGCGAGTGCAAAAACCAAATTAATACTCAGCAAAATCAAAACGCAAGCGTACAATCACAAACGCAATAAAACGTAAATAAAAATAAAAGAGTGTAGTTGATAACAAAATGAAGTACAAAAACGAAATAAAATAATTAGTGTGCTAAAGCGCATTGCAAACTGATCGATATAATTTTACGATTTGAACTTGCACTAAATATGATTCAGCAAACAACAACAAATCGCTGAATATTCACAAATCAATAAATAATAATCGCCGGCCTCAGGACGCTTTTGAAGCTGCTCGACACCTTGGCCTTATCATCATTTGTGCCAGCTTGTAGCCATAATCGTAGCCCCGCCAGCTCTGCCAGCAAATTCCGCGACCCGATAACTTTACCTCATAATTGCCACCCTCAACATACTGGCCATTTAAATTGCTAAAACGAATGAAGAATAAAAGAGAAAAGAGAACAACAGTTTTATATGCAAATGAACTCCTCTCCCAAATCAAAATTGTCTCACCTATGTTGACAGGCATTATACCACCAGGCACCCACATATCTCAGAGCACAGTGATTGGGCGTCTTATCGTTATCGAATGTGGAGAACGGCATTCCCACATGATATCTCAGCGAATCTCCAGCATCTCCTGTGTATTTGCCCAGCACACGCAATGCATACGCCTCAGATTCGTTGGACACCACAAATCGATCGTATTTCGCATAATGCGTTTCCCCATCAAAGTCTTCCAGTTGTACGAACAGTTCGTAGGGCTCGGCATTTGTGATCCGATGCAGTTGCTCCAGTCCCATAAAGAACTCCGCACTCAGATTGCCAAAACCCGTGCGATATTCCGCCCAACTGCGGTAAAAGTTCTCGCTGCCATCTTGACGACGCTGAATAACGGTCCATCCAGCGCCGGCCTTTATAGTGTCACACGACACTGGAAAGGGTCTCAGACCCGGCACCTCTATGGTGTAAATGCCATTTGTGTTGATCATCGCCGCCAGACATGATGGTGGATAAGCTAAAAAAAGCACCGATTTACCCGCGAGTATTTAATGCCACAGCTGTCAATCTTTTCATTTTTACCTTGTTGTTTTTCTATTTTCGTTGTTTCTGGTGAGCGGGAACTTTTTTGCATACGGTTTATTTCCACTTTTAAGCTGAGAACTGTGTTTAATGGGGAAGTAACTCTTCAGGAAGCTTAACTTACCTAGAAATCAATTCTTCAGCCTTCTCGTATAACTCCTCCAAATGTGCCAGCGACATAATTCCATCATTTGTTGATTCACTCGCTCTAACATAGTCCTTAAGGGAGAGTAACAACAGCATGGACATTCCAGCCTTCCAATTCATGTATGCAACGATGTTTGTGGGATCTCTCGCCCTAACAGAGCTCCAGTTCCAGTTGAGAAACAACAGCAATCTGAGTATTCCAGCCTTCCAATTCATGTATGCAACGTTCAATTGCACAACTGCACTGATCTCGTAATAAAAATGGACTAGTAAAGCCAGCGATGCTCTGATTATACGTGTACCCATTAGTTGGGAGGTGTAAAACGGCATTTGCACTATTCGAAAATCGTGTTGATCATCTATTAAAATGAAGCCCTGCCTATTGAGACAGTTGGCAATATAAATGCACTTGAGTGTGCAACTTAAGACACTTAAGGCACTTAATACCTTGTTACAGGGTATCTCACTAGGCATTATCTTTTAATTATTAGTTGCAAGCATTTCTTATCAAGCAAAAACATAGGTCAAGTTTTCCATTGCCCATATAATCAGTATTTGCCACTGAATGTCGTCAGCCTGTTATGCAATATTTATCCAACGTTTTTATTATATGAGTAATACTTAAGCTGGGGAAATAAAAATTCTGTTAAATTTAGGCATCCGTCGAAGCTTATCTTGAGATTGAGCGTGAAGCAAACACATCAACTAAATGCATACTACAAATTTATTTCATTTTTGTGAATTTCATTCATCATTCCAATGTATTCAATAAATGTGTTTGGAATCTGCATGATTTTGAGAATGATTCAGATTAGGATTGATTCACAACTTTGTTGATGGCTGTTGCTGTTGCTGGCTTGTAATGAAGCTGGAAAGTTTCGGCATTTTGGCCTTATCATCATTTGGGTGAATTTGTAGCCGTAGTTGTGACCACGCCAGGCTCTCCAGCACATGCCACGAGCGAAGAGCTTCTCCTCGTACTTGCCTCCATCAATATACTGACCATTGAGGTTACTTCAAAAATAACCAAATGTTTATATATATTTATATTTGCAATTATGCTCGGGAGATACCTACCTATCCACACATTGATTGTACCACCAGGCACCTACATGAAGAAATGCACAGTTTCTGTTAAACTCACGATCATTATCCCGATCATAGGTGGAGAACTTCATCTTGCGGTGACTGCGCAGTGAATCACCCGCATTGCCCGTATAATCGCCAAGGACATTGAGTGCATAGCCATCTTCCTCGTCGCCAATGGCAAATTCATCAAATTTCGCATAGCGTCTCTCATTATCAAAGTCCTCCAGGAGAATGTACAGCTCGAAAGGTTCCACAGCTGTTATCGCACGCAGCTTGTCCAGACCAATGAAAAACTCACCATCAGGATTACCGAAACCCTTTTTATACTCCTCCCAATTGCGAAAGAAATTTAAGCTGCCATTGAAGCGTCTCTGAATCACCAGCCAGCCAAATCCGGCTAAACAATTGTCACAGGACACGGAAAAAGGCTCCAAGCCAGGCACTTGTATCGTATAAATGCCACTTGTATTGAAGAAGGATGTCAAACAGGACGAAGGATGCACTTTAACTGTGCAATAGAACAGATTTAGCTAAAGCATATCCTACAAATCTTAAACAAGTCGTATTACTTTTGGAGGATTCGGAACTATCAGCATTTCCGTATCCCTTAAGTGCGTCCAACTGTTCTTTGAGGCTGTCAAATATTCAGTTTACAATTCACATTAGAATTTCTCTCTCTCTTACTCTCTGTCGATTTCTCACCCTTCAAGTAGCTTCTGTGCTGTCTGATGCATAATATCCAGTTGATTGACCAGATCTTGACACTATTCAAGTTTAACTTTTAATAACCCCATAGACACACTCAACATAAATTCTTACCTTCACATTGTCAATTACTGTGTGGGAACAGATCAAAAAGATGCAAATTACTTTGACTGTCTTCGTTGTAATATTCATCTTAATCCAAAGTCGTTTAATGCACACTAAAACAATTTTTGCATTCGCATCTAATTTTTGCATTTGACACAGTTTTTAGTTGCTCTTATCAGCGCTGTCTTCGACCTTTAAGAAGGTTATCAGACTTGTTATTGGCTTTGTTAAGTGATTCACTTTAAAGAAGTCTGTTACCAGTGGAACACCAGTTGCAAAGTTGCGGGCAGTTACAAAGTTGGTGGCAGTTGGCAAAGAATCATTTCTGATCAGGTTTTTTTTTTTTGGATTAATAACATTTTTTCGGCTTATGCGTCGATTCTGGTGTCGAATTTTAATCGGTTTATTTTCGTTTAATGGTTCCGGATGCGATTCCAGTTTGACAACTTTAAAGTTGTAATTATTTTCAAACAAGCATTTTCTCTGAGTGTATACTTATTTACAGATATATTATATGAATATTTTTGTTTATTTTGGGTGAATCCAATTGCAGTTTGACAAGCTGTTTGTCATGAAAAGGTTGAACCACAGTCTTTAAAAATCGAAGGGCTTCGCTGCGAACAGCCATTTTCTCTTAGTGTATATATTACATGCATACGGAGATTAATGTTGTGTGCTTTTTGATACTGCTGCGGGCATGTGGGCTTTTCTGTGGATTCTGTGGGAGCTTCGACCCAATGCCCAGTGGCTGTCAAACTGTGTGCGCTTTGTCTGGCATTCATTTTACGCGCCGTTTGCGCTTCGGATTTTATTTAATTTTATCGAGGCGTCAATCTCCAAGCAGAGCAAACAACAGCAACAACAAAATAGACAAGACAAGAGACAACCACACACCGAAAAACAAACAACAAACAACAAGCGACAAGTTTATATAGATAAATAATAATAAGTATAGAAAACTGAGTTATTTTTTTTTACAAAGCGTGTGGGTGGCGGCAGTTTCTGCTTTCAGTCAGACTGCTGAAGCGCGTCTCGAGTTTGTGGCCTCAGTCTTTCAGTCAGTCAGTCAATCAGTCTTGAGTTAAAGCCGCAACGTGGCGGACACTAATACTGCGTATAGTCTAAGCCCAAGTGTTGTGCACCTAAAATGCGTCTACTTAGACGCGCTCCTTGCCCCAAAGTAAAACCCCAAATTAAAAACATTTTTTAATTATTTTTGATTAATTGAATTGTGTTTTTTTGTTGTTATTTTTGTAGATGGCCATACCGCCCCCACCGGGACCACCGCCACCGCCCGGCCCGCCGCCACCACCGGCTATGGGCGGCTTGAAACTAGGAGGAGGAGGCGGAGGAGGTGGTGCTGATCCTCGTTCCGCTTTGCTCAACTCCATACAGAAGGGCACCAAGCTGCGCAAAACGCAAACCGTGGACAAAAGTGGCCCAGCGATATCGGGTCGGATTGCTGATGATAGCTCTTCAGGTCCAAAACGTACGCTTAACAACAACAACAACACCAGCAGCAGCAGCAACAACAACAACAGCAGCAGCAACAACAGCAACAGTGGTGGCAGCATTGGCAATGGGGCACCCAAGTTGGGCGGCCTTTTTCAAGGCTTGTCGCAAATGCCAAAGCTGAAGCCAGTCAATGGTGTTCGTGGTAAGTTCAACTGGCACATGTCAAAAATACATACATATCAAACCTATATATATATATATACAATATATATGTATATATATTTATGTGTATATGCAAATTCACATTGAGTGTGCTTATACCCTGTACATATACGAAATTTAGTCAAAGAAGGATTATGTAGGTGTGCAACAGTATGTAACATTCAGCAGAAGACAACCTCTATATATGAAATATATATGAAAAATATGTCTGTATGATTTCAGATGCTAAAAGAGCTATGCGTAGCTGTGAATAGATATAAAGAAAAGTTAACTATCCGTAAACCAAAGACTAATAGAGCTATACAACTAGAAATTTGATAGTACATTTTTGTAAATCCCATATTCAGGAAAGGTAAACTATTTGTTGTCGAGCACGCTCTATTTAATGAACTACAAGTTTAGGTTACAGGGTATGTGTCATTCGCTCATGCTTCACGCAAGAGCACTCTTTATGGTTTTTTTTATTTATTTGTTTTTGTTCGTTGCTCAATTGATTTCCGCTTTGGATATTTGGATGCACACCCACGCACCAAGCCCAAGCAACAACAACAACAACAATGACTAACAACAACTATCATAATTTATAGCAGCAGCACCTCCAGCGTCAGCAGCAGCCGCAGCAGCCACAGCAGCAGCAACAGCGACGCCCGAACCGAGCTCGCTGCGCAGCAATAGCCCCCCCACCGGCGCCGCATCCAGCAATGGACCCATGGACTTTAACACCGAGCTCACCAAGCATTTAACATTGAAGCGTCAGAAGCAACAGCAGCAGCAGCAACAAGCAACAAACAACACACAACATATCAATGCAACCGAAGCAAATTTGAGAACAAATCGCGGACCACCACCGCAGCCGCCAAAGGTAAACTGAAGCGATGGAATAGTCGGGGGACCGGGGGTAGACATATAGACAGACCCACACAGTGAAACAATATTTTCACAGATTTTAAAAATAACCAAGGACAACACTAATATGAGCATTAAAAGGAATTTAGAGTTTACTACTTGCTTATGGACTACAGTTGATCTCCCAGCGAGTATGTCAACTATTTCAGAGTTTTTCATTTTCAAAATCTCAACAGAAAGAATTAATTTTATATAATCGACGCCTTCACTCAGAATAGGGCAGCAAAATATATATTCATAAAGAAACACATTAATCCGTGGAAAACCTGTTCTGCTGCTTAGTAGTACTTATCCATTCATACTAACTGTAATCTATATATAAATGTATAATTAGCATTATAATTAATAATACAAGAGCAAAAGCGAATGGGTCTTCAGTTCAGGGTAGTCTTATAAAGTAAAACCATTTAAATTTAGTGGAAAATGTGGAATGAAGTTGTGCAAAAGTATGTAATTGGCGGAAGGTAGCATAAATAATATATATATTCTTGATCAGAATCAAGAGGAAAGTTGAACAGAGAACAGAGACTATAAGAGCAACAGAATTCAAATTATAACTTCGGTTCAGGGTATCTCCAAGTCGTGAGCATTCTCATTTGTTTTTGTTTTTGTTTTTTACTATGCATAATTAATGTTAATGGGCTGATCCATAAATTGAGAGAATAATTAATTTGGTTTAGCTTAGAATCAAACATATGTCGTAATTGTTTTGCACAAATTTGTCGTCTGTCTTTTAATGAAATTCGTAATTCCATTTCGATCGTAGAACTCTAACGATTCCGTATTGGATCGCATGAATATACCTCGCACAATGGCAACGCCGCCCACATCGTCCACTGTGATGAATGCCACATCGACGCCGACGATGGTGAATGGTAATGCCAAGCCAAAGGCCTCATCGCCCACGCTCTCGGAGAGCAGCAGCAGCGGGAGCGTGAAAGCCAAGGCGGCTAATCTTAGGTGAGTTTTGGTGTTCGAATCGGTTTTTTTGGGATCTGATTTTCTGATCTGGTTTCTTGTCATCATTTTGATTTTTCACATTAATTTCTTTTTTTTTGTATAATTTTGTTTGTAAAAATTATTATTATTTGTTTTTTTGGTTTCTTTGCCGGGCATATATACTTTGGTTCAAATCCCAATCCAACCAATATATCCACACACATCCAACAGTATCTCGTTAGGCAATAGTTTTGTAAATAGTTCGATTACAAAAACAACAACAACAAGCGCAACAACAACAACCACATCAACAACACCAGCGAAAAATTCAACGGGAAACGTTCGCAGTTTGACGCCAAACAAATCAACACTTTTTGGTGGTGGTGGTGGTGGTGCTACTAATAGTCCAGCAATTGGTGGTGGTAATGTCTCGCCCACACCCCCACCCCCTGCACAGCAGCAACAACAACAACAGCAGCAACAGCCACAGAAGCCGCCAATTGTTGGCCATGGCAAGCCGAACTTTGCTCCAAAACCGCCGGGCTTGCAACATTTGGCATTGGCCAATGGTCAACAGCGTCCAGCGGTGTCGCGTCACCACAGCATGAAGTCACCCAGGTATACGATATACATTCTAACCGATAATCATCATCACTTGCCACATGTACTGCTTCAATGCTTCAATGCTGCGCTCCTTAACACATCAACTTAAACACACAATTTGCTTTTTATTAAGTTTGTCTCAGCTTTGATTTAACGCTCGCTGCAATTGCTCCTTGTTTTTTTTGTTTACTTTTTATTTTGGCGTGCCTTTTCACTAAACGTATTTCTTGCATTCCTGTGCAGATCTCCACCAGCTGCTGGCGGCGTTAATGGACCCGTTTTCTCAGCGCAGCAACAATATGGCACAATGCGAACGCCGCTGCAACAGCAGCTGCTGCTGCAGTCGGCAAGCAGCGCAGAGTGCTTCAGTGGCAGCACCAACAGCATCACGGGCAGCATTCGCACAGCACCAAACCCGCCAAAGAGTAAGTCCTTAAAGCCGTCCAAGTCTTGATGTCCGTCCGGTATAGATTCAAATATTCCTGAACACCCACCTCACTCCAAAGCCTGGATTTAAATCAAGATCGTTTTTTTTTTGGAATTCCCAGAGCCATTTGCTTGCTTATCTGTATGTGAATATGAATCAGAGTTTCCATTTATTTATTCCAAGAACTAATACAAGAACTGCTTACGTGTTCAAATCAAACAAAGATTTCGATTATTTTTATAACTGTTTACCACAATGAAATTCACCACGATAACGGCAATGCATTTATTTCTCTAAATGAGTACATAAACATTTATAAATGAGTATGTGAGTTAAGCTATTGAATTTAGTATTCATTTGTACGTCTGCTGTTGCACCTGGATATATTGTGAAATTATGAAATTTGCTACTCTATGTAAGCTACTTAGTAATTATTTTAAGTAAGAACTTACTCCTGAATCCAGTATTCATTTGTGCATTTGCATTCGTAATTATTTCCAATGAATTTCTTGAATGAAGAATTGAAATACTTTAAGTAAGAATAAATCTAGAGAACCACTACACAAACTTCCTTTAATACTTATCATTAACTTACTGATTTCTCTCTTCCTCCACCCGGATTCCGTAGCACGTCCGTCAGGGAAGCCACCGCCGCCTCCGACGCCATCGCGCAGCATCTCGAACAGCAATTTGAGCAGCATTGCGGCGCCGTTCAGTGCCGTTAATACGGCTCTGGTGCAGAGTGCTGCGATAACGACGTCAGCGCCATCGCCACCGTTGCAGCCGCCATCCAATTCGAGCAGCAGCAGCAGCGTCGTCGTTCTGCGCGATCAGTTCCGTTTAGGGGGCAGCTCAACGCCGCCAACGCCACCGAATGGTGGCAGCATCAACGCCAGCCCAAAGATGCGTGAGAAGGTGCAGCCCATCATTCTGAATGGAGGACCCATCATCAATCCGCCAGCTCTGCCACCGCATCGCACCTGCCCGCCGCCACCGCCCCCGCAGCGCCAGTCGAGCAATGTAAGTAGTGCAACAGCCAACAAGTTGGCGCATCTACCAAAACAAGAGAGCTTTTGCTGCACTACAAGAAATCGTTGGGCTCGTTTTCAAATGTCAATAGTTACGTACGCGAGCACTGAGCACATCTTATTTATTCATTTTATTGCATACCTCTCAAATATTGATAGATTGACATTCCATTCTAAATGATGTTAATAAATAATCAGTAACCAGTTGGCATAATTGCAAATGCAAATTATTTCAATTGAACTTTTTGCGCAGTGTGCACATTAAACAGTTACTCATCTTCTCTCTCTTACTCTCTCTCATGCGCAAAGTTGCTGTTCTCTTCGATTTTGGGCTGCGCATTCGCTCTTTTGCTCTCCGCACTTATGTTTAGCTTTTTTGCAACCTTTATAGATTTTTCCCACAATAAATGCGACGTGACCAAAACAGCTTTGAGACAAATTTGTCGCTCATCGCACGGCTCGCTTTGCGTTGTTGTTCTTCTTGTGCTCGTTTTCATTATTGTTGAGAGTGTCTTGTTGTTGTGCTTATGTTTGTGTGGGTGTATGTATGTGCGTCTGTGCACTTTGTGTGTGTGTGCTAATAAAAAGTGCAGCATAGTTTATAACATTATCAAAAATCCTCACTTAGCATGTGAATCACTGGATATCGAGGACTCTGTGCAAGATTAGGCAATTGTGTGAACAGAAAAAGTTTTCAAGCAGTAGCAGCTGTGCCCCTTTCAAGGCCAACGTCAGGCTGATGCTCAATCAAAAGCGCAACGTAATTTGAGTTGCATTTATTGCATACGCGAAATAAATCAATTTAAATGTGTTTTCCCTCTCATTCTATTAATGTAGACTGGCTCCCAGCAGCAGCAGCAGCAACAACAGCAGCAGGCGCCTGTGCCGCCCCAGCGTTACTCCTCGATGCGGGCGAATGCTCCACTAACGCCACCCACGCACATGGCCAATGCGACGCTCAATTTTGGCAGCAGCGGTGGCCTGGCAACGCCAACAGCAGCTGGAGCCGGATCGGTTGCGGGTGCGACGGGCGCATCTGTTGGTCGCCTTGTCATCGATTTGGAGGCCAAGTTTGGCAAGCGATTTCATAATGTCACCGAGTTTCCCAAGCCGCCTCCATTTCTAAATATACAAAAAATCTATCCTAGTCGCACGCTTAAGGCAACCAATGGTATGTAAAGGATATATGTATGCTTAAGTGTGTGTGCGGGTGTGTGTGTGTGTGTGTGCTTGTGTGTATGTGTGTGTTTTTTGAAATGGGTGTGTGGGCAAATTCTACTGCGCCTTGTTAATTATTACATTATTATTGAATACGTTTATGATTACAAATTACGATAAAAATTTTATTATTATTATTATTGTTATATGCACATATGGAATGCTGTTATATAATGAGTATACATACAATACATACGTACATATATGGCAAAAAGAAAATTGCTGCATATTATTATTATTATTATTTGTATTACTAAGCACACACACACACACACACACACACACACATAATGTAGTACCATTTGGAGATAGAAAAACTTTTTACATCGATGTAATTTGCATTAATTGCGTTCAACACACACTCACTCACACACACACACACACACACACACAACCATGTTAAATAAATTAAAAGTTACAATTGATGATTAATTATTGTTTGATTATCGCGATATGAATGTATACAAAATGTTATAATAGATATATGAAAAAATGTTGATAGCTTTATTCCACATAATTTTTTCTGTTAGAAACGCATATTTTTGTATAATACTTAATATATGTTAAAAAAAAAAATCGCGATATTATTACTAAGCACACAAGCAAGTTTTATATGCCTCCTCCATACTACGATTATTGATTGCATTATGTACGAGTCCCGATGCAGATTATATATATATATATATTTATGTGTAACTGTAGCGCATGCTTTTACTTTATATGTAACGTCTTCGATCCGGCTTCATTTTATTTATATTTACATACACTACATACATACATATATATACATATGTGTTGTACTTTTATATATCGTATCTATTATATATATTGTTTTACATATATATCGAGAGAATATTTAATTTTAGCACAAGCACATTATTGTTTTATATATACATATATATATACATATATATATATATATTTGAAGTTATTATGAACAATAAAAAACAACCAAAATAAAATTGAATTTTAAATACATTTGACATGTGTTATTTGTTGTATTGTTTGTTTTGTCTTCCACATTCAGCCGTTCCTCTTTCCACTTGTGTTCTTTATCCTCGTTTCATTTGTGATCGTTGCGTTTGCTTGTAAAATTTCCATTGCCTAGCCAAAAGGCGCCGCTTTAAAACATCCAAAACTGTCTATATACATATATATCCCCTTTTCTCTATACTTGCTTCGCCTTAACGATGATGAAATGCAGAAACGCCAAACAACAACAATAACAACAGCGGCTGCGGCAGCAGCAGCAACAACAACAACAACAGCGCAGCTGCATTCAACAACAATGTTAAAGCGCCAACAACTTCGACAATGGGACTGAAACCCGCTTATGCGCCATTCAAAAAAAATCGCGCACCTGCACCGCCTCCACAGGCAGGCGTCGCCGCCGCCACAGTGTCTGTGATAAGGCAATCCAGTTTTCTATATGGCGGCAACAGCAGCAGCACAGCAGGCGCCAACGCTGGCGTCGGCGCATCTGCTCTTAATGTGCGTCCCAAATCACAGCCGGCGACAAGTGTGCCGCGCAATTCGACAGTGTATTGAAATGTGCGACTGTAAATGAGAAATCGATGTTTATTGTAATGTAAATGATATCGATGTTTTTTGCTTTGTATATATATATGTGTGTGCATGTGTGTGTGTGTCTCTCTAATGTGTTGTGTTGAGAGTAAATCTGCGAGGATGTGTGCGAAATTCAAACTGTTAAATTTGCCTATGTAAAGTGTATAAAATATAATCAGAACAATAATAATATAAACCTAAAAAGACAAGGTGCTGAAAAATTGTATGGAGTGCGCGTTTAATATAATTTACTAAATATATATGCCTGTTTTAGGGATGTAGCGTAAACAGCTTCATTTGAAATTCTTGTTCTTAAATTATATGTAACAAAAAATATTCCCAAATCAGTGACGAGTTTCAATTAGTTCGAATTAGTTTGAATTTAAATACTATTATAAATTGTAAACAGCAACAAATTTAGAATTGTTTCCTTGTATAAAAATTATGTAATTAAAAGTTGTTCATTTGTGAGGTTGAAATTGATTCGAGCTAAAAATGTTTAAATTAAGTGTAGCGTCTTCCCCCAGGCTTAAACAACACTACTAACATACACCTATATAATCTGTACATAGAAAAATTAGCAGCATTTGAATCTAGACAAAAGTTAGTCAAATTATCCAAAAGAGAGACAAAAACACAAGAAAAAAAAAATTAAAATAATAAAAAAACAGAATTCCCTTTTATATATAAATAAATATATATAAGGAGCGTTTCTGTCGCTAGCCCTAATCTTACTAGACTGAAATTGTTGAACCGAAATTCAAATGTTAAGTACATTTATGTATATTTTTAAAGAAAAAACGCACACGAAAATGTTAAATGATTAACTGCAAATGAAAATCAGAGCACAACCAAATGTTTTCCAACGAACTCAACTCACAAAACATCTTTCATCGCCACGAGCAGCTCTCAATGAAATCTTCATGTTTTTCTTTTCTGTGTGATACAACAATTCGAACTACTTTTTTTATGGATTCCTTAACCCAATTACATATTTGTTATATAAAATAATAAAAGAAAAAATCAACCACTAGGGCAATATTATTCATTAACATAAAATTAACTATTATTAAATTTCATTGTTGTTGGACTTCGGACGTCATATTAGAAATAAATAACCAGCATATTTGCAAATAAACATTCGATTCAATATCATTGCATTTACAAGTTATCATATTAATAAAATTCAAAAGCATTAAACCAAATATAAATGTCTTCTCATTGGGCGGGAATTATTAATTAAATTTGTTATATATTTCACATAAAATATTTAGTATTATTTTCAGTTTATTAAAACGCTCTCAAAATGTATGCTTTTTAAATGCGTATTTTCTTTAATATAATGTACTATTAAGCGCATATAGTAGATATATGTATATATATATATATATATATCTATATATAGTATATAAACAACAATAGTTAAATTTCACAAAAACATAAAGCTATAACAATAATAGTTTTAATCACAACGGAACCGTAAACAATCGCACTTTTGTCCCTTAAACAATTAAATTGAATCCAACTCTCCCATGTTAAGAAGTGGTGTGCTTGAGCTTCAGTTCGTCCACTGCCTCCTGCAAGGGGCGATCCTCCCGTTTGCGTAGTCGCTCGCATTTTGGACATGGCTGCTGGTTGTTAAGGCATTCGGCGTGAAAAACAGCCCCACACGTAACACACTAAATACAAAAATTTTATTAATAATGATTAAGCTATAAAAATAAAATTATGGTTTATTGCAGCTCACCCTAAATGTGGTGGCAATGTGAAAGGGATAGAGTACTCGCGGACTCTGGCAGATCTCGCAGATGAAGCCCTTTAGCTGGCACAGACGACACTTGAGCACATGTGCCTCGCCCAGCTTGAAGGCCTTCTGCAGCTGCTGGCAGAGCGTGCCACGCTGTATCAATGCCAAGTCGGCAATGGAGTACTGATGTATATGCTCATAGAGATATTCGCGGTCACAGAAATCGTTCTGCAGCAACTCAATGATGGATGGCGCACACGTGTACAGATAGGCACGTATGAAATTCAAACGGATTCGCAATGATTGCAGCTCAGCCATTGCTTCGGAGGCATAGTAAATGCTTGGATTGAGCAGCTGCATGTCCAGAAATGGCTTATCCCGAAACTCGGTCAGGAAGGCAGCAGCCTGTTTGCTCACACAGTATTTGCGAAAATCCCAATTGTAAATGATGCGTGCAGGAATGAGTTGAGCATCTGCATCCATGCACCCGTTGCAGTAGTAGCTGCCACTAAACGCACAAACTCTGCAAAGCATTGGATTGTGTTAGATTTTAGGTGGGAGACGCTAGCTGGGTTTACTCACTGAAAATTGCTATCGCCAACGCCCAGCGGATGCTGGCAGCCCTTGCAGAGAAAACCTTGCGCATTGAGACCGGGTTCGCGGGGCAATTGACAAAGTTGGGCAACCATTTGTTGCAGCTCCGCCATGTCAACGTTGATTAGCTCAAAGTCCGAATAGGTCTGTGAAGAAGAGTTGAACATCAGCAGCTCGGATGCAAATGCACATTAAATTCCAACTTACGTCACTCATATCATCGGTAACAACTGATTCACTTTCCCTTCGTTGTTGCTGCTGCTGTTGTTGTTGCTGTGCCACATTCGATGTGTGTGCGCAAAACTTTTCCCAGATCTGTGACCAGCCGGCGGCATCGTCGCGATTTCTCTCGTGCTTGCGCAACAGAGCATTGTAGCTGCAACCAGCTGGCGAGCGCAGACTGCAGGCGCTGCTTATGCTAACGGAGCGCTGAAAGAAACGTGCAGCAGTCTCGTCTGTCGGGGAATGGGCATCCAGATCGGCGGACCACGAGGTTTGCATGAGATTTGTCAGCGAATTGCTGCCACTCGGCATCTCAGCACACGGTTCCTCAATGTGTCGCACGGACAGTTTGCGGGACCGCTGTTGTTTACCCGAGGTGGACTTGTGCTCAACGGGGGCTTCAACTGGATTATCTGCGTTTTTAGCGTCCTCCTCCAATGTGGGGGTGCGCTCCTCGTTAATAACATCCATTTCATCCACTTTCTGCATGAACAAATCGAGTATCTCGTGCTGATTAAGGTCCGCATTGCCAAAGTGGCCGCCGCGACTAAATGGACTATTGGAAATGGATTCCGAGAACAGCTCGTTCGTATGAAGGGGCTGCGGTGTTGGTATAGCCACAATTTCAGTTGCCAACGAGCTGGCAATATCAACGCCGCAACTTATCTATAAAACAATAATTATTAATGATTTAGCATGGATCAATCCAGATTCGCTTAGTACCGGACAGGATTTGAGTGCAGGCGTCCACAGATTGGAGAGTTGAAGTGCATAATCGGGCCATTGGTTCAGAAGGCTTGAGTTGACAGGCAAATCGAATGAAACATACACCTCCAGGCTCTCCATGATCTTGGCAGCCGTTTCCAGACCCTCGCCATCCTTGAGCAATGCATCGTTTTTGTAATAGGGCCGCAATGCTGAACTATTTTTGCGCATGTTATTCAAGTATGCGGAGAACACGGATTCGTTGAGAGACTGTCGCACCCAGGCGCGACACTGCCCAATCTCGGAGGTGATCTGACTGAGACTCTGGATCTGCTCGATCACCTGCTTGTGCATGAAGATCATCGCCGGTGACCAGAAACTTGGCTCGGGCCTTCGTTCCACATCGCCAGCAATCACATTGATAGTGGCCCACAGAAACGAGTCCTTCAAGCCATGCAGAAATATGGCTTCCAGGGTGGTGCACAAGGCGCTCGTCTGTTGGCAGAGGCCCAGCACCTCTGTGGATAGTAATTTGAATGAGTCATTCAATCGGTTAAATAAGTAAATACAGATTAAGGGACTTACCCAATCCCTTTTGCTTGACTTCAAATTCAATTTCTCTCGCATTCTCGTTTAGCGTGTTGATCAAAGCCTCCTTGACGACATTCTCACGCTTCGACGAAAATTGAGTTAGACTGCGAAAAAGGGCGCTCATTTGTTATTGTTATTATTCGACAATTATTTCTTATTAACTTTGTGTGTTTTCTTTTTTTCTCGCAGAGGCACTTCCAGCTGTTTGCCAGGGCTGACAGAGAGTGATCGACTTGAGTTCATATGAACTATTATAAGTTCGAATGAACTAAACCAGTTAAGGTAATCGATTTAAATATGTATAATCGGTGCATGCTATCGAAGGTGACGTCAACAGTGACCAAAACCGTTTCTAACGGCTTTTGCCATATTCAAAATGGAAGGGAATTCATAAATGATCACGTAAGCGGGATTAAATTTCCGTTTGGTTTGGGAATAGAAACAAAACTCGTTCTTGTTATTCTTGAGACTTTCTTTCTTGGCATGAAGCATACGAAAACCCCACGCAATTTGAGCAACCACAAATTCAACAACAGCAAATACATTTTATAATGACTTTTGATGCCTTGGGGTTTTATTTCATCGCATTAGTGACTCAACCGATTAAAATCCATCAGTTAAGTGTATTTAAATCGCATTACTCTAAAATAACACTTGTCAAATGTAAAAGAGCTTTTGATTGTATTTATTTATTTATTTTATATTTATTTGTGTTTTAGCATATGAATCCCGACTTGTAAATAAGGCTGTGCACGTAACCCGACTTTGTAGTCAGTGCGTCAGTTCGTCATTCAGTCAGTCACTCGATGTTGAAGACAAAAATTTGTGTTAAGGTCAGGGTGACCAACACGGCTTATGCTGCCATCGTTGAATGTGGTCGTTACTGTTGTTGTTTTAACGTTTTAACGCATTTTTCAATATTTTTGCAATAAAATTGTATAGCTATAGCTATCGTTGATATCTTACAGAAGATGCGCTCCAACTGGTTCAGGCAGGCACTCAAAAACACCAAAACTGGTCTCTCATATGACTTTTCAAGTGTTTATCATTCGTTGTTGTTTTTTTTAAGTTTTTAGCGTGTTTCTCGAAACACATTTTTTTTTTTTGGTGTGGGCCGGCGCCTGCAGCCAACAATTGCATTTTTTGGAATTTCAATACTTCAAACTTAATGAAATATTAAGCGTTAATTTACTACAATACTTTGACCTTTTGAAGATATTTGTTTAAATATTTATTTGAATACCAGTTGAATATTTATATTTCTTTTAAAGGAAATGTCAGCTTTACGAAGCTGTAGCTGTTTGCGCTTGTTACTACTGTAAAGCAAAAGCGTGTAGCGTGTTTGTGAAATTGTGTGAAACAAGCGATTCATGAGTAAAAAGGCAGGTGAAGGGTCGCCAAAAAACCAAATTCAATTTGTGGATTACGCATACAAATTTTCATAATTTCCCTAACTGTGAGCCCCCCTCCGATTAAGCTGCTTAAGGGCTCTCAGACTCTATTAAAGTAAATAATATATAGCGTGAATGCTGTCACTGCATTGTTGTTTATTTATTGTTGTTGTTGTTGTTGTTGCAGTGATGCTGACTTGGCGCTTTTGTGGCAAACTCCACTTAAAGTTCGACTTGGGCCGTGGGCCATTGTTATACAGTATACAGAAAATATAAGTAGGAAAAATGAGAAACGAGAAATTTTTATAAAAACGTTTGTTTTCGTAATACAACTTTGATTACTTCTTTGACGCCGCTTGAATCGAGGCAGCGTCCCATTGATGGCTTTGTTTGGAGCATTGGAGCTCTCAGCTTTGATTTATTGTCTGTGGGTGCACAACAACAACAACAGCAACAGCCACAATAACAAAAGCGCAGTAGCGGACTTTTGTCCATTTGGTAATATCTTTTGCGGTAATTGTAACAATAATAATGTTAATGTTGAACTAGTTGTGATTTAACATTTGATGCTCATGTGCGTGTTAGTTCATGGGGAAGTGCCATCAAATGCGGAACCAGCTGACATAATTTCAGTTTTTGAGCGCCCTGGCAGATTATGTTGGCAATTATGAACTAGAGACACAATTAGTGAACATTAATCGATCAGTGTGTTGAATGTGCATGCTCATCATTGTGTAATCAAATCACACTTTGATCATCAGGGATTATCGGTTGAAAGAGCGAGAGAGAGAGAGCGATATTTGTATTTGTCTTTTTAGTTGACTTGCACAACTCGATTGTTCACACAATGTTATCTAAAATAACCGCAGCTGACTCAATCCAGAAAATGCAAAAAATATATAAAAAATGACAACAAATTAATGCAATTGATTACTAAAGACACCAAAAAATTTACTTCACAAAAGAATTGCCGCTCATAAGCGTAAGTGTTTAATGATGTTGAAAGCGAAAGCCGCCAAAGACGATTTATCAAAGAACAGGATCTATTCTATGTATGTATGTATGTATATACATATATACATTTTAAGACCGGCATAAATTATGCATGATGAAGCCGCTGACTGTGACGTGCCCTGTTGGACAGATAGACAAGTTCGTAACTTAGACTCAAAAACCAAACCGGCCTGTCGAACAAATAAACAATAATTTAAAAAGAATACAAATGAGTTCTAGCATAAACACTATTAATTTTAGTTTATTGATATTCATAATATTTAAAAATACACATGCTGAAATTTTAAAAAGTTTGCGATTGTCGACAGTTGTCGAGGGCAGTTGACAGTATGTTAACAATAAGTTAGTCCGCTGTTGGCTTGACCTTGGGCGACATTGGAAATGCGCTTCAGTGCCTCAGATCAAGTATGCAAATCTATACGCAAAATTACTAAAGGCAATTATAGCAATTAATTTCACTGTTGTCAACCGGTTTCAAGTGCACAGCGCTACTGCAGTTAACAATTGAATCGATCTATGGAATCTAATCATGTGAATATTTGTATGCTTATATGTACAAACTCATATAACATATAAACATCTATTTGTATGTGCATATATAGTTGGTAGAATGGCGTAAAATTAGAATAAAAGTGAGAGTGCCAAATTCAACACTGCAAATGTTATTTTATGCTGCACAATTTCCTTTTGCGCTTAACATTTGTTTATCTATTTGCTTAGACGACGCCGCTGCGCAGAGCAACAAACTGCACAGTGGTTCAATATCTACGCTTAATTTGTGCAAAAGGAATGGATGTAAATCTGTTATTGAAAATTTTACGTTTTTAAACTATAACATAGTTAGTAAATAATTTTGTGTGTTTTGATGCATTAATATTTTGACAAGTCAAAATATGTTTTCTTTTAAAGATTTTTTATCATAGTGCATGTAAAATATTGCATTACTTGCGCAAAGTGGTAGCAACCAGTTACTTTTTGTATACAGTTATGAAATAACTTAACAAATCAAATTATGTGTTTTCGCTGTCATAATAAATCAATATATGCGCAATTTGTTTGTAGTAATTTACGTCAAGCAATCGTGAATCAATTTTGACCACTGTGCGCAGTCGCTGTTAGCTTCAAGCCCAAGCATAAAGCCAAGCTTCATTCGTTGTCGCTGACGGCGGCGAAGTTTACTAAAAGCGCAGAACTCGTGAGCTACGGACGTGTTTCTGCTACGCTCGAGCGCATCGCGCATCTTAATCTTCCTCGTCGTCAACGTCTCCGTCTTCGTTTACGTCTCCGTCTCCGGCGCATCTTTGCGAGTCGTGAATTCGTGTCACAATTGATTAAAATTGTCTGTGTGCAGTCGCGACAAGAAAAAAATCAACAAATAAATAAATACAAGAGAGAAAAAAAAAATATTAATATTACATATTATTTGTATTTGGCAATAAGGTTGTTTGTGTGCACGCCGGGCGCTGATTGCGTCGCTGCGGATCGCTGTCATCATACTCAGTACTAGCAGCAGCAGCAGCATCTTCTTCGACTTATTGCCATCATTATTATACTGCCTACGCGCTAATTTTATTCCTCGCGGATTTTCCAAACTCGTTTGGGCAATGCCCAATTCTAAATTATCCGTAGCGTGACAAATACGAGCATAAGTAAATCCACAGCAACAATAACTATAACATCACCTTCAGTTCCAAAATAATAATACAAAAAAAAAACAAAAGCCAAAAAAAATTCCGTAATGCAAACGCGCAGCTTTAAATTGGAGCAGCGCAGTCGCAGTCACAGTGCTGCCGGCTGCGCTACCGTTGCGCTGCTGTTAGCGGCAGCGCTGCTGAATATCAATACAGCAGCTGGAAGGCCTGGTAACATACATATTGCTATTCGAACTGGATATCGATTTTGATACCAGTTCGAATTCGTAATCAAATCGCACAGAGCCATACGATATTTAATTAGTGTTTGCCATCCTTTCTTTGATTTCCTTTTCGTCTTTCCTCTATGTGTGTGTTGCTTTCTTTATTTATTTTTGAAATGCGCATGTAAATTGAGTCTATAATTTCCAATTATTGCATGTTTGTTTACTTCTTTAATCCGTTTGTAATCAATTTACTCTTCTTTGCTTCGTCTTTAAGTTATGTGTGCAGTAAATATTTAAATATTAAATAGGATACCCCATTAAAGTTAGTATTAAGATTTTGTTAGTAAGAAACATAAAATATATTTTTGCATAATATGTTATTATTTCAAAACTGCGTAGCTATTTTTAATTTTCTTTTCTAAAAACATTTTGCATAAAATCTTTCCGTATCTATAAAAATAATTATTACGTCTTTTTATCTCGGCTAAAGATACTAATAATAGTTTACGAGATTTCCTGATTCTCTAATTGCTGTCGGAAATTTGAAAAGCATATTTTATAGTTATAGTTTTTGTTTTCCTTTAACTTCTAAGTGGCGAAATTATTGTTCCAGCTCTAACTAACTTTTATATAGCTTTTAAATTAAATTAAGTGTAAATAACAATATATCTCAATGTCCTTTGAGTGTCTGTTTGAACTGTTCCCACAACTATATCCTCCAATTGTCACTAATTCCCAGCACACACATTTAACTAAACATCACACATCATCTTCAAGGCTATCATGTAGAGTAGTTTTCCTCAATATCATAACATCTTCTCCCGATTCGGTGACCTTGATGGGTAAGTTGCGCTCATGACCCAAAGGTACACATCACGCTTCATCAGGGTTATCCATTGTCCACTTAACTTAAACTGATTGCCAATGCATCTTTTTGGGGGACGCATCTTCATCTCAATCCGGGGCCCCTGCGGCGGCACGGGCGCCTCAAATAAGCTGACAAATCAACTCAGCGGAAATTTGTAATTATTATTATTATTATTTTTTTTAAACTGAACAACTGAACACTTATCAGCTGTTGTGCAGACCCCCAAAAAGCAAAACTAAAGTAGTAGCTGTAAAAATAAATAACTCTGCCGCCAATGGCGACAAAAACATCTCATTCCCAAAGGCAACTTGAAAGGCAAATGAAACTCGAGAAGCCGCCGGCTCTAAACAAGCCCAGGCCAGACAATAACAAAAAACATCAAAAAAAGCAAAAAAAAAAAAAAAACATTATGTAAGAGCCAAATGACGTGACTGGCAAGGCTTCGGTTTTGGTGTCGGTGTCGGTTTCAGTTTCGAAGAGGAGCTGGAGGGTCTCCCCTTTGAGGGCGACCTCTGGGAGTGCACTTCTTTAACATCAGCTTGCACTCTTTAATAAAAAACAACTGTTTATCTTGTGTCTCGGGCGGTTTGCCGACAAGTCCATAAATTGTTATGACAATTTGTTAAGCTTGGTTGGCAAACTGACTTCTGTTTTTGTTTTATTTTTTCTCCCTTTTTTTCGTTGTTTTCATTGTTTTCTTTTGGGTCATGGGGGACCAAGAAAAGAGGCTAATTGCCGACTTCATTGCAATCCCAAAGGGGGCCTTCGTCTTCTACAGAATGTGACAACTACTAATAAATTAATAACTATAAACAGATTAGCATTTGATGATCCGATAACAAAATTTGTCAACTAGCATTTTGACACTTGACAATGGTTGCCCGACTAAAATGCAAATCTTTTCAAATTTTATGTTTGTTTTTGAAAAACAAGAATTTTTGCCAGGTTTAAAATTCTATGCCATAGTATTGTCTTCATTTTGTGACAACTAGTTAGTCTTCTCAAATCTATATGCAAATAGTTCGCAATCTAAAATCCTTGGACCGTGGTTAATGAGAATATTCTTAGCTGTTTTAAGCTGACTTAAGCTGACTTTTGCTTAAGTTAAGTTTAATTTATTTAGTTCGAATCGTTTATTGGTTAATTGTTTTCGCTGCTTCGTCGATTTTGGCCAGAGGCGCAAACTCTGCTTTGTTAATTCGGCTTGAAATTGAATTGGCCAAATTGAATTGGCAGCTTTTCACCGCTTTGATTGCCATACAATGGCTTATAATCAATTTGTGGCTCTTTGCCATTTTAAGTGGAATTTCTTCACACGACTTGTCGACAATATATATTTGTGGTGTTTTTTTGTCTGAACTTATCCGTTATACGTGATAATTACCAAATTTGCACAGATTTTCGATGTTGCTTTTGTTGTGGTTTTTGCTGGTTGTTGTTTTGTACAATTAAGGGGCGAGGGGACTATTATGAAACTGCGCCTTTTGTTATATATTACTATATTTAATATGATCCGCTTTGGAATTTAGCGCAACCCACCTAAATTTCATAATTACTTAATAACCCCACAGAATGAACAGATCCATTAGATATATGTAAATATGTATGTGTATATATTTAGCTCTAAGATATTATTGATAATCTGCGAATGAGTTTCTTACGTGACTAATGAGTTTTAATTGAGTGAGATTTAATTGTGTAAATTACCCCACTTTGAGCCATAGCTTGGGTTAAACCCAAATGCATTTTGAATTTAGTATTTAAATCAATAAAAAATCGTTGATTTTTCATGCATTTTCAATAGCTGGCATTTCCCCCTGGCATTTCATTATTTGTTTGTTGTTGTTTGCATATAATTCCATAGTTGATTATTGTTTTTATTTTTCCTGATGTTCATTTTAAATTTGTTGTGGGAATTTCATATTTATTGTCACTAAATTATTATTTACACGCGCCAGATTTGTTTGCTATGCTTATGATCAGCATGATGATGATTATTGTGTGGGCTGGACGATTTAAATAAGTCGATAACTCAAGGTCAAAGCAGATGATACAGCGATCGCGAGATGAGATTAATAAAACTCCAACATATTTTTCGCTTTTATATCATCTTAACGAAGGTTGCTAATCATCGCAAAAAAAAAGTTGTCAAAAATCAAACAAACTGTAAAAATGGCCAAACACAAAAAAAAAAAAAAAATTAAATAACAATAACCAAATGACAAAACTTGAAATTATCCCATTGTCATTTGCTGTTTGTCTTTTGTGGGTGCAAATGTCGTGAAGTCGTCAATCAATTAAAAAAAAACTTCAATTAAAAAGCGCTGTTCACATCAAATGTAAAAAATTGGCAAACAAACAAATTTTAATTGGCAGTGAACTTGGAAAACTAATTTTGACTAGTTTTGGGGGCGTGTAAGATTAATAGTGTTTATTTATTGGTTATACAACCTTTATTCATTTGAATCTTTTTCTGGTAATCTATCAACTATTAATATTAATGCAATTTACTTTACACTTTCACACATTCAAGCACAACAAAAAAAAGAAGAAGAAGAAGAAGATAAAAATGGCAAGTTAGTCATGCCATATCTGACATTTGTATCTGTAGATAATTCATATTTATGAGCTGCCGTCAGATAATTTTTGTATCTCATTTTAATGAGTTGTTCTCAGATGTCAGGGACTCTGATAAAAAATGAGCGGCATCATTTTTCATAGCTCAATTCAAGCTGAGACTGATAAGCTGCCTGTCAGAGTCAAGTAAATCCCACTGCCATTGGAGAAGCATGTTTATTTATATATAATCAAGCGCAATAACAATACCCTGAAGGCTACATGCTAGTCATGCTAAAATCCCCCCTTATACTTGGATTATTCAGTTTACAACTGCAGCTTTGCAGTATTAAATAATAACAAAAACAATACTCAAATAAATAAACATAAATAATATATGAAATGAATTTATGCACATATGCTTAGCAACAGGAACTCGGCTAGAAATATAAAACGCCTATGAGAAGTCTCCCTCTCTCTTTCTCTCCTTCTCTCTCTCTGTCTCATTCTAACTCGCTCTCGCTATTCGCTCGCTATCTCTGTCTTTCTCTCTTTCCTGTTCTGGATTGATATGTAAAAAACCGCATTCTAAAAGCTGAGTTTTGTTTCTTTTTTATACCTCCATCATGTATAATTAAATTATTGTCTTTTTGCATAGTATAACTAACTCGATTCGCACATTGCGGTTAAGATGCCCGTGTTAATGTATTTGTGCTTTGATCAAACATGTCTCTAAATCTACTATATATGTATATAGCTATAGCTTTATTGTTTTCAAAATGCTTACATTAATTAACGTATGTAATTGTTGCTAACATTCGTTTACGTATGTTATTGTTCAATTCTTGTTAATTATATTGCGAAACAAGTTTCACAGACACACACACACATCCACACACACACACAAATCCCGCCAAAAATTCCGCAGTATTCTTTGTGGGAATCTTAAATGACTCAAAAAACATCGATAAGTATGACTTGAAAATTATTGAAATGGTTATTAATGAGTTAATTCATTGACAGCTGTTCGAATAAATTTTGGGAATTCACTGCGAATATGCGAATATGTGAGAACCATATTTTACTTTGCTTTGGTTAGAACATGTATGTGTATATGGATATATATATTAACGTGGGCGCTGGGCGCGGCTTTTCATCGATCAGGCTAGTCTGATCAAGTTTGACTGGTTTGGCATGTGCCATAAACATCCTCCTCGTTGAGTGACGCATATTTGCTTAGGTCTAATACAATAATATATATATATATATATACATATATATATATGTGCGTCAACGGTTTTTTTTTATTGTTGTAACAAGTCGTGGCTAGAACCTAGTTTGAAAAACGTTTCGAGCACTTATTAAAAAGTATTTATAAAGTTTTCATTTGTAATGCTGACAAGCCGGTATGAAAAAACTTTTCCGTGAATATCGACAAAAAAAACGCATTATTAAACTGGAGGCTAAGTTATGGCATTAATTTTGAATTTAGAATTCGATTTCTAAATGAGAATTTATAGTCTTATTATTATATTATTAATTATGTGTAAAAATTTAATTTCGTTTCCCAATTTGAGTATCTCAGCATATAAATAGACAAAACTATTACTGCAGGGTATCTGCTAGTCGATCTCTCTCTCTCTCTCTCTCTCTCTTTGTCGACTGGAGCATTCTCACGTGTTAAGTCTAACATTGGTATTTCCAAGTTGAAATATATAGTTAATCTTGCATGTATTCGATTTGAAACATATATAAAAAACACAAAAGACTTAGGCAACGAACTTGGCTGTCAATTCAAAACTTGGCACATAAAAAGCAGCGGCATTTACTTAGTAACCCCAGCTGGCCCAGCTGACTAACTAAAATTGAATTCAAATTGAAATTCTCAACTTAAACTGCTCTGTAAATAAAGAGAAAAAAAAAGACAAGCAAGCTTAACACAAGCATGACTAGTAGATATATGTGTGTCTGGGCATTTAAGGCAGTGTCAATCAATCAGCTAGAATGGCAGCCAAATTGACAAAGAGCCACACAACTGTCTCATCTTCAATCTTCAATCTTCATCTGCTTCTTCTTCTTCTTCATCCATGGCATCTTCTGTTTCTAACACGCTCGAGGCTCGCCAACAAATTGCAAACTCTTGACATCTTCTTGCTTGTGTCATTCACTCACACATACAAATCAGTCAAATGCATATATGTACATACAAGCATATACACACATACATATGTTAGTCGCAACCATAAACCACAAACAACAACAACAACAACAAAACAACAACAAAAATCTTCCCCCTTCTCTGCAGATGTGCGACAATCGCCATTTTCATTAGATTTGCAACCGCCATTGGCTGAGTCAACACCCACTGACTTCGCTCGGGCCACTGATAGCTATGGCAATCCCATTGATGCACTGCGTCCAATTGATACGCCCGATGGGCGCAAGGTCGTCAGCGCTGAGGGTGTTCAATTCGAGATACCCAATTATGCATCAGGCATCACTGAGATACGCAAGCCAGCCGATGATTTACTGCCACCGCACACTGGTGAGTTGACAACAAAAAGAACAACAACCACAACAACAGCAACAGCAGCAAGGGGTACACCAGCAGCAGCAGCAGCAGTAACAGATGGCAAGGTCGCCAGCGGTGCAACAACCACATCCACAGGCACAACAACAACAACAACAGCAGCTTCAAATTTTAACCAAACGCACAATGAAAACACAAGTCTCTTAGTAGCAACATCACCTAGTACTAATAACCCCACTAGCTTAAGCTTAACTGGAACAACAACCACCCGCACCTACACCCACACTAGCACCACAATCGCATCCACACCCATAACCAATCCCCCATATGTAGTACCAGTAAATTTATCCAGATCCAATCATGCCAAGCGTGAATCATCTGGGCAGAAATACGTAATTATGGCCGCTAGTCCAGAACATGCGCCACCCACATTTACCCTGCTCACCCTGAATCCCCAAGCACCACCCCTCCCAGTCGCAGTCGCCGCGTCCAAACAGAACAATTCTAAGAGCATTGCCAGCCTTGACGCCACATATTCAACTCCAACTCCAACTCCTTCCCAACTAGATGCCATTGCGGTGGCGCAACCCAATTCGGATATCGACAGCACCACCGACAGCACCTCATTCGCATCAGCACCCGACACATCACTAACTCCACCAAAGCATGCATCATCAACTACAACAGGCGACTCCCAACCGGCGGATGTCACTGTGGAAGTGGAGCAGGCCCAGTTGATACCCATACACCAAAATCCGGAGGAGGAGAAGAGTGGCACCCTGCCGGACTATCTGCTGGAGCTGCAGCAAAAGGATAACAATATTGGTGGACCAGTGCCGTGGACACCAGCACCGAATGGTGCACCACTTAGCGTCATTGCATGGGATTTATTGCCACCATTGGAAACGGCACCACAAAACGAACCACTAATTATAACCGAACAGCAGCCGACAAAGCATGTGATTGGAGTCGAGCAACCCGGTAGCCACAATATACGCGTTAGTCTAAGCAGTGGACAGGGCTTGTCTCCCCAGGCACCCGCAACACTCACTCCAGGTGTGGTTACTATAGTGCCACTGGAACTGGATGGACCCGAGGCGCATGGCACCAATGCACATGTGGGCAGCACCACGCCCAGCAATGCTGGACGATTTCCCAATCGAAATCGCGGTACCATTCATTATAGCACCACCACAACAACACCAAGACCACGCAGCACCACAACAACTGCAACCACAACTACAACAACGACAACAACTCCGAGACCAACAACAACCACAACAAGAAGAACAACAACAACAACAACAACAACAAGACCTACTACTAAAAGAACGACAACAACAACAACGAGAACAACAACAACACCACGCCCACCTAGAAGCACCACACCACTGGATCCATCGACCTTCTATAAGCTGGACAATGAGGAGGCCTATGCGTACACATTGCCACCGTGGTTGCAGGAGGTTACCGACCCGGATCTCGATGTTGCCGTTACTTTCGTGGTGCCCACAGATAATGATCAGTATAATCATACCCTGGCCGAAGATCTTGAGCCACCATTCGAACCTTTTGTAGATCTGAACAATCTGCAGCTGACACCACCGCCCACGTCGGAGCGACCAAGCACAACCACAAAACCAACTATAAAAGCAACAACCACAACAACCACAACAACTACAACAACGACGACGACGACAAAACGTCCGTCGGTTGCACCACCATCAACAGCAGCACCCAGCACAGCGCGCCCCACACAAGCACCGCACATTTTCAGAGCACACACCACTCAAAGACAACAGCAGCAACAACAACAACAAAAAGCAGAACCACTGATTACAACAACCACTCCTAAACCCACAGCTCCAACGAAGACAACGCCAGCGGTGCCTGTTGAACCCAATCCATTTGATACATCCACCTTGCCACCGTGGTTGAAAGACTTTGACTATCCCGATGTTGGTCCCGGCGTGCCCTATAATCCGGACAGTTTTAAGGATTCATCTGATGATGATGTCCACACACCGGGAGGTAGTAAACCCAATGATTTTCAGCCACAAGGTTTTGCCAGTCACCCAACAGCAACCACAACCACAACAACAACCACCACAACCACTTCAGCACCAGCTGAATTTGATTCCTCTGCTTTTCCATCCAAAGTCACGCTTACGCTTCCATCCAGCAATGATGGCACCGAGTTAAACACTGTAGAGCCGCCGCTGGTGCTAATACCGCCTACTGTCCTAACTAACAGTGACAACAACGAACAACAACCAGAACAACCACAACAATCAGAACAACCACAACAAGAACACCCACAACAACAACAACCAACTTCACTTAACAGTCGCAGCGGTGTCAAAAGTTCCACTTCTACTACAAACTCTATCACGCATTTTCCAGCACGCTTCGATCCGCCAGCACCTCAACAGTTTCCACCCTTCACTGGCAATCCAGCCGATGGTCAGAAGGTCGAGTACAGCAAGAGCGATGATGGCAAGGTCATAAGCACACCACCAAACACACAGCGCAATGGTAAGCCGCAATTCTCAGTTGTTGAACTCAAACTAATCACAATCTCGTTTGCAGATGCGCAAGGCAGTAGCGTGCATCAAGGATCATCAACTTCCTCCTCCGCCCCCGACTTTCCAACAGCAGCGACTCCTGCCAGCAATACCGGTAAATATACTGGTGGCTTTGGTGCACCCCCTGGTCTGCTGCGTCCACAAGGTGGCAGCAAGCCAGACATCTATGTCGCTGGCAATGAACACGAATTCAAAGTGAAGAAGATCAATCGGGGTGGCACTGCTGGTAATACTGGACGTTATACAGGTGGCTTTGGAGCACCCGCCGGTGTATTGAGTCCTCAGAATGCGCCCAGACCCTTCGAGCAGACGCAGCAGACACAACAGACACAGCAGACACAGCAGACGCAGCAGACACAGCAGACACAGATAACTAAGCAGTCTCAGCAGCCGTCGCGTTCGCTGTCAAATCCACATTCGGTTGGAGCTGCATCCAGTCACCAACAAAATCACCAGAATCGATTTGGTGGACCACCCGGCATCCTGGTGCCCTTTGACAATGTGCAGCGCACCGGTGGGCAGTAGTAGGCTATGGATCCACTTGTTGCGACTACAGCAACTACTTTTAATTATTTATAAAGCATGTTTGTATGTATGTGTACTTATGTTAAAGTTTTCTAAGTTGAACTTCTCGATGTGTACTGTAACGTAACTCAAAATCAATACGAATTTCTTTATCGAAAATCTAAAATGCCTTTTAACGATATCGTTTGTTCATCTGTTTATATGTACGGCATATATACGACAAATATTCATATATGTACATATGTGTACATATCATGTAATATGTTATTTACATAATAAACTTTATAAAAACAAATCGTTCAATTTCATTACTTTTAATCTGTCATCATGTGGCTGTAATTTAGTTATTATATAAGAGTATCCCGAGTTCTTAAGCAATATTTTGACCATTCCCTTAGGGATCCAGAAGGGAAACATATTTTTAAAATAATTCGGGGAAAAATTACACAATCGGGTAGCTCAGAAAAAATGAGAAAATTCTAAAAATCTGGCATATCTTTTCGGATCTTTCGCTATTTTTATTGTAGGCCTAAAAGTATTAATTTTAAATGAACCATTTTCGAAATGATACATGTAATTATAACAAAATTAATCAGTACCTGGCTATACCAGTTAGCTTTCTTGTAGTTTTTTCACGGCTCGCAGCATTTTCAAATTTACGCGGGCATTGTGCATACATTCAATAGGTACTCGAATAGACACAATATGGTCACATTGCAGTCACATGAAGTTGGCAGCACGAGGCGCTTATGCTCAAGATTGCGCGTGCGTCGCATAGCAATCAGCTTAGTGCTGCCCATAAATCGCCAAATGCTTCCACTGTGGTGGTGGGCGTGACGTAAACGTCCTTCATTTGACTTTCAATACGCTCTGCCAGAAGGCAAACGCTCTATCTGAACTCAAAATCGACAGAGCAGCTTGCAGTTGCTTCCCGACGAGTGAACTGAGCGAAAGTAAAAGTGGTGATCCAGGCAATCTTTTCAGACAGTCAATTAAAAAAAAAACTAAATCTAAAACATGTCGAAAATTGGTATTAATGGATTTGGACGCATTGGCCGTCTGGTGCTGCGTGCAGCCATCGATAAAGGCGCTAACGTCGTTGCCGTAAGTTACTTACTGTTATATATACCGATATGTATATAGAGAGAAAGTATTTGTAACACGTAATAACTGTAAATGCAAATGTGCGTAATCTTCTTCTTCAGGTTAACGATCCCTTCATCGATGTGAGCTACATGGTCTACCTGTTCAAGTTCGATTCTACTCACGGCCGTTTCAAGGGCACCGTCGCCGCTGAGGGTGGCTTCCTGGTTGTCAACGGCCAGAAGATCACCGTGTTCAGCGAACGCGACCCGGCCAACATCAACTGGGCCAGCGCTGGCGCTGAATATATTGTTGAGTCGACCGGTGTCTTCACCACCATTGAGAAGGCCTCCGTTCACTTGAAGGGCGGCGCCAAGAAGGTCGTCATCTCGGCCCCATCAGCTGATGCCCCCATGTTCGTGTGCGGCGTGAACTTGGATGCTTACTCACCCGACATGAAGGTCGTGTCGAATGCCTCTTGCACCACCAACTGTTTGGCACCGTTGGCCAAGGTTATCAACGATAACTTTGAGATCGTTGAGGGTCTGATGACCACCGTTCATGCCACCACAGCCACCCAGAAGACCGTTGATGGTCCCTCCGGCAAATTGTGGCGTGATGGTCGTGGTGCTGCCCAAAACATCATTCCAGCATCGACAGGCGCTGCCAAGGCCGTTGGCAAAGTCATCCCGGCACTCAATGGCAAACTGACCGGCATGGCTTTCCGTGTCCCCACACCAAATGTGTCCGTTGTCGATTTGACTGTGCGTCTGGGCAAAGCTGCCACCTACGATCAGATTAAGGCCAAGGTACAGGAAGCGGCCAATGGTCCATTGAAGGGCATTTTGGGCTACACCGATGAGGAGGTTGTCTCCACCGATTTCCTTAGCGATACTCACTCGTCTGTGTTTGATGCCAAGGCTGGCATCCCATTGAACGATAAGTTCGTCAAGCTGATTTCTTGGTACGACAATGAGTTCGGTTACTCCAACCGTGTCATTGACTTGATCAAATACATGCAGACCAAGGATTAAATATAAAAACATACATATATAATTATGCATACAACAACAGAAAAACAATGTTAACTTCTCAATACGCACAAACAGGGGGTGTAGCATTTACATAACTATATAGAAGAGAAACATCCAATCCATCCTCCAATTAATAATTCCCACAAATGTACACACATACATATACAAATATACATAACTATATATGCATATTTATGTTTGCACATTTGTTGTTTATTGATATCTTCTCGCTCCTGTTTGTAGAGCCGCGCAACAACAGTTACATAAATTATATAACCTTATCTCGTTACAAATTTACGGAAATAAAAAAAAAACAAAAAAACCAACATATTACGACATTTTTATTGCAATGGTGAAATGACCTCTGCCGGGGCAATTATTGATTTTTTGCCACCAGCTCAGAGGGCAAACATTGTTGCATTTGACAACAATAGCATTTAGTTTTTAAGTATAAGTATATTTTTATAAATAGTTTGACACGCGCATATGTACATGCATACGCATATACACGTACGCATGCATATGCATATAAAAATACATGCTTTCTTCAATCTGAAGCTAAATCAGTATGTATATGCATGTATACATGTATATGCTTATACACATATTAATCGGCATACGTGCAAGTACTGCTTGCTTTGAAACTACCGGCATGCCGGCTAAAATGCCCTTGACATTGAATCTATTTTATATATTATAAGGCATAACAATAAATAAGGGAAAACAGTTAAGCATGAAATACATACATAGAAAATTAGGGAAATACGCTTAGATAAGATAAAATTCATGATTTGCGAAATTATTTAACATATACAGATAACAGTAACAGTGCCATTTTGAGTAAAATGTTAACACTTGATTGCATTTACATTTGGAGTCCATGTTATTACGCCAGTCTGTCATCGCCATCGTTTCGATAACTATTGACCGCAGTGTTTTGAATGGAGGATTTTAATCTTGTTTTGCAGGATTAACGGTGGAATTAATTTTTAAACAAAGTCAACTCGAATTGTAGCATGTTTTGATTGCGTAATGAATGGTTTGAGATACACAGAACCGATTTTTATTAAGTTAAATCACTTCGAGTCATGTAAGGGCATTTCTATTAACTTAAGACTTTTGTTCTCTGATTTTATTTATATACCAGATTATTTTGCCAATTTGGAATACTATTTAGATAAATATTTCCGACTATTGCCTTGGAAAATTTTAGTTTGATTAGTAGAGACACATCCGACAAACTTTTTACACAAGTTGCAGAAAGTAATAAATATCAACAGGTCTCCCCTCTTTAGTTCGTTTTGGGCCAACCTCATTGCATGTTAGTCAGAACCGCCCCACAGCAATCAAACAATTGAAACGATTATAAGCGTGCTCCCTTTAAAATCCGCCTATATTTGTCAACAGAATTGCAAATGTGGTAAATACAAATAAGTATTTGTATTAAAGTCTAACCCACATAGCGAAGCCTAAACTGAAATTTACCACCCAACACTACCAATCGAAGTTCGTGGAGTTCTCAACTTGAGCATATGCAAATATCATAATTTTACCATCATGTCTGCAACGTCGTAAAAAAAAGGGGAACAAGAAGCAGCTGTCAGTTGTTGTTGGACGAAGTTGGTTGATCCGGCACGATGCGACAAGGTACAATAAGCCACAAAATTGTCTTGTAAGGCAACACTGCAGTCGATTGCTTATGAGGACAGCCAAACAACAAACAACAAAATTGTTTCGGCACGCCGCGAAGGTTGCTGCCGGTTTCAGTGAAATGAGTGGGGAACACGCAAGGTCCTGGTCTAAGGACTGACTGGCCCAGACATCAAACTTATTTATTTACTCTAAAAACAATACAAGAAAATTAATAGCAATTTGCATAGTTTCATAAATAGTATGTTGCAATAAACGTTTTGTTCTTCACATTCTTGTAAATGCCAATAAATGAGGTTTCCATTTTAATGAATGCGACTCTATCATTTTGGTTTTAGTCGAATATAGCATTCATTGATTACCCTTACCAGCCATAGTGCCTAATTGGATTTGTTACTTCATTGTGTTCATTAGAAAGCCATTAGGTTAATTTGGCCAACAGGCAATGATTTGTATTCTCCACGCATAAAAACGAAACGAACAAACAACAACAACAACAACAATGATAACGTGCGTGACTCTTTGGCTTTGAGCAAAAGTTTGGTAACGCAACTTTTGATTAATAATCATTACAATTGGCTAACGATGCGTGTTATTTGGGCGTTTCAAAGAGTCTACACTCAATTGATGAACAGCATTGAATATGGAAATATTTTAATTTCTTAAAAATTGAATATTTTCCATAATCGGTAGAATATTTTATTGATCAATCATGAACATTAGAAAAAAGTTTTATTATAGAACTTATTAATATGGGCTGTAACAATTGCATTACCGTTCGAATCAAGAATTTCGACTGTCAACTTTTATGTCTGTCAGAGAATTAAGTAAGGGAGCAAATTGTTGAGATATTAAAGCGAGTTTATTGAAGTTTATTGAGACTTGTCAGCACATGCAAACTAAGTTACAAAAGCCACAACAACCAACAATAACTTTTAGCCGCAGAGACCACTTCTCCCATTCGGGCCCTCAACAGCAACAAACCCAACAAGAATATTTACAAGAGAAGGCAGCCTAGAAAAATATGAAAGAAGAGCTACCAGTTTAGTTGGAAATTGACGAGCGACGTGAGCACACGGTCAAAAGTTTTGGCTTTCTGCGAGCGTATAGTATACCAGCTTGCACATATGAACATTTATTTACGCGAAACAAACCAATTATGAAATTCGTGATGTGAGGTGATAAACATAATATATAACGAGTAATTACATAAATCGACATGAGCTTAAATGATTAGGTTAAATGCTAAATATACAACTAAAAGCTTTTACAAAGAAAAGTGTTAAGAAAACAACAGTTTACTTTTAAAATTCGTACATTAAATTTCAAAAATGCCACGAAAAAAGCAAAAAGTTGACACACTTGAGGAAATTGAGACGAGCATTAAACTGCTCTGTGATCAGTCCAACAATCACATGAAAGTTCGTGAATACTACAAGGCATTGACTGGTTATAATCAGGTAAATATATTTTCAATTTTGTGATCAACGGAATGCTATTGCCAAAATTTCAATAAGAATTGTGTAAAATCCATAAGCAAGGATTCATGGTGTTTAATATTTGAAAATGTAACGGCTGCAATTTAAAGCGCTCGCTAGATGGCCACAAAAAGAAAGCTTTCAAAAAGCTTCGCAAGTAACCAGGCAAGTATATTTGAAAGCTTTTTACAGTTTGAGAATCATACTTAAGTACAGGTAAGGGAAAGGAAGAAATAGGATTCTGCTAAAAGATTCCTCCAAGGAAAATAAATAAAGACCATATCATCTTAAAGACATTCCGTATGACAGAGAAAATGAGCAAGAGCTATCAGAAATGCATTCAATCTCGGATGGGTCCTCAACGATATTCAAATTTAATAGATAATATATTTAATATATATACTTATTGATCATCTGATGTGCAACAATTGTCGCGTATGGACTACTTAAAGAGCCAAGGGTTTCAATGTCAGCAATATGACTTTTAAAATCCTTCCATTGAACTCGACGCACAACTTTGCCTAGCCTCGTGTTGCTGATTTTTGTTATTTGTTATCGATTGTTAACCCATATTTATAGTTAGCTAGTCTCCTGGCAACCAACCATGGGCAAATGGCAAATCAATTATCTATTGTTTGCAACTGTCAGCAGGTGTGCATTTTTCACACTTTCGTCTACTTTGAGAACTTTTGAAATCGCAGTTTAAACCGTATTTTTTAAAATGGCTACGAGTGTGTTGAACAACATTTTAGCTGTTGATAAGGAGCAGGAGCTGCTGCAGAGTTTCTTACGCACGGGAGCTAACGCAGACGAGGAATCCTTGGACGAATCGAATAAAAGGTCCAAGGGTCGCGGTCGTGCCTCGCATAAGGTGCCGATTTGGGATAGGCGTGACTCGTATGGCGGCGGCGGGAAATCCTCAACGGAACGTGGAGCTCGAGGTGCGAGCAAGTATCCGGAGGATCTGGAGCCTGGCTCCAAGCGTGGCAATCGCATCGAGGCTGAGTTACGTGCGGCACGCAAACGCATCGAGGAGCAGATGCTGAAGAAAAAGAAGCCCAAGGAGAATTTCGTGGACTTCTATACGGACAAGGATCGAGCGGCGGCTGTCAGCGCCGGCGCCTTTGACATCAAGCAGAGTTTGCAAATAAAGCAGAAACAGGATCGCAATGAGGCGCTTCTAATCCCCGACGAGGCGGACATTAGTTCGATTATTGCGCTCGGCTTGAAGGAGATCAAAAATGCGAATCCGGAGAATGCGATACATTTCTTTTGCAAGGTTGAATAAGGGATCTTTAACTGCACACCAAATTTATCTTTACATATCCTTACAAACCGAAGGGTACATCCTTAATGCCATGAAATATAACTATTCTGGATCAGCATCAATATCCGAATAGATATAGCCATGTTTCATCTATCGATCTATTTAGCTGACCATGTCAACTCTGTCCGAATTGAAGCTATCTTGTGGAATCTAGTTTTTATGCACTAAGGATATTTGTCGGAGTCGTAAGGATTGAAAGACTATATCCGTAAAGAAACGATACAAATCGTTTGTGTTTTCCAATTTCTACTATTCTTTATCTAACTTTCCAATATTTTGAGGGCAATCATTTAATATAAATTATTGTAAAGATTAGACATAAACATAATCGATCCTTATGCAAGGGTATGTAAACTACGACGTGCTGAAGATGGCTCAACTTTTTCTATTATGTCCATTAACAAGTATCCCTTTTTACTTGCAGGCTCTGGAGCTGAACAGCACGGATCTCAATGCCTTAATCTCACGCAGCAAATGTTATCTGCTGCTGGGTGAGGCCTCCAAGGCGCTGCAGGATGCGGAAACGGCACTCAGCGAGGATAAGAACAATATACGCGCCATATACCAGAAGGCCGAGTCCCTTTATTATTTGGGTCAGTTTGAGCAGAGCCTAATGTTCTTCCATCGAGGATTACGTGCTCGTCCAGAGCTTGCCTCATTTAGGTTGGGCGTGCAGAAGACACAGGAGGCCATTGAGAATACGATCGGTACAAAAATCCGTTCCACATTACCAGTTGCTCCAATTAAAAGCGGAATGCCAAAGAAATCGGGTGATAATACGCCCAAGTCGCAAAACCTGATCAGTGTTCGGGTGCGGCAGAAACCAACAAAGGCGGATCTGGAGCGACGCAATGCACGCAAACTGCTGGGTGAGTTGTGCGTGGACAAGGAGTATCTGGAGAAGCTACTACTCCACCCGGATCTCGTGCGCGCCGATACCAACACAGAGAACATCTCTGCATTGGCCAAGGAAGCTGTATGCTTCCTCAACAAGCGACAGGAATTCTGGCGACAGCAGCGTCCTTGCACCGCTTTGCCCAATCACAAGAATCTGCCCAACGATGTGCTTCCCAAGTGGTTCTAATCTGCAGTAAAGTCTGTAGTTTTAAGTGTTAAGTTTATGTTTGCAGTACATTTTTCTTGGGTTTAAATAAATCAGAAATATGAAATATTAAAAAAAAAATGTTTACGATTCGCACAGGCCCCAAAAGAAGTTAAACAAATTCCTTTAAATAAAATTCAATTCTTTGTATTACATGTGGCATATTTATTGATTTACCTTTCTTGAAATTTGGTGATTAAAGTTTTTTGTTTTGTTTTTTTTTTTTACAATTTTCACATATGTTGTAACATTAACACTTTAAATATTTTGCAATTTGCATTTGCATTTTTTCTTTGATATTGTTTTCGTATAATTCGGTCATCCCAAATAATGTCTAAGTCAACATGTTAGACAGTAAATATTTCCATGGATTTTAGCTGTAGCATTTTGGTGACTTTTCAACTCTGATAACAAACGGAAATTTCTGCTATATACTATATAGTTATGTATAGTATTGCGAGCTCTCATTGTATTGTGTTTTGATTTATAATTTGTTTTGTTAATACTTTCGTCTACCACATTCGATTTTGTTTTATTTGATAAATTGACTAGTACGGCTATAATAAGTTAAGACATATACAATACATATGTGTATGTGTAGTAATTTAATACTTTATTATGTAGTTTTTGTTGGTTTGTTCAGATTGCTCGGTATGGTTAACATAAATACGTAAATTCTTAGGTTATTTGGTGCATTAGTGTGTGTGTGTGTGTGTACATTCGGCCAGTGTTGGTTAAGTAATTAAGTGCTCATATAACAGAAACAGAAACATTCAAGTTTAAAGCAATGAACCAAGCTTATTTCGATTTACAATCTCTTCTTTGAGCTTATATGCATTTAAACAACAAATTCAGTTTTAATTATTGCCTGGAAACACTTCAACATTGTACGTAAATGATATATCTTTTATACAATTGGCAAATACATAATTTGTAATATTTAGTTATGCGATTTCCAACATTAAACGCAACTATAAATGGAATGTAAATATGTTGAGTGCCATTTGAATCGCGTGCTGGACTGCTTGACACCTGGACTGTAAGTTAAAAGAGAAAGAATATAGATTAAATAATATCTTTACTTCAGTTTTTTCTCAGAGCATTATTTATAAAAAACACACAATTAGTTTGCACAATTTTGCCATAAGTAATGTTACTGTAAACCATATTTAGCTGTTGGGCAGGCAGCCTCCCATATGGTCTAGTGGCTAGGATATCTGGCTTTCACCCAGAAGGCCCGGGTTCGATTCCCGGTATGGGAAGTAATTTTTTTTTTTTTTATAATTTATATATTTTTTTAGTTTTTGTTATTGAAATTAATTTGATGTGGACTTACTCTGGCTTTGTCGAGTTTCTTAGTTATTTGTGGGGCGAGTGGGTAGTGGCGGAGCATTCCCACTGCGATTTGGTATTGGTGGCGGACCACGACGATTGGGTAGTGGTGGCGGTGGACCCATTGGTGGCACTGGCCCCGCCTGCTGTCGACGTGGACTATCAAGGGCTCCAATGACTGGCGGTGGAGCAGCTGGTGGCGGATGCCGTGGTGCTGGAACATCATCTTGTATCTCCTCGTATATATTGCTGGTCGTCTCGTAGGCGGTGTCCTGTGTGGGTGAGGCCTGATCCAGAGATGGTGGCTTGGATTGCCGTGTGGGCGTTGATACTGGCGTTCCTTGATTGCTCTGCATTTGACGTGGTGGTGTGGCTGGACCGGATGGTGAAGCAGCGGCGCCTCCAATGGGAGAAGCCTTGCCCGACGATGAGCTTGGCGAGCTCGCGGTCGTGGCATGCAATGGCGAACCCATTTCCGTAGGTGATTGCGATTTGGATGAAGGCGTAGTGTCGCCAAGCATGTTGGGTGGACGCGGCGGTGGCGGCATTGCCACCTGCACAGGCTGCAATGGTGTCTGCATTGGCTGCGGTGGCAGTGGTGGCTTCGCCGGCTTGGGCACAATGCTAATGACGCCGGCATGGGGCAAGTGTCGGGGCGAGTTCTTTGGTGACATGGGCATGGGCGGACGCGCTGGCGCCGGACGCGTTGGTGGCTGTTTGGGCCGCTGTGGCACCTCGGGCGTTAATTGGAGTAGCTGCGCCTGCTCCGCGGGATTGGCGCAGAGTGGAATGGTGTTCGAGGTGCACAGTTCAATCTCACTGTCCACCTGCTGGGGCCAATCGGGCCTCTTGAGCTCGAAGACCAGCTCCAAGCCGCAGACTTGGGTGCTGTGCTTGGCGGCCGCATTCAGCGCCGATTCCCCATTGCGGAAGGTAACCCACATGGTGTCCTCGACATAACGTACCAGCGTCACTTCACCCATTTTGGAGAGCTCAGCAATGAGTTCGGCCATGACATGCTCATCGTAGATGGTCGGTCCATCCTCATCGCATTCTGCAGATGCTTCATGCACATGCACCACAATCGTCGAATCGGGCGGACCCAGATCCCGGATAACCTGATCAAAGACCGCACGGCGACGCTGCTGGTCGATTTCCATGATCTCTGCATCGATGATGGCAATCACTGGACGATGATCGCTCTGCTTCAGCTCCGACCGTCCATAGTGGATGAGCTTGCCCGGATTCCAGGCAGCTGTGCCAACACCGCCGAAATCACTCTCCGCCAAGGCTTTGCGACGACGCCAGAGCACACGATCTGTCCAGGCTGGTGCTCGTTGTTTCTCCGATGTGTCGTAGTCATCGCTAAACACATCATATTTGTATGTTGGATCAAAGGTGATTTCACCCTCGAGGAACTCGGAGAATACATTGCCCGCCTCCTGCTCCTTGCGCAGCTGATCAAACTCCAGCACTGTAGATAGGTCTCCATTGCGGACGCATTCCTTCAGCTCATCCTTTTCCATATCGATGCGATAGTTGAAGTCACCGCACCAGAAAACCCAGTCATGCGATTTGAGTGTCCGTCCCATGGGAAAAGCTAATTTCCTTGTAATTTCCGCATAGTCAGCGTTGCGTTCCGTGACTTGAGATTGACCGGCAGCAAAATGGGCGCACACAAAGCACATGGAGCTACCATGCAGGACAAAGCGTATGGCACAGGCACCTTTGTTGCCCGTTGCTCCGCCCAAGCCCGTTTTCACACAATCAATAGCCACATCTCGAATGTGGGGCGCATGCTCCGGCCGTA
Organism: Drosophila nr. perissopoda 5 BK-2023a; assembly: GCA_035044105.1. Classification (NCBI taxonomy): domain Eukaryota; kingdom Metazoa; phylum Arthropoda; class Insecta; order Diptera; family Drosophilidae; genus Drosophila; species Drosophila nr. perissopoda 5 BK-2023a. Next base: position 958,465 of record JAWNMK010000231.1, read on the forward strand.
TATAGATGTAGAGGCAAACTCCGACCAGTTGCTGATAGGTGAGCAGCACATAGTCATTGTCCCGCGAGATGGTTTTCTGCAGTTCCTCGGCCCACAGCTTGGCATTATCGGTGCTGGCTGCCATTATATTCGATGCATTCAAATCGACAATTTCCTCGAAGCCAATGGCATAAATATCCACCGGATGATCGGCATGCTCCGACGGATTGTTCACATCCACCAGCGCCTTGGAACGCGCCAATGCATGACAATCAAGCAGCCAATCTGCCAAGGAGTCCTTGAACACAATGCTGCGAAAGTGCTTGCCACCATTCACATTATAAGTGCCAACAGCAACGCGTGCCATGCGAGGACGCACATACTCCGTGTAACGCTTGCATAGCTCTCGCAGCGTCGTTGTCGGTGCATGCAACATATTCGAGGGCAACAGAATGCGCGCACGATCAGCCAGCTCCGAGCTGAGCGTTGAGCCCACAAGCAGAATATCAATGGCTTCCTGCAAGCATATATTCACATCAGTTTAGAGCACAACTCAAAACGAATCGACGATTGTGGATTAAATTCGTATTCATTACTCACCTGTTTGGAATTGTCCAGCAGATTGTTCTGAATGGTGCGTGCAGCAGATCGAGCACCATCCATCAGCTTAGATCCACCTTGAATGGCGCCTGTGCCCGCATAGATCTTGCTCACCTCGTTGCCATTGTTAATCCACATTTGACGAAAGATCTCCTCGAAACGCGAGATGTTCTGCTGTTTGCCGCCCATTTTCAATGCCTCCAGCTGCAGATTGAGCGTATCCAGGCCGAGATACGTCTGTACACAGTTGGTGCGATCCAAGCAGTCCAGACAATTGGTGCGCACAACGCCAAATTGCTCCTGCTGCACCTGGCCATTGGTGGCATGGAAGATGCCATAATGAGCACCGCAGGCGACCATGCGCTCCTTGAGCTTGGCCAGGGCCGAGAAATTGCCGCCCCGGCACTCCTGATGATAGTCGAAGACGACATGTGGGATATCCTTGTGCGCGGACATGCCATGATGCCGCTGGAACTCGTTGCTCAGCATCGCTTCACCCTCTTTGCTGCCAATTAGCGAGCTACCCAGAAGATTGACGATCGTCTGGTAGCCATAACGTTGCCTCATCATGCTCATATGACGATCAAAGGCTGCCGCCGAGGTTTCGAATCCTCGCGATAGCTTGACCTTGTGCGAGCCCACTTGTACACCAGGTTGCTCCCAGAAGAGTGGCACCGATCCACGCGTCTGCACATGACTGGTGACGTCGCCATCCACATAGATGACCTGCTCCGTCTCCACAAAGTTGGCCACATAGCCCTCATCATTCGTGCCACGGACATTGAAACGCGTTCCAGCGCGCTCACAGCTCAGACGTGAGATGATCGCGGCACGCGCCTGCTTGGCGCCAATGTAAACGGTGCGCACCTCAACGGAGCCGCACATGGTCTGCAGCAGCCACGACTGGCAGTCGATGCCGAAGCGCATCAGATGAATGTGCATCATGCGGTTCCAGAAGAATCGATTGTCCGTCTCGCCCGTCTGATGGCGACGCTGTGCACACAGCGTAATATCGAACTTGCTATTTGGTGGCGATCCTGCACCAGCAGCCGATGGATTCTGATGCGCAAAGTAAAAGGTGCCCGAATTGAGCAATTTGCGCACCTCACTAATCTTGTCCTCGTTGGGCACAGCATTCTGCAGCGATACAAATGACGTTTGTGTTATGCGAAAGATTTCCACATCGCCAATTTTGCCCATGGACACGCAACCGGTAACGAGCACCAGAAAGAGCACAGTGCTCTCGCCAGCATTCAGCTGCAGTGCACCCAAACAGCCATAAGCATCGCACACCTGTGTGCAAAAAAAATAATATTTAGATAATTTTTTATATACAATTTAAAATATAGTTATGAATTATTGTTAAAAGGTATTTTTATTAACATTTTCTCGTTTTTGTATATAGGTGTTTTCACCACTAAGCCAAGAATTGTATTTGGGATGATTGGCAAAAGCATTGATACATAATGTAATGAATCAATAAGTCAAAACAAGTCACACAATTTATGTTACATAACATGCTATTTGGAGATTTATATATAGAAAACCATTTACGGCGACCTGACTATTAATTTAAGATACTTTATAAACAAGTTGACTGCTTTACTTCTTTTTTGTAGTTGTACAATCAGGCGATAATTACATGAATTTTATATTACGCTACGTTTGCGTACCTAATTGCCTTTTAACAATTGAAAGTCATGCTCTTAAAAACTTTTAGCTCGAATGCTTAACATATTGCTTCTATAATTCTATTGAAAAATTTAAAGATACTTTTTTTTTGTGTACTACACATAGCCTTGAACATTTTCACAATTAATTTTCATTGCAAATGGGATTATTTGAGAGATACTGACCTTTGTGTACTGCTTGCGGATAACGTTCTCCTGCTGAGTGAGCAGTGCACAGACATGGGATTCGAAGAGGATGCAGTCGGTGTGATTGCGATGCTCCAATAGAACGCTATGCGGAGATGGAGCTATTGACTTTTCAAGCACGCGTATCACCTTGGACATGGCCATTGTTCTGGCAGCAACTTTTCTCGTTTCTTGTTGGGAATGAACTAAGATATTCACTGATGTGTTTTTTCTCCGACTTCATCAACGCCGCTTCAGCAGCGGCCAAAACATCTGCAAATGTAAACAGCAAATTTTCACAATTTTTAAACATTATTAAAGATTATTTAAAGAGACGTGTGTTAAAACTCAAGAGCCAAACATTCAAAAACTGCAATAAACAAGAAACAAACACAGACAGTGGCAAAGAATTTTTTCCATACGCCCCCATTCCAATCGCCGCCAGCTGGTACACACATACACACTCACACATATGACATGCATGTTCACACATATGTGTATGTGTCGTTGGTTGGCTGATAAAACTGTATAGATTTTTCGCATGCCAAAATTTCTGAGTAACTTTTATGCTAATATAAACATTCTGCTGCTTTGCCACACGCAACTGTAATCAGATTGTGATTAGGTATTGTTGACTATAATTTTTGAAAGTGTTTGTGGTGTTCTAGATAAGATATACCTTTTTTTTCCAGCAATTTGCAATTTGGACGAGTTGTATTGAATCGTTCGGAATAAGTTCAATCAAAGCAATCTGTGAACAAACGACTTTAACGAATGCACTGAGGCCCTGGTTTAAGTTCATTCGGTTCCGGTTCGCAAATAACATTTTCTGTTATTGTAAGTGTTTTGTGTATTATCACTAAGCACTGTATTGAGTGCTTTATATATCTATTTGCAGCATTTGAAACGTTGACTGAATTTCTATTAATTATCGACTCGATTCTTAGGGAAATAGACTGGATTTTGTAAAGAACAAGCCCTAGCAGTCGCAGAATCTAACGGAATAAAAGATCCCTTTGTTTGCTTAATGGTCGTAGGACTTTGGTTTCACATTATAATTAGTATTATAAAATTATTAACTAATCAGTATGTGATCTTTGCAAATACATGTACGAATATAAAACCCGTTTCTGACCAAAAATTAGTGCTCATAATAAATTTAGCAATTTAAAATTAATAAAAATATCCAGTGTGAAAGCAAAAAGTTATGGTAAATAAAATGAGTTTACTGTATTATTGGAAATACAATGGGAAACCCGATTAGCTAATTTAGATTGCAGGGCGCACTTGAGATAGCATATCAGTAACTCACTTCAGAGATCTCATGAGCATTTTTTAATCAAGCAGATTTTGTTTCCAGCGACAAATTATTACCAGCGTCATGCGAAAATACTTTGATGAAGAATTTTTGAAGATTGTAAAGCATGCTATCTAAATTCAGTATGATATTTTAATCCCCACTTTTCAGTGTGCCCAAAATACATTCATTTAGCAAAGATACGAGCGTTAAATTTGTTCAGCACATTCTCTGTAATCTTGAATTCTTGAATCGATCGAACGATCTAGCACTGTCAATAAATCATTAACACCGTCATTTAGAATAATAACATAAACAGACATTCAGTACACTCGAGTGAGTCATAAATGATTGCGGCTCATCAGTAAATATATATATATTTACATATTTCCATATATGCAAACGCTATCTCGGTTTGCACTCGTGAATGGAACATTTTGCGCCCTGGAGGGATGTCCAATGTAGATAAATGTATTGAAGCATAAAAATAACATTATTTGATAATTGTTGGTCATTGTTTTAATCATGTTTAATTTATTGACTACCGTTTAGCCTAGTTATCAATATATTTTTAGAAAATACATACTTATTTAATATAATTTTACCTTTCAAAACAAAAGCTCAACAAAAATGATCTCTTTGAACACATACCCAAAAAAAGTCTCATTCAATTTCAATTTTAATTGATAAGCTAACTGTCGACATTTGAAATTCCAGACAGAGACAGAAAAAACAAATAATATATATTTTTTATATTTATATGCATATTACTTAATAACTGTATTTGTATGTTACGCAAAAGGGTCAGTTAATAATTTGTTTTGACTAAAAGTATTTTAGTATGTGGCTTTTACAAAAAACCTCAGTTAAACTTTTATCTTGTTTGTTTGTGTTTTTCTTGTTAGATAATTGCGCTTGATTATTGACACATAATTATTTATTATGTATATATATATATATATGATTATATCTATCTAAATGTATTTGCAAGTATGTTAAATTATCTAGTGCTAAATTTGTTGTATTTAATTTTTCATATCTGCCTAGTAGAATTTTGATAAGAAACCAAATTTAACTATAGCCTAGCAATTGAGCTCCAAATAAAATTGTTCACGTTTATTTCCGTTGGCTGTTGGCTGGGCATAAAGCATAAATGAGTTCAAGTTTACGGCATAGGCGCGTGATTTGAGTAAACACTCTTTTAATTGCTGATTTTGTGCTGAGAAGAATAAAAAACCAACAATGATTACCTTATTTTATTGCATATACATTCAACACACACATACACATATGTATATATATATATATATGTATATGCATGTATACATTTGTATTTGTATTTATCACTAATCTCTTACTCTATTTATACGTTAACTTAAGCGATTCGGTTGCCCGCGGTCTTGTTCTCATACTCATTCTCTGTGCTTTGCAATTGATATGGCTCCCTAATCTCTACAATACATATTCTCAATTTATATACATATACATACATGTGTATGTATGTATATATGTGTGGATCTGTCTGCCTGTGGTCGTAAGGAAAAGTTCTTGCAGTTGTTGCTGAGCGTCGGTCTTTTTGTATTTGTTGTATGTACGCAACTGTTAATATGTGTGCGTGTATAGCTAATAATCTTATAGGTTCAGTGATAAGACCCATCGGGTCCAAACTGCTGTGAAAACAGGAAAATAAAGCTCTTACTCTTTGCTCGCGATCACAGAATCACTTGATTCTTCATAGGCGCTGAGAAATGGCTACATTTTTTAATTAAAGCGCTCTACGTTATTGTAAGCAATTACACTCAGAGAAAAATTGGGTGTGTTTTAGTTACAAGTACAATCAGATTATGTTAAGAACACAACTGTTTCAAAGGTATTATTTTTGGGATTATAAAAGACAAAAGATTTTACTTGAATTGTATATATGTTTTTTTTTTCTGAGTGTACACTAAATAGTTTGTTAGTCTAGGTTATCATATTGTAGTTAACTGCCACTATACGGATAATACTTAAGGGCTGGTCGATCCGACTTCACGTCAACAAAATATAAAGAGTATATACGATAAACGCTTTAGCATAATTAAATGTGAGGTGAGACAACACATGCCTCAAAGTGTACCTTGCACACGCCCTAATTGCCGCCAATAATGTGTCAAACGTAGGTAAGTCTCTGATAAGAAATGCGCAGTGTGACTCAACACAGAAATTCTCCAGTTTTCTGCCATTGTAATTTGCGAACCCAAAACACCTTCATAACGATCATAACAAACATAGACAAGCTGAGCGAAAGTGAAGCACCATTGACTGACTCATTTGTTATAATCACAATAAAAAAATGATAAATAATCAAAAAATGTATATCGCTATATAATTACTCAAATGACAACTGATAATAAAAAAACATTCGTAATATAAATTAAATTTATTCGATGGCGGTGTAGCGAAGCATATTTACAGAAAATCGCAAAGCAGTGAAATTAGTGAGGATAGTATTTATGTATGTGCTGCTAATGTTTAAATCAAAAAGAAAACAAATCATATATATATAGTTTTTCGCTTAGGTATAATAAATATCTAATTATAATTATGATAAAGCAATAACAAAATCGAACTAAACTATGCAACATTCTCATTTCTCCCCCGAATCTCAAGTGTAACTCAATACAAAAATTACAAAAACTTTTGCTTAAATTGAATTCATTAACTTACAGATCTCTACAAAAAATATGTATCTATATACTTAAAGCACAAGCTGTCAACTTAGTTTTAAGTTCGGTTCAACAAATTTACGTTTTGTTGTTGTTGTTGTTACAGTTAGTTGATGCCGTCAGTTAGTTGACGAGCAGGAGTAATCATGTCCAGACTTTGGATGCCGCTGCTTAAGCTTAAAGGCCGTAATTTAGACAAGCAGATGCAGAAGAGCTCTGGAGAGCTCGCTTTAGTTCACCTGACTTTACACCTACACTTAAGTTTATGTAGTGACTAAGGGGGATTTTGTTGTTTGTTTTGTTTTGTTTTGCTAGTAATAATAATACTACTGCCACATCAACTTAGCTCGGGAATAGCAGTCCGCTGATTACACAATTTACGCATATAACAAACTAATTTTAACTAGCTGCTGCTACGAGATCAGCAGTCGATGTTTAGCCACCGGCAGCGTTCCCATCCCCGTCGTTGGTCCTCCAACACCTCCTCCTAAAGATGTTGCTAACAACGTGGGCGCCGTCGGCTGCAATGGCGCTGTGAGAGAAGAATCCGATGCGGGTGAACTGAGCGGTAATTCGTATGCAACTCCGCCCCAATGTAGCTTAAAGGTGCGCGTCCTCCAGCGTATTGCCGGATTCCATAGCGCATGCAGGAACAAATATGGGCCGGTTAGCTCCCTAAACAGCCAGCCAATGACAAACTCAAATTTGTGGAATGGCATCGAGCCATGCTGCACAATGGATAACAGCAGCCAGTCCGATAGAAGCCAGCAGAGCAAATGCACCAAAAAAAACACCAATGGATCCCAGGCAAACAGCAGCGATGCTGACCACGCAGCCAGTGCACCCAGTATCATACATTCCGACAGTGGCTCCAGCAGTATCGTTGTGGGCACCATTGCCACCCGCAGCTTGGCCCAGCGTATGAGTCGCGCCTAAAACGATAATAATATTGATATTATTATACAAAATATAGTATAGAAATACAAGCAAAGGTCAAAGATCAATTTCAAATAAAGTTAGACAAAAACACACCAGATTGCTTCCATTTCAAAATACTTATGCCATTAACACCACTTGGCTTAAATGGACAAACCTGAATTAATGATTAATTTACAATTTTACCATTGTATTTGTGCGCGTTTCAGATAACAAATAATTGAACAGCTGACATGCAAATGGAATAACTATAACGACCTAAGAAATTATATAGTATCAACAACTAGAATGTGACATTATTTGTCTGCGATGAATCATACTCAGTATCATACATCATTCTGCGTACATTCATCTTTCTCATAGTCATACATCATTCAGCGTACATTCATCTTTCTCATATTCTCTGTGCTTGCAATATTTTCGGTTATTCTAGCATTATTTTTATTCTAATGGAATTTTTTGGTTTGATTAAATGGTTGTTGTTGCAGTTGTAATCTGATCGATTTTTGGAATTAGTAATCGTGTTATTCTTTAGTTTCAAAAATAGGCAAGCCACAATCGATATTTTACTGCCTGGTATTATTAATAAGGCGACACATGCTGATATGACGTACTCTGAGGATTCCTGATTATTGTCACAACATCGGCATATACCGCCACTGACTGTAAATAGTTTAATTAGCCGACTTCCAAGACTATCTTTGCCTGCTTAGATCGCATTTGAGAATATTTGGTTTTGAGCATTAAATCGCCAAAACAACCTGCAATTACTAAAACTTCCCTCGCCGCACTTCAAATGGTAAGCGATGTGGATTGATGGGTCTTTCTTGTATTTAATTATGTGCCAACAAAACACTTGCAGCTAGAACCTAAAAGCGCATGGCGATAAAAAAAAGAAGAATTGTGGGAAGCGATAATCGGTGGGGGGGGGGGGGGGGAGGCGGGGGACCTGTAAATCAACAAGTAGAAAAGTTCTCTACGTCGACTAGTAGATACTCTCTAACCAATGCTAGCATAGATTCGATCTTACTTTAAGGACCAAGTGTTTGTTGTCTTAAAAGCAGATAATACTAAAAATAAAGGAATTTTCCCAAGCATATAAATATTTATCCGATATCAGATAATACCCATTTTAATAATTTATTATGATAGGGTATAAAAATGAAAACTGTTTTGATTATACATTTTGCCCACCAACGCACAACAATGTTGCACGTGTCTAATTTATGAATGGCGATAAGAATTATAATTTATAATTTTCGAGCAACATATATATTTTTTGTTAGATAATACGGATTTTAAACTTTCGATATAAGTATGGCAGATTTATTACCTGGAAGCTGGCAATATCGCAGACACCGCTATTTTGGAGCGCTGGCTGATTGGAGATGCGCATCTTCCAGCCCAATTCGGTGACGCGCTTGGCAATGAAAAAATCCTCGGCGAGATAACAACCAAATGCCCTTAGTCCGCCCAATTGATCGATGACTGCTTTCCGTAGGAGACAGGACATTCCCGTATGACAATTGATGCCCAGCACATCGGCCGACAAATAGATTCGCGATTGCACAGTGCCAAAGAAAACCTTCTCGAAGGTTGCCGCAAATCCATCGCGATCGCTGGTGAATGGCATCTGATGGACTAACGCATGCCGATCGGACATGTTCTGTACCATGTCGAGGAGCGTGTCGTTCTTCATCTTAATCCCACTGTCCGATATCATGAAGAAATCATATTTCGCTGCCATATAGCCGGGATGGATATTATTGATTTTTGGGTTTACGCCCACATCGGAGCCACCCACAAATAGCTGTGCATCGATCTGGGGATGCTTTACCAGCAGCTGCTCCACCAGTTTAATGGCCGGATCGTGTTTATCCTCCACACAGAAGAGCAACTCGAACAGCGGATAATCCATGGTGAAAAACGATTCCAGATTATGCTGCAAATTGGGATCAACGCCCATCAATGGCTTCAATATGGACACACCCGGCAGGGGGGATGATTCCGTTGGCAGTTTGCATGACTTCTTGTGCAGCTTATATTTGCCATAGCAGATCGCGATCAGATGCACACACCAAGTGCCAAACCAGAAAATCATAAAAAATGCTGCGAAGCCATAAAGTGGAACTGGCAAATGTGACATTGTATGCGTGCGTATCCGTGTGTGTGTCTTTGTGTGTGTTTGGGGTGTTGGGTGTTGTAGATGGTGCTGTCTGCTGCGTGAGTACGTCTGCGTGTGTGTGTGTTTCTCGTGCGGTTTTTTTCTTAGTTTGTACACATTTGCAAATGCTTTCGCTCAGCTGGATTCTAATCTGGTATCCGCGTCTTTTGCCCGTAATCCGTAAACTGAGTCAGCATGACCCGTACACAAACACACAGAGACCGAGCGACTCGTCAACAAATTGGATCGCGCGCGTTGCTGTCGTTGTTGTTGTGGTTGACTTTGTCACTATTATATCGTCATTGGTGTTAAGACTACCCTGGCGATTATTTTTATTTGCTAATTATTCATATCAATTTCCGCGAATTGAACATGTCGAAGGCTTCGCGTCGCGTTCCATGTCCAAATAAAAACTGCAATGTATCGTAAGGGAACGCGGAAGTGAAAATGCGCACAAAAAAGACAAACACCAGAAGTTAACATGTACCAACAAATACCAAAATACCATTTTCGCTTAATTATGCTCGATAAAAATACTCAAATTAAAAATTATGCTTAATTTTTAAAGTATTAATGCAAAGTAATAAAAATAAATTAAAGTAAAAATTAATTTTATTAATAGTAGATTATAGTTTTGGAAATTTTGCCAGATCTGCATACTGAAATTAATTTGCCCAACACTACGGTCACACTGAGCAGCGTAACAAAGACACTACATATAAATATAGTTATTTTTATAGCGTCTTATTCTCAACTGAATACTAAGTAGGCTGCTTACGCTTTGTTTTTTAATTAAAATGCACAATAAAGCACATACAATTGTTTTTTTTTAGATATTTAAGGCGAAGATGGAGCAGCACGAAGGAGGAGAGTGCGCTACAACCAAGACTGGCGCAGCGGCAAACACCAAAGCCGACAAACAAACATTTGCAAAGGTCTTCGAATCGGATTTCGATGCCAAATACAACATTGTCGATATACCCACGCCAGTGAATGCCTTCATGTCTGGACATTTCAAGCGTAGCTTTGCTTATCGCGGGATGCGTGACCGGTTGCCAGTCATTCTCACAAGGGTCATCGATTCGCTCACCAAGAGCAAGAAAGAGCTGATGTATGGTGAGGTTTGTAATAAGTTTCGATTGATCCCCCAAATCAATCAATTAAAGCGCCTAATGTGCAGCATGATGCTTCCGAAGAGCTGAAGACTGTCATTGGACTGATCTCGAGGCTAAAATATGAACTGCAAACGGACAAACCTTTCCAGAAGTTCACAGGCGATGGTAAGTTTATAAATTCAACTTCTACAAACTGTATTTATAATATATAAATATTTGCCCTGCAGAGCCGGATCGCGACTTGTGGAATAACTTTATCGCAGAGCTGCCCCATGAGGGATGTAAGTTTTATCAGGCATCCTTGATGCATGCCGAGTGCTATATGCATCGGAAGCTCTACTCCTTTATGGAGAACAGCATCTTCATCAAACAGCTTGATTACTTTGGCAAAACCAAGGAGCAGTCATTGATCGATGCCCAGGACCTCATACGCCAATACGCCTCGATGACGCGAATCTCGAAAAAGTGTTTCGAGCATTTTGAGGATGTGTTGAAAGTGGCCTTGTGGAGCAATCGCCATGCCCTTGATGTCGATGGGCGCATATTCCATCGTTTTGTACTGGACGATCTTTGCTCCTTGGATAAGAATATACTCATTAACAATAGCGAGGATATATGGAAATGCTTGTCGCAGCACAGCTCAATCAATAGACAGCATGTGGATATAGTACTGGCTAATGCTGGCTACGAACTTGTCGCCGACTTCATACTGGCCGAGTATATCATCGTACATGAACTCGCTCAAAAAGTGCGCTTTCATGTCAAGGCCTTTCCCTGGTATGTCTGCGATGCCACAAAGCAGGATGTTAACGACACCTTTGAGTTTCTGAGCAACTACGCTACTACTCATTACAATGACGCCCTGATTGGCAACAAGTTCAAGCAATTCTTCGAAGATGGTAAATTTGAATTGGCACCCATTTCCTATTTCTGGACAACGCCATTTGCCTTTCACCAGTGAGTCCCGGAAAAATTCCTCTGTTCCCCCAAAACTGATTTATTTTCTTGCTTGCAGCATGCGGAGCCTCGAACCAGAGTTATATCAAAGCCTTCAGCAATCAAAGCTCGTTATATTTAAAGGAGATCTCAACTATCGGAAACTCTTAAGCGATACCTGCTGGGAGTCCACACAGGATATAAGAAAATGCCTGGGTGGATTTCTGCCCAGCAATTTCTGCACAGTGCGCACAATAAAGTCCGAGGTAATATGCGGTCTTGCACAGGGTGTCATTGAGGATATGGATATAAAACATCCCTACTGGATGGAAGCTGGCAACTATGGCATAATACAATTTGTTGAAGGCTCAGGTGATGACTAGCTATTAAAAGCCGATAAATCTGTATCTAATTCGTTTCAAAGCAAAAGTTAATCGAAATATAAACACTTTAACTGTATATAATTTGTTCGATTATAATTTTCCAATTCTTTAAGATTATAGTTGTATATTCTTTAGGTACAAATAGTTTTTTGTATTACCTAGAAGATTATCTTTAATTTTAAAAATGTTTACGATTCGCCAAAAAATGTAAACATTCCAGTTTACGGTCAGCTGTGCATCAGCTGATGGCTCCAATAGAGCTATGATAGTTTCGGTAATTTGCTTAAACGATAGATAAACTATGCATATTTTATTGCATGTATTGCAATTTATATCGATAGCAACAATCGATATTATCGGTGCCACATCTAGCGTAGCACTTTCATGGTAACTTGCATTTCTACTGTTCGCGCCAATACTAAGAAGTAAATCGCATATTGTAGCAGTCACTTTGCAACAACAATCGGTGCAATAAGTGCATCACAGCTGATAAGGTAGAAGCACCCAACACGAAGTAAACTTCAAAAATGACCTTGGCACAAGACGACTCTAATTTTGATGTAGAAAATGGAATTATTGATAGCGAGACTCCTCCACACACGCAGCTAGCAGCCGTATACAAGCAGTAAGAATATATCGCTATATATAGCAATGTGAATATGATACGTATATATGTATGCATATCTATACACACTCATATGCAGCACTGATGTAATTTTGATTGGCTGACCTCTAAATAAGATCCGATTCCCCCATTGTAGGAGTTTTGCCTATTATACGTTTCGTGTGCGGCTCCCCGCAACGCTACAAACAATTGCCGACTGCCTGGCCAAAGACAAGGATGAATTAGTGGCTACATATGGAGCGGTGAGTATAGTTTACATATTGCATAATTCAGAGAATGTGTTCAGTTCATCAATAATCAATATTTGTGTGTAGGATGCAGATATTGATCAAACAGCTGCTGCAGTTCTGGAACTGCGCTCAAATATTCTAAAGAACGGACCGTTACTGCCCTTTAATGATAAAGGTAGGCCAAATAGAAAATGCAATTTTGACCAAAAATTTAGCTTGCAAATTTAAATGTAGTTTTAACATAATCGAAAATGTTTAGCATTTGAAAATCGGTTCGTTTTTGAGCACGTTATTTCGGTAGGAAAGTTTTCAGTCGTCCCCCACAAAAAACACATTTTTTAAATTAAGATTTATATCTACTAAATCGCTCTACAAACTTCCAGAAAGCGACGCTGACGAATGGAATTTATTTCTGGAGAAACTGCCGAAAGAAAAGAGAACGTATTTTACTGCCTGTTGGCTTTACGCTGAATGCTATATGTATCGGAAATTATGGGCCATATTTATAGTATCGCGTCTCGCTGGGCTCGACTATTTCCGAAAGCAGAAACAAACGGCGGCGCAACTCAGTTTGGATGCCATGATGGCCGTTGCGAAAGGCACCCGAAATAACGAACGCATTTTGAGCACGTTCCAGAAGCTAATGACACTGAATTTGTGGGGCAATCGTTGTGATCTGTCGATTACGTCCGGCAAACAGGTCAAGCCCACTAGCGACGCTTTCCATCAGGTAGACGAACTGAATGCCAATTTGCTTGTGGATGCAACTGGCTCCGTTTGGGAAGTATTGGATAAATCAGATGGCAATGGCATTGTGGAATTTGTATTCGATAATGCCGGCTATGAGCTGTACACAGATCTGATCCTGGCCGAGTATATAATCGATAAGGGGCTGGCGCGAAAAGTGCGCTTCAATGCAAAAGCAATTCCCTGGTTTATATCCGATGTGAGGGCCGAGGATTATCACTGGATAATCCAGTTTTTGATTGAACAACCTGATCCGGTGCTCAGCGAGTTGGGCAAGAAATTTAAACGTTTGACAGATGAGGGCAAATTCGAGTTGGCTCCGCTCGAGCACTTTTGGACCAGTCCCAACGAGTTTTATCGCATGGCTGAAGTGCAGCCTGAACTTTACAAGCGCCTCTCGCAGGCACAGTTGGTTATCCTCAAAGGAGATCTGAACTATCGAAAACTACTCGGAGACTACAGTTGGCATAGCACCGAGTCATTGGAAACCTGTCTGCGTGGTAAATTTAAATCTTGCTAAACTAAAAAAAAAAAAATTAATGTATATATATATATATATTCTCTCACAGGCTTTAGACCCACAAATCTTTGCACGCTGCGCACTATCAAAGCGGACCTGGTTTGTGGTTTGCCGCCGGGTAAATCGGAGGAACTCTTTGCGAAGAACAAGGAATGGATGCTCACTGGTGAATATGGCACTATTGAGTTTGCCCATAAGTAAATACAGCTTAGACAACCAATATATCTGGAGATCTTTAACATAATAAATTAATTGTTGCCATTTTAGGCTTAGCTAAATTGTTGAACTAGTTTTTCACTGTACAAAATAAATGCCTTAGATGCCTTATAAAGATTGTATACCATCGATTTCTGTACAAACCAGATGAGTCTAATATATTTGATTAATTTATCAAATTAAAAATTGCATAGTTTAAATTACTTTTGCATAAAGTTGATCAGATAAATGTGCATTAATCCGAATATTATTTTATGATACAAAATTAAAGCGAATTTTATATATAATGTTTAAGTTTCTGCGTTTGAAAAAAATTAGTCTGATAATGTTTTTTTAATATATATACATTATATATTCTACATTTAACATTATTTTCAAAGTTTTCAAAAATTGTGTCCTAAATTCAATTTTATTTATTATATTTATTTATTTCTAAATTTTTTTTCATAAAATTGCTAGTTTTGCAGTAAAATTTCAAAATTTTCGATTAAGTAATGAGAAATACTACAAAATGAAAGTGGCAATAATGACGGAGGAGAGTGGACACATTCAAGGCACACAATCTGACATGGAATCCGATTTTACATCTGCGCACACCGAGGAAGTGGTTGTCAATGTTCCAACGGATTTCGATAAGAAGCACAACATCATCATCAATACGACTCCAGAGCTGGATGCGTTCTCGGCCCATTACAAATATAGCTTAGCCTACAATACCTTTAGGGAACGTGTGCCCAGTATGCTCGTCGAGCTGATGAGCTGCATGCGGGAGAAAGAGGATAGGATTATGGAGCAATGTGGCGATTATGCGCGCTTCGCTCTTAGCCGGGTTCTATGGAGCCTGAACATCTTACGAAATGAGGTCTTGGCTAATAAAATGTTCAAGCACTTCCATGACAAAGACTCGGATGCCGATGATTGGAACAGGTTCATCGAGAACCTGGAGACACGAGATAAAAATCAATGGTTTTCCGCCAACTGTTTGCATGCCGAATGCTATTTGTATCGACGCATTTCGGCCGCATTCCGCCGGGAAGAGACTCTCCGCGATTATGACTACTTTAGTCCGCAAAAGATGTGCGCCTCGCGAAATCTAGTGTACCTGATGCACACATTCTTAAAGGACTTACCCCAATTGACGCGTAGTCGGGAGAGTTTCCAGTTTATGCTGAAGGCTTCGCTGTGGGCTAATAGTTATAATCTCTCCCTCTTCGAAACGCTCCCTGATAAGCCAATTGGCGGGTACGATAAGCATATAATAGAGGATCGATCGGAGGATGTGTGGCGCCTGCTTACCGAGGGCATACACACCTCCGTCTCACCCGTCACAGTTGACATTGTGTTGGATAATGCGGGCTTCGATCTCTTCATGGATCTCCTTCTGGGTGAGTATCTGATCCGCACTGGACTCGCAGAAAAGGTTTGCTATCATGTCAAGGCCATACCTTGGTTCATCTCGGATGTCACCGCCAATGACTTTCATTGGATGCTTCGATTCCTTCACGACCACCATATAACTGAAATGCTCACCTTTGGGCGCCGACTGCGACGCCTTTTCCGAAATCGATCTATGTCGCTGTGCGACAATAGTTCCTTCTGGACCCGCCCTCAGGGATTCCGATTCATGCGCGAAATGTCGCCTTGTTTGCATGTTCATTTGAGTTTCGGTGCTTTGGCCATCTTCAAGGGAGATCTCAACTATCGCAAACTGCTCGACGATATCAACCTGAATCCAACTACTCCATTTAGCGAGGGCTTAGGTGACTTTCTGCCCACCAGCATTTGTGCGCTGCGTGTCATCAAAAGTGATCTGTATTGTGGCATGCCACATTGTGCGGTCGAGCGGCTAACCGAGAATGATCCCAACTGGATGTTGTCTGGCCGCAACGCTGTTATTCAATTGGCCATCAAGCACAGGCCATGAACAATTGATAATTGATCAATATTAAAGATTTGTCTACATATAAATGAATATTTTAATCAATTTTGTAGAAAACTTTTTATATCGATTATAAAAATTACAATTCCTTAACTAAACTTATTGAAGATGTCCTCCTTCTATGATCATTTGTTATACATACTTTACTTACACTTCAATTTCGTAAAGATTCCAGCCAAAGCTGCAGTTGACAATGATTAAGTAGTATACAAATTGGTTGATTTTGATGATGTTTTGAATATATATATATATATATATATATAGATATATCTATTGTCGTTTTATTAGTTGGATGCGCTTAAGAGCTAAAATGGTAGGCGGCCGTGTAAGTCGTAAACATAAGTATGACATTTCCATATACGCAGTATTGACTATAAACTATGCATTTATTTTAAATAAGAATAGTACAAAAATATGCTCTAAGGCCATATCTTATATGTATCGTATTTGTTTGTAGTATGGAATTATATGTGTGTGTGTGTGTGTGTGTGTGTATATTCATGCTGTTCATATATATATATATAGAGCAGCAGTATTTTGAAACAATTCGTTAAATTTTCAAGTCTTATCAATTGCCGTTACAGAAAAAAAAAGAAAAACAAACAAACAAAAAACCAATGAAGAACTCATCCACATTTTGCTCCGGGAGACTTTTCCGTAACCGGGTGCGTTTCTTTTCTGTTTGCAGTTGCGATATTTTGTTGTCTTTTTTTTGTTTTTTTTTGGAGGGAGTTCTTCTTACGCGGCTGATGGGGCTCACAACACACAATTGGGATTCAGTTGCTGATATGGCGTCAGATCCTTTGTGATGGAGAAGAGTGCACCATCTCGCACCATTTTGCACATTAGGGCGCCCAGATTCTTGGCATCATCGATGCCCGAATGCGCGCGTCCCTCAAATGCCAGACCCACGTGGGAGAGAGCATCCGTAAAATTACAGGGACGATATTTATACCATTCACGATAAATGGCACGCACATCGATCCACTGATTGAAATATGGCGCTTTTCGCATATGTTTCCTTGTGCACTCCTTGTGCAAACAGATGCCAAAGTCCCAATCCGTCCAGGTGACAAACGCACAATTGCCCAATATATTCGATTTGGCCATTTTGGGTAGCAGCAAATTTCGCGCACGCAACTCCTTGCGCAACCACTCGTGGAACATCATTAGAGCCGTCTGTAATGGCACTCCAGAGTCCACAGTCTTCTGCTCTATGCCGGTTAGCTCGGTGCAATAGGTGCTCAAGCGTGGCGACTCAAATGGCATTATGTATTTGTGAAACTCGGCTTCGATTTTGCCCGTCTTCAGGTTAACAAGCACAGCTGGGAATTCTGCAAAGATTCAATATTGGCATTGAGGAGGTATATAGATGAATATATATTCCAGCATTTCTCACCAATAATCTCTGCTTCTCGCCATTGTGGCGGCGCCTGTTTCTCCCAGCATGTGGCCTCGAAATCGACAGCGATCACATAGCTAAATGGCTGCATGGCCAACTGTTTGGATTTGCGCGATTTCTTTGTCTTCAGCGGTGGTGGTGCAGTGGCTGTGGCTTCGTTGGCACCGCTGATACTAATCTCTATTTCATCCAAATCGTTGGCCGGGTCTGCGGGTCGAGCGCCTTCCACATATAGCGTATCAATCAGGCCCAATTGTCTACCAAGATGAAAGATGCAAAAATCAATTAAAGAAAAAAAGTTGTGCAAATAAATATGATGAAAAAATATCAATTTCGCTTTTTATATATATATATATTATATTTGTTATATATCGGGGCAGACTCTGACAATAAACAAACAACTAAAACTAACTAAAATGTGAAAATTACATGAAAGCTGTTCAGCTACTGCAATCGAATTCTACAAATATATGTATTTATATTTTATTGGAATGATCTTCTGGTAATGCATACTACTAAATTTATATATATTTAGCATTAGTTTAAATTTCGGATAGATTAAATAAATTGTTAGTAATGGTAAGCAATATATACAGTGTATAATTAAATAAATCTATAATAAGTTGGCTTTGCATTCATAAATAATACTTATAAGTACCATAGTTGAGGATTCATTTGCTCTAACGGCTATTGGGTATAATGGGTATCACATGGAAACCGATTTAATAACTAATAACCCCCGGGATGGATTTCATGTTTGGTCTTGCTGCTGTTTGCCATAGCACACAATCATGGGTTTCTGGTGCCAGAGCAAACCGTTAGTTGCGATCAATGCTTGGGCAACCACCACCGCATCCGCATCCGCAACTGTATTGCTGAGCTGCCGGAATGTGATAAATGCCTGTCCTTTCATGCGTCCCTGCTGCATGACTTTAATGTCCAGACTGTCAGCTGGCGCATAGCGCGCATAGAGCAATCTCAGCTGTGATTCTGTAACACTCTTATCCAGATTCTTAATGTAGAGTTTATTGCTGGGTTCGCCTCGTTTGTAATTCTTGTAGATGGGCAGATCTTGCAGCTGTTCGAGAGTTAGGCGCTCCTCCGGCAGCTGTTCAGCTGCTGAGGCAGCAGGCAAGACTGTGGGCAGCTTTAGTTCAATTTTGGGCGCATCAAATGTGGGCACATCGATGGACACTTTAACGATTGGAGCTTTTACGGCACTCTGGAGCATTTGACGGGCACGTTTGCGATATTGTTCGGGAATAGAACTAGCTGGCGTAGCTCGCTTTCGCTTTAGCTGCTGCTGCTTGAGCTTGGCCTCCTCATCGCTCTCTAGTTCGCTTTCCGTTTCGCTCTCCAGAACTTTTTCGGTTTGTGTCGCAATGCTTTGTGTCTGCTCTGGGAGTAGATGCAAGCCTGAAAGTCTCTTACCAAATGGAGGTCTCAAATTCATGCGATTCATTAGGTGCAGCACCTGCGTATAGAAGCGTTTATCACTCCTCAGGGCATCTCCAATTGCAGCCAATATATTATCATTGATGGGCGGATATGCATATTGAAGATATGGCGGTGGTGGTTGCATTAAATCAAACTGCTGCTTATTGCCGGCATACAACTTTTGCACATACTTGTTGTTGTTGTTCTCGGAATCCGTCGCCGACGCTTGCGTTGACTTGTGGGCAATCTTGGGTTTATTGCTGCCATCGCCATCATCACGTGGTCCAAAGCTGCTGATGCGCAACGGTTTGTCCAGCTTATCACTGAGGCTCGTCAGCTGTTCGAGTGCCGCCTGAGCCTCCGAGGCGTCCGCATATTCAAGGAGCGCCCGTCGGCGTCCAAATGCATTTAACGAACGTGGTATTATCAGTTTAACTTCTTGGATTAACTGCGCTAGTTCCTCGATGCTGCAAGGCATGCTTTTCAACAGCAATTTACTTGTAGGCGCACACATATTCACCGAATTTTAATTACAACTAAAAATGTGCTGCAGCAGCTGCCATCAAAGTGAGATATCGATTGTTCAATATCGATGAACACAATTTGAGTACAAGTGTGACCAGTTCTTGTGTGGAGCATTTCTGCTAATTTGTGGAGCACCTCTGTTAAGTGTGTAGCAATATTTGTAGTATGCCCATTTATACAGCTTAACGCGCCTTTTTCAAACTCAATTTTTAAGCCGAAAAAACAAACGAGTTTTAATTTTTGCACAACAAAAAAAATAAGAAAAACAATTACTGCACTTTCACTAATTGCAGCGAGTGGCTGCTCATTTGCAAGCATGAGCATTGCTATTCAGTGTTGCAGCAGAACCGGTTTTGCAACAAAACAAATAAATATAGAAAACGAAACTAACAAATCATATCAGTTGTTGACGTGCTTTTAGATATGTAAATATGGACTGCAATCAGCGATTACATTGTTTGTTTGTAATTGCCATATATTTGTATGTAAGCAAGGCCAGCTGGCAAATAACGGTTGTTTAGATACTTGAAGTGTATCTTGTAAATAGCAGGTTATCTTGTTTCGTTACTGTAGCTACATATAACATATATACAAACATACATGCATTGAGCAGAGTCAATGCACTTTCATTAAGTGAAAATCTGATTTGTTTTTTCTTTTTGATATATGGCACACACAACAACGCGCATAAGTCGCACACAATGGTGTTTATAAAAAGATCAACAGACACACACACACACACACAAAGTGCAACAACAACAACAACAACACTCAAAAGTCAGATTGCATAAAATTTGCAATGATTAAATGGACATCAACAACAACAACAACGAGGACGACACACTCTCACTTTCGTTCGCTAACGATGTCCACTGCAAACCAAATGCGGAAGCACAACAAAAACATGCAAAAATTGGATGAATGAACTCGTTCGCTATCTCTCTCTTTTACACACTGTCCCCGCTCTCTCTCTTTCTCCCGCTCCCACTCTCGTACAAAATATACAGTTTATGGGCTGTGCGCGAGCGGATGATGATTTTTTGCATTGCTAAGTGACACTAATGGGTTAATGCAGCTCGTACTATATTTAGAAGAAGAATAAAATTTCCTATATCAATTAGCGCTACGAGTTAAAGCTGGTCGTCAGCTGTGCCAAGTGTTAATTAAAATTTAAATATTTGCAAAAGCAACAATTTATATTAATGATTGACTTTTTATTTACACACATCAAATAATCCGTAACATGCCTGAGACTCTTTCGAATATTTAAAGCGATTTTACCAATTCCACTGTGGCCATTATAATAGCCAAAAATGTTTATTGATTTATTTATATTATCGATTTTGATTTAACAGATGTTTAAAAGAGCCCAAAGCCAAAAGCCAAAAGTTCTCTCATCAATCCCAATTCCTGCCACATTGTTCAGGAACCTATGTCGAGTTGAGGGTTTTCTTTTGTCATTTCTATGCATTTAAGAAGCGTGTAAAATATAGTAAATTATATTTAAAGCCTTTATCAGGCCTTAACATACTTGACGACACTGAATGCCAAATGCAACAGGTTCGGTTTGAGTCTCTTTTCATTTGTGTTCTGTTGCTACGTGCCGCAGACAAGCGCCCACCAAAATATAGCATTAACCACTTATCAATCAAATGGGCGGCTCGTGCTCTTTTAAGTGCGTGTGTCTTTCATAATACACAATACATATATATATAACTATATTTATATATATATATATGTGTGTGTGTGTGTGTGTGTATATACATGTGGCGAGTATACCGTAATTATAGGGGGACACAATGTCAATTAGCCGCAATTTTCGAGGCATGCACAGTAGTTGACAGTTTTATGACATGGAACCCACCGACCCTGTGGCTGTGATAAGCTCGAAGCGTGTCTATAAATAAATAAAATTGCAATAATTAAGTAAATGAGTTGTATTCACCATCGCCAACAACTTTCATTTTAGCTTTTCATATGAAAAACTCATTATGGTTCTCATGTAAATGGGGAAGCACTTAGGGCTCGTATCCATTTCAAATGGTTAAAAAGGGTTTCTCCATCAAGTATATAGCTAAAAGTTGGAGCTACTAGAAAAGTAATCCTATTATGTAAAAGTTGTTTACGATAAATCATATAGAAATTATGATAAAATCAGTTAAAGTTCTTGAAGAAACCTAATATTTGTATATACATATATATACCCTTTATACATAAGGTATAGGGCATAACAATTTGATAGTGCAAGTGTTATTAAAATCATTTCACCAACAAGGCCAGAGTTAATTAGTGGAAACACTCAAAAAGCACGTTTCACACAAAATAGAAAAGAACAAAAGAGCCAAAACAAATATTGTTACAAGTGTATTCGTGTATATAATTATATTATTGTGTGTATGGATGTGTGTGAGCACATATGTCTCCAATTGTACATATGATATACACGTGTATGCAGTGTACAAATGTGTGCAGAAAACAATTGCAAAGCAATCGTGCCACAGTTGCCAAAAATAGCGCAATTGACTAAATCAATCAATGGACTCCCCAGTTGCAAAAACCATTCAAGCAGTTTTGCATTTATATAGAATATATATATATATATATATATATATATGTATGTGTATGTATTTACTGCGTATGTGATGATATATTAGGGCAATTGATATCAGTCATGGCCACGTGCTCCATTCTGAGAATGGACCCCGACTAATTGAAAAATATATGTTGATTATAGCTAGGGGCATGTCCTTGGGCTACCTACACCTACACTTTCTGGGCAATTGATATTGCAATTAGCAATTTGCAAGCCAAGATAATTATGTACAGTTCAGATAATAATACCTAAAAGTACAACTGCTGAACTAAGCTAAAACTCAGCTTTCGACAAAGTCAAGAAATTTGTATTCATTTCAAAATATGGATTGTTACTTTCCTGAACTGTAAAAATCGTAAAGCGATTTGCTTGTCAGCTGCTGTCGAAATATGAAAATCAGCTTAAACATAAACATAAATATTTAATCAGTCTACATTTGAGTAAACTTGGTCTGAAGTACTTGACTTAAGTACGAGTAAAGCAATAAAGAACAAGAGATATCATTTCAAGCACACTTGGACTTTAAAGTGATATCATATCAAGCGCGTCTAGGCTTAAGGGA
Source organism: Drosophila nr. perissopoda 5 BK-2023a (assembly GCA_035044105.1). NCBI lineage: Eukaryota > Metazoa > Arthropoda > Insecta > Diptera > Drosophilidae > Drosophila > Drosophila nr. perissopoda 5 BK-2023a. The sequence goes on from JAWNMK010000231.1 coordinate 981,232, forward strand.
AGACTTGGCAGTTATTATTTGTTTGCACAAAACTTAAGAATATTTCTCAGTGTACTGTGCATATGCACATATATTGCGCATACGCCACGTGCAACGACTGAATTGGAGGCGCGTGCATAAAATTTACCAGGCGAAATATTTGCATCTTCTCGCTCTCTTGCTACCACAGAAGAGAGAGAGAGAGAGAGAGAGAGGGAGAGGGAGAGACAGAGAGTGCCTCTCACTCGCACTTTAATATAAATTCGATTGCAGTTGTATTTTCTTATTTCTTTTTTGTTGTTGTTGTTTTTTCTTCTATTTTGTTACCCTTTATTCATTCCGCAGTCATAATAAGTAGCATGCTGGTGTGTGTGTGTGTGTGTGTGTGTGTTTGTGTGTTTATGTGTGTATTGTCTGTGTGCTCAGCTTACTTTTATATGAATGTATTATTCTTATAGATATTTATTGCTTGACTTCTCGCTGTGTGTGTGTGTGTGTGTATGCGGGTTTTGTGCTGTATGTTGTGTGTGGCTGTGTGTGTGTGGCGCCCTGCTCTTGACTTTGGATAAGTTTGGTGAAAACTGCTTTCAGCCGGATTTCCCCCAGTCCAACGACGACATCGATAAAATGACGTCCGACTCAAGCGCAACAATCGATTTAAACAATTTCATTTTTCCTTTCCGACAGTCATTAATTTTCTCCGACTACCCCTGCTCCAATGTGGCACAACTACTTGGTTATAAATATAATGTTTTGACTTTCAGAGTACTATTTATAAACGTAATCGTCTTCAATCTCTAATGTTATGATAAAGATAGCGTAAGTTTATTTTGGACTTATTTATTTGTTTTGCGCTTGTCTTTAGTGATTACTTAAGCTATAAATTCTCATTTCATGCGTGATATGATAATGGTCTAGTCTAAGAAGTGATAACTTCTATACATAGTACGCTAATACACATCATAATTAAAGTTTTGGCAAAAAACTTTGTCTAATATTGGTTACAGTAAAGCTAAGTCAATAATCTTTACTGCATGAAATATTGAGCACTTCAAATTTAATTTAATTTACAATTTTGCTGATTATTTAGTATAGAAAAATATTTATTAATCATTTCCCAACTCCTGCGATACTATGCAATTTCTAAAAACAACTCAACCTCGAGTTCCTTCAGAATGCCACATGAGTCATGTTTATACTTGATCAAATCTTAACTGCAACACATTTGTACATAAATAAATCGTTTTTTATGTGTACTAAATGCTAAATTGTAAATCTATAACAATTTTAGTTGCTCAATTTGTATTTGTAAACTATTCAAAATTGTACATAAATTAAATTTGATTGTGTTTACTTTCGCTGCCTCCATCGACTCCAAATAGCTGGCAAAGTCAATAGTCGTGTGATTAATGTTGCAGATTTCACGTGCCTCGTCATGAGGGGTATTAAATCTGACGCCATCGTTCCACTTTTAGTACTCATCCAAATTGAATAATACCAGAAACGAGTTGCTTCGGATTGACTGCGATTGTTGCGCATAATTTGAATATTCATTTAACACAATTTGGCCGCAGGCTAACAACAATCAGAGCCAAGCTGTGGGGGGTTTTTGCCAAACTAGTTCTAATTTTACAAAAAATGCCTTGTGACCTTCAAAATTGTACACATTTGCAGTAATTCTAATTCAAAATTGTACACATTTGAAGTAATTCGAATTCAAAATTGTGCACATTTGAAGTAATTCTGAATTCTAAATTGAATTGAAAGTTTTATATGTCTTCGAACTCACATGTGAATGGCTAAGGTTTCCCATTGATCAATTAATTGCAGCATTTTCAAGTGGCTCCAAATCAGTTGGCGATTATTATGTCAAGTGTGTCTTATGTTCAATCAATGATTAAAAAATAAAAAGCGTATTTTCGTACATACAATAAAAAAGACGACTTATCGCGACGCGGTGGCAAATCTCGACTGAATTGTGACAATGGCTAGCAACAGCTTTGTTTGGAACAACTGGAAGTCGACAACATCAACAACAACAACAAAAATAGTAACAAAGAGACATATATAGAATATATATAGAATACTACGCACTTCAATTAATAAACTTGTCATAATTAAATTAAAAGTCAGCAAAACATTTTCACATCTACGACATCTATATAATATGGTTAATGGTTAATTAAAATAGATTACAAAAAAAATTATATTATCAGCATTCAGTTTTTGAAATTTTCCAAGAACTCGCTCCATATTTAATTCCAAAGTAGCAACAACAATGACAACAACAACAACAACAACAACAACGTATTGGGGGCAAACAAACAAAACAAGATCTCTTAGTGCATCAACTGCTCATCTATACATTATTCAGATACAGATGCAGTTACAGATGCAGTTACAGATACAGTTGCAGTTGCACTTACAAACAAAGACAGAGATACAGACACAGATACAGATACACACATATATATATCTATATATATATGGATATAGATATAGATATAGATACAGATACATTTAGATTGCACTTTTACAGCTTCGCTTCAATTGGGCTGAAAACTGTCAGTGGCCGCTTTAGCTTTGGCGAATGCACTTGAGAGTTGTGTTGGGACGAGAGCATAGCAGTGACTCTGCTTTCAATTACATTCAATTACAATTACAATTACATTGACAATTGCAATTACAAACAGGAGCAGTTGTCGTATTGCCAATGGGCAATGGGCAACGTCAACTTATTTTTAGATGGACAAACTCCAAAGTGAACTCAATTGAAGTGTCGCTATTTATTTATGGGATTGTGCACATATTGAGCAATGCCCAGATGGGTATATCTGACAAATTGGAAAGGGGAGAAACTCTACAACAAGTATGCACCGAACTTTGATTACTCTTTCACACTAAAATCAAACAGTTCACATCGGAGTTTACTTTTTCAAGTTGTTTCTTAATTTTTTAATTTATTTTATTTTAATTTATTTATTCATGTTTCAGTTTATACAATTTAATTTGTATCTTTTATTCTTATTTAGAATTTGATACTTTTCAAATATGTATACATATATTTTTAACTTGTTTTTAAATAAACTAAATAAAATGTATAAAAAGTTAATTGAAATATTTTTTTTTGAAATTGTTAACCTTGTTTTTTAATCCACATTAAATTAATAAATAACTTCACACTTTTGACAGCTGCTGAACAAATTTATCTAAATTGCCCAGATTCCAGCGAGATATCTGCATAGTCAAATAAATTCTGGTTTTATTTTCATAATATTTCCGTACATAGATAAAAATAGACTTGTTGTTTTTGTAAAAGAATAACTGACGTAATACTATAGAGTCTCATACGCCCCACACAGTCCGGTAATCACAATAAACTTGCTGCAATTAAATAGTGCATGTTTGTGTGTGCACCACAGGGGAGATAGGGACAGGGACGATTGCTCAGGGCCAGTCCAGAGAAAGTGCAATGACCAACAGCTCAAATGGAGGCAAACAGAAACCAAACAGAAACAAAATAAACCGGCAAAGGGAATATTGGCATAACCGTTATTAATTGTGAAATGAAAGTGAGCAAAGGAGAGAGGTTCGCAGTTCTCAGTTCGCAGTTCTCAGTTCCGTTAAGTTCAGTTCAGAGCAATTGTTGTAGTTTAATCCACAATTGCGTCGTAAAAGAAACAACAACAACAACAACAACAATGAAGGTTCTCTTTATAACTCTCGCTTATAACTCTCATAACTGCAATCTGCCCGCTAAGCGTTGAGGTAAACAAAAACAGAGCGAAGTGGATCAAGAGGGGGCACAAGTGGCGGCGGTAAATGACGTGAACACGTTAAGCTTTTTACACTGCTTAAGCATTAAAAAACATGTTCGGCTTACGTTTAGTTTGCCGCATTTTCGACGACAAAACAACAACAACAACAAGTAAACAATTTCAAAAGTATGAATGCAAATAAACAAACTGCGAATGTGATTAACAATTCTTATATATATAATTATCGCATACATATATCTATAAATAGTGTTAATTCAACATTAACAATCGTTGGTTTTTAATAAGAGCTACTTATAAAAAGTGATCAATTCAGCGATAATCATCATGTTAATTATAATTCACGAATTAATCAATTATTTTTAATGCGCTTGTTTTCTACAAAAAAGATAATGATTTTTTTTTTAGGTAGCTTAGATTTTGAAATTTAATGACTTGGCAAAACGTGTTTTCAGAACAGAAGGCAAATAATATTAATTTGTATTTTATTGTGGTAGTTCAAACGTATTATATCGCAAAACTTCAATTGTATGTTTTTTCTCTGTAGATATATATATATATATATATAATTAAATTTACAGTTAGGAACAGATTCCGTTATTCACTTACCTTGCCAGTCTTATCAAGGCCATTGTGCTGGAATCTTTGGTCTGGTTTTTCAGCTACAAAACAGTTGCAAGAGTTGAGTTGTAAAAATTTTCAACTTGGTATGTGATGAAAAATTCGATTTGTTATTTTGGCAGTGCGAATAACGGCATTGGGCATAGGAGCAAGGAAGCGACGAAGGTGGACCGGCAAATTTTTCTTTTGTTGTCTGCGCTGCAGCAGACACACACACACACACACGCACAGACGGTCACAGCAAAAACTCAATGCACAACACACATACAGTCTCACGTGCAGGTGGCGCACGACCGGCACGAAGTATATAGGAGAATAAATATCGAAAGCCAACAAAAAGAACAATTGCGCGCGCGCACACACATAAACACACACAGAGGCACACACACAGAGGCAGCCGCACACAACTTTTGTCGATTTTCAAGCGTGTAGTTTTAACGATGATCTGAGTCTGCGGACCGGCACATCTGGATAAAAACAAACTTGCGAAAACGACAGCGACGACGGCGACAGCGGCAGCGGCAGAAACATATGACCACAAGCGGCCAGTGTGACCAGTTGTAACACAAATCAAAATACATAAAATATTTCAGCAGATAAATTTATTTAATATGCACTTTTAAATACAGCGGCGCAATATATATATTTACAAATTTGTCTTTAGTTGTTTGCATGTTGTTTACATTTTAGTATTTATTTCGGCAATGTTAAATTGGCAGCACTGGCAACAAGTTAACCGCCGCTCTGTTGTCATTTGAAATTCAATTCAAAATTAGTCACTCGAGCGATAATATTCGATTTATATATAAACAAGCTTTTTTATACTGAAAAATATTTACTGTCTTCTCCAAAATGTGGGAGCAGCTGGATAAATATCGCAATCATTTTCTGCAAAGCGAAATTAAAGATGTTCTAACACCGAGTTCCATAAATTCTTTACAAAATAAGGGTAAGAACAAATGCAGATATATTGATAAGTCAATTGGTTATCAATTGCTACACAGAATGGCACTCATTTATGGAGAAACGCAATTGGTGCAAGCGTTTCCCACAACACTGCACCAAAGGTTCCACTTATTTTGAGGATCGAGCTCAATTGGCTTACGGCTGGTTTGCCTTGCCCAAGCTGATGAGGGAAATGGATAGCGAAAATAATTTAACCCACTGGCGAGCCATTTCCTCACTATCCGAGTTTCTGCTCAATCCGCTTAATGTTCAACGTGCCATTTTAGAGATGGAAATAGTTAGAAAGTGAGTATGGTCAAATAAGGGTGATTTATAATAACCTTAATGCTTATTTTGTGTACAGGTTAAAGAATGCATTTATGCGCTTGTGCCTTAAATTTCACAAGGAGCAGCGTGAAGAAATAAAGATTTATTTAACAATTTTTAGTAAGTGCCTCATTTTTAAATATCAATTTATTTATTTGGATTAGTAGTTTTTCTGTATTTCCAAATTTATGTGCATTATTATTAAGCTAAGAATTTTTATTGAATTATTTTGACCAAGTTATGAGTTATTATAAATGAGTATTTCTATACCTTTAAGAGTATTGAAGAGTCAACAAAGCTTACTATCAGATACTCAACTTCTCCCTGTCTCCCTCTCTATCTCTATCTCCCTCTCTATCTCTATCTCTCTCTCTCTCTTTACTACCGCTTGACAGACACTATTTCTCGCAATTTAAATGGCGCTGAACAAATCGCCAACCGCAAATGTTTAATGATTGAGTTCTATAAGATTGCTGGGAGCAAGGAACCCGTAAAGCAGGATCTCGCTGCGGAGATACTACGCAATTTAACAGGCCAACCAAAGGGTCAGTAATCAAACATAATAATACGCCCAATGTTAATATATATTTGAAATAATTGTAGTGCTTAGCATTGTGATGAAAGATGAGGACAACCTTGGCTCTGTTGCAAATATCTTTAAGCGGGATCCTTGTCAGCCATATTATCCCGCTGATCTGTGGCATCATCTGTGCCACTTGTTGGAGCTGGCTCCCCAGTTGGGCATCGATTTGGGTTTCTTTGAGCTGCTGCACTCGAGAATGGTGAACAGATTGCCCCTGTTTTGGGAGATGAATAGCAAAGCATTTGCGCTGCTCCTGCGCTGTGAGGAGGGTCAGCGTCGCTTCGACAAGCTCGATGTGATCCAACTCATCTACGAAGTGTTCGAGGATGTTTACGTTGACAAGTCAAAGAAACTGCCCGGCCAGTTTGTGGAGAACTATGAGTATTTGATACTGATCCTAATGGATGGACTGCACAGCAAACGTGCCCTTTGGCGCGTACGAGAGTTCCCCCTGCTGACCTGTCATGTGGCACGTCGCATGACCAGCAAGCGAACCACCAATCCTCGACTGCAGCTCTACGGCCTGAAGACACTGCGGAACATGGGCACAATGCCCTGCGTGCGGCGCTACATCATCGCCAACTGGCTGACGGAGATCTGTGAGATGAAGTGCCTCGATGCGGAGGCGGAGTGCGCCAGGGATGCACTTCTTGATTGGCTGCCACGCGATAATCTTTCGATTTGATACAGATATCTTTAGAATATGTTTTGGGATCGTACAAGTTGTATAACGAATTAAAGTTGTTTCAAATTGTTTTGTGCGCGCATCTAAAGACTTATTTATTTGAACATAATTTTGAAACCTGTATTTTCAGCAATAAAAAACATTTGAATACCATTTTAATATTCAATAAATGAAGTTAAGAATTGTGGCTAAAGGGCTGACGAACCAGAAGGCCCTTTTGCTGAGTAAGCGTTCTAGGGTATCGGCGAATGGAGGGGAAGAATTGCGTAGTGATTGGGGAGCGGAGGACAAAGAATTTGTGAGTTTTGTCAGGATGTAAGGTATCTAGGTATTATAGGACACTCTTGCTTTATATATATACATATATATATATATATATTGGATGGATAGTTCAATTGCGCGCTTTAAATCGTTCGTATGAACAAAAACATCGACGCTTCTACCCCTATTTTCAACCCCTATTGCGAATCGGGTTACCCGTTCACATTTCCCCTTGTGCTGTCCCAAAGCTTATTATGTTAGAGCAAAAACGGTTAGAACTCTCTTTATCTCTCTCTCTCTCTCTCTCTTTGTGTTGCTCTTTCTCTTTGTACCAGCTGATTTTCCTTTTCAAAATCACTCAAAGAAACTATTTGTTATAAGGCAGCAAATTAAAAACTTTATCTCTAATTTTAGCAATGTTTCACTTTAATCATAAACAATTTTTCATTGACCAATTTTCTGGTTTTTTATTTTTGTAAAAAACTGGGCAAATACCCAACTATATTTGAATTTTTTTAGAAATTGCTATTATTTAATATTATATTATTTATATTATATTAGTATAGTTTATAGCTTATATATCCGCTACGCAATTCACTCAGAAGACCTTCAGCTACTTTAGCTGTTGAAAAATAAAAAATTTCACAAAACGTGTAAAAAAAAAAAAAAATACAGAGAATCATCAAAGAACTTTTCCAATTTCCGCTTCTTGGGCGGGCAGCTCCTTGTCGCCAATGGCATCAATAATGACCAACTACATTACCAAGAGACACGACCCCCCAGCACAACAACAACAACAACAACAACAATATGAACGATGACAATAACAACAACCAGAGGACTAGTTGAGTGTATGACCGTAACCCGACCACAGTTTGTTGGTTTCTGCGGTTGCCATGCCTCCAATTTTTTTCTTTCTTTTTTTTTGCATCAGCATAGTTTTTTACTTGTCTTGTTTTTCCATTTTATTTTTCTGTGGTGACAAACTTGGCAAGGAGTTGCAATTTTTTAAATTTATTTGCGACAACCGAACAGAACCGTAAACATTTTGTGCCCAGGCTAACCCAATTGTGCAAAGTTTTCGCAGTTCTCAACGATTTCCAGTCACAATTTTGATTAGAGTCGCCTCCGTTTTTCTTCTTCTTTTTTTTTGCCAACTTTTTAATTACCGCATCGCATTCTTTGCACTCTGATTTTTCCACCTTTTTTTGTGCAAATAAAATGATCACTTTAAATAAATTACATAACAAAATTCCCGACACAAATTTATTGACAACTTTTTTAAATGCTTTTGGGGAAAAAAACCAAAAAATATATAAATGAATAATTATTTTTATGATATCATAATATAATATAATATAAAACAATAACGCAAATATCATGCACGTATATTTTAAATTTAATTTTATTGATGGAAACTTTGAGTTGTTTGTGATGTTTATTGAAATGCAATTAATTTGTCATTTCACACATTTTTAAGCGCTATTATTAAATGAAATTTATGAACAAAAAATTATTCTTTTTGTTTTTTTTGGTCATTTGTTTAATATATATAAATTTATGGGCATCGCTTTGAGTGTCCATTTAATAGACAAACATTTCTATGGTAATTTGCAGCTTATTACCTAATTGAATGGCCAACAAACATTTCCAGTTGATGGTGGGAAGTCCTTGCTGCTGCTCAGTTGGCGTTGAGTCCTTGCTGCTGGTCAGTTGATGTTGAGTCCTTGCTGCTGGTCAGTTGGCGTTGAGTCCTTGCTGCTGGCACTATGGCATTTCTGCGCTCGTTTCGGATCAGTAATCGATATATAAGTTTCCATGCGCTGCTCCTGCTTCGATTCTATTTGGGGCAGTTTTACTATTTGGGTTTGATGCGTCTGCGTTACGAGTGTGCTGGGAATGCGGTCCGTCTGACCGAGTACAGTGTGACCATATCGCGAATGATTGCATTACCGTTTGCATACTTTGTGAGCGTGGCGTTGCTCAATCCGTATGCGTCCCTGCTGCATCTGCAACCCTTTCTCTTCGTCTGCTGTTTGCTGTGGCAGCCGAGACGGACGCACGAGCGCAGAGTGCAGCTAATCAATGGCTTCTTGCGCCTGGCACCGGCCCTGTATCGACGCAGTCGCCGGAAACTGAAGTTATCGTGGTTTTTGGTGCTGCAGTTGGCCATGAAGCTGCTCACATTTAAGCTCTATTTGGGCATCTTTGGGTTGAAGAAGCCGGGTGTCGATAAGTTGCTGTTCCTATTGATCTTTGTGGTGCCCACTTCGTTGGCTGTTTGGTGCATGGATATCAGCGCACATCTGCTCAACATTTGCTTCAGCCTGCTGCTCAAGTCCTTCGAGCAGCTGAACACCGAATTGATCGAGCAGGTGGAGCAAATGCATCTCAAGCTGCTGCAGGCGGATTATCGAGCTGTGAGCCGCCGTCAGCGTCGCTTGTGCTCCTTGCAGCGTCTGTATGTGGCATATGCAAGGATGACGCAACAGCTACTCGATTGTTTGGCTCCCCAATTGCTGCTGATTGTGCTCTACAATATCACTCTGATCTTTGCCCTGTCCTATGCGCATTGGCGGCGACTGTTGGACATCCTGATATTGGCCAATGGACTGCGTCTGCTTTTCCAGTCACTTGATGCTCTAGTCATTGCCACAGGCTCGCCGAGGGATACCTCGTGGGCGCATGTGGCACGCCTCCTGCAGCTGAACGAGGTGCTGGCCATGCACGGCTGGCTGCATCGCCATTGCTGGACATCGCTCCTCGACATGGACAGCTGCGGGCAGAGTGTGAGGCGTTCGTTGCTTCAGCCACGCCTTCAGATTCTGGGACTCTTTACGCCCAATCGCCGCTTGTTCTTTCGTCTGCTCTTCTGCTACTGCAGCTATCTGTACCTGTACTGCATGTGCAACAAGCGACTCCCAGTCGCCGAGCGAGAGATATTCAACGTTATGCTTCTGTTTTCCTACCGGAGGAAGAGACTCCAACAGGCGCGTAGTCAGGATGCCAGCTAGGAGAAAACAAAAAATTACAATAAATATTTATTTAATAGGCTTAAGTTAATTATTCATTAAAAAAAATCCAATTTAAATCGTGTATTTTTGTAATTTGTGTTTAATTTACATTAATCCACTTGCAACTTATTGTTGCCCACTTTTCAACTGCAACTTGTTTCCAATTTATTTCACCAGCAGATTAAAACTACATTTAATGTTGGAATCCTGATTGTGGCTGGCTGAAAACTGAACCGATTTTCAAAAACCATGGATTTTTTTTTGGTCTTGGTTTGACCTCCAAAAGCAATGCAACATTTAAAGTTGGAAAGGTAATTCGGGCTGGGAATTCACGCTGAAAACGGGATGGCTCAAAGCTACTTTTAAATATGAAAACCTATTTTTTTCTGGCTAAATATCCCCTTTATACGCCTATGTTCAATAAATCAAAGTTTGCTTTTGTGATGGTTAACAAGTTTTCTGTCCTTTGATTACTTTTCCATCCTTGCCCGTTTCCATCCTGTGTCAAGCTGGAACTGGTTTTGCTGTGATTTTTGATATTGATATTTGATTTGATAACGTTTTGCATTTAATTGCCGAGTTGATGAAGTTTTGGCAATAAATAGACCACAAGTTATTACAAAACTGAATTGTGGCTTTGCTGTTGCAGCAAACAAATTTCCACAAATAATTTCAGCTTATTAACAAAGATGGAAACCAATTCGGTTGAGCAACTTCTTAAATTTAATATAAATATTAGCTTTTAGAAAATAGCTAATAAATAGCAAAATGTTATTGGTTCCTTGCAGAGAAACATAAATAAATCTAGCTCATGTCGATTTTTTCAAGTGTATGAGCAGCTCATTTATCATTCACGTATTTATTGCACTCGAACGCCAGCTCACATTTATACGTACTGAAATTATTTGGCCAATTTTACACGCAACATACTGAATGTAAGAATATGAAAAGGGCAAACATAACAATAACAACAACAATAACAACAACAACAACAACAAAATGGGCAACTGGAGGACATCTTCGGGCGGGTAATTTTACATAATTTATGCATTCGCCTTTTGAGACATGCACAAAAATAACAAGCGCTGCGGGTGCGTGGTTGGCTAGGTGCTGGGTGAGTGGGTGTGTGGGTGTGTGAGTGTGTGTGTGTTGGAAACTGTGTTGCCACTCGGCATCCCTTTTGGACTTCCCTTTCGGGCGCTCAACTGAAATATATGTAATTGCATGGCTGGCCGAGCACTTGAGGTGTCTAAAGTGTTGGCTCCCACTCTCAGTCTCTCTGTGGGTCTTCATTCCAGTAACTTGCTTCACCCACACATGGCCATCCTTCCGTTCTGGTTACTTTCCTCCTTTGCTCTTTCCGTTGCACATAAATCATTTTTTAAACGCAGCCCCAAACCGAGTGCGTATGTGAAATACTTTCCGTACGCTTCAAATTTTGCACCTTATATGTGAAAGATTTATGGAATACTTGCTTAAGAGATTTGCACAGTTATCGTTCCTGTTGTTTGGGCTTTGATTAAATTCTCAAATTGTGAAACAAGTTTGCTTATACATATATATATATATATATATATTTATTTATTTATATTGAGCTACACTGATTGGCAATTTCAATTTATGGCCACTTTGCTTTTCATTTTGTTGTCTACAACAGTTTTGACAATACTTTTTGTGTTTGCCAAATTGTATTTTGCATTTCCAACATTTTCTCTGCAGTATTTTCTATCTGCACACACACATGGAAAATCAATTAATTTCATATTTTCATTAGCAAGAAAATAGAATTGTATTTTCGATTATTTTGTATTTTTGAAGAGTTTTTAATTGCTTTGAGCCTTAAGCTGATAAATTTGTTTTTCGACTTGAGCAGCTTTAATTTAAGTGCATTAGGGTTTCGGTTTTTGGGTTTGATTCGGTTTCGGTTAACGCTTATTCGAGCATTGCCCCCCCCCCCCCCCCCCCCCCGCTGCCTTTTGGGATAACTCAAGTTCATTGTTGGCCCAATCTTATCGGTCATCTTTGATCTGAACACACGAAACAAAGCCAACAAAAGAGTGTGGCAGCTAACGGCATAAGTTTTAAAGATATTTTGAGGCTGCTTTGTTCTCTATTTTATTCCATCCACTTGTTGAAATTTACAGCCTGCTGATGTGCCTTCAGCGCAAGCCAATGAATTGGCTCCGGGCTATGGGCTACGGACTACGGGCTACGGACTACGGACTACGGGCAACGGGCTACGGGCTACCGGCTCCGGGCTACACGGCCATAATAAGTTATGCGCCCCGAATTAAGCCGCTGGCATAGCACAGTGATATGGAATCGTTGGGGAGAGAAGGAGACTCTTTGGCTTGGGGAAAGGAAGCCAGAGCACCGAGCCAGAGCCGGAGCCGGAGCCAAAGCCAAAGCAAGAGCCAAGCAACTGAGCCAAGGGCAATGCTTTTATAAATCTCTTTAATTTATTAGATTTCATTAGACGTTTGGCGCCAACTCCAGCGAAGGGTAACGCAGCTACACTCAGCCAAAAATAATGTACACCAATTTGAGAAAATCGTCAAGAAGTTGAGGATATTTGAAGTATGGGTATTACAAGTTCATTTAAAGACCTTAATTTTAAGTCAATCTTCGTTTTCGTATTGCTATTGCTACTGCTACGATTTGGAGCACAGAAACAGCAGAGCCAATAGCAGAAAACTGAAATTAGTGTTCCGTTGCTCCGCAATGCTCCGCACAGCTCCGTCAATTTCACAAAGAACCAGAGCAGAGTGAGAGCATTGAAGCTGAATTGCACAGCTTGTACAGCTTGCTGTAGCAATCGCATATTTGTTTTGCTCTTTTGCACAGCCTGAATGCGTTCAAGTAAATATATCTAAGATCTTGAGAAGCTGACCAATGTAAAATTATGTGCATATTTGCGAGAAGCTGGCCAAAATAAAATTATGTGCATATTTTCGATATGTCAGATTTATTTTTGCAAGTGTAGCAGCGAGGCATTGGGTTGTGCGGTGCCCATTGTTACAACAACAACATGACAGGGCAGCAGCAGCAGCAGCAGCAGCAGCGGCAGTGGCAGTGGCAGCAGCAATGGCAGCAGCAGCAGCAGCAGCAGTGGCAGTGGCAGTGGCAGCAGCAGCAGCAGTGGCAGCAGCAGTTCCCACAACGGCAGCTGCAGAATTTTTATATTAACAAGCTCAAAACATGGCAGTGGAAGCTCGACTCGCATAAAAAGTAATAATGTGGCTGTAAAATGACGGCCAAGGGGCAGGAAACGAATACCAATGCATACTTTGCAACTTGGCCAGCATAGCGACTACCCCGCCTCCCCCCTAGCACTAGTCGGTGTGGGTGGGCTTGTATCTGTGTGTATGCCTGCCTAATGTTATTGTCTTTAACGTCAGCTCAAATTGGGTTTACCTTTTCCATTTAATTCACGCCTGCCACAGCCGCGCTGGAAAATGAGCTTATTATTCAATAAACTTGGTTTGAATTGAGGCCAATTAGTTGGGTGGTGGAAGGGAGGAGCTGTGTCAGCAGTAAAGAGCTGGTTAAACTGACACATTTTATGATATTCATGTATCGATTTACAATATGCATTGCAAAGTTTCGCAAACCAAAATTCAACTTTTGCACATCTCAAATGACCTCTGCCGATAGCTGAAAACTATAAATGTAATTATTTTTAAATTTCAAGTCTATTTAGTCAGGGTTGCCAGGGTTCACATAAAAAAATGTTCAATTTGACGGATTGTTAATTATTTATGAATGGAAAATTAGAAAATCAAATGCAATTCATGCAACTAACTCAATTTAATGAAGGAAAATGCATTTAATTAATATTTTCATATGTACAATACGTGCATGTTGATAAAGGATCACTCTAAATAAATTGCACACTCAGTGTTGTCCTTACACACCCACACACACACACATACAGACAACCACAAATGTGGCGCCATACAAAAGGCAGCAATGCTGTAATCAACAAAATTACACTAAAATACAAAAATAAATTTGACACGAATGCGACGAGGACACAAAAATGGGGTTCCCTTCACATATGTTGTATCCACTTTGCTCTCTCTCTCTCTGCCTCTCTTTCGCACGCTCGCTCGCTGTGTATTGCTGTCTCTTTTCGTCGCAGCAAGCATGAGCGAAATCCAAAGTAAAATGGAACACAGCTCGCAGCTGAACAAAGTGAAGTTGGTTGCCAGGAGAACGTGAGTAGGTGAACCTGCTCCTCTAGGTGCTGGTGTGCATGTGTGTGTGTGTGTGTGTGTGTGTGGGAGGTTTTGTCATGTGCGACACTTTGTAACATATTTTTTGTCATTTGTTTGCAGTGTGTTTGCCTCTTTTTGGGCGTCACTCAACACAGACTCGTTCTCGTCGTCATCCTGCCCCGCCGCTCCTACTCCTCGTCCTTGTTGCGTGTCTGTGTGTGTGTGTATGGGTGTGTGCCACAAAATGTTACATTGTTTTTAGCACGCAAGAGGCGACACCGTGACACTCACACCTACACACACACACACACACATATTCTTAAGGGCACACAGTCACACTCATGTGGTATCAATCAGTTGCGCGTAAAAAAGTAAATGTATGGCAGAGTTGCCACCGCGTTGAACGAATGACTAACACGCTGGGCTGCTGCCGACTTTTTTGTTGTAATTTTATGGCTAACATTTATAACATTTATTTGTATTTTTACGAGCTGAATTGTCTTTGTTGCTTTATTATTATGTCTCACTTGGGAATTTTATGACCGTCCCCTCTTATCTCCTCCCTCCTCCCGTCTCCCACCCACTCCTATGTTCCACTTTATACATATGGCTATACAATGAGTTTTTGAGGGGGTTGAGTAGCACTTTGCTTTGCCAAGTGGAAAGCTCAACAAAATTAAATAATCGCAATCAATTGAAACATTTTCATTTGATTGCAATTTCGGTATGCAAAATGTGCGAAGAGTCTTTCTTTGCTTCAAGTTAAGACGCTCTTTAAAATTTCGACTTTTTAAATTCAGGATTTTTTCCATCACAAAAACTCAATTTCATTATCCGACTAAGAGTAGGCCAAGGAACATGCTAAGTTACCAATTAAATCGCTCTTGGACATAATTAACTCAATCTCAAGCAAAAACTTGAATAAATGTAAACACAACTCCAACTGACTTGCTGCCAGAGATCGATTTCTACCCGACTTACTCCCTTCACTTCTCCTCCTCCGCACAGAACTCTTTGATTACACTTGCCCAATCAACCTTCTCGTGTTGGACAAGCTTCTCCTGTCAACCAAATATAATCATTGCAATCAATCAATCTTTAATTTCCATAATTCAAAAGCGATTCATGTTTACATTGTAAGCGAAAGCAAACATATTATAATATCAGTCAAAAGAATGTCACAAAATATTTGAGAAATCGGTTCACTTAATAACGGGTCGAACAATTTAATATCAGGCATTATTCATGCACACTTAGAGTTGAAAACCAGTTTACTCCACTTTAGAAAATAAAACAAATTCCAATTGGGTGAAAATATGAAGAAAAATATATTCGGGAACAATGCAAGGCATTTTGTGATGGCTTGGCAACAATGGCTGGCATTGTTTTCATTTTGATTAAACATTTTTATATATTGTGCATAAATTGCAAAATTGTGCTAAAAAAAATGGGACCTAGTTATAAAACAAATTATGCATTATTAAAAACACAAAAAGGAAGGAAACCCTAGAAAAGCTGACAATGAAGCCGCAAAAAACTTGGCAAAAAAAAAATAACGGAGAACAAAGTGAGAACATTGCCGTGTGGCGAAACCGACTGCGGAATACTCTGCTAACAACTGAAAACAGATGTGGATGTGAGTGTGACGGCAGTCGTTGGATATTTACTTCTATAAATATGTATATATATATATATATATATATATATAATATTTTCTTTCTTATCTTAGTATGAGTTGCCTAATAAACTACTTGACAAATTTTGTGCAACTATCAAAATGACAATATGCTCTACTAGCTACGGAATCAGAGTATCAAAATGCGAACGGAATGCAGAATTTTACAGGCGACGCCTTATGAAATAAAGAAAGACAGTTAGAGAGAGAGAGAGAGAGAGAGAGAGGGGAGAGAGAGAGAGAGAGAGAGAGAGAGAGAGAGAGAGAGAGAGGGGGACAGTGAAAGCAGAGATTGAAGTGCCAGCGAATTTATGGAATACTTTTGTATTTTGCATTTTCCCTTTTGCTCGAAGCAAATTGAATACAACACAATGGCGACCAATGGAAAAAGTTTCCAGCCTGCAAATGCCGCCGGCAAGGAAGTGCTGAGTGGTGTGAAGATATATATATATATGTATATATAAATATAACAGAGAACGCAAGCATTGTCTGGCCAGGACTAGAGTCCTGCATAATTTGAAAGTCACAATAGTCAGAGACGAGAAACGCAGCCAGCCAAATGTCTGGCAATTACTAAATGTTTAGTTAGTCAGGTTAGGTTTCCTTATTGGGGTAAGGCAAGTAAAATCAGCACAATAAATGAACTGCCAGTCAAGTTGGCAACAAGCTTAAGAGCGCTGGACTTATTGGAATGAAAAAGTTGGTTGTCAAAGTTAAAGATTTATCTGTGAATCATTCTGCTAAAACTTGTTCATTGTAGTCTCTATTTTAGCAAAATGTAAATATTTTAAAGAATTGTTTGCTGATTTTGGGCTGTAGTTAAGTGAGTTGTGAATCATTTAAACTGAGCTTAAATTCGCATAACACATCGCTGCTCGTTTATTTTGCAAAATGCAGCTGGCCGTGCAATCCACAAACTGTTAAACCCCAATCATGTACAGCTGCCGCCAACAACAATTGGCCGCATTGCAACCAAAGGTTGCATACGCGTAGCAGGCAGTCATCAACCGAAAAACAACAACTACAAATGTTGCAACAACACAAACAGCAACAACAAACAGCTTCGTGAAACGTGTCATTTAACATTTTGGCTAATAGTCCGCACATTGTTTCGGTACTTTTGCTAAACGGAATAACACAAAAAAAAAAGCAAAAAACAAACAAAAAAAGTAAAAAATTCAACTTATTTTCTGTGCAAAAGCAAAATAAAAGTGAACAAATTGCGGAGTGAGTTAAAACCGCTGTAATTTTGGTCAACATGCTGAATGAACTGTAAAATCAACTCGCTCACAAATGTGTGTGTTCGTGTGTTTGTGTGTGTGTGTGTGTGTTCAATAACAATAGTAACAAGAGCTGAAACTAAAACTGAAACTCAACTCGTTGGAAACTAAAAATCAGTTTGCACAAAATTACGTATACGCCGCGTGCAGACGCTAAGCGAGAATTAACATTTAACTGGTCTATAATGGCGGTTGGTTGTAGCTCTGTGCCAGGACGAAGGACATGCGGCACACATGTGCGAATGTGTGTGGCTTCTGCTGAATTAAATGCACATTTTGTGAACTGGTTGTTGCCACTTTTATGTTAGGTGTATGGTGTGTGTAGTATTTGAAAATTGAACTCACTTGTTTTGCAATTTTGCGGGCATACTACAAAGGACTTGTGAATACGATCAGATAAATACCACTATAGGAATAAAACGCTATGAAAACTAGTCATTCATATGAAAAAAAATATCGTTTGATAAATTTGTGAAATGAACTCTTGCAAATTCAAATAGATGACTGTGGCTAATGAGGGCATCGGTTATCTGATATATGAATGAATATTTGCTTAGTAATAGTAATTGATTGGCTTAGTTACAGATATGTTGTAAGAAAATGACGAACAAATATATAAAACAGGCTCAGGATACTCACCGGTCTATATAGGTATTTATAGTAGCGATGTCTGCAGGATTTGTGGAAATGAGGAGGAATCCTCAATGCACATCCTGGCAGAATGCGTCGCCTTAATTGGGAAAAGATTCAGCATCCTAGGAGAGCATGTCATTAAGCTCAAGGACATAGAAACCCTCAACCCAACAAAGATCCTTGCATTCGTGCAGGAGTTGGGATTGATGGAGGAGCTGTAGGCTCAGAGGGGGGGCACAATAGACCTTATAGGTCGCAGTGCTGGTTCCCCAATTCTAATAATAATATATACGCATATTATATATATTATAAAATAATTCTAAAATCATGTGCATTAGACAAATGACAGTGGAGATGCATCTCACTATCTGTAGAACAAAGTCAAAGCATTTTTCTGCCGATTCTTTAATGCCAACTTGCTGGCAAGCAACATGTGAATTTTTTGCAGCAACACTTTAAAATCCGAAAGGCAATTTAACTTGCATCGCATTGGAGAACAATATTCCGAAAGCATTTCCTTCAATCATTGCCAAGCAAACAAATTAAATAGAAGTAAGCAGTAAGATTTGATGGCTTTGTTGTTGTTATGGTTGCCGTAGTTTCCCCTTAGGTTGGTGGTGGCAGCTTCGTTGTCAAGGAACGGCTGACACATGCTGCTCCTGCTGCAACACATTCGTATTATTAAATTTTCATGCAGCTTTGCTGTTAATCCAACAAAACGAACGAAACAAACTGAAAGTATGCTGCAAGTGCAGAGAAGGACAAATTGAATGGAATGCCAAAGCGCGCCTCAGGAGTTGAATACTCAGCATTGGAGTGATAGTGATGATGATGAGGATGATAATGCTACACAATTCCCGGCTTCTATCCCAGCGAAACAGCTCAGACATCACATATATGTCCCCAAGGTGGCTCAGCTTTGGCATTGGCTTTGGATTTTGCCACACGCTACTTATTATTTACTTTGCGTATTGTGTGCGGTGATTACACTTAGAAAAACAATAATCGACCATTTACTAAATCTTTTTAAAGCCTTTTTTGGCTTCTTTACAATCCTGTCATTTTTGAGTTTACCCCAAAATAAATGCATGTAATACATTTTGAGTACATTTTTGTAATATTAATAATATTCATAGAGTATTTTATAGGTTTTTTAAGTTTTTAATTTAGTTTTTCATATAATTTATTTTTATTTTGGTATTTCCATGTGTCAACTGTTTTTAGACGTTAATTCACAGAAAAAATAAAGCTAATTGCGACTATCAAAATTGAATTGCATACATAGTTTTTTCGAGTGTTGGCTAGCACAGTCCGTGGGTTGTGCTGAGCGATATCCATCAGGGTATTCTTTATGTCAGCGTGTAAATTTCAATTTGAATGCCGTGCGAGACTTTGAAAGGAGCTTAAAACCAACATAAATCATACTTAGCGTCCACAACTGGTCCACCATTTCCACCATTTGGCTCATTTAACGTTGGCCACTGCTGCATCTTTGGTATGCGACCAACGTGGCCGGCAACAGTTCTTGGCAGCGAAGACGCTTGGTGGATTCCATGAGTTTCTTGGCAAAACAGTTTTTGGCTTCGTGCTAAGAAAATGGCTCGTAAACATTTTCACTTTAGTCACGCGCCGTTTGCAAGTTCCCTAATGAATTATGCGATGCTGCCAGCTGCGAGGTGTTGCTCCATGGATATCCAACCATGGACATCCTTAAGGAGCTGCCGTTCCCTCCATTCACTGCTATTTGAATTTCGTGCTTTGTGTATATGATGAAAAATGATAATGCTCATGAACTATTTCTGCTCGCATAAACATTGCGAAGCAAGTCAGTTGTAATTCATCATTTGCATATTGTGTTTGCTTGTGGCAGTCATTTTTAAGTTGCACCCAACAATAATCAACAAAGTCAACAAAATGCCCGACTGTCTGTCTATCTGTCTGTCTGTCTGTCTGTCTGTCTGTCTGTCTATCTGTCTGTCTGTCTGTCTGTATGGAAATTAGCCACACAAACACTGTCATCTTAATTGGTGGTTTAGTTTTGTTATAATAATAAGAACCACAAGCCCAAAATGCTTACTCGACTTTAAAAGGCTTACAAATTTTAGACAAATTTATGCCGAAAATTATTCGAATTTCTAAGAAACAACTTCAATTTTCTGGTATATATATATATATATATTAAAGCATTATTATTATAATTGGGGGAAAAAGCTAGCACTGCGACCTACAGCTCTTCCATCAATTCCAACTCCTGCACGAATGCAAGGATCTTTGTTGGGTTGAGGGTTTCTATGTCCTTGGGCTTCATGACATGCTTCCCAAGGATGCTGCATCTTTTCCTGATTAAGGCGACGCATTCTGCTAGGATGTGCGTTGAGGATTAAATATAATAAATAAATACCTAACCTAGATAGGTGTCTTCTCAGTCTACAATGTTCTATCAATAGACCGGTGAGTATTCTGAGTCTATTCTTCCCCATGGATATCAATTGCTTAAATCGCTTTTGATTATATCCACCTAGGAGACTTCTGGCTTGTCGAAGTCCTGGTGTCTCTGCCCAGCTCCGTTCCCGCATCTGTCTTTCTTCGTCCCTATTGTGTGTCTTCCTACGCCACAATACGGTTCACGGCCTATCATGGGTCTCTCTGCCCCCATTCTTGCTTGCTTGTCAGCCTCTTCGTTCCCCGCTATGTCCCTGTGACTCGGAACCCATCTTAGGGTAAGCCTATTGTGTTTTCCGAGTTGGTCAAGCTTGGATCTTACTTCGTGGACTACTTTGGATGTTACTTTCGTCCCAATAGTGAAGCATAAAAAAGATTATTTTATTCATGAACATGTTTTAGCATTGAAACTAAATTAATAAATATTTATTTATCCGCTTGTCGAAATGAATACATATTTTATAATCAAATTATTATTTAATCCAATTTGTTTTGTTTAAAGCTGTCCATTGAATTCACAACTGTTAATTATTTACAATTACACATTGGCAATGTGGCAAGCTAATAAAATGGCAACATTTTCCGTTTAAAATTAAACAAAATAAATCAAATAAAAATTATTCATTGAATCAGTAAATTTTGTCATGAGTGAAGCTTAAAATCATTTCTCATTTTTCAGTTTTCATTTTAAATTATTTAAATTTAAGCTAAAATTTTTATTTATACTTTATTTTTTATAAATAAATAAATTTTAAATATTTCTTTTCCTGATTTGAAGCACTCATTCAGTTTGCACAGCTTGGATACAGCTTGGAGATAAGACAACTACAACAATGACAGCTGCTGCCACATTTTGTGGCAAGAGAACTAACAACAACGACAACAACTTAACCCACATAAAACTCAACAAAACGTAACGAAGATGCGTCTCGAAATGTTGCAAGAATGTGGACAGAGGTGACTGCCACATTCCGTTGTAAAGGGGCAGGTTGCGGTCGGGGTTACAACATTGGGTTATCAGTTGGTCTGCGATAAGTACGACAGTTACTCGTAAAATTGAAGTGTCTACGTTTCAGGTGCGCTTGTGTGTGTCTGTGTGAGTGTGTGTGTGTGTGTGTGTGTGTGTATGTGAATGGCTTTGTCTGTGTGGCCGTGACCATTAAAGTCCTTCAACACCCGGATCCGAAGCAGCATTAGCTTTGCTTTGTCAAAAGCTCAGCGCATTTTTCTGTGTGTGTGGCATGTTGCAACCGCTGCAATTTGTAGCAAATGTAATGGCACAAAATGGAATTGACAATTTCACAGCTTGATGGGTTATTAGCCATTATAGTAATGCTGGCAAGAGCAGTAAGCGAAGTCTGCGAGCAAGCTATAAAATACAGATTTGTTTTTTCTCCATTTTTATCTAACCCAAGAGCTGTAAAGTTGAATCACAATCAAAATCACAATCTTAAATATTATTTAATGAGATAATGAAAAAACCGTTAAATATTTCTGACAGATTAAAGCAGAAAAAATTTTAAATGTTTTTTGTTACAACTATTGATTTGAAATTATTGCAAAAGTGGCAAATAAAATCCAGCAAAATTTGTTTACAGATATTTTATTTCAATTATTGCTAACGTTTGATATAATTAAAAGCGGTTTTCTAAATATTTATAATATTCAAATTATTCATCAGTTTACTTCAAACTAATTTTCATTCAATAAATATTTTTAAATAGTTTGCAAAATGATTTCAAAATGCGAATCGAAAATGTTTTCTCAACTTACTGCTTATCCGATTCAATAAAAATAGCTCTTGCCCCTGCCTCCGAGGCCCTCTGTCTCTCTCTGCTGCCACAAACACGCCCACTTGTTAGCTGCTTTCGACCATAACTGGTAAGCCCCTGTGTTAAGCCGAACTGTTTGTGCATTGTCCGGCAGTTTCAGCAAACTTGTCACCCACTGCTATCTTGCCCCACCCACCATCTGCACCACACTTGCTTTACTGCACACACACACGCACACACACACACACACTTGGCTGTAGAGAGAAACTTTGAACTAAGTAACAGTGGCTATAATAAACCGCCAAGTTGGCCAAATGGCAGTCGTAGCACAACGCAGGACACGTGCCAGGACACTCGGCGCTCGAGGCGCAGCTGTTCGCTTATCGCTTATCTGTGCGCTCCCCTTCTCAGTCTCTCTCCCCACCCCTCCTCAGTGCATTTAGCGCACACTTTTTCTTTGCTTCCCCCCTTCAAATGAAGTAAGGCAACACAAAAGCTGCTTAAATGGCAGAAGCGCACTTCTTAGGCACCGTAGATGGCTAATGTGTCACAGTATTCATACCCCTTGCAGACCAAGCCCAAAATGGGTGTTTGCAACAGGCAACATGTTGAATGATCGCATAAAAGGAATATTTAATTAATCATTTCTAAAAACAAACAAAGAATTAAATTTGGTTTAAATAATAAAGAGTATTTTTTAGAATATTATGTCTATCGATACAAATCGATCAGTAAAAGCCACAACTGTAAGTGTGGCATACATGATATTCCCCGATAAATTATCGATAGACTGTAGAATAATATGAATATCGGAGAAGACACACCGAAGCGAAGGTTCCAAATGAATTTGCTTCGTTTCAATCGACTAATTGTATTTAATAGCTGTATTTAGGGTATCTGTTAGTCGAGTTGTCTAGCCTAAAACATTCTTATTTGTTTTTTGTACTTATTGTCAGTGTGTGCCTGCTTCCATTGTGTGTTGTCTTCCATTGCAGCAGCTGTTACTGCTGGCTAGTTAAGAACGGAATGTGAGGAGCTGAAAGCGTATTTTTATGTCTCCCTGTGTGTGTGTGAGTGTGTGCTGCTAGTGAATTATTCTAGCATCTTTAGTAAACGTTTAGATGCTTTTAATAGCTCACACACACACAGACACACACACACACCAACTCACCGGTTGCTACGTGTTTGTTATAATCTCTCTTTTATTCTTTGGCGACTGCCTCGGCCAGACATTTCTTTAATTATCCAATTACAAAGGCATCTAGAAAAAAATAAGGCGGATAAAGAGACAGAGAGAGAGAGAGAGAGAGAGATAGTAAGAGGGAGAGAATGAGGCAGAGAGAGAGAGTGAGGTAGAGAGTGTGAGGCAGAGAGAGTGAGGTAGAGAGTGTGAGGCAGAGAGACTATGACGACAGCTTGAGGCTATCTCCGCCCTACCCACCACCAACACCAACACTTCCCCCCCCTCTCGCACAACACATTTAATGTCCTTGCACAATTCCTTTCAAGCTGCGCACTTAAGGACTCGTTGTGTGTGTATTTTCACGAGCTTACTCGTATTTAGTTGTGCTGCTGCTCAAGTGTTTCTCGATATCTGTTAAGTTGCCAATAGCCAAATGGCAATAGTTGTTGACCAACAAACTCTCGACTCAGCATCGATGCTAATGGTATATGAGCCGCAAATCCAAATTAGTTTTGTGTGCTGCAATCATCTTCATCAGGATGAACAGGCTGTTAAACTCTTATGCCAACACATCGTAATCCATGGTCTCTGAAGTCAACTGCTGCATTGCTGCACCGAGAGAATTTAATGCCGTAAATTGACTGCGTGAAATGAGGTTAATGCTCAATAATGCATGCGAGTAAATGCTAAAAGCCGCCTGAGCTTTGAGCCGGGCCAACAGCCAACAGCCAACAGCCGACAGTCGACAGTCAACAGTTTCCAGCTCCCGTTGCCGCTGCCGTTGCTGCCCCCGTTGTCCTGGCCAGAGCTTGATCCTTTGACTGCAGTTATTACTGCTGCTGCTGTTGCTGTTGCTGTTCCTGCTACTTGCATGACTGGATTGATGGGCGTGGCGTGCCGTGGTTATCGATGCATTGACACAACTGTTTGCAAGCACACCATTTTTTTTCCTTTCACTCGTCTCCTCGCATCCACACTACTTGAAAAATACATATACACTCCCATTTAAACGTCAGCGTAAAGGATTTTTACGTCGATTACTTTTGCCTGTTAACAGGGCTATCATCTGCAGTGGCTTATACTGCGATTATATTTTCAATATCTGACAAAGCGATATCCACTATTAAGATGTTGGAATTGCAACTTAATAAAAATTGATCAGTGTAATAAAAGATTGCAAAGATTACCAAAGAAAAGCAAGACAAAAATCATTCATGTGTTTTGAACTATTTATTTTAAATGCAAATTTAAAATAATTCAATAAAAATTAATAATAATTAAAAAAATAATAAGTATGTTTATCATTTTTTCTTTTATCTGTTTCTATCTGATTGCCTAAATTGTCAACTTTGAAATATATATTCGCAGCCAAGATTTATTTGTTCTGATAGCCTCAGAGTTAAGGGTCATATTTTAGGGAAAATTACCTAGAGATCTCAGAGATTATGTAATTTATTTGGTAGCCATAAAGGGAAAAACATGATTAATCATTTATGATAACTCTTCAAGTTTAATATTTAAAATTTCTTTTTGTTTATTTAGTTTTATTTCATTCATAATTTGGTCTAAAAACAGTCTACAATAAAAAGATTTCTCAAAGTTGCGCATTAAATCATATAAAATTAAAATAATTAAATTATAAATATTAAATGAAAAATAAAATAAAATAAAGGATTAAAATTTAAAATTGTTCAAAATTGATTGCAGGGATTGGGGAACACAGTAAAAAACGGTTTAGCCATCAGTTAATTAAGTACATACGAAAAGGGTATGTGTCAGTCGTTCACACTCGACTTGAATATTGTTTTTTTTTTGCTTCTTCAGTCAGTTTGGTGGCTGGTGGCATGCACCGTGCTGCCTGGCAACTTGCAGGACTGCCCAGAAGCAAAAAGTAAATCATGAAAAATGATTAATAAATCAGCTTAAAACTGCATCATAACTGTAAATTTATATCGGCTCTTTGCTCGATGTATACGTACATATATGTGTGCATGTGTATATATATAGAGCATATTGTGCAGCTGCTGGCAAATTAAGCAATTTGTAGGTCAGGGGTCGGCCATAAGCTGCACTAGGTCTGCCATGACGCCATTTATCTGAATATATATATACATATATGCGATATGTATTAGAGACGACATAATGTCCTGCAAATTGTGCACATTTTTCAATTTAATGAGGTGCTTATTTTAAACTTTACACATGCATGCACGCAGCCAGGAAACGGAGAAGACCAGAGAGCACTGAGCTCGAGTCGAAGGACTCGGTTCCAAAAGGATGAACAGCAGCTCATCGAAATGGGAATGACGTCGACGCTGGCTCGGCAACCTCAATGGAAATGTGGTGTGTGTGTGTGTGGTGTGAGTGTGTGTGTGTGTATCTGTGCTTGCGTCCAAGGCCATTAAAATGCTAAATTGTTGCTTGCCACAGAGAGTGGTTGAGAGAGAGTGAGACAGAAATGGCTTCATTTCTTTTTTTGGGTGTGATTTCTGCTCACATTGCCAGAGATTACTCATACGCCGCGTGGTGCAACGATAGTCAGAGCAGCATTGGGCGACTTAATTTCTTCTCTAACACATCATTATGCTTATCGCTGGCAACGAGTCCTCGACGCAAGCAAGTGCCTGCTGCCAGGACACGCGGCTATCCTCAGTTTCTGCTTCGGTCTCTGTCTCTGCCTCTGCACATCATCTGTCAAGTGGCTGCTAAATGCCACGCATTACAGTATCCGAAAACTATGTAAAACTTGTTTGCCAACAGTTTTTTGAAGACTGACTGTCTCGAGGGGCAGCCGCATGTCACTCTAAAGTGACAAGTGGGGATCGTGGTGCACGGGGGGGCAGCGTAACTGAGATGATGTGCAACAGTCGTTGAATGTCCTTTTTAAGCATAAATGCTGGCATTTTGAGTGAGTTGAGTACCCACTCAACTGCGCTGTACGCTGAGATTATTACGGAAATAACGAAATGTTTCAAGTTTGGTTTCGTACAATCTTATTTAGCTCGAGGATATTTGAAACTTAAAAATAAAAAATGCCAACTTTTGATGAACAACTGCAACTAAAATGAAATTGTGGTTGACAAGGGGTAAAAAAAAGTTGTTTATTTAACATTTATTTAACACATCATTATATGGCATAAATTTAAATATAAACTAAACGAATTTATTTGATAAAATCTTTTTTATCTCAGTCGATGAAATGTTTTCATAGTTTTGTTTGTTTTATTTTGTTGAATAGAAGTTTATTTAAAAATGATATTAAATATTCCTATATTTTTTCGAACTCTTTAAAAACATTTAAAGTAGTTAATTTATTTAAATATTTATTGGCTGTAAACAGCACTGTCCTTATCATATCCAGCGTGTTTCAACTTTAGTTAGCTGCAGACAGACAGACAGACAGTCAGTCCGGCACATTTTTCAACCGTCAGACTCTGGTGTGGCACAAACCTCAACCAAAGCGTTGGCCAACAAAGTGTTAATGAGCACACAACAACAACAACAGCAACAACAACAACAACAACAACATTAAAGCACACCTACATACCTCAATATATTGCGTGCTTTAATTTTTCTCTCTCTCTCTTCTCATTTGCCACACGCGGCGTATGCGTAACTTTTCATTTATGTGCTGCTTGTAATGACAACGACTCGTTGGGATTCTCCGCTGTCTGTCTGTCTGTCTGCCTGCAGTGTTTTTGCAGCAGATTTTTATTTCGGCCACTTGACGTCTGACATCAGCCACTCTCATCTCGACGGGCGTCAGATGTAAAAAATGTGATAAAAAACACAGAAATTAAATTAAAATTTTAATTAAAACAAGCACTTGTCCTTGCAGCAGTGCTGATCTCTTATGCAAATATCAAACACACACTTTGTGCCGCCACGCGGCGTGCCACTAAGTTGTTTTCTGCAGCATGCAGTCCCTTCTACGCATTGAGTCAAAATGTCATCTAGGCAAAAATAAAAAAAACTTTTTGAGTGTTGGCTGTTTGGCTTAAATCAAGAGGCAACTTCTTGAAACTGCACCCTCTGCAACGTCTGCGGTGGCGGCATCTCTGGCATTGTCTGCGCTGTGCCTTTGGCTGCCAGTTGTCATTGTGTTTTATTTGGCACAGTTGGGATGGGCTGGGTTTGGTTGGGCTTGGTTGTTTTCAGTGTATGGCTGACGTTGAAGTGTGGCAAGTGCAAAATGAGTTGAAAAGGTAATTTATAAAAGAGTTCAGCAGCCTCAGAAGGCAGCAACAAAAGATAAGATAGTTCCACACAGATACAATGGTCGTCGAGTTCATAAAAACTCATTTGGCAAATTATTTATAAAAAATGCATTTTATTCAGATATTATATACTGCTCGACAAAATAAAATAGTATTAGTATTTATATCATACATAAATAAATAAATAAAAAAAAGTATGCAAATTTTGTTTACTTATTGAAACATTAGATGATAAAGGTTACCTCGCTTTGATCCTTATAAAAATCTTATTATATATATTATTAACAACAAAATTGATAGTTCTCTCCATGGTGAAAGTGTTGAGCGCGTTTCATGTGATTTAAGCCATTTATTAAGGCCAATTAATAAGAGCCGAAACTGTGCAAAAGAGCTCTGGAGTTCTCTCAGTTTCATGAATATTAAATATACATTTATGCAGTTGTGGTTAGCTTTGGGGTCTTTATATAGAATCTGAATGCTGACATTCAATATTAAGATCAAGGACTTTAAATTCGCACCAAACTATCAGTTTATAATACATTTACATACATGCACCAATTGTTAATGCCAATAAATTGTAGTAGTAAGGGTATTACACATATATAAAATAGAATATATTTACGCTGGATATATATATATATATATATGTTATTATAATTGGGGAAACGAACACTGCAACCTGTAAGGTCTATTGTGCCCCCCTTCTGAGCCTACAGCTCTGCCATCAATCCCAGCTTCTGCACGAATGCTAGAAACTTTGTTGGGTTGAGGGTTTCTATGTCCTTGGGCTTCATGGCATGCTTCCCAAGGATGCTGCATCTTTTCCTAATTAAGGCTACGCATTCTGCTAGGATGTGCATTCTGAGCCTGTTCTTCCCCAATATATATATGTTAAGAATACTCGAATGTTTTCTTGTACATTATTTATTTGAGCATCATTAAGTTGTGTTCTCTCAGCTCGTTAAACCATTAACAGACTCGTGCTACATTATTATTATGAATGTAAATTATTATCATTATCGTTGTGGCACTCATCGTCATCTGTAGCTGTTAATGAGCCAAAGTGCTGTTCAAAAGAAGGCAGAAAGACCCACTCACAGCAGGAGGCCTCAGAGATGCCAGGACCTCGAGCAATTTTCAAGCCCATAAATTATATTTCAATAAATTTATGTTACACTTTCATTGGCTTTTTGCTTTCGCTTTCGCTTTCAAGTTTATTTCAAGGGTGAATTATATGAATTGTATTATTTCCACTGAGTCACATTAAAGTCAATGGAGAAATCAAATAAGTCGCAGCAGGAAATCGAGCTGCACATTTTCATTGGAATTAAGTGCAGTTGCATAACCCCAATACATCAAGTTATCAATTTGTTAGGTATATACAAAATTATAGAATAATTGAATTGATCTCTCCCCCTCCCTCTCTCTCTCTCTCTCTCTCTTTCTTTATCTCCTCCTCCCTCCCGCTTCCGCTTAACCGATTTCTCATCTTTTGTTTTCGCTTGCCAATTTCTGGCCAGCGAAATGAAAATTGAAAATTGAATATTTCCGGCGACACAATGGAAGCAAAGCAGTTTTGTTTTGCCCCTTCAGTGCCCCTTGACAGTGCAACCTCTGCTGCATTTCTTTTTTTTATGTGCGCTCCGAATTGAAAATCGCATTGCTTAGCAGCGGGAGGGGGGGGTGGTAGAAATATGGCAGCAAACGGAAACGGAAATAAGCCAAGCGCCTTTTGTGCTCTCAACGGTTTCAAGGATGGCAAGCCAAAAGATTTGTGCGGCTACAATCTGAGTTGTTCGAGTGGCACTCCTTTTAAATTCGCAATCGGATTCGAGACGGGTTTGATTTCACATCACAGCGCTTCCTAATCTAATTTAAGCCCAAAACCTTATCAGGATTTTCTGCTTATTTATTTTTGGGTATATACTTAGCACAAACTGCATGTATTTAAATAAATCTGTTATATAATCTGGCAAAAGTATTATTTTAATTAATTTGATAAGTATATGATTTTTTTTTTATTCTAGCTAATATTATTTTTAATTGTTATTTGACGACGTTTTTTATTATATTTTGTATGCAATGCTTAAGGTAATTTTTTTAAATTATTTTTTTTTAAATTTTTTATTTTTTTTATTTTCAAATGAAATCAATCTTAGATAACCCTTTAAATAGGTTAAACAATGTTTCTCTATAATTTATATGGGAATAAATAAATAAATATAAAATAATTACTTAACTCTTTAAGTGTTCCTTATTTCCTCTCCGGCTTTTTCTATCTGTTAACTTGACCAATTCAATTGTCGGCCAGTTTGGTTGATCAATGTTTCCATAAAAGATGTAATTAAAATAATACAAAGGAATTAGTTTAATTCTTTGAGTGCTTCTTATTTATCACCATACTCACTCTCTCTCACTCCCTCTCTCTCTCTCTGTCTGTCTGTCTCTCTCTGTTAACTTGACCATTTCAATTATCAGCCAGTTTGGCATAAATTTGCCAGTGAATTCAAATGGGCGCATTTGATAACATGGAAAGCGCCACAAAGTCGCTTGTTTACACTCGCCATGCAATCCTGACCCATTGAACCACCCGTCACTGCCACCCATACACACACACACACACACACACATATATATATATATATATATACCCAATCAGTGCTGTTGGCCACAGCTGCGCTCGTCGCCTGTAATCCCGTCGCTGGCCGGTTTTGTGCTGGCTGCACTTGTAATGCGGCTTAAAAGGGAACACCATTTTATGGCGTCAACCCCCATCTGGGGGAATTTCCATTCCCATTTCCATTTCCATTTGGTTTTCCTATTTTGTTTTTCTCTGTTACCCTTGGCCACTTTTCGCGCGCATTTTGAATACATTTTTGAATCAGTGTCGAGGCTGTTTACTTTTTATGCCACTTTTTTGTGCCAGCTCCAACTCCATTACCAGCACCAGCACCAGCACCAGCACCAGTGGCGACTCCATTCGACGTCGTCGTTGTCGTCAGCAACAGACATCGTTGTTGTCGTTGTGTTTTATGCGATTTGTGTACTTCCAGCTTAGTGGATCACAGTCGGGAGTGGAGCTGTTGCATGTGTGTGTGTGTGTGTGTGTGTGTGTGAGTGTGTCGCCAATCCCAAAACGAACCACATCCTTTGGACACTGGGCACTCAGCTGTTTTCTTTGCCCGCCTGATTTTAATTGCATGCTCCGCTCAAATAGCATTTGTGCATTGTTTTCTGTGGTGGATTTTATACATACACACTACACTTCCCGCTCCCCGCTTACCACTCTCCCCTCACCACTCATTTACTATGTTGCTGCCGCATTAAATGAAATCTTAGCGCTGCATTTTTTGTGCCCAACACTTTTGGTCGCATTTAAATGTCAGTTTAATTCAATACCCAAAACGAGTCTCTAATGTGCCTCAACGAACAATGGGAGGAGGTGTCCATTGTTGCAAGTTGCAACTGTAATTAAATTGTGGTCAAAGTGCGCTCAGCGTGGCACATCTCTTTTTTTTATATGCTGCGTCAAGCTGAATGACTGCATTGGAACAGTCCGATTAGAGACTCTGAGTTCCATTTGGCTTTAGTTGTAGGATATTGTGAAAATAAAATGTTAAAACAGATATATAGAAACTGAAACTTAACTAATATATATATATATATATATTCCAGATGAGGATCAACAGTCGATGTTTGAATATGCGAATCTCAGAGACTATAAGGGATAGATACTCAATATTTGCTGTCGCATATGCCCAGCAGATAAAGCTTATTTCATTTTATTGATAGCTCGACTTTAATCAATTGACTTATTATTAATCAACTGGACAATTTTCATCGATATCAGATTAGGAATAGTTATAGTTTCAGAGTATTTCTTAGTCGAGTCGCATTCAGACTTGATTTATTTGGATGAGATTTAAAGAGCAACAATTACATTTATTTGAATGCATTACTCTGACTTTATGGGGCACTTATTAATTAATATGCTATGAATAAATATAAATCTATATATATATATATATATATAAATAAAAAATATGCCAATAAGTGGAAAAAGCAATGTTTGAATGAATACAAAATGCTCATTTTGATATGGGAAGCTGCGTTCAAAGCTGATTCAATCTCAATAAATGGCAACCGCTTTAATGTTGTCGATTGTTGTTGTTGTTGTTGTGGCAGCTTTAACGAGTACTGAACAGGAGGCAAATTGACAAAAGGACAAATGAAAGTCAGAGGCGCTGAGCCGGGAGAACAATGAAAATTGAAATCCAATAAGAAACTAGCAATAAATTAAATTTAAATTTAATTAAAAGCCGACACGCTTCAGCGACTTGAATGAATGGGGGAATGGGAGTGGAGGCTGGCATTTTTGTATATATACAGTTTGGGTAGTAGGGGGCGGATCGCACCTGGCCACAGCAGTTAGTGGGCGTGTCAGGCTCAATTATGAACAACACGGCATGCAAAATAATATCGCTTGTAAATATTTAAAATGCCGCTGACGTGGTGGCAAACTCATTTGCTTGCAACAACAACACACACACACACAGGCACATACGTATGTGGCATTTAAGCAGCGGAGTGTATACATGGAAATGTAAATATATACACGTGTTTACAGAGCAGAGCAGAGCAATGGGGAAAGGTAAAGTAGAAGAAAGATGATGTTTTTGGGGGGAAAGAAAATAACTTGAATAATATGCACAAATACTCCGAGTGTACACATGTGTGTGCGTGTGTGTGTGAGGTGTGTATATAATTACAAAGCACACACACAAAAACACAACACAAAATGTCTGCATAAATATTTATTGTGTGTTCAATTGGATTGCCAACGGCAATCCTTGTTTCTCCCTTTGTCCACACACATGTCGTATGAGTGATTTTTGTTGGATTTTGGATTTTGATTCACATGCAGCAGAAGAAGAGCAAAAAGCAGCTTTAATATATGTGAATATATTTAATGTATTTGTGGCTAACAGTGCTGCGGTCACTTATGCTCAGTAATTATTATTTTAAACATTATTTCTAATGTGATTTAATGCTAAACCACATTGAATTTAATTCAATTAGATTAGATTTGGAATGCCGAATTAGTTGCCAATTGCCTAAAATGTCACAGTACAAATATGTTATTAACAATAATGCAAATGATTGCAAATATTAATGTAAATATTGCAAATTAAATGTGTAAATATTTCCAGCGGAAGTAATTGAAATAGACGTGTTTAATTGGCTAAAATCAAATGTTTCACATGTGCAGTTATTTAATTAATGCTTGAACATAAATAACATCTACGATTTCGAATTTCCTCTATGAAATTATTGACTATAATTTGGTAATCTGTTTGGATTTTGTTAATTTTACCTATATATAATGATTAATTTGTATCTGATCTTAATACATCACACTTTCTAGGAGTTCTTACTGACTTTAAGAATGTGCATGTCTTGTGAAAAATTGTGAAAAACTATCAGTCTGATTGTCATTAAATATTTATCACTTTTAATGCCAATTTCCCATCGCATGATGCACAAAATAAAGGCCAGTTTAATACGCTTAGTAAAATAAAAATAAATGCAAAAGCACTTTGTTTTATACGAAGCCATAAACTTTATGCACCCAGATTCCCGTGACTCTGCCACATATAGAATACAAAGGAAAATTAAATAAAAGGCCGACTAAGAACACCAACAAAGAGACACAAGCAGCAACTGAGGCATAAACTAAAACAGGTACACAAAAAGGAAACAGAAACAGAAGCAGAAGCAGAAGCAGATGATGTATAAAAACGTCAACGCCGACAAGGAAAAGTTGTAAGTGTCAGTTCAAATAGCAGTTGTGGGAGGTTGCACAAGGGAGGGGGCTGAAGGCGCACATTTGGTGTACGGTGTTAAAACATAAAAAAGAGGAAAGAATTTTTGGCGGCAACATTCGGTGCTGTTTTTGACACCTGCGCACACAGTTTGCCCCAACTCCCCCCTCGAAGACGGGAAATTAGAAAATAAGCAGCGGCAGACGAGCAAAAGGTGGTAGGGGAAAGCACGGGGTTCACTGATAGCTGTGACGATAAAAGAACCCAAGTTGGACAGCATTTTAAAGTCGCCTTTAACTTTTTACGTTTGTGCAGCGAATCGCGCGAAATGTTTCCAAATTGCCCGTCTAATTGGCATGCAAAGGTCGTCTGCAGGTCACTGAGTGCCCCACGCCAATTGTGGCACTTGGCACTTGGCATCATTGCTTGCAACGAATCCTTGTAAAGGATCCATTCCAAAAAACGTTATTTCTCATCTGTAACTGTTATTCTCGGTGCTATCTGAGCTGAAGAGCTTTTAAGACAATTGAGCATTAGAAGTTATTAATGCGAAATGTGTTTATTTTTTTATGTCGCTCTCTCTCTCAGTCTCTCTCTTGCATTATCTTGCTGAGCTATCAATGGCCTGCTTGCTTTACTATCAATCTGTAGTGCAAATCAAAACATAGACGTAGCTTTTGCACCTGTCTCACTCTACTATGCAAAGAGAATTATCTAGCAGCAAGCAGCACGTGCTGTCGGCCGAACAGCTGTTGGCACGTAAACAAACCGCATATGATGCAGAGAGTCGAGAACAATGTGTTGGCTCTCTTTGCTCTCATGCAGAGCTTTCAAGCGCTCAGATAACTTGAACCGTTTCGCTCAGCGCTGAGGAATAACTTCACTTTCATTTTACAGTTACAGCAGTGATAGCTTTTCGGCTGTCGCGTTCAGTTTGCCGTTGCAAGCCAAAGCTTAAGGTCTTCGTGTGCTTATTATTATTATCGTTTTACGCCTGTCAAATTGCTGCCCTCGCACATTGTTAAAGCTTCGTGCAGGTCGCGACGCGCGCTCAGTCCTTGTGCAAACGGCGGCACGACAACATTGTCTCCTATTTCTCTGCGTCCGGCTAATCATTGTGCAAACAAAAAATAAAAAAACAAATAAAATACATTCTGTAAGTCGACAGCCGTCGCATTGTATAATAATTTGCCATGTGTTGTTAAAATATTAATGTTAATGTAAAAACAAATCCCAACAAAAATCAGCTAAAGTGTTTGCGTCTTCCTCATTTATCAATTGCCACATGCAAAATCGTAATTTATGTTTCACTTGACTTGATTTGTTTTTATATTGCTTATGTTCGCCACTTGCACTGCATCCCTGAAGTGTGTCCTGTTTTGATGTTCTTGTTTTTTATTGGCACTTTCGCTTTTAGACCCTTT
This sequence comes from Drosophila nr. perissopoda 5 BK-2023a, assembly GCA_035044105.1. NCBI lineage: Eukaryota > Metazoa > Arthropoda > Insecta > Diptera > Drosophilidae > Drosophila > Drosophila nr. perissopoda 5 BK-2023a. Next base: position 1,016,088 of record JAWNMK010000231.1, read on the forward strand.
TTCATCCTTTTCCTCCTCCCATCGAGGGTCCTTTAACTTTTGCATAAATTATGCTGTTACTGCAATAAAAACCGATGGCATCTCCTCATACACAAAGCTGGCCGCTTTTGTAATTATTTTTGCACTGTTTCTATTTTTTTTTTACCAGTGACAGATTTACGTAGCTATATTTTAACATATGGCAACAAATAATAAAAGGTTTTTTCTAAAGCAAATACGAATTCAGCTGGCTTACTAAAAAAAAAACAGACTCGTTAGTAATATAACTGAGAAAATTTAGAAAATTCTCTCAAACGCAGAAAAAAATACAAATAGAAGAAGAAAATGTTTCTTGGCTTAAAATATAAACAGTTAAGGAATTTGTATGTAAATTAAATAAACTAGCTAAAATTCCCTTTTCAATAAATAAATATGAGTTTTGCATTTTTGGTGTTTATATCTTACTGATTATTTTATATATTTTATATTTCATAAATGTGATTTTTTATATTTAAATTTTTTTTTTAAATATGTCAAACTAATAAAATACATTCCCCAATAATATATTGCAGTTTTAATATCTATAGCGCAAGTGTCATAAATATTTCCAAGGAGGTCATCATTAATTATCCACATCTATTGGATTTAGATGTCATTGCGAAAAAAAAGGTTTCATCTTGAATGTTTTTGAACGGCACTCAAATAAATGTCCCCTTGCGTGTGAATGTCATAAATTAATGCAGGACTTGTGGTATAATGTATAATAAACCATCTCATTGCGAATCATCAGTCAACTTTCTCGAGTTCCACTCGAGTTCCAGCATCAAAATGACAGCCATTGCTCAGTTCAGTTCGGTTCAGTTCAGTTCAGCTCTGGCTCTGTCCTTCAATCATTCCCTCATTCAGTTTGCCACATCATTCTTCATTAGAGCAACGACATGTCAAGGACTTTCAGCTGCCGCACAATTTTTGGCCGCTTTTTGATATTTTCTCAGTTGCAAAAAATAAAATGCTATAAATATGGGTGGGCGCAAAAAAAAAAACGGAAAAAACTGCAGTGCAAAGCGCAAAAATGTGAGCCAAAAAAATCGGTGTAGCATGCGGCAAGCAAACGGTGCGCTCTAGAGCTTGAAAAATTGCAACAATTAGTGTGCCTGGAGGTCAACCAAGGAACCAAACCATAGCAAAGCATAGTAGTCAACAAATCTGGCCAAAACTAACCTGTGCACACCCAAGAAATATGTGCCACCTATTTTTTGGCCAGCCGTTTTTTAGTGTGCGACAGAATGTTTTTTATTTATCAAAATAAAAAACCAAAAACAGGCAGAATTTGTACAATTAAAGTTTAATTTTAAATATCCAATAAATAATAATATACAAATTAGTCGCTGCACTTTGAGTTATGCAAAATCCGAATATCGCTTAAATATGTAAATAAAATTATTGAATAATTAAATTGATTAATTATCTCTCCAGATAATGTCCCAAAGTATACAGCTAAATGACACAATATATTTGTGTAACCACTATGACATGACACATTTTATATAATTTATTGTTTAACAATTAATAACAAATATTGCACATCGGATAACATTAGGGATTATGATATCAACTTTTCTGCATATTTCATATTTATTATTAGCATTATTTCTGGAAATTTATTACAATTGAAAATGCAACAATAAGCGAGTCAAATACATAAATTATAGTTGTGAAAAATACGAAGCATTCAAAGTGTCAAGTGTCAAGTGCGAAGTGAGAAAGTGAGAAATGAGCCACTGCAATTGGCAACACAATCAGAATCAGGACCAGAACCAGAACGAGAATCGGAATCGGAATCTGCTGCTACAACATCAAAAGCAAAGGAAACCGTTACAGATGCAGAATCAACAAGCGAATCACAGTCAAAGGAGCAACCGAGGATCAACCAGAGTCGCCGGGTCGATGAGGCAGAACAATGGCGCGGCCGGTGCAGCTTACAGCTGCGGATTGGTTGGTTTGCGGACGCAGTCCTTGCTGCTGCTGCTGCTCCTCGTTGGACTCCAGCTGCCGGCGGAGACACAGTCAACGCCTTCGCCCTCATCCATGCAATCGCCACAAAAGAGAGGTGAGCACAAAGACATCTCATCGCATTTTCCTTCCTTTTCTTTTCTCCACACTATTTTGCAGTGGGTGTTTTCATTTTAGCGCACGGAGTTTCAATTCTGCGGCAAACTTAGCAGCTAATGTGTGTTACCATAAACCTGACAATTTGGCCGATAGTAATCAATATCTGATGAGTATATCATATGCATTGCTTCCATGGGAACATTCACTCGCTCATCTCAAAAAGATAGATTGTTTCAGCTGCAAACTTACTTAATGACTGTTATCTTAACCCAACAAAATTGTGGCTAAGAGTGATCAGCATATGATAGGTATATTATATATGCTCTGTAAGCAGTTTGAGCCTATTCTGGGTATAGAGTATCTGTATAGTTCAGCATCTAAAAAAAAGATAGCTATTTCATTTCTGTCGTATTATTCCTGTTGCTGGCGGGCAACGGCGTCGCCGTTGCCATTGTGGCTCGTGGAAATGGCAAATAAATGTCAAATAACAGTGGCAAGCACCCCAAAGTCCCCCCTCTACTTGCTCCTCCTTGCTGCTGCACACATGTTTCGAGATATTGGCCATTGTTGTGTATGCTTTGTGGGTGTATATGGTGGGTAAATAGGCAAAAGACGTCAGCACAAAAGCGAACCACGTTGCGTATACGCGATGTTCCATAGCTATTGTTGTTGCTTGTCCCTGCCCAGGCAGCTCCAAACTGCCGCTGACATCTTGGGTTTGCCATTGATATTAAGCCACCCAGTGGGCTGGGATTGTGGGGGGTTTGGGTGGTGGGACACACAGGGGAGTTGGTAGCATTTTATTAACATTGCATTGCTTTCCACTGACGCTGACATAATAGAAAATTGGATTGCTGCAAGATGAAAGGCGGCAGGGAGGAGGGGTGCAGTGGAGGGGTGTTAAGTAGGACTTCGCCATCGACTCGGTGGCGATGCAATTATGTGAACAGCGTTGAAGGATGCAAAGCATAATTAAGGCCATGGCAAGTAAATTGCATAGCATAGATAATCGCAAATGTTGATGATGTTGATGATGATGATGATGATGCTGTCAGTGTTGTTATTGTTTCTGCTGTTGCAAGTGGCACAATTGATCATCAAGTGAATCAGGTTAAGTGAGGAATGTAAATAAGTTTAATTGAAACTGTTGCAAGTTGCAGCTTGCTGTTGCATTTTCACTTTTCTCTTTGTGGAAACTTTATTTATATCTACAGCTGATGGGAATTTACAGATAATTAATATTTTGTATATATTTAGTGCCCAAGAACTTGCCTTAAACATTTTATTTGAAATGTTTTTCCAACTGTGAGCAATTTCAAAAAACTTCAAACTTTTTCAAAACTAATATTTTGTTAATTAATTGAGGTATAGCTGAAAGAGCGGCAAATACATTAGAGCCGTCCAAAGGCGGCTTAATAATTGTACAAATAATTACAAAAGTAATTAAAAATGTTAAACATGACTCAGCGAAAACATTGAGTACAAATTTAATTAATCTAATCGCAGCTTTTGCTTTTCTCTCATGTATTTTGGACTTGCCACTTTTTGTATTCGAGCTGGCTAAAAAGAAATGTTTTCCGTCGACAATATTCGAGTTCTCCAATCTCAAAATGATCTTTTATTTCCTGTTAGTTCAAAAGTAATCTCATCTATTTAGTCACATCTTCTTGAGATTTACTTAAAAGATTACTTATAGTAAAATTAAGCGGCATCTAATTACTTAAATTATGCAAAAATCAGGAGACCGCATTCAAGTTGAACTGGCACCTCGCCTCGTCTCGCCTCGCCTCACCTCACCTCGCCTGAACTTGCCCTGTTAGCTGTCCAGAAAGAGTGTAGGGTCCTGCTGGTCCTTCACTTGTGTCCTGTGCCATTTGTCTTGTGAACTTTATTGAGCTGAACTGTATCAACTGGCGACGCCTGCCTCCCCTCTCCTGTCCCGTCGTCCTATTGTCCTTGCGTTTGCTTTCTATATGGAACTTTTGCTTTCATTCGACGCTGGGGAGTAATATTGTGTTGTCCTAGCTGGGTGACATTTTTTTTGTTGTTGCTGCTGCTGCTGCTGCCGCTTCTGCCACTTGGTCATTTTTGCTGTAAGCCGTGGCAAGAAGTTGACTCCATGACCGTCACAGATGCCGCGACTCGACTCGACTCGACTCGAGTGCTGCCAATTCCAACAACATGCTTCATTTTATTATGCAAGGCACAAGAAAAAAAAGTATCTTACCAAAAACTTGCTGCTGCTTTATACTATATAGCCACATAGCGAAACAAAATAAGACAGAAAAACAAAAGCTTGACGCGACATTGTCGTAAATAAGAGGCAAAAACTTTAGCTTCAATCTGCCTCTCTCTCTCTCTCTCTCTCACTCTGACTACATCTTTCTCTGTCTCTCTCTGTCCAGACTTGTCTCTTTTTGTATTCTGGTATCTGAGAGACAATGCAGAAAAAAAGCATAAAAGAACAACTTGTGAATGAATATGATAAGTTTGTTGTTGTTGTTGCCTCACGTTGTATTGTTGTTGTTGTTGTTGCTATGGATGCTAGGGGGAACTGAGGCTGGGATGGGTGCCATAAATTTCGTGCTAATCCAATGTGGGCACAGTTTATAGGTGAAGTGAACTTTATGGATACTTGAGCGCCAAGTTGTAGATACTTTATCCTGTTTCTTCATATGCATGAATGTCTCATAGCGAGACGATATGTGTCTGTGTGTGTGTGTGTGCGAGTGTGTGTGGGTGTGTCTATCTATCTGTGTGTGTGTTGCTGTAAGTCTTTTGAAAGTTTTATGGCTTGTGAAGCATGAAATGTGCAACAAATTGTATCTCACAGATAACTTGAGAAAGCCAGAGAGAGAGAGAGACAGACACAGATTGAAATTGGAAATTGTTCAATGATGTGTTTAATATGGACCAAGTCAAATAACTTGACTTGTCCTAAATGAGATGCTAGCGTCAAGCAGAAGGCAATTGCTGCGGCTCAAGCATAATCAAGTTATGGTCAAAAGCTATGGTCAAATTGTGTCACTTGCACAAATTTCCAAACTGTGATTTGAATAACCAACATTGCAACTCAAGCCAAAAGTTCGCCATTTGTGTGAATAATTCAAAGTTTGCACTGCAATCAATGAAAAGAAAACCACAGCAAATGAAATGTGTCATTGACACTGGTCTACAAGGATATCTCAACTTAACTGATTATTCCTCTCAACTGTTTCTTGCCATGGCAATGGTTATCTCCGACTTATGGCAAAAATATGTTCATCTCTCTCATTCATTATGGAAATCATCATGGAAATCTAGAGTCTATAAGGAAATGTTATACTAAATCATTCAAGGACATTCTTTGACTGCTTCGCTGGACTAATTTATTTTGCTTAAACCACACACTTGACCTCAAAGAAACGCTTCAGGTAGTAGATCTCCAGCAGCGTCATGATCAGCAGCAGCGTGGATCCAAAGATGGCCCAGGCTATAATGCGAAAGTGAGCGCTATCGTTGATCTCCTGATGTCCTTTGTAGCGCACGTGCATATACTCCTGTTCGTGCTTGATGGACGTCATCACACTGGACAGCTCATTGATGCTCGTCTGCAGGACGGACTGCTCGATGACATCGTCGCTGCGCTTGTGCGGATCGTTGTAGTGGCTCAGATCCCGGACGACCAAGAAATGAAACATTAGGATTTTGGGCGTCAGTGTGGACTTTTCGTTGTCAAAGCAGAGCGTATATTGGCCATCGCGGATTGCGGCAAAAGTATATTTGCCACTGGTCTCCGATTCCGACTGATATAGTCGATCATCGTTTGGTCCTGAAATATGCACGGCAATGTCCTTGAAGCCGCCCTCCATCACCTCAAAGCTAATTGTGATCTTGTCCTCTTCCTGGGCGCGATCAAAGAAACAAACCGTTTCCTGTGAATCGATGGTGATGAGAAAACCGCAAACAACTTGAAAAATAAGTAAAAAACACATGAAAGATGCAAACATTTTTGAAAACTATTTTCGAGTTGTTCGTATTGAAAATAACAATGCTTTGATTAACAGGCGAAACTTGAGTTTATTGTGTCAAATATTGAAAATAAAATCATTACTTGAGCAATTTTTGAAGCAACTAAATTTTGTATTTATTTTGACTTGCATCTAAATTGAAAATTGAAGTAAATTTGATTAGCATCGATTTGCAAACGAAGAAGAAGCATTTATCTGTTACTTGTCATTATCATTCCTTGCATGCTGCATAATTGATTAAAGTACAGCTTGGTAAAATAGCCAACGGTTATCGAATTGCAATTAGCTACATTAAACAATTACACAATAAATAATTGAGTTCACTGCTAATTGAGGGACTTTGGTAGGCATTTGCCACCCAAAACTCAGAATAGCCAAAAATACAAACACAACTCAAATCAAATTAAGATGATAAAAGCAATCTGCAAATTGGCAGATGTCCTGCCCAGTCCTGTCCCTTCAATGCACTCCATTCCATTTCCATCTCCTGTCCTCTTGCGCATCCAATGCTTCAATCTGCTCTCACAATCGGGCGTAATGCATATTTTATGTTATCGATTCCTTGGGTTCGGGGCGCGGCCATCAATTGTCAAAATGTCATCAATTTTTAATGCCATTGGGGGTTCAACGTTTTGAAGTGTGCTCTCTAAAAAGCAAACAGTGTTTTAATTCCAACATTCAGCGCCCCAAATTGCACTTTAATTACAAAACAAATGGCGAACAAATGCAATTTATAACTTTATCAACAACAATGCAAACATTAAAACTGTAAAATCAATAAATGTGGCAAATAAATTTCATTGGTTTTCACTTGCCCACAATGCAAAAACTGAAATCGAAATAAAAAATTGTAAAAATACAGTAAATACAGTTCATTTTGGGTCATATTTTAATGGATCGGTCGTAATCCAATTACGCACAAGTGCTACAATTAATTTTTAAATAAACCAAAAACATTATTTCAAATAACAAAGCACAAAATAATGTATACAAATTTGACATAAATCCAATTTTCAACTGAAAGCATAAATGAGAAAAAATTACAAATATTTTCAAATATTTCGACTGATGTTCAAAGAGGAAAATCCTTTGCCAAATTATAGCAAATATTTAGCATTTATTTGAAATTTTAATTGAAATACCAAAACGCAATTGTGACTCGAAATTCATGTTAAAATTCTGTGCTAAAAAATGGAAAGCGTCAAAAATGCTCAGAGCCTTAACTATGTGAAAGTAACTCGATTTTCAAAAACTTTACTATTCGGTTGAATAACACGAAACCAAAGAAGACTGAGAATCGAAAACTTTATATTAAGTATGAACTTTTACTTGGCGCGCTTCAATTAAGTGCCGTTTGCTAGAATTACAGCATATTCAAATTGTTATTCTGTCTAAGCCAAGTTCAATTTGCATATCTTAAATAACTTGCATCCCGCTATTGAGTTGAGCGCTTACTCTTAGATGAGACTCGACTCCTTCGACAACGAGAGAGACACTCAACTATTTCAAACAAAAGCAGATTATACAGGACATGATGTGTAGACCAACTAGCCTCCCCACCCCCCCCCCTTCCTCAGCCACCCTTCTGCCAGCTAAATATGGCCACGTTAAATGGTTTTCCTTCCGTTTTGCGCTTTGGCCAAACATTTTACAACTATTTGCTGTGTGTTTTTTGTTGGTTTCGTTTTTGTTCTTTCATTTTCTATATTTTTTTTTGTTGTTTTTCCTTTGCTAGTTTGTTTTTCGCGCGCTCTTCGAATATCTTTTATGATATTCAATTTCAAATTGTAATGCTTTAAGCGATTAAGTACACGCTTTACGCCACTTAACTTCATGTCTATGTTGAGACGGAGGCAACACGCCCCCCGACTCCCCCTTGCAACACTTTTGCGACCGCCATAGCCGACTACAGTTACTTTTTAAGCCACGCGTGGTGCTCAGCCGACACTTGACTCCGGCCTCCGTGCTCCGTGTTCCGTGCTCCTCCCTCCCGTCCCGGCAGTCGCAATCTCATTCACATCCTCATCATCATCATCGCGCTGACATCGACGCTCTTAAGCGCCAAAGTCTGTGACGGTAGTGTGAAATGCTTTTTTTCTTATTTTTCCTATTTTTTTGTTGTTGTTTTCTCTTGCGTGCTTAAGGACTTTTTGCGTCGCGTTGTCGTCTCCTTGGAGCCGCCGGTGGATATATGATGTGCGTGCAGCTTAGCGGACTTCCGAAATACTCAAGTCGAGCGACAGATTTCGTTTCGTTTCGTTTCGTTGTCGGTTCATATTTTTGGCCAGTGTAGCTTTAAGCGGCTTAAATTGCGTATACGCCCCCATGGTGTGCCTGACTGTAATGTGTGCCAGTGCTTCACTGTAGGCACTTATTTTGCATTTCTAGCAGCCACACATACATTCACATGACCAAGAGCGCCACTTTTTTGGACACTTTCTTACTTTTTCTTCTCGTCTCTTTTTTTTTTGGTTGGTTGCCAGCTACTCAATTATTATCATGCCGACTTGGACACGCCCAGGAAAGCAGGCCGAAACGAAAAGTTTCACGTGCGTGACATTTACCTGTGTGTGCCTTAGCTGGTTGTGGGTTGTGTTCATCAAATCATTTTTGTGGCCAATGCACTCGTGCGTGCTCTAATTTGTTTGGCTAGCAAGGAAACGTTAGCACGGACTCGTAGGCAGTTTTCTGCGTGTGTAGCGTTGATTGCCTCGACAGTCTACAGTCTACGTCTACTCTCTGCAGTCCTAGTCGCATTTTAATGCCTTTTTAAAGGTGCAAATGATTTCGCTTCAGTCGGTGCCTGGCCAACTTTTTTATCCATTCCATTCTTTGTTGCGTTTGGCCGCCCGACAAAGGCTCGCATTAGCCTAATTTTTATACTGTCGCACGTGACGCAATGAGGGTTGCCACGGGCGTTGCTGAAATCGGGCTGTGTCTGTGTGTGTGGCATGGACAGCCTAGAGCTGTGGTAGCTGTATGAAATTAAGAAATTACCATAAACTTTGTGCGTCACACAAGCCGAGCAGGCTGCAAATACAAATTTTGTGTTGCCTACTTTTTTGGGCTCCATCGAAATTTACATTCGACTAGTTAAAATAAACTATTTTTGAGTTGATTTTGCAGTTTAAAACAGAATGGAACTTGTTTTAATTTACTTACTGAAATAGATTTCATTGTGGCAAACTGTAAAAATATAAATATAATATTAAAATGTTTATTAAACTATTTTGAAAATAAGAAATAATCCAACTTATTTGCACACTATCCAATCGATTCATTGGGCTTTTGCAAAAAAACCTCTTGTGGGAAAAAAACCGAGTAGTCTTAAGTGTGACAAGCAAGGGCTCAGAGCACTGCTGTAAAATCTTGCTAATCTGCACTTGAGCAAAGTACTTGAGCACAAGCGATGAAAGTAGGCGGAAGAGAGATGAGGGGGCGTGTTGTGGGGCAAAGCGAAAAGAAAGCAAATCGAGAATTTGAGGCAAACAAACGGCTGAGAATGAGCTGCAAAAAAGGCTCAAGTATTGACAATGGCAACAAGGATATTGGCGAGGCAAATGGGCGTTGCTCTCGTGCATGATATGTGTAATGGGCTAATGGGCGTGGCTACATGTGAGGCCAATACGTGTATATATAAGTAAGCGTGTGTGTGTGTGTGTGTGTTTGTGCCCATGACAACAAATTGGCAAATTTTGTGTAAAGATTTATTTCAATTGAAATTGCCCGCCATGAGCTGTCAACATGAGCTCGCTGCCTGCGTCGGCCCGGCCCGGCTCGGCTCGGCATAAGTCAGCTAACGAGCTTCAATGAGGCATGCCAAGCATTTCCGGTACATGAATAGATAGTGAAGGCAGAGAAGGGTGGCGCAGAGGCAGGCCGAAAGTTACACAGATAGGCAAGGCATCAGCATCAAGTGGCCTGACATTGTGGAGCATTTAGAAGCAGCAATTGCTCCTTGGGCAACCAGCCATTTTCCTGTCCTGCTACGAAAATTTCGTTATGTGTTGCCATAAACTTCACATTAGAATTTCCACCATTTCCTTTTGGCACAATTTTCGCATTCAGAACATGCCTCAAATGTGATTGCGTTTCGAGAGTGTTTTAAACAAATTTCATGATGAATGCTGTCAAATTCAATTGCTATTTCTTTATTTCTGATTTAAAGAGAGCCGCTAGCTAAACATCGCACCAATCTTGTGCTATCCTCTATATATAAATATGTCTATATATATATAAGGCTTCAACATACAGTGTCCTTTAATTGGCAGTTTGGTTCAACAGTCGCAAGAGTTTTTCCTTTCCTCAGTTAGCCGTGCGACTCAATTAGTCGTAGTAGTACTTTCAGCTAGTGCTTGCGGCTTTATTGGTTAAGCGCTTTTTCAACTCACACCACCAATCAAGCACACACACACACACACACATAGACACACTCCCTTAGACACACACACAGCCATGAGAAATTTGGCATTTGTGTGTACCGTTTGCTGAGATTGAGAAGAGTTTTTGCGGCTTTTGTGGCTGTCAGTTGGCGACCATTGACATTTGAATCGAACGACTTTGATTGAATTTAAATGATGCGTATGCTGTGCCTAATGGGGCGTTATGTGTAGATGGTTGGGAAGGGTGGAGGGGGTATTGGCTAGTGTCCTGTTCAATTACCTATGCATACAGATACATATGTATATAATATGCACACAAAACATTTCTTTGACAAAGTTAAGTCCGAGATTCTTCAGAAAGCGAAAAGCTGCTTAAATAGACGAGAACGTTTTGCGTCATTTACTTATTATTTGGTTGTCAAATGGGGCGAAAAAAGCAATAGTTGGAGTAACAAAATAAAAAGTTGGAAAGAGAGAGAGAGAAAGAGAGAGAGAGAGAGAGAGAGAGGGAGAGAGCGATAAGAGTATGTTAACAGTGAAATTGCTGCTATCTACTCATCAGCAATGTGTGGTCAGAGATGGCACAAAGATAACCTCAACGGGGATGGTTTTATTGTCGTGAGATGGGTTAAAAAGATATTAAGTGATTGCATAGAATAAAACATTAAGCGAGTAAGAGTAGGAGTCAACTATAGACTGAGATGCTAATTAGTGTTATAATTACTCAATATTGCAGAGGGAATTTGATGGAGGAAAGATATGAAAATGATATAAAACATGTGCGACAAGCGAGGTGGGCAGAGGCAGTATCCTAGGGAAACGTGCAAGAATCCGGGTTGATAAGGGACAGAACAAGTTAAACTAGGTCACAATAATAATAAGATGAGCAGTGAATTTTTATTCAATGCGCTTTTTAATTGAATATGACTGTTTGCTTTGCCCATCAGCATATTCAATTAAAGTTTCTATTTAAGTGGCAAAATATTGCTGATTTAAGATTTGCGACATTATAATTATGAAATTGGGAATGCAATCAAAGAGTCAGCTTAATTAATATTCAGCTGTGAAAGACAGTTAATCTGCACTTATGAGATGCTTATCAGAGATGCTGTGCATTTGTCAGGACGTAAGGTGCGTAAGACGGGAAACATCAACTGGTAATTTCACGCCAGCGCATTTGTCACAGGCTCTTGCAAATCGGGCTCTAATAAATCAAATGGAAAATTCAATGATAATCACTTTTGCATACAAATTCAATTAAGAAAATGTGCTTGGCAACAACAACAAAAACAAACTCAACAAAATGCGTAATTTAATTTAAAGCGTACTGAGAGCCGAAATGTACTTAGGCACAGTTTGGGTGCCACAGTGTGGGATTAAGTTTTATTTTTGACGCCCCTTCTTGAGGGGTGTGTTTGTTGGGGAGCGGGATCTCGTTGCTTACACGTAGCACACAATTGTAAGCGCCTGAGTAATCCGCAAGAGCACACACACACACACACACACACACACACACACACACACACACTCACACACTCACACAGAAACACACACACAAACACCGACATTTGCGGGAGCAACGAAAAATTTAATTTTCTCACATTACTTGTGCATACTTGCAAAGGCCGCAGGCAAAAAACCCAAACCCAAAAACCCGAGACGAGACCGAAAGCAGTCTGCGTTTGTGTCACGCCCACTCCCATCCCCATTCCAAGTTCCGCTCACACCCGGAAACTATATGTGGACTGTTTAATGTATGTGTAATATTGAAACAATGTGAAAATTGCGCATACGCACAGTTGTGCCACTTTAACACCCGACACTTTGTGCCGCTTGCAAAGAGCAGAGTGCACACCCCTGGCCCTACTTTATTTGATAAGCAAGACATTTGCATATGGCAAGTTGACAACCCTACCGCAACGGCAAGGGACATGTGCAAGGGTGTGTGTGCGTAAGCACCCCTTACTGGCTTTAAATCAGCGTCGTGTCAAATATGTTGCCAGTTTGCACTGACAACAAGCTGCCAAAAACAAGCAAAGAAAACAGCCAGCAGCAGCAGGTACAGTCATGCCAAGCCAAGTATATATATGGTATTCTGAGTTAATTGATTCACTTTTATTTTGATTTATTTATGCTGATACTTTGCTGCTAGTATTCAAATACATTTGTCACTATATCTTTGCAACAAACTATTTGACAACCCATCCTTTCTAACGACACAAACATTATTATTACAAAGAATTCTTCGCAGATACAACTTTATTACTGACTATTTTCAAATGGAAACTTCAACACTGACATCTATCTTTTAGAGTGTAGTTTCCACAAGAGACTCATTTTGTTTTTGGCCGCAACCAAGGAAAGCAACATGACAATATGACGTACAACTAACCACTCCAAAGCTTAGCAATAAATTAACTTATATATATAGAAGTATTGTTCAGTAATTTAAGCCTGCAACCACATTCAGGCAATGATATATAGAAACAGTTAAAGTATAGTATTGGATGTCAGCTAATCGAGATTTATTTCAGAGTTCCAGAGTGAGCTTAATTTAGGTATGCATTTATCAGTAACAATAATATTAATACTCCCCCTCTGCAATTCTCAAATGGAACAATTGGCATTCAAGCTGTGTTTTACTTTATTGTGCACCAAAAAACTTTCAAATAAACCTTTCGCTTGGCATATGTTTATGAACGCCTGGCAATTTGCTCGAGAGTTGGAACCATAATTTTCAACAATGGCAACAGCAGCAGCAGAAGCAGCAGGAGCAGCAGCAGCAGAAGCAGCAACACCAGACGAAGAGTGGAAGTCTGAGTTTGGCTTCACTTTTTCCAGGGTGTATAAAATTACAATAAATCCTTGCATTTTAGCTGCAAATAAACAAAGATTTGCAGCCGGCAGCAGCCCCAACGAGACTGGGCGCTAAAACAAAACAGCTGCCTGGCCAAAGTGCATGCAAAGTAGCATTTTAAGTTGGCAGAAGGATGAGGATTGGATTGGGTAGAGGGGTAGCAGAAGAAGAGAACGAATCCTTGAACCTTTGTAGCCTGTTTCGTTTGCCTTTGCTGGCTGTTAAATCAACATGTAAGCATTTAATGCGGCGCTCCAAAGCTGAAAAAGCGTAAAATTCCCCAAATGACCGTAAATTTTAGTGTTTGTCCATTGTTGCTGTTGTTGTTGTTGTTCCTTTATTTTGTGCTCTCTTTTCATATTTTTTTTCTACCACTTTTTGTTGTTATGTGTGTGTTGCTGAAGCGGGGTTAAACTTCAACAAGCACTTGAATAAATAAATGGCATTTTGTGTTATGTGCAATAATTAAATGAAAACTGCACAAAAAAAAAATTGTTCGTTTCTGCAAGTGTGCGAGTGTGTGTGTGTGTGTGGGTTTGTGGGTGTACAAATAACTGAACTGAGCGGTTTGAACACAAACTGACCCTGATATAATGGCATATGATGTAGATCTTTCGGCATGTTTGTGCGGGGGTTCATGAACTGTTGACAGTCACTATTTAGAGTGCAACGCTTGGAAAATCTGATTCATGTGCTGAAAGTAAAGTAAATTTTATGGTTGCTGTTGCATTCAACATGGATTGAAATATTTATGCTGGCACAGTTGATCAATGTTGTCAGCAACGATACGATATTGCAGCATGAGAGTTAGTTAATAAATATGATATATTTTTGGCAAGGCTTTTCTAACTTTTCCAACTGTTCAGTGGAAGGAAACTATTTTCGAATAACTTACAAAAATCAAACAGTTCAAATTTAAATTGCAATTTTCATTCAAAATTGTACAATTATGTTGACTAGCAAATACAAACTTAAAATCGGTTATTTATGTATGAATAAAAAAAAAAACACAAATGATTGAATGAATTAGGAATGATTATGAATATTTCAAGCAACTGCTTGTTAAATTGGGTATATGGCATAAAAATCGAATTTACTTCACACCATTCGCTGCATCCAATTATCAACTAAGCATAGCTTTCGACTTTCGTTGGCTTATTTTTTTTGGTTTATTTTTCCTTGCGTCAATTCAAAGTTGGAAAATGCACAGTTTCGTTGCTTCGTTTCGTAGCGAGAAATAGAATCGACGCAGCAGCCAAAAAGGAAATTGCGCTTTTACTGATGTTACTTGGGAGCGTTGTTGTTCTTGTTGTTGTGTGTGTGTGCACTGAGCACAAGATTTGTAAGTAGAAGTGCAATTTTTTTGCTTTTAAAAGAAAGTACAACATAGTTGGGCAAAAAGCAAGTGAAATGTGTTTGCTAAGAGGTCCACGTGGAGAACCAAACTCTCCCTCTCCCCCTCTCTCTCTCTCTCTTTCTCCATCTTAGTGTGTGTGTGTGTTGAGTGTGTTTAGTTGCGCGTATGCAGCTGCCTTTTCTAGCTAAAGAACAAACAAATAACATCAACATGAACACACACACAAGCACACACAAGTCGCATATACTGTGGATTTAGTCAAAAGTGAAATCTTTTGGGAATTCCCCCACTTTCATATGCATTTTGAGTGCCCTTCGGCGGTCAATGTAAAAAGCGCCGGGCATTTGGCGTTCACTCTCAACGATTTTATTTTGTTGTGTGCATGTGTGTGTGTGTGTTTGTGTGTGTGTGTGCTTGTTTGTTATATGTCAAAGTAAAAAGTTTTGCGCGCTCCTTTGGGCACCAACTGTAATCTCCGCCCGCTGTTTTGCATTTCGACATTGAATGTCAGCGCAGTCGCTTCTGATTTTGTTTCAGTTACGGCCCCAGGGTGCCCCCCACAGTAACGTACAGTCTGCCACACCACCTCTTCCCCCTCCCCGACACACCGTTGAAACTGCTCAGAATATCACATATTGTGCTTGGCAGTCGCGTTTACTATTTTTTGTTAACCACCACAAAATTAAAACCTGCACTCTGCAAAATATACATTCAACCACTTCTTCTTCTTCGTCTCTTTTTTTTTATGTGTCCCTGGAGTGCTTTGCAGAGATAAATTTCTTTTATAATGGTGACTCTTTTCGGTGCTTGTGGTCGTTTAAACTGGATGCTTAACTGGCTTCTGGTTATTTACTGTGCTGCATATGGCGAATTTTACAATTAATCCAATTAAATATGCAATAAATGAGAATGCGACAGAGAACTTAATTTGCGACCGATTGCTTCTGTGAATGTGTGAGATTTTGTTGTTGCCGGACACATTTTCGACCTAAGGAAGAACTTAAGTATTTCTGCAGAGCTTAATTACTATATTTTTATTAATTAGAAACATGCTTAAAAGTTAATTACATTATTTGGAGTCATGTATCCCTCTTTTTATATTGTGGCAGTCAAAATTAAATTATCTTTTTTTTCACTTCACTTTATTCACAACGATTCCTCTCTTCTTCTTCTTCTTCAAGTTGGTGATCGACATCGATATCAATGTTATGTACATAGTTGTATGTTAGGTTACAGATGTTAAGTTACAGTCTTAAGATGCCATCACTAGCAGCCTGTTATCTGCATTACAAGGAGCAATTTTCAGCAGTTGATAAACTACTAATAGAACATACCCAAAACTAAATTAAATATGCTGTGCTTTAATATGTGAATAAGAGCCAACATCTAATAACGAAGATGTATAATCCCAAACGTCGTCATCCAAAGAAAACTAATTATTAATTCCCTTTTCACACAAAATTGACCAAATTTGGTAACCGCGCAATGCAATATTCACAACTTCATGTTGATAAATGCGAGAAAATGAAGATAACTAGAAAATTGTTTGGCTTTTCACACCTAAACTCAGATAAGGAAACTAAACTAGCTAAACTAAAATTTCCTACACCTGGTTATGGGAAAACTTTAAGCAAATTATGGCGATTATTAAAAATGCTTTAAGTGCAGTGTGCGTGTGTGTGTGTGTGTGTGTGTGTGTGCATGTGTGTGTATTGTGGTGACCTGCAAAGGACGTGTCTCAGCTTGAGGCACATGCAAAACTTTAATGCCGCACGCACATACTCACACACACACACACTGACACCTACACTCGTACACGCACACACATGCAGCACAAAAATTGCGTTGTCCATGGACAAGTTTTGGCAGAAACTTTAAGTAATTTGCACAGTAATTGGGTATTAACCCAGCAGAACAAGCCAAATAAATGGACAGAGTTTAAGGCACGTCGGAAGCACCGCACTCGAAGATGAGTCCAAAAGTGCTGCCCATTTCTCAAATGCCCCAGCATTCAGCAGCAGAGAGCATCCAGTTGAGTGGAGATTTCAGCTCTACTCTGCTCGAGGGGGTGTGCGACCAGTTTTGATGGATTCGTTGCTGGCCTGAGGGTAACTCGGACGGTGAGCTCTTATTCAAAACTCACTCAGTCAACGCAAACTCAAAGTTTGGGGCCCACTTGGCTATCCATTATACATTTTCCCATTTTCCCATTTTCAGTTTCAATTCCGTTGACCGCCGGCGCTTTTTTCACCACCTTTTTTGCCCCGCGTCGGACCTTTATTTGATATTAAATATTAACAAAATGGCCTCAATGTTCAGCACGGCGTATGAGTGAATGTAAACTTTGTGCTTTATCCTTATACATACATACATCCATGTGTGCGTGTGTGTGTGTTCGGCATACATGTGTTTCATTTACAAATGTATATAGTAACAATGTTGCGTCTGCCGTCACTGTTTGCTCAGCAAATTTTGTTTCACCAATTTTTTTCTGTTGATGTAGTTTATTTGCTTTTCTGACGCATTGCTGGTTATTGGTTGCAGCACGCGATGATGTTTTTGTTTTTCTTCTATATATGTATATACAAACATATATAGATTGAGAGAATTTCGTAAAAGTGGGTATCATACATATCATATCATAAGACAATCAGTTATTTTAAATTTTGCCAATTTTCTATATTTAAAGCTAATTCAGAGGCATAACGCAATTCGTTTGTATGAATTCCATGAATCTATCAAAATTTCTTGGGAAAAGAGAGAGTAAAGTAAAACAATTTGTAGCTTAAGAGAGTTTGGTCTATTTGAACTGTGACTGCAGAGTATTTAGAAGCCGCCCAATCTCGACTTTTCTGCCTGTGCCTGTGCCAATATGATGTGCATAGAAAAATTGCCAAGTGTTACTTTATGACACTATAAAATAACACATACTCTATAACTATATAACGCCTTTAGATAATCGGAAAAGTGTAAGTTTTCTTAGCATATAAAATTCGGTAGCGCAGTAAGCACGAAAATGATTAAATTAACCACTTGAAAAGGATATCTTTGTCATTACGGAGCTGGATTAAGGGTATCTGCTAGTCAAGTTGTTTCACACTCTTACTTTTATATATGATATTTATTTTTTAAATTTTATACATTTTTATTATGCTCCACAGCTCCAGTGAAAAGTGATTTAAAATGACACAATATTGTTTTCTTTAGTTCTCAATTAAATGCTGGCATGTTATTTCGACTCAGGCATCAGCATCCTTTAATCAGATTTATTGAAAATGATTGCTGCACACACGAAACATTTTTATACGCTGTTATCGGAGGTAGTGTTGAATGGAGGTGTTGGGGAATCGATAACGTCCAAAAGTGTCAGTAAAATAATACATAAAAGCATACAAATGGTAAGCAGCTCAAAAATCGCAGGATTCCATATCTCACACAATTTCAGAGTTACACTTTCGAAACTTGGAACGTAGTTGACTAGCAAATGCCTTCCAAGATCCGTAAGAATTGTCGAGTCCAAGCCCAAAACATAGGAGCCTAAATCGTTCAAAACTGCGTGGCAACAGTTTCCAGATTTAGAGATTAGATCACTTGGAACTTCTTTTTAAAATTTATTTGAATTTTGCGCCCTATTTATTCCAAAGTTTTGGAATTTTTAAGTTAGATTCTAAATCTCCGCTGCAAACATTGTTACGAAAATATCTTTCACAGTTTTTGAGCTTCCACAATTTGGGAAAACCTATTCTTTCACAGTTAATAAATCTAAAAGGTTGATTACTGACAATCGAGCTATGGTAAGAATATTCCGGGTGCAGTGCAGCTTGTAATCAATAATATAAATCTGTGTAGAGTATGCCACAGTCGGTTTGGGCAGATTGCTGATGAGTTAACTTGTTCATGTTTAAAGTCGTTTGCGATTTTGCAGCTTGCTGCCTGTTTTTGTTTCATGCATTTTGACAGCAGATACAACTGTTTGTATACACATATGTGCACACACACACACACAAACACACACACACACACGCATTCACTCACACAGGCACACACACACTGACTGGTCTGTTTATTAAGCAGCTGTTGGCAGTTGCGAGTGTTTTTGTGTGTGCATACTGCGCTTTTCTCGCTGATAATCACATTTCGCGAATGCTTTTTACAATCCAAACTCACACAGATACACACACACACACAAATACACACACACATACACACACACACATACACACAGAGAAACACACATACTATCTCGAATGGAAATTAAGTTAATGTTTGCTTATGAATAAGCAAATAAGCGCCTACAGAGAGTTGCCAACGCGGCGGATATGGTAGCAGAATCCGGATTCTGGAAATCCAACTAATGGACTCTTTCTCGCTCGCGCTCGCGCTCGCTCTCTCTTTCGCTCGCTCTCTCACTATATTTGCTAACGTTTACATTTTGAAATGGCCAACACGTGTCGACGGATTCTCTGGCCAGGGTCAGAGTGGGAGTCAGCTCATTTCAATTTGCGTGCATTTCAATGCAGACGTCGCTCAAACTTTTTCCATTTCGGGCTCGTCCTGGGCTCGTCCTTGTTGTTGTTGTTCCTTTTGCTGTTGTTGTTTTTGTTGTTGTTTGTTGTTATTGTTATTTTATTTTATGCATGCGCTGAGCATTTTCTTCTGCTCACGTTCCATATGATTGTGTGCAAAATACTTTGCTGCCTTCAATTTTCTTCTTCTTTTTTTTGTTGTCGTTCTTCATGTGTCTGTTTGTAAGTGTTTGTGTGTGTGTGTGTGGGTGTGCGAGTGTTGGTAATTAGCATTCGCTGCGCATTAATATTAATTAGTTAGTTATGCGCCTGTCTGTCTGCCGTTGACCCCCTCCCCCCCGCGGGCATCGCTTGGTCAGAACTCGTGTGCCACTGGGACAAGCACTTAACTCTCCGTTTTGAGTCCCTGTCATCGTCCATGCATTTTGATTAACTTTTATTAGTAGCTGCCGGCAGGCACGGATAAACGGGCAGACGCGCCCAGACGGACAGACTGGGTTGGGGGAGGTGTGTGACTTTCGCTTTTATGGCAATTGGTTGTTTATAGAACTAATTGGTAAATTTATTTGTATTGAGTTGTTTACTCAATAGTAAACCGAGATGTATAAGCCAAATTGGCAAATTGTGTAATTTTCAGCACAGTGCATAAAAAATGTTTACGACCCAGTTATATACTGACAGCAGCTTTATTAAATAATCAACTCAACTTGTTTAATATATAACACTTGCAGATTAGATTGATTTGTGTGATTACAATTAGCACAATTGTCGATTTCTTTCATTTAGTTGAATGAAAGCATTTCTGTATTTTCTTGCTGCCAGCACTTGTAAATCTTTGATTCCGACTTAAGGTAGAATAAATCAAATAGATTGTTTAACAATATTTTCCTGAACAAGTGTCATTCTTCAAATCTTGAGTTCAAGCAATTATTTGTGCATTTCATTCATTTATTTGCTGTTTTCTGACAGATCTGAAAACATCTGTTTAAATTTCTGACCATTTGAAGTCTTAATTTTTGTTTTTTCTTTTTCTTTTTTCTGTGCAGCAAGCCATTGCGCCACATTTAACATTTAACAAGCTGCCAGAGTTTCCACAAATTTTCATTTACGACACAAGACACAACTCAAGTTTTATGTCCTTGTTGGGCGATATATCCGAGCTGCAGGTCATTAGGAGCCGCAAAGTAGCCAAACTAACAGGCAGAAACAAGTTAAAGTAAAAGCAAATAACAAAACTTGCCAGTCTTGGCCTTATTGCCTCAACTTAAGACATGAAAAGCCGCTTAGACATGTCTACAGCTTCCGCTTGGGCAACACAACTAAGACTCCGATTACGGTTCCCTGGCAAAATGGCAAACTAATAAATGTGAATGTAAATTTTATGGTTTTCGCATGCAAAATAATTTGCTGCGACAATTTTCGTAGAATAATCGAAAGCAAACCCAAAAACAGCAAAAAAAAACCCAACCCAAAAAATTGAACGGATGCATTTTAAATAAATAACAAGAAAAAGTATAAATAAATATGGCAAAGTGGCTGACAGACAGATAGGAAAATGGATACAAGAAAAGGACGAAAGGACAAACACGAACACACACGCACACGCACACACACACGCACACACGTTGCGTATGAGTGATGGGCAGAAACTGGAGCTTAAATATTGAAATTCGGATTGAGCTCAATTTTAATTTATGCCATTGGCCGGTAAACAGAATCGGGCCAATCAAGTGCAATTTATATAGACATTTGATGTTGAAACCGTTTCACAGTTACAAGCACAATTTGCAGATTGTCAATTTATTATTTACCGTATTGTCCGAGCGAGGGTTGCTTCTAATGTCCCAGCTGAAGAATGATAGGTTTTGTTTGACAACTTAAATTCATTGCAGTGAGTAAATCAATATTGTTTACGATTTTACAACAGAAATTCGTTCCTAAAAGTATTGCATAATTGCTGGCTGTTCACATGTCAATTTGCATTGGCCTTAAATTGGAACGAGGGTAAACCCTTAAAGCCACCCCCTTCCTGAGCACCGTTAGTTTAATGCATTCTGACATGCCCAGGTAAAAACAAATATGCAAATGGCTGGCAAGCATCTGGAATTGTTTGAAGCTGCTGTCAATGAAAATTCAATGGCAAATGGCATATTGTAGTGGCAAGCTAATGGCAGCACGTTCCAAGCCAAGTGTAGCAACGGCAACAACAACAACAACAACAACAACAACAGCAACAATAGCAAGAACAATAGCAGCAGCAGCAAACAGCAAAAACACAAATACAACAATGCTGGAGACAGGAGATGGAGAGCGGAAGGCGTAGCTCACCTGCACAGTTACACTCAACAAAATTTACATGCATTATAATTAACAAATCTGTGTGCATATGTGTTCCTCATATACAAATTGTAAATTAAGTTATAAACATTTTATTTACTATCATAATTTAAGGAGGAAGGTTAATAATAAAGATAAAATATAATTTGCTTTTCAAGGAAATAAACAAATAAGATATTTTCGGGATTGTCGATTAAGAAGAACATATTATATATACATAATTTTTTGCAAGTGTATTGTCATAAGCAAAGAATGTTACGTCACCAATGTATGGCAATGGCAACAACATCTAATCAAGTCGCTGCCTGCTTAGTGCCACAAGCCGATGGATAGATAGAAGGCAAATGGAGAACAGAACCGGGCTAGTCTCGAAACTGGCTCGGCTTTTGTTTGCATTGACATTTGGTCGTTCAGTCCGTTGGTCCTTTGGTCCTTTGGTCCACTCGTCCGTTGGTCTATTGGCACGTTACCTTTGCTTTGCATTTGAATTAACAGTTATTTTTGGCACCGTCATCGTCATACGAGCGCCACGGCTCACCTGACTAACAAAACATTTCTGAACGCCAGACAATGCCACAGAATGAGTCTGAATTGGATTTGGGATTGGGTTTGGACTTAAGCATGGGTTAAAGCCCTTGCCAGTTTGTTGGTGCTCCTGCTGCTGCTGCTGCTAATCTCATCTATTCAAATTGGCTAGCTCGAAGTTGACAGTTGGAGTTGATGTGGGTTTCGTGTCCCATGTCACATGCCTCTATTGTTTGCACTTGCCACGTGAAGACATAGACAGACACCGAACTTGCAACCAAGTGTGTTGCGAATGTGAGCAGTGTAAGTAAAATGCTTGATTTGAACTATTCATTACAACTATTTGGCTTTGCCATTAAATGCAAACAAGAGCAGAAATGCTGACTTAACTATTTCTTCGGATCCCACCTTTGCATTTGTATACCTATTCTGTGATTACTTTGTCCGCAATTTTGAGACTTGAACTCCGCTCCGTAATCCGGACAGCAATATTGTTGTGCATTTTCTTTTTCGAGTTAAGAAATTTGTTTGAACAAACAACAACTATCCCGAAAAGTAAAGAAAAAGCAATCTGATATCATCGTTATGGCCAACTGTCAAGCGTAGCATCTTAATTATTTGTGAAAAGAGCAGTATACTGAAAGATAGCCAAAGGATTTTATTCTGTTTTTAGCCAAGCTCGAAAAAACAATCAGAGGTCAGATACGAAACAAGTCCAACTGAACTGCAAGTTGAAAATTCTTTTGAGAAGGACAAGAGACGCCGACAAATAAAAAGGAAATACAAAACAAATGCGAATAGAGTTCAATTTTTTAATTAACAAACCAATTAGTTTTGCGTTATTTCGATGAGCGTATTGCAAAGAGGTAGACAAACAAAAACCAACAACCAACTTGGAATCTTTCCATGGAAACAAACAGCATTGACCCAAATCAACGTTCAGCTGCAAGTTAAAGATACAAAATAAAGCAGGGAAAACCATTCGACGAGTAAATACGAGAGAAGCCAAAGAAATAACCTCTTTTAATAAGGACTGGGCAAGGACGAGCCACACAGCAAAAACCCGACCACAGCTTAAAGTACTTCTGGCTACTCTTTTTGGGCCAGCTGCAGCAGCAATTTAGATAAACTTGTTCGTGTTCATGTTCATGTTCAAGTTGTTGTTGTTATTACTGATGCTGATGCTGTTGTTGTTGTTGTTGTTACTGTTTTTATTGTTGTTGTTATTATTGTTGGCTTTGACCAGCAGCACACCGCAAAAAGGCAAAAGTCATTCCGAGCCAAGGACTTGGGGTGGCCAAATGGTGGCCTTTACCAGCATTAATATGTGTGTGCGTATCAATGTATTTGTGAGCGTATCCTTGCTTATCCTTAAGTTCATAAAATGACAATCTACAAATATGTAGCAGATTTACAAGCACTAGTCTTGGCTAGTAGATATCCAACTTTCTCAGCAGATATTTACTTGCAATTATCTGTTAATGATACGCATTAAATTAGCTCTCATTAATTCAAAAAACATTTACTGAATCTAAACTGAACTATTGGTTTTTTTTTTGGGTTATTTCTTAAAAGTTTAAGAAGCCTGCGTTACATCTTTAGGCAAATGTTTAGTCTACCTCTACCCCATAATGGTTACAGGGTACTCGCTCAATAATCGAATGCGAAGTGGAGCGGAATCAAAAGTGAAGCTCGGAGCAGACTGGACTGTCTGTCTGCAATGTCTGCTGTCCTTTGCCTTGGTGCAGTTTGATTCGCTGTTTGAGTCCAGCAGCTACAAGATGGAAAGTGAGCTGCAGCTTGTCATTTGATTTGCAGCTACAAACTGGAATTTGATTCAATTCCCTTTCAGGTGCATCCGACAACATTGAGCGGTGTTTCATTTACGAGTGTTTTTCTATTGTCATGTTTATCCTTTTAGATTTGTCCAATGCAAACACAGAACACAAAAAACAAACACACACAAATCCATGCACACGGCATTTTCAAAGAGACTTCTTCAAATCTGTTGTTTGACATTGTATGATTTGTGTTTGTTTTAGCTATTGACCAGCTTCTGATTTTCGATAGTATTCTTCTTCAACATTTGCTTTTTGCATTCAACCATTTATTTCATTTTCAAAATTTGTTTCTTACATTTAAAAGTGTGCAAAAGAATTGAGATTTGAATTATGCAATTGCTTTTAAGCTTTTTTTGTGGGTTGTTTGAGCCAGTTTTAGTTGCAGGTAAAATGCTTAAAGATAAGGCTAGATAAGGTCTTTATCTTGACTTGTTTCAGCAAATATAAATGACTATTTTAAAAGGCGAAGAAGCCTATTTGAAATTATATACATTTTGAAAGACTTGCCACAAATGACTCACACATTAAATAATGTTTTCTCTCTTTTCAGGTATGTTGGAAACCCATCAAAATATAAATAAATTCTACTAACACTTATGGCCCCTAAAAAGGCATAAGGTTAAAGTTTTGGCCCAAAATGCATTAGTGTAAAGTGATTTAATTATGGTTTAGAAAATCCCAGCGGGTTCATCAAGTTTTTGGTAATGTGAGCTTTAAGTGAGAATGATGTAACACATCCACGCCCCTTGTGGTGGGTTAAGGAGGCTAGATGTAACTACAAACTGTGAGAAGAGGCCGCAGATTGCACATGAAATTCGCAAATTATGCAATTAACCCATTTTCGCTATGGCTACATAAAGGTAACTGGCAGCTCTCTGGCCTCCAGCTCGACTGCACGGGCACAGTAATCAAAGCACAACAACATCAACAACAATGGCAGTGGCAGTGGCAGTGGCAGAGGTTGAGGCAAGACGGGTGCTCCGTGCAACACATCGACCTCCTGCTGCCGCTGCTACTGGCAGCGGAAGCAAATGATGTGTGCGCTTTTTAACTTTAAATGCCCGCAAGCATGCAAATCTTTTTCATAAATTCACACGAATACTCGACATGGCGCCAAACGACCGCAAGCATTCTGGGGAAAAAATTTAATGCCCCCGCAACCCGCCCCTTTACACATTTCAGGTGATTGCAGCGAAGCAGTTAACACACAAAAAAAAAGGAAAAAAGAAAACTCCAACCCAAAAAATGGGAAGCAAGGCAAAGGCGAATGCAAAGGCGAGGCGAGGCGAGGTGAGGCGAATGTCTGTTAAATTCAAACTGACGCTGCAATTAAGTATAATGTCCTTGCAAGGATAACGTTAAGTGGCGCGTGAAATTACATTAATCATTGAAGGGATTTACATGCAACGATGCCAGGCTCGAGCTGAAGGTCTGCGAGTATTTTCCGCGAACGAGCAACTTGCATTTTTTTGGCCTTTGTGGCAGCAACGTGGGCGGCTGGGGGATGAGTGTCTTGTGTTTGTTCTGTTGCCACATACAGATGCAGGACTACAAGCTGTTGCTGCGCATTAAATGCAGCCCAGTGCCCAAAGTAAATCGGACCACATTCAATTTAAACGTAGCTTTTACTCATTTGACGAAAGTTTGCACGCTAAGGATTCAATTACTAATCTATTATTAAAGTTTCTTTATATATGTGGCAAGTCGGTAATAGGAACCAATGAATATTAATGAAAAGGGTCCATTAACTTGCATAGCTCTAAATTTTCGAGTGAAATGGACATGGAATGTTTTTTCCAAGAAGAAGGCGATACTTTTGTCTCAGCTTCAAGTTCCTAACTTTTGTATTAAAACTAATTATTTCGTATTAATATAAATATATAATAATATAATATTATTAATAGAAGACTTCTGGTTTCTAGTTTTGCATTTAGTAACACATTCCACCCTTATATTGGCTATGCAAAGATGAAAGCCAGAACAAAAAACGTTCGGCTCATGCTGAGAGATGGCTTTCCATCCAAAAAACTGCAGACTTTCTCACTTAGTGGGTAATCAAATTTGGTTGCCTGCATATTTTGCAGCAAGCAACAATTTCATTTCTCGCTGCACGCGATCCAGCTGAAAATGTTTTGCCAGCTGTTTTTTTGTGGGGCCCAACGCATTTTTTTTTGAGGCCATGGCCTGCTGGCAAGCGCCATTGGAAACGATGCCTAAACTGAGTTAGGAAAGCCCTTGAACTATGCAAATTGCCAAATGAAAAACGCCGAAGCGAACTTAAGAGCATCTCTCTCTGACTGTGACTGCAACTGTGAAAGAGACCGAGAGTGAGGGGGGCGGGGGTCCCTTCGGAAAATGGGGAAACACGCCGATGCACGTTGTTGAAAGAAAAGCCATAAAATTGGCAAAAGGAATTGGAGCCGCCAGTAGGCGAAAAGTTTTTGGCATCATAAATTTCTAGAGATTCGCTTGCAATTTGTATTCAGCCTCGCAATCAACAGAAATTTCAATTAGCGGTGGGGCAAACTTCAGCTCGTTTGATGCTGAAATATGTAAGTATAATGAAAATGCTACCCCCAAAAAGTTCGCCAACATTCGAGTTTTGACAACATATGCAGTTTTCCAACTCGCACAGAATTGTTGGCACACATTCAGACTGAAGACAGACAACGGCGCGAACAATGCATTTGCCTTGATTGAAAATTGGGCATTGAATATCCGTTATCCGATAAAAGTGGTGGAATGGGCAGGGCTACACTTAGAGAAAGGCTAACTTACCTTATTATTCAGAAGGTATATTTCAATCAAAGGTTTTATTTTTCGGTGTATTTTTCTAAAATGCAGCAAAATTTATCAATCACGATCCTTTATTCGGCATTTGAGTGATTTTCCTCCTTAAGAAATATATTTCTGAATCATTGAAGTTAAGTCTTTCTAATTTATTTCTAATTCTAATTTCTAGTAATTAAATGAAAGTAAAAGTAAAATTTATGTTTAAACTGTGCCTTTAAATGATAATTCCAATTCGTATTGCTCTGTTTCTTAGACTTTCACATCTTTGCCAAAAATAAACAGAATTTTCAGCTCAGCTCAGCAAATGTTGACACAATTTCTTAAATCTTAAATCTTAAATCTCCATTTAATATTCATTCTTATTCGAATTTTGTGCTGTCAGCTTGTCTAAGAAAGCTGCTGACATCTAAAATTTGCCAGATATAAAATATGTTTCCCCTGGATGAAGTGTAGTGTGCATGCAGATCATAGTAAGCGTGTATCACATACATTACGTATGTTGTTCATTAAAATGTTTTGACAGTCACGGACACATTCCACCGACTGAATATGGCCTCTTTGCGTATAAAGTTTAAAAAATACATAAACAGGGAAATTGCATGTTGTTTGTCTATGCCAACAATGCACACAAACAGAGTTGACAAGTCGTGTGCATGGTGGTGGTGGGCGTGGCATTCATAATGGACCCCTTTTCCTTGGCAGTTGCTCAAGTGCAGCGACTTGGACGTACACAAGGATACTCCCTCAGCGATATGGATGTCCTGGCTTGCTTATTTTCCTCTCTTTTTTTTGTTGCCTTTCATTTTTTTACTTTATTTTGCTGCTGTTTTTTTTTATTTTTATTATTTTTACTCAACCTCAACGAGGAAGTTGTGTGTCATAGGAAGCACTTGTGTGACATAATAAAAACTCTGCCCGGTCGTGGTAGCCTTTTATGCACAGGAGGCAGCCAGCCAGCCAGCCAGCTAGACAGCCTGACTGCCAGCCATGCCTGCTGTATGACTGGGTCTATGTAAACAGTGGACCCACCTGCA
Source organism: Drosophila nr. perissopoda 5 BK-2023a (assembly GCA_035044105.1). NCBI lineage: Eukaryota > Metazoa > Arthropoda > Insecta > Diptera > Drosophilidae > Drosophila > Drosophila nr. perissopoda 5 BK-2023a. The sequence goes on from JAWNMK010000231.1 coordinate 1,043,841, forward strand.
GTTGCCAACAGTCAGCAGCCAGCACTTTATGCTTTGTCAACAACAACAACAACAACAACAACAACATCATAAACATCAAGTTTGTGCCCCGCAAATGTTTTCATTTTCCAAGACAGCGACTAGAAGCACAGTTCTCATATATATTGCTAAGAAAAGGGAACCTGCATTTAAAAGCCTCTTCAGGCCGTGTCCCTCAATCCTTTATGTCCTTCCCACTCCGCTAAAAGCTCTGTATTGCATTTGCATTTGTGCACAACTCTCGACTCTTAGGCAGGAGTCAGTAGTCCATCAACTCAGAGCACATACAAAGAGAAAAACAGAGGACAGAGAGAGAGAGAGAGAGAGCAAGAGAGAGAGAGAGAGAGGGAGAGAGCGAGAGAGAGATAGAGGAAAAGGAACAAAGTTGGGGCTGCAAAAAATAGGTTTACTAAAAGTTTTTGCCAGTGCAATATGCATATGTCCATTTGACTGGAAGTCTGAAAGTTGCTTGCCGTTCTGGTTGTTAGTTGTTGTTGTTGTTATTGTTAGTTGTTGTTGTTGCTATTGCTGTTGTTTATGAATGTTTGTTTGCATTTTGCTGCAGAAATTAGACAAATTGCTGCAGTGGCCGGAACCAAAAAGAGTTTTCTATGGATTCACCATTTTTGCATAATTTGATTGGAGGCGACCTGCAATCATATCAAGAGTTGTTAAACTATGGTCAAAACTAGTCAGGCTAAGAATCTGAACTGAATTTGGTTTTGTTATTATATCATTTGTATATATATTATTATTGATAAGCCTTCTCAATATGCTGCAGGTTTAACTAAAAGTTCTTTGCCACTTTATAATCGCAATTTAAAGCAGCGTCCTGCTGTGCTTGTGGCACTAGCTGTGCAGCTTGGCGAATGCTTGTTAACCAGCTCAAGTGCCTACAAGATGCTCTATCACACCTACTTAGAACATATATACAGAGAGAGAGAGAGAGAGAGAGAGAGTGCGCAAGAGGTCATGTTGAATACATTGAAGCGAGCACATGAAATTCGAAACATTTTCAACTGCTAGTTACATAATTGCACACTGGTTCCATTCATTGCCCCTCCCACTCGATGGCTGCCCCCCCTGCGACCGCTATCCACGCGACTGCTGCGAAATTCACGCCGAACTTCATCAAAATTCCAATTAGCGCTTACACTCAATTACAAGGCAAAGGCGGCATCAGCCACGCCCACCATTCCACACGACCACCCACTGAAGACAAAAACAAATATAGCCACAACACAGCGAGTACATTAAAACTTTTCCCAAATTACTCGCAGACCCTCAAACTGTTTAAGGATTCTTGGATTGGCATTCTGTGCGAAAGGATTGCGCCAAAGCAAGAAGCAAGAAATGGCAAAAGCAAATAAATACGAATGGCAAATAGAAAAGAGACGAGTGGGGCATCAATTGGAACGGCAACATGGCCATTAAAGTTTTAAAGTCCTGTCAAATATGGCATAAATGGCGCCATAAAGCCGAAAAGCAAAGTTGTCAATTCAAACCAAGCACTGGCATAACAGTCGAGCAGATTGCAGACAGCCGCGGGATATTGAAATTCATGTGTAATTATATACACGGCATGTGTGCAATACACAAAAGATCTAGCAGGCGCAGATTGTGGGCTGTATGCCATCGCCATCCAGGACAGGAGTCCACACTCCCACAACTCATAATTGTTGCGTGCGCAACATGAAACAATCCGAGCAGCGAATGCGTCTCGCTGCCAAGCCACAATGGGATCAAAAAATACCCACACACACATATGAGGCGGATACACTCGGACAAATTTTGATAACTTAAGATTGTTACGATTATATTTATATATGATTTTTTGAGCAGTTGCAATTTTGTTTTCCTAATTACGTACTTCTTTTGAGACTGTTTTTTCTTATTCATATAATTTTACTTTATTTATTTTTCTCAGTGTACGTGCATACGCACAAAGCCGCAGCCATAGCTCAGTCTGCCAATGGGGAAATTATCCGAGCCAGAGGCAACCTTCAAATGATTTCATCAACGTAATACGATAAATTTTATAATGAAACGACGCGGTAATTGCCAAGCAGCCTTTCTCTCTCTCTCTCTCTCTCTCTCTCACTGTCTCACTCTCTCTGTCTCTTTTCGAGTGTGCGTGTGTGTGTGTGTGTGTGTATACTGCTGTGAGTGCGCTTATTATGCATAATTTTTGGCATTATATTGACTTGGCTTTCTGTCCTTAAACAAGTGAATTTTTTAGGATCGCAGCTTTTTTCGCTTTCGGGCCAATTAAAAAGGAATTTTTACGCCTGCTAAGCACGCCAGCAACTTTATAGAGCTCTGAGTAAATAGCATACATCAAATATTCGTTCACTTTGCGGTTTAATGTAAATTAACACATTTTTGTTCGCCTTTATTTATGTGAACCCTTTTTCTGTGGACCATAAAGAAGGTGAAAAGGATGCTCAAAACAAATGATTACGAATAACCGAGTCTTTAAGGCTGCTAAGAACAGGCAATTTACACGAATTTCTAACAAGCAAATATATATAAATAAATGGCTACATATATGTATGTGATGAATAAGAGTGAACACAATTTAAGGATATCAAATTAAGAATGGGGCTGAACACACATACATATATGAAATGTATCTTTCGATTCTCTGTGATTTCCCATTACTGTGGCTCCTTTTTTTTATCATCTGCTGCCACTCACACACATATATATTTGGTGTCTATGTGCAGTTGCACACCTTAAGCACACGAATGCATTTTCATGCACGAAAAGCGCATTAATTCATCAGATTTAAAGTTGCAACACAGATATTATTTTATGTGCAAAAATTGTTTTATGCATTCTGCTGCAACTTTTTGCTGAAAATATCACGTCGAGTTTTTTATATGCATATATTGACATCGTATTTGTTTTCATTTCATTTATAACGAGTGGGAAAAAATCAACCAATGAAAAGAAATGAAAAGTGGAGAAAGACATTTTTTATTGTAATTGTTTTATGGTCGCTCATCACGCTTGAAGCGTTTTGTTTATGGATCGGTGTGTCGATTTTCCTCGGCTGCTGTCCTTTTGTTCACACAACAAAATGTCGACAAATTCAAATGCAATAAATTTGTATATATGTATGTATGTATGTGGCAAAGCAAAGCCCTTTTTTGTGTGTTGTGTTGTGTTGTGTTTGTCATGATTGTGAGCAATTTGTTAAAGTAAATATCGAAACATATATGTTTGTGTGCATTTGGGGCAATATGCAGCTGCGTCTATTTGCATATTTATTTACTTTTATGATTATTCGGCGTTGAGCTTTAATTTGATTTATTTATACAACCAGATTTACTCGACCAACTGTTTGCAATTATTCAACATACAAAATCGTTGGCTATGAAATTGTTACGCGCTAAATTTTGTGTATTTTCCTTTGCATTGCCGATAAATGTTGTGTTGCAAATATATATATACATATATATTGGTAATGTGGAACGCTGTTAATGAACGTTGGAAAGGATTTTGGATTTTGTGTATATAATTAATATGAGGTTGCATAGAAGCTAGACCGACTGGAAAGTATTACAAACCACTCCCAAGTTTGCCATGCGGTTATTTTCTTGTCAAACTTTTGCATTGTAATTGAGCGTAAGGGCAAAACTTTGACTATGCCATCTGTGTATATATATAATATATATATATATAGAAATTCTTCTAGTTATTGTTGTTTTTTCGCTTAACCCGAGGGAGTTGCGTAGGCAATCGCAAACTCAACCCAAACGAACCCAATCCAAGTCAAGAGCTTGGCTGCTGCTGCTGCTGCTACTGCTTCTTAGCCATGTTGCCAACAAGGGCCCGCAATTGAGGAAGCTACTCAAAAAAGAACTTGTACATAAACTGTAAGCAACAGCAACAACAGAAGCAGTGGCAAGTGGGGAAAAAGAGGTTCCTCCCGTTTGGCTGGTGGCTCATAAAGTTCAAGAGCAACATATGTTTGTTGTGGCATAAATTTATAAAGTCCTCGGGCTTCCACAGCATCCAGAGGCTGGCTTGTTTCCTTCCTTCCCGTTGTTTTTGTTTACTTTCATGTTGGCCAAAAACCAAATTATGGTTAGACTTTTAACTTGTTTATTACGCGCTGCCTTCGCCATCGCCTGTCTAAAATTAAGTTTTTTAATTTAATTTTAATGAAAATTTATGATAATTTCTTTCACACGCCACATGCTACAACTTTTTCTTAACATTTGTATATTATTACCTATGAGAGAACGGAAAAGCGCCAAACCAGCAACGTTTATTTGTCTCAAAAAGTTTGGTGTTATCTCGCAACTCGGCTTAATCTTCTCCAGCAATAAACGCTGCTTCCACGAAATTATAATTAAAACATAAATAAATTTAATTTTGTGGAGCGTTGTTGCTGGGCATAATATTAAGTATACGGATTACGAAGTGAAAAGTGATTTTTTTGATATATTTGCAATTTGCTGAAGTACATTTAATTAGGTTAATTGAAAAGCAGAAACAGCTTCTGAGCACCGCTATCAATTTGTGTAAGTGCCACCTTTAAGATTTCATCGCTAAAGTAATAGTTTGAATTAATTTGTTTTTAATTATTATTATTGTTAATTTTAATATCAATAGAAAATGAATATGATCATTGAAATAATGCCAATTTCTAATGTAATTATTTGTAAACGTATAACAAAAGAAATGTCATTTATAATTAGCAAAATGAAGTTAATTGAAATTAAAGTTGACTTTCATTCACAGTGTTTTAAAAGCATTTTTTTATACTGAACAGTTTAAATGAAACCACATATGTAATATATATATCCATCAATCTATCTATTCTCCTATATAATACTGGTTTATGTACATGCTCCCACCTCACCTCCTCACTTCCCCCCACCATTGGCGCGTTAAATTAAACGAATCCATTAATCGGCTGGCAGTTCTCTGTGAATGTGAAGAGCTGTATAAATATTAATAACGTTTCAAATGGCATGCCACATCGCTGTCGTGGAACGTGTGTCGACACCACCCATCCACTCTCCCCTCTACCCACAGTGCAGCCTCATCTCTCCTGCAGCACATTTTGAGTTTGGAGGCGTCTTACAATTGGGACAAATTGCATTTGCTCAGCTCGTTGCATGGCTTGTATTCAGTTCATGTTAATGTCTAGGCTTTGTTTCAACACGACAGGCAGACAGGCAGACAGGGGGGGGGGGGGGGGGATTGAAGAGATGTGAAGCAGACTGTGGAACATAACCCTAAACATTACAACATGCATCATCAACATAATCAACAACAACAATGAGAACAGCAACAACAACAGCAACACAACCCTTGATGACGAGCATTGACTTGGTCCACAGTTGAAGCACGCGCCTGTCATTCAATATACATCTCAACGATCTATGTGTACACTTGGAGAAATTCGAGAAGATGGCGCATAGAATTACACTTCAACTTCAACTAAATCTTAAGTAATTTGAAAAATTTATTGTTTTAAGTTTAAATCAATTTTCATTTGGAAATCAGAATTTCTTTCTCTGTTTCATGTTTTGCATTCTTCATTTAATTACTAAGTTGTCTGTTTTTTTTTCTGAGTGTACAGGCATGTGTGTGCCGCAACTCATGAGCAAATTTAGCGATGTGCGTGAGCAAATTTAGCGAGTTCATCTTCTATTTTTACCATCTAACATTGTTGTTGTTGCTGTTGTTGTTCTTGCTGATGTTGTTGTTGTTGTTGCTCTTGCTGATGTTGTTGTTGTTTTTGTTGCTTTTGTTGTTCCTCCACCTTCGTGTGTTTATATTTATCTGCGTATTAAATTGCTAGCTCGTGTGTTGAGAACTGAGGCCTCTGACTATTGTTTGGGCTCTTGTTGTTGTTGTTATTGTTGTTGTTGTTGTTATTGATGTTATTGTTGTTGTTCCCATAGTCATTTTTCTGCCGTTATTTTTATCAGTACGTGAGCGAGTCCATTTTCCACAGCCAGCTTCAGTTTCAGTTGCTTTCCTTTTTTGTTGGTTCTACAGCTGCTGCTACTGCTGCTACTGCTCCTCGTGCTGCTCCTCGTGCTGCTCCTCGTGCTGCTCCTCGTCCTGCCGTTGGCTGTGCCTTAAATTGTCGGCTATAAGTTTCATCCTCACTGCGTATTACAACACACATGCGAGGCAAGATTACACCAATGGCCTTCATACTCTCCACATTTTATTATGTGCCCTTTTTATCGTGACAATAAATGCTGGCTTTTAATTGTGTCTCTCTTCTGTATCTTTCAGTGCATAAATAATTTGCACATTTCAACTGATCAACATTTAATGCCAATTAAATAACAATGTGTGGGAATCTACAATAATCCATAATAGAGTATGCAAAACAGAGTCAATTCAATAATTATAGTTTAGCTGGCTTAGTCAATGCCATCAGCATTAAGTTGGCGGCTTGATTTATAAGTGCGTGGAGTATGAGCCACATTTTGGGAGCAAATCAACGTTATAATTATTTCTATAAATCACTTAATTTTATTCTATTACTTAATGCTTAGCTAATCATATTAATCAATAAACTTAATTTATTTTAATTTGTAAATAAATATAAACTATAAACAATATTTCAAGCGATATTTACGCGAATGCTTCTTGATTAACTCTTCGCTTTGTGAAGAGTCCACAAAATACTTTCAGTCGTCAGTTGGGCATTGAGACATCTTTTCGGGGGCAACATTTTCATCTAATTTCGGAAATCGTGTGTCGCAGCCAAAATGCTGCTTTAGGCTTGACACATTTGGCTCGCTGACAAGACGTCGTCGAGACGTTTGTCATGTGGCAGTCAGCTCGTCAGACTTGCCACAGCCTGCTGCCTGATTGTCTTCTGCTCGATGGCAAGCAAAACGACCCAGCCAAATTTGATGTACTCCTCTCACATGTGAAGTGAATGCCATGCATGACAATTTTCCAAGGGAGATCACTCAAGGAGCGGTGTCGGAATGGCAGGGGCAGGGATGGCGAGTGCTGGGGAGTGCTGGAGCCAAGAGCAAACACACGCTTCACGTAAATTTCATGCAATTTGTTATGTTTTATGTGGCCCGTCTGGCTGGCTGGCAGCCTCTCAACTCGGCTCAACTCAACTCTCGACTCTGTCTCTGATGGGGGCGAGCTGGCAGCTCGAATGTTACGCATGGGAATCACAAAATGACAGACTTCAATTTATACAATTTATTTTATTAAGTCAAACATTTGTCTCTCTCTCCATCTCTGTGTGTGTTGAGTGTGTGTGCTGTGTGTGCTGTGTGTGTGTGTCTCTGCCTGTCTCTGTGTGTGAACGTGTACGTTTTTGTGTGCTGTGTGCTGTTTTATTAACAAATTGATGAAACAATTTCCGCAGCGTTTAATATGGGCAATTTTGTTGTTGTTGTTTTTTTGTTGTTCTTGCTCTGACCAGCGGTTTTCTGGATTTCCGCTCTGAAAATATATAGAAAAATGAGGCCAAAATGGGCAAGTGGGAGTGAATCATAGACATCATTGGCATTACGAGTACATGAATTTGTCCCTTTATGGCGCGTTAAATTTTCATTTTTAGTACACACATAAAATCTAGGAATTGGCAAAATTTCAATTGCTTGACTTTGTGTTGGCAGATGGTCGGATGGTCGGATGGAAAAAGTGACTCCACCTAGGCGCCCATATAAATCTCAATTTATGTGGGCTATTTAGGCATTTTGGGCACGCAGCAGCCATTTGGGTTTGGCTCGCTTTAGGCCTCAAAATTATTGAATCTAATTAACTTAAATGAAATGAATGAAGACTACAAATGCGTCTGGCAAACTCGTAAAACTTGGTCAAGCCCCCAAGCAATATATGTCTGTGTGTGTGGGCTGTATGAGAGGTGTGTGTGTGTGTGTGTGTGTGTGTAAGTGTGTACTTGTGTATGTACGTGAGGCTCGTTTAATTTATGGATGTGTATATAAATTCATTTGAAGCTCTTTAATTGCAGCTTAATGGCAGGAATCTTGTAATGGCTCCCGTTTATATGAGTGTTTATATGTGTAGGTGTATGTGTGTGTCTGTATTTGTCTGTGTGTGTGCGTACCCCGCCTGAAGGTCAACAGATTGATTGAGGATTACAACGGCAGTCCCAAGATTGGAGAGTGGGCACCTCAAAGTGTAGCTGCTTATTGAAATTGTTTGTTTGCCTTTTCTCTTTTGCAATTGATGGCTCAACAAAATTCTTCTGAAGCCTGGTAATTAATCATTGAAGGCAGGCCAGGCCAGGCCAGGCCAGGGTTTCTTGTCCGGCTTGAGGTTGCTCTTCGGCTCCTCTAATATTTATAATGTAAATTGGTTGCCAGATTGTGGCTCTGCCTATTTATGTCCCTTGAACGGCTTTTCATCTGCTTATTTCATTGGGGTTAGATAAATTGAAAGCAAACAGCTTAACTTTTTAGCTCTTACGAAAATATATGCTCATTGGGTATACATATTTGCTGCCAATTTTACCCAACTCAATCAAAAACGTGTCACATTTTCAGCAGCAGTTCGAATGTAGTATTTTTACATTTGATTTTGGGGATCCGAAACAAGTTTGTGCTCATTTGTTGCGTAAACACATCAATCAACTGATTTTAGATGATACTTTTCTCACTGAGTATCTTAATTTATTACCTTTCAATATTATTATTCATTCAAAGAACCAATTTTCATTAATTTCCAAATTTAAGTCCTACGTCCTAAAGCAAGATGCAGCTCAATCTCGGCAATCATTTCAACTTGAACTTGTTGGAACTAAAAGTTAAAGCTGTGAAAATGTGCTGTGAATCTTTTGCTTTTGCTTTTGATATAGAATACATAAGAACTAAATAAGAGTGTGCCGGGCATGATGCTGATGAGTTTCCGCCATTTCTTTCCATCTGCCACAAAATCAATTTTCTCCTTTACTTTGAACCCTTCATTTGCCATGACACAGGCCCGCCGGCTACAGATAGCGACCTCGTTCTGCTTCGTCCTCAACGCCAAACCTCAAATAGCTTCATTTACCTAATGCATGAAAATTCTTGATTTTTTTTTTTTACCATGCCCAGCTCAGTTTTCTATTTGTCACACCCACAAAACATGAAAATGTCAAAAAATTGGTTTTTCTGCTGTACACAAATGCAAAAGTCAGCATAAAATATGTAAGGTCGCGCAATATAAATATGCCCATGAAGTTTGGCCACCAAATAAAATCTATAAAAACCAGTGTGAGCGCTGTAGTTGAGAGAGACTGCTCGACTAGGAGATGTCCTGAATCAAAGTCATCAACAATCAAAAGTCATAACTATATATAAATAAATATATGTATATGGGAAACTGCGAGTTTCTCCGTATATCTCAAATATTCTCAAATTCTAAGAAAGCCTTCAATAAATTAAAGCAAACTTTATATGAACATATTTTAATCCTTTAGCTCGCATAGTCTCTGAGGTTGCCATACACAGACAGACATTATCCTGATCAAGAATATATATACATTTTTACCGCCTGTTACATACTTGTGCACGACTTCATTATACCCTTTCTAATCATATTTTCCGAGTATGAAAAAAACTTTTACGCACCGCAGCACAAAGTTACTCCGGGTAGCTTAAATTCGGAATTCTCGTATCCGGTCCAGTTGAACTAAGCCCATATATAAAACACGCAAACGCTCTGATTGTGAGCGTTTTGTTGTTGTTGTTTTGTTTTGCCCAAAGAGCGCTGCGCTTATACTGAGGAAATGCCAAAGGGAAACTTTTTAATGGCTTTTCATGTTGATGAAATTATCAGAGAAACGGCTCAAAAGTGCTAAGCAGAATCCCATGAACTTGAAATACCCTGTTTGAGCCAAGCACGGAAATAATGATTGTTAGGAAATGTGAACTGTCTTTTGAGCAGTTCAACTTCAAATGAGCTGTCGACCGTCTTTAGAAACACAAAAAATTAACTGCTTGAGAGACATTTTAATTTTGGAAATTGGTTTTCGAATTTACACATTGCCGTGTCACAATATTCCCAACGAGCTTTCTCAAAATACATTTCAAATTTGTTGGCCGGCAACTTTATTGTTGTCGTTGGCTTATTTGGATTTTATGCTAGCTACATATTTCACTGACAGATTTGCCGCTTTCAGTTCTTACAGCTTCTCCACGTCAGTTGGGCATTCAATCTGTCCATCAGTCAGTCAATCATTCAAACAATCGCTAGGGGAGGGAGATGTTCGCAACATTGTTTGCAGTTTGTTTGTGTGTGAAATTTGAGTAGGCAATTTTAATAATTTAAGTAAATGATCCATCACAGTTACAGTTAATCTATCACCGACAGACAGACAGACAGACAGGAAACAGCTATAAGTATGCATACACACACACCCACACACATACACAAAGACACACACATACATACTGATTTCTTTTTTAACAAATTGTCTTGTTAAAAGTTTTCTTATTTTGGCTCGTCGCAAACAGCGAACAGCGAAAACCAGATAAAAAGTGACCGGAAAAATGTTTGAAAAATGCTGGCATTCGTTGCCGTATTCTTGACTGAGATAAGGAAATTTGCTGGCCATTAGTATTTAAGGCGTTAAGTCATTTATATTCATTTGTGTATTTGGGACGTTGAATCAACTGCGTTTACACAATTTCGACCAACGAACGCTTGATTGTCAAGTGCTGATGGCTAATCGTAATGACCCAAAGCATGGATATTGAACTGAACTGAACTGAAATCATTAGCGATTGAAGTGGCACGGCTTGAAAATGTATCAAATTGTTAAAGCAATTGAGGGATGTGTATGTGTCTGCGAGAATTCCAAGAATTTGTATTATTTGTACATAAGAAAATGCAAATAATTGTAAGGAATGCTCAACTCAAAAAACTGGAGGATACTGTTTAATATATTCCGGCGAGACTATGAGGGATTTTTGCATTTCATGTGGAATCAACCCTAAAAGCCATTTTCAATCGAAAATCGTGTTTTCAAATTTAAATGCTGTATTAATCTGGAAACCTGGTCGTGATTATAAATCCATTCCATTATCAAAATCCGCCAAATCCTTTGCCATCATTGAAAAGGTAACCATTTTTTATTGAATGCCAAATGGAAATTTGCCGGTCCTGTTGCGTAATATGCAAATTTGGTAATTTGGTATTTTATTACTCGGGTACTCATCAAATTTCAAATCAGTTATTTGAATAAGTCAATGTCGAAGGTCGACCCATGAATTGCGCCTCGCAGCTGCTAAGTGAATTGAACAGTTCGTGCTGCTCCCCACTCGAGGAGGACTCCGCGAGGGGGAAGGACCCAAATAAAGGCAGCACATCATGCATCAATCTTTGAGTGGTGACCCACGTACTGGCGGCGCCCAGCTGCAAATAGTTGAAGCCTAAGCGGCACGAATTTCTATTAAAATATTTATGCAAAATGCTGCGAGGCGACAATTTAAGCCAGCTTTGAAAGCTGAAAAGGTCTCTCTGTGTGTGTCTGTGTGTGTGTGTGAAAATTTCAGCAAACGATTTTCATAATCGATTTTCACTGCCTCCTCAATGACTGTTGACAACACAGCACACAGCAGATTGGGTGTTAGATTTTGCGGTGGGTGCGGAGCAGACGCTTGTCAACCTTTATCAAAAAAAAAGAAAAGAAAAAAAAAAAAAGGATATACTTGTGCAAGAGGCACTCAAGCGGGGTTGGGCATGAGAGGCCAGACAGTAAAGCCGAGACAAATGCGACATGCGTCTGTTGACAATATATCAACATGTGGAATGCGGGCGGATGGTGAACGTAAAGACCCAGCGACTGTCCTTGGCTGCTAACAAAATATATACCTATATATATATATAGATATATATATATGTATATATATAAATATATTTATGCAAACGATAAGCCGACTTTACAATTTTTCTACTTGACTTTGACTTTTATGCCCCCTCTGGATATTTCCCTGTTGTTGATGTTGTTTCTGCTGTCGTTGTTTTCTGTGTGCCGCCAGGTCAAGTAATCTTTATGGTATGACGTGTCTGATGCCTCTGCCTCTCCGGGCAATGGTTTCTACACTCGAACAAAATATTTTATTATTCTTATTATTGCAAAGACAGCATTTGTACCTCCAATGTCTCAAGTAGTAAGTGGATTATAATGAGTGGCAAGTGGTGGTCAATCAACTGCTGTCTTCAGCATTTTAAACAGATAAAAAGATAAATATAAAGAAATTTTCCTCATTGTAAGACAAGTTTTTCTATGAGTGTACAACGATTGTCGTTGCTCCAATCGTTGGCCATTTGAAGTCAGCAAAGCGCGTCTAATCGATGAGCCAGGCTAGTCAGCCATCCTAGGGGGCAAGGGCAGAGAGAGGTTGGAGGCAGGTTGGTGGGGTCTGACTCCACGTCTTTATCATTGCTTGTACTGTGCTGTTTTTTTCTTCCATCTGCGCAATCTGTCTCTAACCCGTCTAGTGGGTGTATCGTATGTGACAATAGTTTTGTGAACACTCCCTCCTTAGCCAGAAGATTAAGGACAGACACAAGCAGTGAAGGCTTTAAACATGTGAATCGCACCAGTTGCGTTAAAGTAGTGTATAAATCACAGTCTCTGTCTGTGTCTGTGTCTGTGTCTGTGGATGGGTGCAAAGAGTTCGAGCTGAGTGATAGATGAACCTGAACCATGTTTGGATGCTGCTGAAGGGACTGTCGGCAGCTATGGTCAGACGTACATCCTTTAAATGTGAAAAGTGGAAAGTGCAGTGAGTGAAAGGACTACTCAGCTCAGTAAACAAAACACTACACTTAAAAATGTATTGCGAAAAAGGTAGAAGATAGAGGCTGAAGCAGAAGTGAATTGATATGCACTTCGTTTAATAGGCAGTTGAAAGCCTGCCGAGTGCCCACAAAAAAATCAACCTTCAATGTTCAACATTCTATTTGTGTTGAGGAATTGGAAATGGTTTGAAATAAAGGCAGGAATGTAAAATAAATAAGACAAAGCAGTCAACAAATGTACAGAAAGAAATGTAAAATTCTTTTAATGAATTGAAATTGCAATTGAAAAGAAAAAAATATAACGAAATTCTTAAGAAAGCTTTTAGAAACTTTTCCAATGGAAATGTTATTATTTTTTAGCCTTATTTTACCAACAAAAATAATTCTCTAAAATAGGAATAAATCATGGCGATTCGTAAATATTTGTATTATATGGAATCTTTAATGTTTTTCCGTAAATTCTTTTGCAGCTGCCAGTGTCATTAATTTTGATTAATGTCCCTGTGTATTCGGGAAGAACACAAACAGCGATCTGAACCAGATACGAATTGTGGTTCCGTGAACTGTCCTTGCCACACTGCTAATTACCAAAAGTGGAGCTAGCCATTGTGTTGTTTATCTTTTGACAGCCTGCCACATAGACTGAGAAACGTACTTATTCCATAATGAAACGTTGATACATTAAACAGATTTATTATGCTTTGCCTTCATTGTCGACTTTTGGCAGAACTCCACCCCACCCAGCACCACCCAGCACAGCTCCCCAGCACCGCTCCCCCACCGCTCTGCACCCTTCAGTTTGGCAGCCATTTTATGTGAAATGATGTTTCCACTGCAAATAAATGGCTGACAACCTCCATCTGGCCCCTCTCCCTCTCCCTCGGCTCTTGGCACTGCTACAGCGCGTGCTGTGCTCGTGGCTTTTAGGGGCCAACGACGACGTCGACTTGTGGTTTGGTGGTTTTGGGTGGGTAGCAGGGTAGCTGGGTGGCTCTGTGGGTCGGCCACCGCCTGCAGCTAAGCGCACTGCGTTTGTCAAATTTTGACGAGCTCTCCGTCTATCGATTCGCCCGGCTCTTTGAAATCTATCTGCCTGAGGCATGCTTAGTGTGGCGTCCTTAAGCTAAATTAAAGCATATATTACATTTCCATTAAGCCTTTGATGTCAGCCTTGCCTCATTCTGATTAAGTTGTACATTTAATTATAGTGGCAATGTAATTCCACAGTTAACAAAGTTAACTTTGAGAAAGGCGATACTCAGCATTAAATCACGTTGAGTAATAATGTGCTTGTTTAAGTTGAATTTGTTAAAGTTTGGTGGCACATTTAAAGGCTTTTGATGAAGCCTTTTAAAATGCGAAACGCGTTTCAAAATATGTAATTAATCATGTAATTATATATATTATGAAACAATACTGATATTAAGGTTCTTTCTCTTGAACCCAAATTGAAATTGAAAACTGTCATCAAATTCAAAAGTGTTCGAGAATATCCTCTATTTAAAATCAAGTTAAAAACAAATACCAGTTTGGCATTCATAATTTAGCTGGATGTTGCCAATTGTTTGGCGAGCACTAATTTCCAAACCAGACCCGAAATCAAGGATGTCCCAAAAGAAAAGCAGAACAATCAACGGAAACGATGGAGAGCAAAAAAAAACTGTTGGTCACGTAACCACTTTGTTTGTGTCCAAAGACAAAGCAGGAATTCCTGCGACAACTAACTTATGATTAAGAATAATTCAAGGCTGACCAAAAAAAGAAAAAGAAATGGGCGAATACTCTAAGGACATTCTAGAGAACATTCCCGATCCTGTCAACTAAACAACTTTCATATCAAAGCTAAAAGTTTGTTTGACATGGCTGATGCTATTCATCATCTTACCAATTGTGTAACATTAGAAAGCAAATTGTAAAGTTATTAGCCATTTGGATAATCAGTCCAAACTTGAAAGAAATGTGTGCTTTGAGCTCAAGGCTGATTAATGTTTTCAGCTGAAGCGTGTAACAAAAATTCGACTTAATCTCAAATGCATAAAGTTGCTAATTTATATCGTTTGTAAGTCTGTAAGTAAGCTCATAGTTGGGCAACAGAACTATAGAATATTTGTGCTTGGTCTGCATCACAGTCATCAGCCTGGGCATGGAACAAACTTGCAATGCGCCTGGCTGGGCAATTTCATAAGAAAACCATTCAAAAACAACAACGACTCAAAACTCGAGACTCGAGTCGACTCAGTGCTCAAAATTTTACGCGCGTTGACTGCTGAAGTGGTGCCAAGGGCGTGCAGTGGTGCGGTGTGGGTGGTGGCGAGAGTTGGGGGTTGCTGGTAGGTGAGTGGAGACGTGCAGACGTGAGCAACACGCAGGTTCTGCCCATGGCCTTTGTTAGATTCAGCGACGACGGACGATTGCGTCTTTTGCATTTTGTTAGCGGGGCTGGTGCTAGAGGAGGGGTTAGTGGTAAAGGAGCGAGGGCGGGGGCGGGGGTCCTGACAGCCAGACCGAAAATTACAAATTCAGCACAATGTCCCTTTGTCATTTATGCATTCGCTGTATAAATTAGGCACAATGAATTTTCAACGCTTGTGGTACTGGTTGTGCTCTGGTCTTAATAAGCTAACTTGATTATGTCTTCATTATTATTTTTTCTTCTTACTTGCAGGCGGCAGTGGCAGCGGTGGCGGCGGTGGTGGCGGTGGCGGTGGCAGCTCCTCGGACATCTCCAAAGATCATTGCAACAAGACGGTGGACATATTCGAGGATATCAGCTCGCCGGAGGTCAGCAATCAGAATTTGGGACGTCCCTTGACCTGCTGGTATCGTTTTCGCACTCTCAAAGGTGCACCACGCGACTTTGTGCTCCGGCTGCGTTTCAAGAAATTCAAAGTGGGCCAACTGCTCAATGCCACCCACTGCGATGGCGGCTATCTGCAGGTGAGTGCAACCAGCGCACACAAATTGCAACCACAATGCCACAAAAGCAGCCACTGATTTATGGGCATCGTTGCAATCAAATCTAATTTATAACTGCGCCTCGCCCAAATGATGACATATGCATCGGCGTAATTCATGCGACGCGTTGCATGTACCCCACCAGCTGACAGCTTTATGTGGCAGGACAGCGTTGCAAGTTGCTCGCCATCGTCGAACACAATTCGCGCTTCGCCTAGCAATCTATGTGGCGACTGTTATCCTTGCTTATCATTTGATTTGACTTTATGTGGCATTCATGTTCTTGTTGTTGCTTTTGTTTTTGTTGTTGTTGTTGTTGTCCATTTTCGCAGATTGTTGATGGCAATGCCAAAACAGACGTTTCCAATCGCCGGGAGCCGGGCATGTTCTGTGGCGAAGCCGAACAGCCACAGACCTTCATTAGCGAGACGAGCTACGTGAAGGTCCTTTTCCACACTGACAACTTTACGGATCAGGTGAGTACGAGAGCAATTAACAAACTTCAACATTCATTTGTAGGGTATACGTGCAGACGGTGCATAAAATCGTATGATCGGTCTTATATCATTTTATCAATAGAGATTAATTTCTCCCATTTTCGAAATGCTTTCAGTCAAAAGTGTTGGAAAAGTAGAATCTAATTTCGGGGCAACACTAAGAAATTGAGAAAGTACGATCAACTGTGCTTAACGAAAAATCTGAACTATGCCGTGCACATCTTTAGACATGCAATTGAAAACAACCATCATCCAAACATTTCTTTAACCTTAAGTTCTTTCCGTGCTTCAAGTATGTCCTTTTACTTTTTGTTTTGGCATCTCAGCAAGGAGTGTGTTCGACCTATGCCCATACATTGATTTTCAGGCTATAATTTTCACTTGTCTTCCGACCTAAAATTTCGTTTTCAACTTTAAATGTACGATTGATCTAGGGGCAAAACTATGATTAAAAAGCCCTCACTTTTTAAAATCAGTTGAGTTTTGACGAAGTTATGGCATTTTGAAGTTTCGACCTATGCCCATTAATCGATATATCGATTTTCAGGCTATAATTTTCACTTGTCTTCCGACCTCAAATTTCGTTTTCAACTTTAAATGTACGATTGATCTAGGGGCAAAACTATGATCAAAAAGCCCTCACTTTTTAAAATCAGTTGAGTTTTGACGAAGTTATGGCATTTTGAAGTTTCGACCTATGCCCATATGCCCATTTACCGATTTTCAGGCTTGAATTTTTACTTATGCTCCGACCTAAAATCTCGTTTTCAACTTTAAATGTACGATTGATCTAGGGTCAAAACTATGATTAAAAAGCCCTCACTTTTTAAAATCAGTTGAGTTTTGACGAAGTTATGGCATTTTGAAGTTTCGACCTATGCCCATTAATCGATATATCGATTTTCAGGCTATAATTTTCACTTGTCTTCCGACCTCAAATTTCGTTTTCAACTTTAAATGTACGATTGATCTAGGGGCAAAACTATGATCAAAAAGCCCTCACTTTTTAAAATCAGATGAGTTTTGACGAAGTTATGGCATTTTGAAGTTTCGACCTATGCCCATTAATCGATATATCGATTTTCAGGCTATAATTTTCACTTGTCTTCCGACCTCAAATTTCGTTTTCAACTTTAAAT
The DNA here is from genome assembly GCA_035044105.1 of Drosophila nr. perissopoda 5 BK-2023a. Taxonomy (NCBI): domain Eukaryota; kingdom Metazoa; phylum Arthropoda; class Insecta; order Diptera; family Drosophilidae; genus Drosophila; species Drosophila nr. perissopoda 5 BK-2023a. The sequence continues at coordinate 1,061,209 of JAWNMK010000231.1, forward strand.
GTACGATTGATCTAGGGGCAAAACTATGATTAAAAAGCCCTCACTTTTTAAAATCAGATGAGTTTTGACGAAGTTATGGCATTTTGAAGTTTCGACCTATGCCCATATGCCCATATATCGATTTTCAGGCTTGAATTTTTACTTATGCTCCGACCTAAAATCTCGTTTTCAACTTTAAATGTACGATTGATTTAGGGCCAAAACTATGATTAAAAAGCCCTCACTTTTTAAAATCAGTTGAGTTTTGACGAAGTTATGGCATTTTGAAGTTTCGACCTATGCCCATATGCCCATTTACCGATTTTCAGGCTTGAATTTTTACTTATGCTCCGACCTAAAATCTCGTTTTCAACTTTAAATGTACGATTGATCTAGGGTCAAAACTATGATTAAAAAGCCCTCACTTTTTAAAATCAGTTGAGTTTTGACGAAGTTATGGCATTTTGAAGTTTCGACCTATGCCCATATGCCCATTTACCGATTTTCAGGCTTACATTTTTACTTATGCTCCTACCTAAAATCTCGTTTTCAACTTTAAATGTACGATTGATCTAGGGTCAAAACTATGATTAAAAAGCCCTCACTTTTTAAAATCAGTTGAGTTTTGACGAAGTTATGGCATTTTGAAGTTTCGACCTATGCCCATTAATCGATATATCGATTTTCAGGCTATAATTTTCACTTGTCTTCCGACCTCAAATTTCGTTTTCAACTTTAAATGTACGATTGATCTAGGGGCAAAACTATGATCAAAAAGCCCTCACTTTTTAAAATAAGTTGAGTTTTGACGAAGTTGCGGCATTTTGAACGAAGTTATAGCACACTGAACGTTGCCTCCATTTATAACAAGCCCCGGGGACTTCCAATTACAGTAAAAAGTCTCTATTCTAGCTTACACCTTCTACCTTCTACCATCCACCATCTTCAGCTTGCAGACGCCGACGCACTCACGCTAATAAACCTTTGCACCCTACAATCCACCCAACCGGTCACATGTGTCACGTACCCTCCCAACTTCGACCTTATCCGTGTCCCCTCGCAGGGGCTTTCCACATTCAGCTCTCATATATACATATATTTATATTTATCACATAATTTAAAGAAAATATTACTACACACAAGTCTTGGCTGTCGTCGTCTTCAGTTGCCGCCTTCATATTATACATATTCCTATACCCTGTGGCAATGAGCTTATCTGTTAGGAAAATTCAACTATTTTCTTTATATTTATTTTTCCAATATTACTATATATTTCGAATCCCATTAGGCGTAGCCCAGAGATAGATATTTATAGCAACTAGAAAAAATAGATAAGTCGAGCACTCCCCACTGGAAATCTTTTGCTCTTTGTCGTCATTAAAGCGTTGTTGCTTGACTTTCATTAATTTGATTACTCTTGCAATGGAAGTCAAAAGTTAATCGCCAAAAAAAGGAGTGTCAAGAGGTACTACTTGAAAATCTAACAAAATTATTAGTAATAGTTTTAAAAGTTGTTGTGAAAGACAGTCAAGGGCAAAGTTTGCCGAACAAAGTGTCGGCCTGTCATTGGAAACAGTTCAATTTCTATTGCTTGCAAATCTTTTGAAGTTCTAAAATGATATGGTAATACACAGAGGCTGAATGAGGGGTGTCTTCTAGTCGAGCAGTGCCTGCTAACATGTTTTATTTTGATTTTGTTTGTACGTTTTCTGTCTCATTTTTGCTCTCATCGTTTGCTTTGGCTATGCCCCATGTTGCTCTATCTGCTCTGCTGCATCTATGCAACTCACTTTCGCACTTAGCGTTCTATATACATACGTGTAGCATGGGTATATGTATGTATATACAATACAAGCTTACACATTTATATATATTATATGTATATTCATACATATTCGTGTATGCATTATTCAGCGATACGTCTGTGGGAAGTGGACGAGTGGGCGTCGTCTCCTGACTGCCGTCTGTCTGCCTGTTGTCTGTCTGGCTGCCTGTTTTTCTCCTGTCTCCGCATTCTTTTTGGCCTGGCTGGCTGGCTGGCTGGCTGGCTGGCTGGCTGGCGACTCGTTGCCGGTTACAGGTTTATATGTGAAAATGCCGTTCACAACTTGAATTTTATTTTGCTGCATAGAAGTTGCCTTTTCCCACTAGTTGTTTTCGCTCTTTTCTTTTCATTGTTTTTTTTTTTTCACATGCGCTTCTGCATTTTTGATGCGGTAGTTGCATTCACAAAATGAGAGATAAGATCATAAGAAATTTTAATATTTATAAGTACTTTTTTTGGTTGCTGATAACTTATTTGTATACGATTTTAACTAGTGAATTCTTCAGACGAAAAATCGTTTGTTTTTTAGTACACATTTCAAAACCAACATCAGTTGCAGTTGTGTAAATTTAAAGCTGGCCCATTACTAAATGGCTTTCTAAATTTTCAATTACATAAATACAATATTTGAAGAGTATTTAAGAGCCACAAATAAGTATTTTATTTATGATCTTTAATCTTTCCTCTGGCATATACGCAAACAATGGCTTTTGGCTGTTAGTGAAGCCGATTGCATTATTGCATCGTGTTTCGCTGTTCGTTGTTTGCTTCATGGCTCAACTTCATGGTGCAGCTTTTAAGTTGCATGCGGCACAAACACTACACAAAAATAAACTAATGCCATGAACGAGTACTCTATGTCCTCTATGTAGGAGATAGACTCTCAGCTCCAGAGCTACAGCTCCTGCTTTCCAGACTGTCTTATGCACACCTTAATGGAGTCATAAATATTTATGAAAACTCGACCCCAGCCCGGTTCTGCGCTCGCAGACAGACATTACAGGAGTTTGCCAGCGAGTTGCAAGTTAACAACGCTTTTGTTTTCTCGCCACGCAGATTTGCCCGCAGTTTTCTTCGTCGCCTCCACAATTTTTGCCACTTATTCTGCGCGAGCGCGCTGAAAAATCCATTCAGCTTTCGCGGGGTTAGCGGGATGTGGCATCGTCCTTGATAATAAATAAGAAAAATAACACAGAGCTGGCATGTAGTAAGTAATAACTTTGCCACGTACACAATTTAATGAGCAGCAAGAGCAACATTGCAACTAGTAAAACATCAAGTGGAAAAAGTAAATTCGCTTTAGTGCGAATAAATCAAATATAATTTGCACAAATTGTTTATCCTGCGATAGCAGATACAAAGGCCCAAAGGATACACAAACGAAATCTGATTGATATTTAATTTATACGAGCACGAATTTGATGGGTTATTAAAAGCAGATCGAGGGGAATGTTGCCATGGCGATAATGCTCAGCTACGCTGCATTTCATCAGCATCATCATCAGCATCATCATCAGCATCAGCGTCAGCATCAGCATCAGTATTCGCAACAGCATCAGTATCCATCGTCAGCGCTTCAAAATATTCAATGCATTTAAAGTCACATAATGCGGCATATATGATCTGGGAATACCCACTTTTGGCTCACACTCCCCATTTGACAGTCGACGGGGCGTGTCTGTGACTGTGTGCCTGCCAATCCAGGCTGTCCAGCTGGCCTGCTGGTCAGACACTCTGCCAGGCTGTGAGCCTTGTCGGTCTGCCATTGTTCACCTCGTTAAGTGGCGCTAACGTCATTGACGCCGGTAACGCATTTAATATTGACATGTGCACTACGCTCACCCAACGAACCGGAGCTGCAGCCAGATAGAAGGCAGAACGTGCATTCCGAAGGATTCTGATGCTGCTGCATATAATGATTTCTCAGTTTAGTTTGGGGCAAAAGAGAGATGAGACTTCAAGCAAAATAATATTGAGCCAGCTTAGAGAATAAAGATTTATTTCTGATTATGATTATGATGAATAATGTAAAGCAATGAATGTTTGTAGAAATATTCATCAGCTTGTACACAGAAATGAATATGTAAAATTATCATCAAATTAAAAATAAAAATAAATAAATAGAGGGAAATACATAATTAACTGGTCCAAAATTAATTCCTGGAAACCCAAAATGAGGAAAAAAATGTGCTTGTCGTTATTATATTGATATTTTAAATTATGTTGAAGGAGTCACAGCTGTTTAGGGGCTTGAATTAAAGCTCCGCTCGCAATAAATTAGAATCAGTGACGTTGCAATTTATTTCCTGGCAATCCTTTCAGCAGCGATTTCCCACTGGGCTGTTTCCACCCTTAGACAACAGCATTGCTTACGTCATTGCAGCAGGTCATTAGTGTTGATGAGGTCTAGTCTGGTGCTGAAATGGGGCCACATAATGTGGTATAGGGAGGAATACGAGTACGACTGGAAAACCCGGTTCGGTTAACAGCCATGAAACACGTCGAGTTTGCCAAACAGACGGATGGACAAAAAAGCAGTGTCTTCATGTCACCTGGGTTGTTAATTCACCATATCGAGTGAAATGATACTGCAGATTTTCATGAGTACGAATGGGCATGGCAATGGGTTAGTGTAATTGTCAGAAAAGAGAAGAGCATCGACTCGACCTGCCTCAGCTAACAGGGCCAATACGTGATTTGCGTAGCGTGGGCCAACAAAAGCAATCAAAACTACCCCCCCAAACAATAACAGTGCATTGAATTTCAACTCACTTAGTGAACGTTCTTGTTTCTCATTGCAGACCTACTTCACATTCGATTCACGCGCCGAACAACAAACTGAAGTCTATTTGCGCTATGGCCAGCATCCCGAATTATATCCAAATCGTCGTGGCGAAATTGTCCAAGGGTGCGTATACGTAATGTGATGTACAAATATACAAAAGGAGCGCATCAGCAATGAACAACTGCCCGCTGTGCACCAGGCTTATCGATAATGTTTAGCCCCTTTGTGTCTCGTTTTTATGTGCCCATCCTGGGGGCGGTGGATTGGCAAAAGGGGCGCGGTTGACAACAGACAGTTACTAGTTTGTAGCCAGCGATGCGTTAATTTAATTTTATTATGCTGCACGCAACTTGAGTGGGTTTTGAAGGGGACACACAATGAGCACAGGCGATGTCTTTGACAATTTTGTTGAACTGCCCCAGAAGGAGAGCATTTCATAATCATATGCGAAACACTGCCTTTGAATGGGGAGGGATGGAAAGGAGAATGCTGGGTAAGGCGGTAACAGAAGGTCGCATAAAATTGAATTACAATTTGCCAGTCAAAAAGAAAGAGATAGAGCAAACATCGTGACGAAGCCAACTTGGGGCAGGAGAAAGCACTGCGGCAACATAAACTCGCGAAAAATGTACTTAGAGAGAGAGAGAGAGAGAGAGAGAGATGGGGTGAGTAAGAGGGAGACAGAGACGGCAAGGACCAAAACGAGCATTCAGTTATCCCCAAAAGTTTGCAGACATTAAATTTCATTTGATTTGAATTTTTTTTCATCTTTTTTTCTTTAAGCGCCTAACTTTTATCTTACTAAAATAAGTTGCAAGTTTTAAGCATTGGTTGAAATCATTCCATTGATTGTGTGCCGAGTGCGAATAGATAGTGAGGAGAGGCAGAGGAGGTGGACATTAAATATGCTTCCCTATGCCTATTGCTGTTGTGGCACTTTTGTGATGGGTATTTTTGAAATTGAAATTTAAAATTGAGCCAAGGTTAGATTAAGACACAGAGATTAAGTGGTTAGTTCTTAAGGTCAGGTCTGTGTATATTTGAAAGAAACGAAGTTAACTTTAAATAAGAGATACAAAATATATCTTTATACTAATGTTGAATCCAATTGTTTGAAATAGATTGTGTTTATAGAATAGACACTTTGATTCAGGCAATCTGCGCACTTTCATCAGTCTAATTCAAGGCAGATTCATCTGGTTTAGCACAAGCTCAAAATATAATAAAAATTGAGCATTTTAAGCACTTTAACCATCCAAAGGCAGGCATCATTCGTAAACCAAACAGTTAAGATTGCTGCAATTCCCAAAGCCAATAGCTGCCCACTTGGCCAATATGATTTTTATGCTAATTTGTGGTCACGCGCATCGACATCGATGCTGAAACAGACCCAAAACCAATTCAAACCTACCACAAAACAAGTATAACCCATCTAGTGGAGGGTGCGCGACTAGAAGATACTCCGTACATAGACAATAAATGAATAAAATGAAAGACAGATGGATAAATTTGACTCTGCTCTGTTCGATTGTCAAAACTTACTTGCATAGCTGCTGTGCTTATTACCAAGATTCTAATAGACATAGATATGCATAGAAGATAAGGTATATCAATTAGCTCTGCTATATTTATAATACCCAATTGACGAGCATTTTTTACTCAAGGGTATCGATATTCAAATGGAAATCAACTGAACCCAAATGAAAGGCAAATTTCCAAGAGCAATAAGAAGAGGGGAAAAAAAATAATAATAATAGAAATTTAGTGTGCAAATAAAATGGGAAATGGTAATCATATTTGTGCAGGCATCAAGTTCGGATTTGCTCAGCCCTGACAACCCTGGCAAATGCGTTTGTTTGACTCGAACAAATTGAAAATTATACGCACGGCTCTCCTTGGAACAATTTCGCAGTTGTTTTTGTAATTCAACAGCAAATTTTACAAGGTTCTCTCAAGGCACACAGCGCACAAGAATTTCCAAATCACTGAACACAATTTTCTGCTTTTGTTATTTCGCTGTTCGCTGGGCTGCCAGCGATTAATGCGCTGGATTTATGCCCAAGACGAAAAGCGGCAATTGAGGCGGGCATAAGGGAGATCTTAGACAGAAAAGACTGAAGACATTTATTATTGGTTGGACAGAGACGACTCCTCAAATAGAAAACAAATTGAATTTAATTACAAAAATACGCTATAAAATATATTTATATATATACATATACTTTACAGATCGTACTGCGAGCGTGAGTATCGTGATTGCCGCCTGCAGACCTGCTATGTGCAGTCCCCCGCATATCCGGGCCTGTATCCCCGGGCTCTCAACTGCCGTTACAAATTGCACACCCGTCAGCCGTACATCAAACTATATCTGCAGAACGAACAGTTCGCGGTCGATGGCCAAAGGTAAGCGAATCAGCTCAGACAGATCCAACCAGCCAACCAGCCAACCAACCAATATATGCAAATGCAAATTGCCGAGAGAAATTAGCGACAAGTTAACACCCTGTAATTTGTCATCTTGGCACAGCGACATCGACTGCAATTTCAAATTCCAACTGTATATACATATATATGCTTTTTATATTTTTCTGTGGTCCATGTCTATTTTTTTTATTTTTTTTTGACAGCCAACATTTTGTTGTTGTTGCTGTTATTGTTGAAATGCATTTGGCATGCTGACAATGACAATTTGACACAGCGTCCTGGAAAAATTGGCACCAATTTCATGGAAAACGCTGGCGATGTCACAGACGAAATTCCCCGTTACCCCAATCCCCATCCCCATCCCCATTTCCATTTCCAAATTACAGCAACCATCAGCATTACAATCACCAACAGTGTCCTGGCTGCCTTTTGCCACTGGCTTGCACTTGGGCTGGGCTGTCTGCATTCAAATTGGCTAAAGGATTACGTTTTGAATGATTTTCAAAGAGAGCAGAACGAAAGAACATCTCCAGTTGGTCACGTAATGAGCATCGCATTAAATCCGTGTGAAAGACCGAAAGTCTAGCTCATTTTTATTTCACTTTTTCGATCCGTTGGTTTGTCTTTAAGTTTGAGTTCTTTCAAGTTGTACACTTTAAGCAAAATGTAATTTATTTACTTTTACTCTGTTTAAGTCAAATATCATTGTATGGAAATTTATATGCATAATGTTCCCTCCCCCTTCTGTGATACCTATTCATATCATATTCAAATCGCAGCTCAGGGAACTTCATGAGAAGCCAAAACTGTTTTTGAATTTTCATTTGAGGGCTTCAAGGCTTTGGGTTAAGCCATTCACATGAAAAAGTAAAGTGCGAGCATTCCATGAAATCCGAGGGAAATCTCTTTGGAGTGTTAGAAACTCCGTGGGGACATTTGCAAACTGCCAGCTGTGTTTTGGGCTTAAATCAGAGCATAAATATTTTATGTAGCTAAAGGGTTCAGCAAAGCGTACCCTTGAGTTCACCTGAGCTATCTGCTGCTTGAGTATAATTTACATTTCTGCCATTCGCTGACCTTTCACAATTATTAAAAAACTCATTTCACTCCCACAATTCGAGGGGCGGACAGGGAGAGGCAGCTTCTTTTTGCACAATAAAAGCGAGTCGTTAGCTCTTGATGTTGGTCTTAACACTTTGCGAATGGGCAGTCGAAAGTGTGTCTGTGTATCTTAAAGCTTGTTTGAAGTGCAAATGCCAGTCAGCATATTTCAGGCGACTATCTTGCAGAACTTTGCCAGTACGTGCAACATCAAGTGGCGCCTTCAAGCTGAAATTAGATAAGCAACATTCAATTTATTTTTATAGATTCAATTTGAATATTTACCTTTTGAGCGCTGTAAAGTCCGGACAGGCACGAGCCACGTCAAAGTGCCAACTTTGACAGCACAAGATGCGAAGCTACGAGTTTAAAACGCTTGTGCGGATCTGACAGTTCAACTGGGAACTGGCAACTGGCAACTGGGAAGTGATAAGAGGAGGCAGGGGGGCAGTTGGATGGATTAGGGAGGGATAGCCCATTGCGAACTAGTTGAAAATCCGCTTTAAGTGCGTATTAATTTGCAAGTCTAAGTTAGTCCCCCCCCCCATGTCAATGGAAAAACGGGTCAGCAGCAGCAGCAGGAGCAGCAGCAGGAGCAGCAGCAGGAGGCGTGCCGAAAAGGATTAGTTAAACAAAAACGCTACAAACGAGCTAATCGCTGGGTGTATAGATAGGTTGATGGGAGAGGCAAGTTAATCGAATGTTTTTTCACAAAGGGTTTCAATGCTGCAACGCCATTAATGATGTTTAGTTTGAGGCGGGTTGTTTGTGTTTGGCTTGGGTTCGTTTGGGGTTACAAGCAGGACAAAATACTTGAAATGTTCAAAATGTTTGGCAAAGTAATCCTAAAGTTAAACGCGCAGCCAGGGTATTAATTAGAGATTATGATTCTAATGGAATTCGAGAAGTGAAATGAAATTTTGTGGCATTATAATGGAAATATATGTAAGACATGAAAGATTAATATTTAAAGATATAAAAAGTTAAAGACAACAAGCAAATTGTAAGCCAACTACAACTAGTAAAATACATATCTTATATGAAATGCTAAAACAAATAAAATTTGAAGAAAACTGAGGGTATTTTGTGTTTATTTACTTCATTGATATCCTGCACATCCCTGAAAATCCTTTAAGCTTAAGTGCTTCAAATGCATTGAGCTGCAAAAGCTCCTTGCGAAATTTGCTTTCTTTCGTGGCATACCTTCGAATATTGATTATTATCACTCCTGTTTCGCTCTGCCTCTGCGTAGGTAATGCAAATATCTCTAAGCAAGCTCCATTTAGTTAATTATGCCTTTGGGGGCATTACTAATATTTACAACCAATCACCATAATCCATCTAAGCCTTGCACAAAGCCCAATCAAATCCAGTTCATAAAACACTCATGAGTCTCTGTTGCGATGCTAGTTTCATTATCACAGCAGAGTGGACCTGTCTAAACAGATGTACATATGTATATAGTATACACAAATACAAATACAAATACATATATATATGTGGCTGTGTAGGCGTATCTGGTTATTTTGCCAAGTCAGCGGCAACTTTGCCATTGCTCCTTATAAATCAGCTGAGTTTATTTTGATGGCGATGCTTCTTTGGCTGCCAATGTTCCAAAACATTTTTCTAATTTCTGCCTGGCAAACACCGAAAATATTTTGCCAACGTGGCATATTTCCACAAAGCACAACACAAACACACAAAATCACACACACTCATACACACACACACACACAACAAACTTTAGTGAAACTTTTTTCGGAGCGAAATAAATGCAAAAGTCATCCAGAAAAAAGTTTTTTAATATGCCGAAATTATTACCAGTCAGTTATTTTTGATATGTCTGTTGGCCGAAACTTTCGCCAGACACCAAGTTTATGTCTCTCTTTCTCTATCTCTATCTCGGTCTCTCTCCTCATCTCTTGCTCTCTCCACCGTTTATATCTTTCACGAAAAAAAGTAAAAAATAATCAACTTTTTGCCCTACGCATTTATTATCAATAAGTTAGATTACGTTCCCCGAAAGCAGATCAACGGAAAGAGAGGCAAGGAAAAACTTGCTGACAAAGTGATTAAATTGACTGAAACGAGAGAGCCGCACCGAACAACTGCCTGGCTAATAGATACAGATACGTATAGATCCCAAACTTTGGGTTAGAAAGTTTTTCTTCACAAAAGTTTTTCATCCGCTAGTCAAAGGCTCAATAAAATGTCAATTAAATTGGCATTTTTTGTTACAATTTCAAATCACTCGGCATCAGCCTTCAGCATTTCTCGGCCCGCATTTGATTAAAGTCCAGGGTCGTAATTGCCAAAGTTAGCTTTCAATTAGAAAGTTCACACAAGCACACTCACAAACACACCCACACACACACACACACACATACTGTCAGGTAAAAAGCATTTCGTTTGCCTTTTGAATTGGCATGAAATCCTCCGCCTTTTGGCAAATTGTATTGCCAACAAATGGTTGAAAAAGGCCAGCCGGTTTTCAGACCTCATCAATGGTCGAAAAATTAAGTGAATCGCTGCACAAAGGTCACTTTGTCTGGGCCAGTCTACTCAGGGTTATGCCAAAGCAAAAGACGGCAAAAAAATGTTACAAAATACTTCAGAACCGACGGTTTGAGTGTTGGTTTTTTTTTATTAATGGGCTGCCCAAGTGCAAATGAATGTCATATTCAGTGGCATGGTAAAAGGGGTAAATAAATAAAATTCCTTTGTCAAACAAATGCTAAGTGAATTAAAATTTACTATCCATTTTTTTAAATATGATATAAACGCTTTCACTGATTGCATACAGTTTTTTTTTATTATTTTTTTTATTAACTTTTTGCTACATATTTTTCCACTAAAAGTTGTCATTCATTCAATTTCAGACTGCGATTTTTTGCTGCATTTTTATTTTCATATTTTATCGTCAGGTCTTTACACTTGAAATTCTGCTGCATTCACCCTTTAATTGTTGCACTTGTATGCAGTTGACGTCTGTGTGCCGGGAATAAGTTTAATTTGCGGCCTCTTACGCACTCAAAAACTGAATTAAGAGGAAGGATTATGTCACTTTAAATTTAGCTTTAACCCGCCAACTTTCATCATCAGTTTTGTTGCAAACTCTTTACAGATGTGAGAACGTGATGACCTGCCCCATAAGGCCGATAGGGTCTGGTAACGAGCATTGCCCCTACGATTGGTTGGCCGTCTACGATGGTCGCGATGAGCATTCACCGCTGATAGGCAAATTCTGTGGTCTGGGCAAGTTTCCATTCAGCATCATTGGTAAGTACAAAGGGGCAAACTGGCCCAATACGACTACTACTGCCTATTTACAATCTGCCTCGCAGGCACATCACAATATATGTACGTGGAGTTCGTTACATCACCGGCGGGTCCGCTGTTAAATACCGGCTTTCATTTCAATGTTGGCAACTGGCCAGGACATGTGGAGACTGCCGGGATAAAGCACGGTGTCTGTGACTGGTTGCTTAGCTCCGATTCGCTGAAGGATAGCAGCGCCAGCGAGGGCATCTTCCTCAGCATTGCCCACTGGTATCCACCGAACACCTCCTGCAGTTACCACATCAAAGGACATCCCGGCGAAATCGTGCGACTCTATTTTCCCAGGTTAGCAATTAGCTGCGATTTATTATTTCTCTAGCTTCACTTATTAAACTTAAACCATAACTAGCCGCAAATTCTCCATTGAAAGATATCCAACTTGAATGGAGGCCTAAGGTGTCCTAACGCACTCGACTGCTATATTAGTTGAAGATATACCTCAAGGTGTGCAGATGTTTTAATTCGCATGCGAATGTTTTCCATTCAATTTGCATATACAGAAGCCAGGACACATCGCCTCCAGCCACAAAGCAGCAAGAATAGTTTTGCGACCTAGATTAAATCAGCGACTGGGTCTGCTCACAAAATGTGGATGGGATTCCCTTATGCTTACGCTTGTTAACTGCATATTGCGAATATAAATTATTATAAATATATCAAATATATAATAATTCCATAACTGATTGTTCTTTAAAATGAGCGCAACTTCAACTTCGCTTACATTTTATGCTATTTCTGTTTTACTCTTCAGCATTTGTAATTTCGAGTCCTACTTTTGTCTATTTGTCAAGTGGTCTGCTTGTCTGCAACTCGTTGTTTAACCCTACCAATTCTATATAATTTATATAGATATATACATATATATATATATATTTTTATGTGTGTGTATGCAGTGGCGTTGTTGTAGTCCGAGAGGTTTCTATGCAAATCGGCGTCGTCGACATTTAACTTAAAGTGCAAACTTTTGTGGCAATGTGGCCGCCTAGCTAACGGTTTTGCATCCTTGCCCCAATCCACACACAATCCTTGCCCACTCCACCCCACGTCACCCCACTCCGCTCCAGCTTGAATTTATTCTGGCGCTGCGTTCTTTGCTGTAAGCGTATTTTAATGAAATTTGCCGCAAAGATTTATGTGACATTTTAATTTAACGTGTTGAGTTGAAGTTGTTCTTAATATTTTTTATTTTTACTTTATGCAGCCTGCCGCTTGCCGCTTGCCGCTTGCCGCTTGCCACCCCCCGCCGCTCTTTCCCAGTTCTGCCGGCGTCGACGAGGCCGTTGTTTGTGTCTGAATTTGAATCTCTTCTCTGAACTTATGTGCAAGTGTCGCATTGGTCGCTGCATTTTGCGTTTTCCGAATATTCTCCATTGTGGTACGAAAATATTTTATTGTGCAGCGGTTTTTGGCTGGCTTCAGCTTAGTCGCCAAGGCGAAACCAAAGTTTTGAGGCGCTGACATTTTGGGGGCACTGATGGCTTGGTTTTCCCAAATTGAATGCTGCACGAGGGCGTTGCTAACAGAAAACTTTATTTTAAATCCAGAAAGGCTTGAATATCTGTAGATATATGTAGATATATATTATGCAGTAACCACAGCCAAGTCCATCCACGATGCCTTAGTGTCATTGTCGCATATTCATCATTTTAACTGAATCGAAATAAATACTGGAAAAATTCAAATGCTTTATTATGCTACTTTATAAGCAAGTATATTCAATATTCTTCAAGGCAAACCTATCGCTCATAAAATATGTATGCAAATGTCCACATATATGCCAAATATCTACAAATATTTGCCAATTTACCATTTTGCCTCAGTAAGTACGTACTTTCATGTAAATTTGCACACATTATTTGCTGTGATCTGCTGCAGCTGAAAATACAGCTGCAGAAACGTTCCAAAGTTAGTCAGAGTGGAACTGCAACTATTTCAGCACATTTGACCATGTTGCAACCTTATAATTTATGCACAAAATGTTGCAAAACATTGCCAAGTTTTGGCAAAAAACTGCAAAGAAAACTCTGTGTGTTTGCGTGTGTGTGTGTTGCAAACATCAGACACAGAAACACAAACACAAACAACGACATGCATGCATTTGTCTACATCGAGGGGTAAAATATCAAACAAGTTTTTGCCAAAAGATAAATATTTATGTCCACCTACAAGGCGTGCAAAACTAAGTCCGAAACAGAAAACGCCAGGATCCCAGGATCCAAGGACCCCCGACGAATGGGGAACTTGCGAGCACGTTTACACCGATTGCCATTAAGAGTTCAGAAGTGGGCAACATGATTGCGTGATTACAGTGCACAAAATGCAACACTGCACTGCACAGCGACAGTGTGAAAGAGACAACACTACACACACACACACACACACACCTTACATTTTTGTATGTGTGTTCTTTTTGTAGGCGACACTCGCAAAAATATTTGAATATTCGCTCAAGCCAATAAAATGTTGCACAAGTTTTGCAATTTATTTCGCAGAATTTGAATATCAATTAAGCATTCACAAATCAGATGTTTTTGAGTTTCTCTTCGATTAATCATTTCGAAAATATATTTACAAATTTCTCTTCCTTTTTTTCCAAGTGCACTTGCTTCAAAAAGTTAAAAGTAGACGAAAAATGCAATAACAAAATTGCGTGCAGCATTTTGTTGAAGTTTTTGTCTCTGCTCATGTCATGCTTCTTCTTGGTGTTGCTGCTTGCTGCTTGCTGCTTGCTGCCAACTTCACTAAAGTTGGTGCAACGCCCATGACAACAATTGCACGCCCACACAAAGTACCACACCCCCAAACACACACACGCACGCACACTGTCATGTCTGTCCGTCTGTCTGTCCGTCTGTCTGTCTGTTTGTCTGTCTGTTTGCGTTCACCTCTTTTAGTCATTGTATCTAACAGTTCCTTCTCGCAATCCTTGAGATCTACACTTGCTCCTTGGCTGCCTTAACTGTTGCTGCTCCTGCTTGCTGCTCCTGCTGCTCGTGCTGCTTCAGCCTGATGTCTGCGCGTCTAGACACTGTCGACATTGTTTCCAACAAACTTGCTCATTTAAGTAACATGTCATGCCTGCGCTTTTTTCTCCTCTACTAAGTATCTGTTACTCTTCGTTTTTTCTTCGTTCTTTACCCAAGTTGCGGTATTTAATGGTTTGCCTTTTTTTTTGCTTTCCTTTTTTGTGGGTCCAGCTGTTGTTAATTCCTGTAAGCGTACACTTTGTGGATGGCGTTACACATGAGAAGGCATTTCAATTTACTAAAATTGTTTCATATGTTTTGTTATTCGACTGGGCAAGTAACTAAGGGAATTACCTGTAATTACAGCAATTAAATTGCTTCAAATACATTTGCTGAGTTCATTCTGGACTCAAATATAATGATCATTAAATATTTGCCACTCAAATTAGTATTGCCATTAATAATTTAAGTCAAAATTTAGATAACAGCTTTAAATGTTAACTCGGATTATTTAATCAAACTTGCAACTTTTCACATCTTAACTTTAATTTTAAGTCTCTAAAGTATAAAATGGATAAGCCTGTATTGAGAGTAGTGGAGGTATAATATCGATTTTAATCGTTGGTACATCGATAAACATCAAGGATTACATATTTTTCAAAACTTCTGTCACCCTCAAATTTTTAATATATATTTGAAAATAAATCTGAACACGCAAGAAATTCCCAAATCGCAACTATTTTTAAGCATTTTTCTCTCTCTATATATATATATATATATGTGTGTATGTATGTGCACACAAACTGACGCGCACGGCTTAAGGACCTCGACACGAGACGACACCAATTGACTGCCATATGCACATAACTAAGCAGTTGCTCCCCAAACAGTTGACAAGAGACCCAGGCGGACGAGGGGGCGGACAGAGATCGTCCGACTGCTGCTGCATTGCATATTTTATAACGGGGCGTACCACTTTTTTTCTTCTTCTTCTTTTTTTTGTTGTGTGTGATTTTGTATTTTTTTTTTGTGTATTTTTTGTTTTTGGTAGCGTTTCTGAATAAACTCCCCACTGAGTCAGCAGAACTAGAACTAGGCTGCAAACGGATTATGAGGACATGCCGCAGGGCGTCAGGCTTAGTTTTCGAAGCGGCGTACGTGAATAACGGCATGGGCACGTAAAGGGGATCGTGGGGCAAGTAGGTGATGGGATGGCAGTGCGGTGCAAAAATACTAACTCTGCTCTATTATGAATAGAGCAGCAAAAAGGAAGAGGATGAGATAAAAAAATAAAAATAAAAAATGTTATAGTAATGTGGCAAATAAAAAATGATACGAAACAAAAATGAAATTGTGCCGTGGCTGGAATGAAATGGCATGCCTCCACTCGCACCTCATGATGCAGACTTGTTTTTTACTCTCGCCCTCTCTCTCTCTCTCTCTGTCTCTGTCACTGTCTCTGTCTCTTTCTGTCGCAGTTTTGACATTTTGGCAACTTTTGTGTGGGTTAATAAAATGTTGTATTATGTCATATTTTTTGGACAGCGCAAATGTAATTGTATGAAATCTGCTTAGCAGGATGGATGGCGCTAGTTACGTAAACTACTATATATATATATAGTGTATATATATATATATATATATATATATTATATTTTTTTGGCTACAATGGATTTTGGACAATTGCCAAAAGTTAATTGGAAAAGTTTTGCGCGGCAGCTATAAATGTGGTTAAGGCTAGCTGAAATGATTGCTGCCGGACTCGTAGATAGAAAATAGTTTCCTTAAAAAAACTAAAATGACATGCATAAAAACTTTGCAAACTTCAATCATTAAAATTATCTCCCCAAATGGTAAACATTTTTATTTATTTTTTGTTAATGGGCATAGTTAAAAGATGTGATTGATGAGATTCCGTTGCCCAGAACGAAACTATTTTTATTTCGATATTTATTTATTATATTATATGCGAACTAGGTTCACCATTTGCTGCCAGAAAAAATCCAATCAGTACAAAAATAAAAATGACAAATGTTGATTGGAAAAACCAAAATTATTACAAATGATTACCATCGGGTTTACGGACGAGTCTCAGTTTAGCAGAAGCCAAAAGCTTTAAGTTCATCTGAGGAGCGAGGCACATTCCAACATTTTGCCCAATAATCTGTGAGAAGTTGCAACGTGCCAGCAATATAGAGCCTAGCTGCATGGCAGTTTGCATTCATTTTTGGCAACAAAATGCAGCTCACACACATGGCACATGGGGCAACAGTCTAACGTGTGCCACGTGTGCCAGTAAAAAGTGAGATTTTACCTGTTGGCGCAGTCGGAATTTATATTAAACTGTGGAAGGACGCGAAACACGCGAAAAAGACGATGCGAAAATATCGAAAATGTTGCCGCTTTTTTGGGTGCAGGTCCTGGCAATGAGCCAAAGCCAATTCTGGGTTTTTGTGGGCCGCAGCTGGTTTGTGGCATTTTCATTATGAGTCGGAAGTCTGATAAACCCTTTCCCCCTTCATCTCTTTTCCTATTGCAGTTTTCGCATCAATCGCATTGAGTCGCCCATATTGAAGTACGAGGGAGACTGCGGTGAATCGCTGACCATCTATGATTCGGATCATGCGGATCCTGCCCGGATAATCAAGACCTTCTGCGACACGTTCTCGAGACCGATGGAAAAGGTGGACTTTGTGAGCACAAGTCCATCACTCTATGTGCAGTTCGATTCGAAGACGGGCAGCTATAGCGGCAGTTCACTGTACTACTGGGCGCACTACGACTTCTTCAATAACACACGCTTCGGTGATCCGGTGCCCAACACTCTCTGCGACGAGGTGATGTACGCTTGGAAGCATCCTGGCGGTCGTCTGCGCTCCCCCCTCAACTCACTCATCTTCAAGCGAACGGGTGGCAGCGATGTCCGATGTCAATATAAATTCGTGACCGATCGGCGTCTATATGCCAGGGCCATTATTGAGGTCAATTCGGTGTCCTTCAAGGAGCTGCCGTATAATAGCAATGCGTGCACGCGTTGCCACGAGGAGCGTGTGGACAAGCTGGTCATCTGGGAGGAGCGCGACAAGTTCCAAAACAATTTGGCCTGTTTCTGTGACAATATACCGAGGGCGGTGCGTGTGATATCCTCGGCGGATCAAATGAATCTGGAGATGATTGTTCAGGGACAGCATGCCATAACGTCGTACTTTAAGAATCCCAATCCATTGTTCGAGGCAACCTATGAGTTTGCACATGGTCCACTGTGTGGACCCATCACCTTGGGACCCTCACCCGATGGTGAGCTCGTCTTTCCCTATAAGAAGGCGCTGGCGATGGTGGCGGGGCCAATGGCACCACCGGAGCACCACTATCGCAGGGAGAAATGCATCTGGGAATTGAAGGTGGCATCGCAAAGGGATCTCTGGCTTAATTTGGAGAAGGCGCGTTTCGCCGAGCGCAGCTGTGAGAGTGCTAAGATTGAGGTCTATTTGGCTGGTCGTTTGGAGCCGCGTTTTGTGATTTGTCCAGAAAATATTTCACTGGCCAGGGATTTGCCCATCCTGACAACTGCCGAACTGGGTGCCACTGGCGCCGATCAGGAGCCGTTGCCGGTGCTCATTCAATATACGGGCGATGGTCAGCCTGGTAAGAATATCTTTCGACTGGTCTGGACCGAGCTGTTCCACTTGCCCCGCAATCCCGACGGTAGTCTGTCCGCGTCCCTGTTGCAGGATGGCGGCTGCGACTTCCGCTGTCCTGGCGACACCCAGGTCTGCATTCCGCGTCATCTGCTGTGCAACGGGGTTGCCAATTGCCCCAATGTGACGCACACCTCGACGCTGGCCCAACTAACGCGGCACATTGAGTGGAATCTGGAACAGCTCGGCCTGCTCCACAAGGCCAACGAGTATCGACAGCTCGTCCTGCACGACGAGTCCCCAGAGATTTGCCTGCGACGCAATATCAGCGAGCTGCCCCTCGCCAAACTGGCACTCATCGCTCTGGGACTGTGTACAATGTTTGTCCTGCTCATTGCCATCCTGAGACGCATATGTCGGGGAGCGCCGAAGCAGCCGGGATTGCAGCACCTGGAGGAGGATTACTAACTGCTCGGCTCCAAGTAGTTCTCTCTCTATCTCTCTTTCGAAAATGCATCCGGTGCTGGAGCTAAATTGGAAAACTTTCCAATGCAAAAACTCTTGAAATATTTTCAACTGAAGTTTTTCCAATTAAACACAAAAATCTTTTGTTGACAAACTTGAGTTAAAGATTATGAAAGAACTTACCAAGTATTTAGCCCAGCCTTAAAGCCATTTTGTTAATCCTTTTCCTTTCATCGGTATTCCTTCCCCCACCCCCTCCCAACTTTGTTTATTATCCTACGAATAAAAGAAAATGCTTAATAGCAAAGAAATAAATGTATGCAAAAAAACTAAAATCTATCAATTTTTTCTATGTAAGCAACGTGACAGCTATTGAATATTAATTAAAATAATTATACGAAACAAACTCGAAACATATAAATGTTTAAAAAACAAAATGAAAAATGATTAACTGCCCTGAATAAATTAATTAAGCGTAAAATTGTCACGTGATAATTGTTGAAAAAAATAATAAATAAAACGAAAGAAAAAAAATCGAACACAGCATAGTTTAACGAGCATTAATAAATTAGATATTAATTAAGGTAGACACGTACAATGACAAAAGAGATAAAGTAATAACAAAAATAAATAAATAAATAAGAAAACAAAAAAACAAAACAAAAAAAAAATTGTTGGTGGTTTTTATTAGTTATTATATGTATGAAAAGAATACAATGTATTTATAATTGGCAAATTGTCAAACTAAAAAAAAGGAAAGAAGAAGAAAAAACCAGACGTACATAAGTAAATGCATACATGAATAATTATGTATATAATGTACGATATACAATACATATATATATATATTTTTTGCACATAGATTTACCTAGACCATAAATGAAATTCCATTTGAATAACTGGAGGCAAAAAATGGCTGACTTTTCTGCGAAGAAATGCAAAAAAAAAAACCGTATTAAATACCTTTAAAGCTCCCCAAAATACCAGATGAAAAAATTGTAAAGTTCTGCCGGAATGGTTTTAGAAATTAAGTCGTATTATATAAACTTAAGTCATAATATATATATATATATACAGAGTTTAAAAGGCATTGTAGCGGTGCCAGCAATGAATACCGATCGATACTCGCAAGTATATACAGATATATAGTATTAGATCCTTGGATATTTCATTTTGATATCAATTCACTTTCGCCTATCAATGTCGTAAGTAAATACTTAATTCTACAATAATTGTCGAAAAGTAGAATGAGATGCTCAACACAAAGTTTTAATAATGTTAATATAGTAGATCGATAAATAGCAATTTGTTTCATTGGATTTGATTGACTTGAACAACAAATGCAGCTTAACAAATCCATTTTCTATATACATATATATATAAATGAACTTCTGATCTAATAGTGATCGGATTCAACCGTTTGATTGTGTTCGATACAAATTACTTAAGATTACACTAGATTGATGTGCTTCTTACAGATTTCAGATGGACACTTAACAATTATGCTTTTTGTTAACAATTAGCCCAAAAAACGCCGCTGCAGTGCCACAAAATGAATTAGAGAGAAACATAAACAACAATAATAAAAAAATAAAAAATTAAAAAATTAAAAAATTAAAAAATGAAAAAATGAAAAAGTAAATTGAAGTTAGAACACATATTTTAGATGTACGTCAGAATTACATATAAGAATTCAATGAAAAAAAAAATAACACACACACTCACACACACACACACACAGACACACAGACAGACAGAAGAACATAAATAAACGCAATGTGAAGAAAACTAACGGTAGTATTTGAATGGAAAATGAAAGTCGGGTTGGCAGCACCGCCCCCCGGATGCATCCCTGTTTGCCAACTGTCAACGAGACGTGGCTAAATGACTAAAATGGAAAGCTCAAAGCAAACGCGAAGAAATCGAAACCCACAGCGATTTATATGTCAGCCAATCCACAGATCGCAGTGTCAAAAAGCAAGCGATTTGGAAAAACAGAGGCGCGTGAGAAAAAGCAACTTTCGTTGAAAATTGGAAACGCACAGCATTACAAAAAAAGAAAAGAAAACCAAAAAAATATTGCAATGGAACGCGAGATTTTGCCACGGGGCAAACGGCCACGGGTGCAGGTATCCCAGGAGAACAAGGAGCTGGCGATTGTGCGCATTCGCAATGGCGAAACCAAGGCAAGTATTTCCCGGGAACTGGGCGTGCCGGAGTCGACTGTGCGCGGCTGGGTTAAGCGGGCGGATATACGCATTGCACGCGCCATGCTTGAGGGTAAGTTGGAGATGCACCCTTGACTTATGCACTTGTGCACCTTATGCACCTTATGCACTCATGCACTCTTTGTGGCCAGGCAAGGAGAATGCGTCGCGGGCTACGCAGCTGCCGCGACCCACCAAACGGGATCACAGTGGCCAACCGGTGGCAGTGACGCCCGTGGGCTTACCGATGCCAACGCAACTGTTCCAGCATGCGGCGAACAGTCAGCTCCAGCTCACTGATTGGCTGCACATCTTCAATGTGGGCATACTGAATTTTACGCTGATTGCCACAGCCGCCTATTTGCGGGCATGCAGTCGTGGCACCACGGATCGCCAGTCCCTCTGGCAGATCATATGCGAATATGTGGATGAGGCGGGCTGCAATCTGTCTGCCAATGGGGGGGCAGTTGCATTTAATCGGCTTTCTGCCCGCAATGTCGGCTTTGTGGCGCCACGTCTGCACATCACCGCCGAGGATGATGAGTATTCTGATGGGGATGACGGGGATGATGGCGATGGCGGGGATGGTGCGAATGCGTTGCGGTTGCCGTGAAAATGAAATCGATTTATTTATGTACCTGTTTACATGCGACATGCAAATAAAACGCCTGTCAATGGGATTATGTTGTTTAAAGCAAATAATTGCATTTTAATTAGCTGCGAAATAAGTGTGATAATTGGCTCCTGGGCTCTGCTCCGGTCTCTGCTATCTGGTGTCTGTTGTCCGGCGTCCGGCAGTTTTTCGTACTGAATACGAATCTGGTTCTGATGCGGCTGACTTTATTAACCATATTATTATTTCATTTCGTTGAATGTGTCATGCGAAAGTTTCCATTTGAAATTGTTGATTTTATTGTTACTTTTTTTCCTGTGTGTGTGTGTGTGTGTGTGTGTGTGTGTCCTGCTGCCATCCAGTTTGGTCAGAGTCACGTAATTAAGCGGTTTTATTTGCGGCTTTGCCACACATTAATTGCTCATGTTAAATGTGAAATTTACTTAGTGCCAGTAAAATGAAATACATGAAAAAATAAATACAAATGTTCTCATTCAATCATTCAATCATTCTTTCAATCACAAATAAAATTCAATTTGAACGCTACGTGTTCTGCATTTTGCCTCATGTGGCTTCAACATTAGCGTAATTTTTTTTGGGATTAGTATTTAAGGATTAAAAGGATCAAATATTTCAATGTCAGAATATTATTACTAAATAAAATGCTGCATTAGTTGTACCAAACTGGATGAGCTTTGAGATTATTATTTATTGAACCAATTTGATTGAAAATTTGAATATTTCATTTTTGGCCAATTTCTTTTAAGCCGGCAATTTGTCAGCCCTTTCTGGCTTTAACTAAAACACTCAGATGCAACGGCGTGACGCATAAAATACACACCTAATTGAAGGCTTATCAGGGTCACGTTTTTATGTTCACTTTTTTGTTGCTTGTGGATTTAATTCACAAGGCACCTGCACCCAGCACACAGCACACAGCTTTGTGGCTAGGCCAAGTCTAAGCCACAAGCGTTGGGTAATGTGGCACGGCAGCGATTATCCGGCAGTTCATCGAGAAATGCTGCTAGCTGCTTAACACGAACACGAAACTTTTCCATTTTCATTCGTTGCGCGCAAGACCATAAAAAAAATATGGAAAAAGGGCGGCACAAGAAAACGACCCAACAATCCCGTTTGTTTTGCGATTTTCTCAATCACTTTTTTGGGCACGGACAAGCGTGCAGACGGACGGACGGAGGCCGAAGTTCTTGGAGGCCTATCAAAGTTGATTATCGTAGAATATTTTGAGCAAGAGATTTTCGCTTGTGGCCTATACCTGATTTAAGGCATAAGCCACAGGGATTTGCGCCCCAGATTTGGGGCAGCTTTCCTTAAGCAATTTTTGCGGGCTTCAAAATATAATATTGATGAACTTGTTGAGTATCGCAGAAATGCAACTTTAATTGCATTGAAATCAATGAACGTATAGGGGCACAAATATTTTCACAAATTGTGTGTTGAAACGGAAACGGAAATCAAATGGCACAGGCACACACACACACACACACACAGACACATAAAGTGCTGCTGCTGCAGCTGCTATAAAGGTGCTCAGCTTTTATGGCCAGCGCAGAGGATGAGAGCAAAGAGTCTCACTCCAGTCCAAAATAAACGCATTTCGTTTTTGAATGGGAATTGCGGTTGCAGCTGGCAAACCTTCATTTACCTCCTGCCAAGCAGCTGCCCACATAAACACACACACACACACATACACATACAAGTCATAAATCAAACACGTTTAATTAAACTTTTGCGCGTGGCACTGGACGCGGAAGGACGCGACGGGGAGGCCAAATTGGGGGCGTGACAAACGTGGGCAAACTTTAGCGCCTGGCACTAAGTAAAAATGCAATTAGAAGTGGCAGGCAAAAGTCAGAGGAAATGTAAAACGTCGAACTGCCAAAGGCAGCCTCAAGCCCCATGCCCCACGCCCCATGCCCCGTCCTGGTCACGTTCGCAATAGACAATCGACATGGTGCATAATGCTTGCAATCTAGTTGCGCATTGTGACTCGATTGTGAAGCAAGTCGCCGACAATGGCTCTTTCCGAAGTTGGATTCAGTTTATTGCTTGATAGTTAGATAGTTACGCTTTTAATTGGTGCTCGAGTTGCACAAACGAAGGACTCTACACTCGATATAAGGATCTCGCTGATAAGGATATATGTTGAAAACAGTTCAGTTAAGTTTCAAATGAGTTATGGCTTTGGATCATTTCTAAAACAGAAACAGACAAATGTATTTCTAGATTTCTATTTATGTATTAAGAATCGGTTAATCTGTGTTGACAAAGTAGAGGCAAAGGATACTTTAGTCCTTGTCGTATCTTTCTTCGAGCTTCAACCCAACATGTAACTTGACAAATTAAGTTGCAAATGTACAATTTTTTAGTCAACAAATTCAGGATTTCAGCAAATGCCCAAGAAGCCCCTAAATAAGCGACTGGTGGAAAACAAAACGTGGCAAGTGCAGCGGCAAAAACTGTAAATTATATGGAGAAATGTTTTAGCACCTCGAAAGTGACGCGGAGATGCGAAACCTATCCCCAAGCGTACCCTTTCCTGCTCCGGGCAGTGTCATTGTGAAAGGAAATCACGCAATAAACTACCGACGAAAACAAAACTTTAACTACATTTTCCGTTAGCCGCGAAGCTCGACTGCAAAAACTTTTTGAAACAATACAATTTATATTTATGCGGCGTCGACGATGACCCAGAAAAACGAAAATGCCAAAAGAAAATGCGGTCCAGCATTCAGAAAAGGATGAGAGACGGAGACGGAGGCAGGACCCTTTATTTAAGTGTGGAAATCTACTCGACCCACTTTGTGTGTGTGTGTGTGGTGTGCTGATAATGGTCTGAGAAACTTCTGCATGCTTACTATTTGAAAGCTTGCTCGGATTGTTGAACAAAACCCAACAACAATTTTTAAACTAAATAATTGTTATTTTACTTAAGAAAAGCGATGAAAATGCAACTAAGCATTAACAACCTGTTGCAAGCTGAAGGTGAATATCCCATCCTAATGCATTTTTGATTTATTTTCTAGCACAAAATAATCGCCAGTAGTGTTCATTAGACACAATGACGCACAAACGACATACGACGTGATGAGGAATGGAGTGTTGGAAGCAAAATGAACTATTCCCGTTGCTAATTAGTTTTGGGCAAGAAATCTTGTTTGTTGTGCTCGGGCGCATGTCATAGGCGAAAACTTTGCAATCAATACACATGTCCTGCCAATTAAATGCCCCAAACGAAACAACCAATGCCAAAGTCACAACAATGACAATAACAATGAGTTAGTAGATCATAGATGGGTGTAATCGACATGGAGATACCCTTGATCATAAAAATAAACATCAATATCAATTTTGTTGTGAACAAGTTATTTTTCCCTTAAAATCAAAGAAATATTATTATTTTTTTCTCAAAAAACAGATTTCTAATAAGTGAAATTTCTCACATTCTTAATATTATTATAATAAATACTATTTACAAATATTCGCAATACTTTTCTTAACAATAATGTTTTCTATTGCTAGTATAAATTTATCTTTTTTCCGCATAACTCATCTGCCTAACCCAATCCCAAGGATAGGGTATTTAACAAAACATATGGCAGCAATGTACATGTGTGTGTGTGTCCAAATGGCTGGCGGATGTTGATTGTATGCCCACAGACGGTCGAAGCACATAATGACCCAAAATTCTATCAATCCAAATGAAAATTCCCCAGTCGTGCGTATAATTGGAATTAATACAAAAAGCAGCTGAGAAATATTGTTGGGTTGCGGCGAGAGGACGAGAGGAGGAGAGGAGAAGAGGTCAGCGGAGACCGAGGAAAATGATAGGGTTAGCTGCTGCTGTATCATATTTAATACCTAAGCTGAAGTCTGGACATTCGTAGCCAGCTGTTGTTGTGTGGATTGTCCTGGATTACTAGAGACTACATCCTGGTTGGATAGCCAGTGTTTATGAAATTCAATTCAATTAGCAGCGAATCAAAATAGTCAACGTTTTGTGTCCTTTGTTCATAGCCAGAGAAGCTTCATTTGTGGCGCCCCCAAGGGGGTATTGAGAATATGTTAACCATTACAGTGGATGGATGTGTGTGAACAATAAATCTGTGTGACAGACTGACTTTTAGTATAAATATTAAAGCATACTTTTAGGCTGAACTATAAAATCTAGACTTAGAACTAAATCTAGCTGTGCCAAGTACTGACACCTCTTCGCAAAATAACAATTTACTATACAATGTGAATGTGTGTGTTCAGTTTAGATGAATTATGAGAACTGAATAATAACTGAAAAACTATATTCCTTTATAATCGCATTTCTTCCCTGTGCTGTCGCTTCTTCCTTGCTTCACTGTACACTCACATAAAATCGCCAAGGATGTTACCGCATTTGATTAATGGCTTTTGATATTTAATAACCTTATGCAAAGCGACGCGCTGTTAAGCAGTAACCACAACAAGCGTTTGTTGCACAGGCACCCAAAATTAAGCCGCACACAAAAATACACACACAAAAACCCATAAAAAATGAATAAACAATATTCACTTCAACACTTGAACCAAACCAAGGCTCGAGAGCAGAAGTTGCGGCATATTGATAATAATGGAACTCACTTGCCGTCAATGGCACTAAATAGCAATAAACAACTCATTTTCACACTTTTTCCAAAAACCATTTAAAAAACTTTCGGTTATAAAATTTGTGCAAACAATAAAAAGCAAATGCCGTCAAACTATAACGGTTTTTTTTCTCCTTTTTATGTTTACTTTGGCTTCAATTGATTATCAAGGATCAACAATATTTGAATATTTGAGTGTAAATTTTAATGTACCCAATTGGATATAGTGTATAATTCTTGGTCTTGATGTTTATCACACAAATCGATAGGCCTTTGGGGCCCGTTAAGCTATCATCGGCTATTATCAGATAACCCGCACTTTCAACAAATTAATTTGTTTCCATGTCATTTCGGTGAGTTTCCCGATATTTATGTTTGGTATTAATCGGAAGGCGCAACATGTTGCATCGTAGACTGCGCCTGCTGCTCAAAATAAGCTACTACCAAATGCTCATCAGCGGCTTGGTGCCGCTGAGACTGCGCTTGGAAAATGGGCGTGTTAGCATCAGAAAAGTATCCACCGGATATCTGATATACAGTGTGTGCGTGAGTGTGATATTACTGTTGCACGTACCGTTAATGATGACCCAACGGTTTTTCGACGGCTACATGAGGAATCACATTGTGCTGCTATGGACTCTAATTGCGACATTGATGATGCGCGTTATTGCCATACTGAGTTGCTATGGACTCGTTTGGTTGCAACGCCGTCGGCTCGTACAACTTTACACGGACTTTGTGGTGCATTGGACGACCCACTGGCACATCCTGTGCTGCATTGCCGGCAAGGATGCACTGAAGCGACTGCAATTGCAGCTTGCGTTTCAATTGTGCCGCAAACTGTGCGTTAATTATGCAATGGTCACTTGCTCGATTCTGATGCAGACTCGCCTGCTCACCGAGGCTCACCATCTGCCCGACCTGCTGATGCGTTTCATACCACTGCTGATGATCGCCGTTGGAAGAATCACCTTCTTCACGATGCTTCTGATTCTCAGTCATCAATTTCAGGCCGTACAGCTAGCACTGCAGGCACTCAGAGAAGAGGCAAGATCGAGATTGTTCATGCTGAATCTCAAGCGGATTGCTGCCGTCCACTTTGAGTGCCTGCGGCTGGCGAGGAGAGCCTTCAGCCTCTATGATGTGGCCAATGCGAGCATATTTTTGAATATGTTCGTGGCCAATGTGAATATTCTTTATCATGCCGTGCAATTTGTGAATAAGACAATGCCATCCGATTACTGGGGCGTTGTGCTGGGAAATGGACTCGTTATCTTCAACATTTGGAATTCCGTCCTACTCATGAATATGATAGATTATGCAGTTAATTCGTGCAATCAGACAGTGCAACAGATTCGACAGTTCAACGATCTGCGCAGACTGGGCAAGGAATCGGAAAGGGAGTTGGAAATCTTCATGACTCGTTTGCGTGGTAATCGACTTGTCTACAGGATTTGCCACTGTGTGGTCCTTGACAAACCAGCCTGCTTGGGTTATATGGCCTCAGTGCTGGGATATGTCATCATTCTAATGCAGTTCGATCTGAAGCGTAGGAAAGAAGCGGGTTTGAGATACGAAAACTTCTTCAAAAATGAAGAAGGTGTCGAATAAAGCTATTTTGAAATCTTTTTTAAGGTATTTGTAAATTGTCCAAACATTAAATATTATAAATAAAGTATTCTAAATGTTGTCTTATATGCATTTTAATTAATATTTTACAAAGGATAGCAAAAACATTTCCCTCCTTTTTTTGCAAATAAATAATGGGAAAATATTGAGAATCGGGGAAAGCTTAATTCACAAAGCTCGAATAAAGCACTTCATATATTATGCCAATCGAGCTTTTCAGGCCGGCTTGCAGAAGCTGGTTGGCACAGAAGTTTCACCCAATAATAGTTTCCCTTTGAAACAATTGCCTTATGTTTAGCGAGGATTAAATATGAATTGTAATCTAGATTAAGTTTAATTACTATTTTTAAATTTCTAATATAATATTTACCATCTTCAAATATAGGTATTTGTTGATTTGTAAATAGCTTAACAGCCAGATTTAAGTACATATTATATAAATACTTGGACAGATTGGGCATCTTACTTAAACAAAGACAAATTGATTTGTGTTAAATGTTAAATGCATAAGTACATAATTTATCGAGAATACTTTTTATAGTCTATAACTAAAAGCCAACAGCTTAAATATAACACAGTTGTAATACTTTGATTAACTGGATAAGATAGCATTAATTAGGGCATATTCATGACTATCCAAGGAACCCGTCCGTGAAATCTATAAAAATAATAGTCATATGCCAGCTTGCCCAGTATCAGGACAATAAGGGTGGCCAGCACACAGTTCAGCCAGTCAATGGGATGGATTCGCATATCATCCTCGACTGTAATGTTGCACATATCGTGCCGTGTCAGCGACAGGACCTTGGCACGCCGCATTTCATCACCATGCATATAGGTGCAGGTGACATTCCGTGCATCCCTCACAATATCCTTGTACTTGGTAAGCAGCTCACGTAATCGCATCCCAAACTTGCAAGTGCAGTGCCAAGGATTCTTGCTCAGCAGCAGGAGATTCGCATTCACATTGTCATTTAGGGCATTATCCAGGGCATAGACCTGAAGTTTCCTCAACTGATTGCCATGCAAGTTGAAAAGGCGAAAGTTCTCCAGCCAATACGTGTCCTCCAGGACATCAATGTTCGAGATCCGATTGTTTTCCAGCTGCACATCGACCACGTGCTTATAGTGCGGATTATCGCGTAGTGGATTTATATCGCTGATCTATAAATGATGAATGACTTCTATATATCAACACTCAATTCGAGTTCACTCCACTTACTTGATTATCCGTAATATACAATGAGGTCGTATTGGGTGGCAAATAGGCGGGCAGACTGTGGAACTCCAGATGGGAGCAGTTGACCGTGTAAAGTGGAATGTATGATTTGGGAATGATGTGATGCATCAGACATGTGCAGTTCAAAAGATCTATATGCGATTGACACTCTCTTCTCAGCACCTGGAATTAGCAGTAAAAGGTTAAAGTGGGGTAAAGTTCCAGGAGTCAGGAGGCATACGCACCACTTTGTAGTGCATGACGAGAATCATTTGTCGCTCCTTGTACTTGCGATCGGTGCAGATGAGCTCTTCCCGATCCGCCACGAGGCGACCCTTATCTGGCTGCAGCAGGATCCACTTGAAGTTACGAGTGCAATTCCACGGATTGCCCGCCAGATACAGCTGTTGGAAGGAGCGTGGCAGTATCAGCGGACCATCCAACTGGATTAGCTGATTCCAGCGCAAGTCCAAAACTTGCAACGCATGCAATCGCCTAAAGGTGCGTGCCGAGATGTGCGAGAGATTCGTCCAGGATATGTTGATTGCCTGCAATTGGTCCATATCCGGAAAGTCCAATGTGAACTTCATGAAGCCGCTATACTCGATGGTCAAGGAGCGCAACTTGGGAAACTTGAGCAGCTCTCCAAGCGGATTAAAATCCACCTTTGGCCAGCCACAGAGAAGCATTTGTTGAGCAGGAAACTTGGAACTATACAAGACATATTCAATTAGAATGCAGTTGGGTTTATAACATCCTTTTCCATACTTGAGCACCGCCAGATTGTTCATGCCGCCATAGCATCGGATTAATCCATTTCCTGTGGAACGAGTGCAGTTTCCATCTGCAGCCTCCGGCGCTGCTGTCCAGTTAACGCAGTTGTGGATGGGGCGGTGCAACAAGGTGGGCAAAGCTGACACTGCCAAGGGTGCCACTGATGTGGATGTTGTGGTTAGAGTTGTCAACTCATCGCTGGGATCTGCGGCTCCACAATATCTGTGTGCAAAAGCGTGCATAAATTAGCGACTATTTATAACTGGCACGATTACGTGTTTGGAAACCTGCCGCTAATCCACGCAATTAGAGTCCGTATACAACTCATGAGTCCACCTTTGAGAGGTGCCACACGAAAGAGCTAAACCTGATTTCAGATTTTATGCAGCGACTATCTTAATTATCTGCTTACGGAGTTCTCTCAATCATATAAGATGAGATTTAGTCTATTCAAAAATTTATCTCTTTTAGCTACCTTTTTTATGCGTGTGCCCATAAAAAATGATGAAGTGTATCAAATTTAATCATTAAGTTTTAAGAATCTTTTTACTAACGCATATAAATTAATAGTTATCTGTCTTTTTAAATTTATTTAAATTTATTTATATAGTAATTGGGTTGTATTACTTTGTTGGTCCATCTGGGTGAATATTCCTGCTTTGTCCGTCTTTTTGAATCCGATCTATATAAATCATTTGTATGTGGTTCATAAGAACTTTTGTAGGTCCATCGGAAATCAAGGTGCCAAATATTTGAGCTAATACTGATTTTTTTTCTGTGCAAATTAGCGGCTAGTAACACAGGTGATGATTCCACTTGGCACCTTGGTGGATCAGTTTGTATGGACACTATATACGATAAAGTTGGACGTAACCGACGGCAGAATACTCTGATCCCAGTGTTATCAGTTGTGCACCTTTCATATCAAATCAATAATGAAAACAGATCACGCAAAACTAATATACTCTTCTACCTGCTGCGCCAGAGTATGATAGTGCTGTCAAATGACTGATTTGATGGATTATCGAGGAAAGTAAACGATAAACACTTAACATGCATAAAAGTAGATCATATTTGAATAGTGCTAAGAAAGATTTACCTTGGCTAATTTTAGTTGCAATTTAATAGCAAATATTTAATATTACTATTTAAAATGCATTTTGTATTTACGTAACGAATGCCTTTAAAATTTATTTAGCCGCAATTAGCAACTCTTCGGTCATATGGTCATATGGTCGCTGAAAAAGTGTTAACACTAATAATATACACGAAATAAAAAAAAAAGCAGCGAAAACCAAAAAAATATTTATTTTAAAGTCGACAACAAAAAATGGTGGCAATACCAGTAGTTCATGTGTATACTTGGCCACTTTAAAGTATCTGTTGAACAGGAATTGTGAGAATATAAACAAATATTGGCTCAGACTGTATTTCAATTTTGTCGAGCATTTATTTGCAGATTCTATCAAGTTAAGCAATTAAACTACAATCATTTTGTGGACTACCCGTACAGAGAGAGAGTCTGGCTTTAAAATTGAACCAACATGTTGCCGCATTTATTGTTAATTAACAAAGTATGTGAGACATATGTATATACATATTTAGCATCGTCATTTTCTGCGTTTTTATTACTTTTTTGTGTGGCAACGGAAATAAGACAAAACACAAAAATTGCTTATAATTTTGCATGTGTCTCTATTATTAATTTTTGATTTGGGCTGAGAAGCGCAGAGAGCAAAAGAAAAATTTGGAAAATTTAGATATTTGTTTTTATCTTTTTCTTCTGTTGCATAACCCAGTACATGAAATCGACAGGCGCACTTAATTGATAACTCTCCGAAATTCTCAATCAAAGTGACTGCTGAAAGTTGTAATTGTTGAAGTAATTAGTTAAACACCTCCATTGATAAGAGACTTTAACTTATAACAAGTAACATTTGAACAACTTTAATGACTGCTTGTCAAATTTTGATTGCCATTTACTTTTTGACACTCGACTCGTTAATACTCTATTCGCAATGTGTCAGTTAGGTATACCCCTTTGGCTTGCTTAGCAGTGTGTGCAATTAGGGTAAAAGAGTGCCCCGGTCTAGTTAAGAACCTGTATCCGTAATTATTTATCTCTCATGTGCTTAAATATTCGTTACGCTATTTTTATACACATCAGCAAATATAAACCAGTCGCAGAGATAATATGGGCACACATTTCAAATAAAAGTCGCTGCGAAACTAGTACGAAATGAAAAAGGTAAACAGAGCTACGATCTGATATGACAGAAGCAAGATAGTGAGATTACTTTATTACCATAAAACCTGATTATGCTGTAAAGGTCGCAAAGTTACGAGAGAATCTAACAAAATGAGTAAAAGCAAGGAAACAAAAAAAGAATTAATCATTTCTCCAATTTGAACAATAATTCAAGAACAACTTTTTAAGCCATAATCTAAAGACTTTCCCATTTAAACAAATATTTAATGAAGTGAATAGAATATGCAAAAAAATATCCATAATTTATCAACGTTTTATGAGCTATTATTAGTCGATCTGTTGACTAATTTAAATTAACTAATGATGTGATTTCAGTTTATAATCACTGTTGGTATTTCCAACTGTGCAGCAAGTATATTTATGGCAACAAAAAGAGCCGATTGGTAAAACTAACACGTCAAATACAATCTAATCCATAAATTAAACCATTTGGTAAATCAAAGAAGTTAAGTCCAAGTGATTGAGTACTCAATATACAGTGATTTTCTGCACATGATGCACATGTAAATGGCTTTTATGATAAGCGCATTTGTTTCGTTTGTCTCGTTGTGTTGATAAAAATGTGAACAGATCGATTTATGAGAAAGATAAATATTGCCATTGATTGATATGCCTAAAATACAACAATGAAATAAAGCTACATTTTGATAATATAATGTATATTGCGTATACGCAATGTGCGCAACGGAAATTTGAACTCGCTTATCGAAAGCACCTTCAAATTGAAACACTTTTGATTTTTAATTAATATATAACACACCTTCCGAAAATAACCAGTAGCAGGCAAAGACAAATCACATAAGCGCTGCCATCAAAATAAATGGCTCGATAGCTCATTGCCATTCTCAGAGGCGTCACATAAAAATCACGGAGAGGCACCGGAACTACGTCTGTGTGTAATGCCTGTAAACGGCTTTAAATCCCGTGCACCGAAAGTTTTCCAATGTTTTTCCGAGTTATGAATTTGCACATGTTGTTAATTGTCAATTTTATAGTTGCAAGTATCGAAGCAAATCGCCCGGCATTTATCTATATGTATTATTTTGATATTTTTATGCTGTCTGCTACATATTTAAATGCTTGTTTTTTGGTGATTTTATTGTATTTTTGTTTTTATTTCAATCGTCGCGCATCCGTATCAGTCCCGCTCGCGGAATGTGCTACTTTTCTCGCGTTTGAAGTTCAAATGAGGCGTAAATGCGAAACGCTGTCATTTTCTTTCTTTTTATTTTTTGTTTTTGCTTTTTGGCGGCAATAAAAAGATCTCCACAAATCAAAAATCAGCTGTTTTTGTGCGCAAAGAGAACGCTTTTGGTGAGAGCCTGTTTTTTTTGTTTTCTTTCTCTGAGGGGGATCTATGTGCGCGCGTGTGTGTGTATAACATTGATTTACGTGTGTATAAGTATCAGCAGCTGATTGTTGTGCGTTTTTAAGCCAAGCAAAAAATGTTAGACAACCTTTCCAAGCGATGCTGGACGCGCATACTAATTGCTTTCAATTAATAAATGTTTTTTTTGGGTTCGATTATTTAAACTTAATTGCTGGCTGAAGTGACGATAGTTGTCCATAAAGTTGTTGTCTATGTTATATGTATATATATATATAAACAAAGCGACTACATTTTATACAACTTTAAGTATGTTCCAGGTAATTAAAAAGTCAGCCAAATCGTTGAACCCACAATAATTCAAATGAATTTCTTGCACATTTGGACAATTATTTAAATATTGTTTAATTCTTGTTCTTTTTGCAGTTTGTACATCAATGTCAACAGCGCATTTGGTTTTAAAGCTTCTGCAAAGCACATATGTATGTATATCATAACTAAGGAAAATAGTTAACAAAACACCAAAAATTGTGCTCTACACACACATATACATCGAAAACATATATGTTAACATCTTCTTACAGATGCCTAGGTAGTTAAGTTGTCTAATAAATAGTTTGTTGATTGTTATGTTTTGTTTTTCTTTTTTTGTTTTTGTTTTTGGTGTCAAGTAGTGCCCATATAGGTTTTAGTTACAGAATCTTGAGCTTATTTGGACCACATCAAATGCATTTAAAATATGTAAATGTAACATTCTTATGGCTATGACTTGAGAAATTTGATAAGCTCGCCATTCGATGCCTCCTCGATTTAATTATCTCATTTGAGCTAAGGACTAAAAGTGTCTGCCTGCCCCGATTGGCCATTCAATTTGGTATAACAGTCACAAAATTTCCAACTAATCAATTAGAGAAGTTGGAGAGTCCGCTTCGGTCGTTGGACTGCTGATATCACTAACATCCCACTCTGCGTTCTTGTTTCCGTGTTGAACCTTCTCATTGGTTTCGGCCTGCTTTTGCCGCTCATACGAGCGCACATCCTCCAGTGTCCAGCCGTGCCACTCATCTACCCAGGCAAACGCCTGACGATGTCCCAGCAGCAGAATCTCCCGAATGCCCCGTTGAATGAAATCCTCCACTTTCGTCTGCAATCCCCAGACCTCGAAGCTCGCATGGACCACTTTGTAAGAGCACATGATGGGCGTGTCAGTTTCACGCCAGCCCTCAACGAGTGGACCGCGATCTGCAAAATGATGGAAAGAACGTTGCTCACATTTCTGGCTTATGCAGAATAAGGTCTTTTTTTACACTTACTGTTTTTTTGTGACTTGAAAAACTTGGGATCCTCCTCGCGTTTGTAATGCTTAGCATTGACTTCATCGAAGGCAATGTCCAAGTGCTCCACAGTACGCACCTTCAATTCATCCTCGCTTAGATCCAAGCACTTTATATAGCAAAAATCATTATATATACATATGTGTCTTAAGTTACGCTTATAGTTAGTTCTTACGTTTTCGGTGCTGCCATTGTTATTCTCATATTTGGTCTTGATTAGCACGTTGAGTTTTGGTATAAAGGAACACTGTAATATGTCGGAGTTAATGTATAAATACATATCATAAATAATCTATATCAATTTGCTTAATTACCGTGTATTCTGGTCGTGTGCCAAGCCAGTTGAAGCGCGCATTGATTGTGAAAATATTATTTAAAGCAGAAAAAATCAATACCCGGAAATAAATTTAGCTGCACAGATATATATATAAATATAGCTAGCCAGCTACCATACAAAAATAAACCAAATTGATTGAAAAAATTATGATGCATGCATGACTGGAGATATAATTCCATTTAAATTGATAGAAATGAAATTCTCGCTAACAACAAAATACAGGAAAACATTTCGAATGTTTAACAGAAATTGTTAGAAGCCAAATATTCCGACAGATAGTTTTATTAAAGAGCGATACAGAAATTTACATAACTCTGCTATGTGAAACCTATTTTTAATTGATTTATTATATATTCATTGGAATATAAGAAACTGCCAGTCTCAATTACAAAATAAATATTTTATAAAAGACTTGATTAAAATTAAGTTAAGACTTTTTTTTGGTATGTATTTTTCATGTTTTATCATGTTTATCAATTATTGATGAACAGATATGAAAAATCAACAAACAAATTCCAAATTCAATTTAGTTGACAAGTCGCACAAATATAAAAGAAAAATGTTAGCGACCCAAAACCAAAACAATAACCATAACAATTTACTGATTGTTATATTGCAGGCACTAAAACCAGTCTGTGTTTCCAATGATTTTAGGGAAAATTCGACGGAAAGTGGAATTAAATCACAATACGAATTGAGACAACTGTTAATCAATTTACAAACACAGAGACAAAATGTAATCTGGCCAACAAATTCTCCTCTGCTGTTGTAAGCCTTATCAGTGACGTAATTTTTATTTAGCTTGACAAGTGCGATATAATCAAATATATACACATCTATATATATACGTTAGATTTTCGCTTATCGAATTCAAGTTGTGCCATATGGCAAAGAAAGGAAAAAAAGAGATACTATTTGAAGGAGCCGTGCTGTAAATTGAAGAGTGAATGAGATGGGCATTTTGGAAGGCTCACCTGTTAGCGTGTAGGGATAATAATTCCAGGACTTTTCTGTTACATAGAAGACGCGTGGACAAATTGCCTGTATCCAGTATGGAAGACGACTGCACAAATAATACAGGGTATACAAATATGAGTACATTAAATGAAAATCATTATCCGATCAAACCTGGACAAATGGATCCGTTTCTCTGTGTACTGGCCGGTGCCATGCACGGCATCCTCGCACGGTTTGTTCTCAATTACCTCGACGCCCTCGCCCTCGTTGGACTGTTCGAGGCTGTGGCGCGCAATCATATAAAGCTGTCCGATTTTGTACTGCAAAAAAATGAATGAATTGTGAACGGTGCACATATTAAAAAGTAAGCACCGGTTTTCATTCACCTCCTCCACGGTGAGTGGCATGCAGACGCGATATTCCTTCGTTAATACCATCTTGTTAAGTGATGTTTTTATTTAAAGAAATAATAATAATATTAAACCGAATTTAACGTTACGCAAAGAACGGCACACGAGACGAGACGCAACTGAGGAAAGCAACAACAAAAAGAATGCTGCTGAAAACTTGTGGTGCTTACCTATCGATTACGCTATCGATAGCTTCAGCTAGTGCTGGAATTAGGGTATACATATAGACAGATATAAATATCACCGTACTTGCCTCGCAGTGCCATCGATAACGTTTTTTCATTTGAAAATATCGATTGTGCTCCCAATTATTTCACAGAGTACGGTCACCCAAATCATTGCTTAGATTTTTGCTGTGCCAGAACACGAAACTCTGTGTAAAAATAATAATACGGAGTAAATAAATATTTGAAATTGGTAAAGTTTGCACAAATACACTTCTGATAGATAGCCCTATAAAATAATAATATATTAAATACAATATACTTTGCGTAGTGTGATAAAATCCAGTGAAATCTAGAGTGAAAAAGTGACACATAAATAAATACATACAACCCACGCAAACACACACATGCATACATATATAAATTTGCAAGTGTGTTTGTATACACACATACATATGCATAAAGAGAGTCAAGCAATGAATATAAAATAGAGCTCATTTTTTTAATTAATGCCGTTCGTCTCGTCTTCAGTTTAGTGCGATCCGACAGAGCGATCAACCCGTCGTCGTCGTCGGACGTGCAATGTTCATGATCCGTGTCAAAATGGGTCCGCAACGTAATCAGAACAACAACAATAATAACGGGAATGGGAATAGCAATCATGCCCGTGTCAACAAGGAGTGGACCTGCTGCTTTGGCCTGCATGTGCATACGGCCACACTGATGATTGGTCTTTGGCATCTGGTAAGCAAAATTTGCCTTGTTTCCCTGCATTTAGAAACTGTTGCCGATTCCTCTCCCTCTTACACATACTCGCTCGACAACTCACACACACACATGCAGACACATTCAAGTTGACCCTGTTCAGTGTCAAGTAGGGAAAAATCAATTGTCGCTGTGCATTCAATTACTCTCAAACCGCAAAACAACATCAAACCCATCGCAGCTGGCTCGCAACAAGGTGGTTTTGAGAGCAATTGCGCCACAGTTTTGATATGGGGGCAGTTGTGTTGCAATTTATTGCGATATCTTTGGTTTCCTTTGTTTGTGTTATTTTAAATTAACGCACGTTTGGCATTGATAGAAATATAATTGTATTGTTTTGGCAGTGCTGCTCAAACTTTCAAATAGAAATGTTGATTAATGTGCGACAGTTTGATGGCCACTGCATTCGTATCAAATAGCCGTAAAGGTCAAGCGTCAAGTTCAGCTAATTTGAATAACTGAGTTGAGGTAAGGTGAATGCAAAAAAAAAAAGATATCTTCATTGGGTTACTCAAAACGAAAACGTTCCTCTCTTTGCCATGTAAATATTTATTGTTTTTTTTGTTTGCTTCTGAGTTTCTTGTTGAGTTCCACATCTGCAAATATCTGTCAGTCGCAAAAAAGTAAACAAAAGAGCACCCACAGAGCATCCCCTTATCTCTGTCGGATATGCACAAAGTTGCCCAAGTTGAGCTAGAGAATTATGCTGCGACAGTGCCCCAAAGTGGAGCACCTTTTGTTCAAGTGGCAACAATGCATCGAGTGAAAACACTTGAAAGATACTAGAATTGAAATCAAAAAGTGGAATCACTTATAAGCGATACTCTTCAGTTTTTAACTTATTTACAGATAGTATTTTATTTATATGATTCATTTATATTTTATTTATTAATAGTTCTATTCCACAATATGATTCACTTATAAATGGAGTATATTTAATTTACTATCTGGCTTACGTACTATCAAAATGATTTATCTCAATGGCCTAAAGTTAGCAAATGTTTGCCACTTATTTTAAGAGAATCTTAACATATCTTAATGTGAAGATTACACTGGGATTAAGATAATTATTAGATTTATATGCGCTTACTCATATTTATCTATTACCTTCAAGTATTTGTCATTATTTGCTGTAGCCTTGACTTATTTGCCATTTGTATTTTGAGTATTCAGTTTTTTCCATTACCTTGACTTATTTGTCAGTTGTATTTTAAGTATTCGCTCTTTTCATTGACAAGTGTAGAAAAGTAACTCAATTATGGGTTGGCAATAAATTTGTATACATTATGTGTGCAAACACATTTTCAATGCAATGCACCAAGCAAATTCAGATACAGACGACGAGGACGAAGAGCCAGACAGATCCACATCTTCCACATCTGATGCAGTCAGCTCCTCCAGCTCACTAAATGAATCGCCTGATTATGAGGATGAGGATCGAGAGCAGGAGAATAAGGCTGTTAATCTGCCCAACGATTCCTACAACAAACTGGCAGATCGAACATTGTTCTCCCTGGGGTATGCAGCGCCAGAGAAATGGTCTCAGCCGGAGACGGGAGAGAGACGAATCTCTAAGCCAAATCTCTACGAGCTGCTGTCGGAGCTGATGCGGCAGGGTCGAGGAACGAATGCTGTGATTACAATTTCCGATAGTCGTCTTGAAGTCCATCTCATTGTGCTGCAGTGTTTCTCGGGTCTGTTCTGTGATTTAGACAACGAGGCAAGCATAGTCAATGTGAAGCTGCCCGCGCAGTGGGTGACGCCGCGTGCCTTTCACCTCGTCTACAACTGGATGATGGAGGATGAGCCGCGCCTGTCGCGTCACGGATTGCTCGAGGTGCTACACGCTGCCAAGTTTCTACGTGTGCCCCAATTGCAGAGGCAGTGCGAAATGTGTCTGACGCATGGCATCCGCGAGGACGCAGCAGCACTGCTGTATATCGAGGCGCGGCTCTTGCGCATGGAACGTGCTCAGCGTCCTTTGCTGCTGCGTGTGGGTTGCTTTTTCCTCACCCTCGTCGCCTCTCAGGAGTTCCTTCAGCTGTCCATGTCTGCTGTCTGCCTGCTGCTCAGCTCCAATGGCATTGGGGTCAACGCCGAAATGGAGGTCTTCATGTCCGCCGTTCGCTGGCTCAACTATCAGTGGCCCAAACGACGTCCACTTAGTGCCCAGCTCATCTCCTGCATCCGTTTTGCTCTGGTACCGCCGTGGTTGCTAATTCGGTTGCAGGATAGACAGTCCAGCTTCATGCAGCTGCAACACATTACCACACAGCCGGAGGTGCTGCAGCAGCTGCACGATGGTTTGGGTTACACCACAGCCCGACTGCGCTACGGCTCCGAACGAGATGCGTTCAAGTTGCACGTGAAGCGAAGTGGAATGCGGCCACCGTTGCAGCGCAATTGGATCTATGATCGATTGTGCAGCTACCATCATCGCCTCCATTGCCAGATCTCCGAGGAGTTTACATACGAGTCATTCTTGCACTATCTGAATTGGTTGCAACGGCAGCACAAGGACCACTGGCGCTCCCTGGAGCCGGTGGATGCCTCGGGGGAGTGTTGTCTCTGCAGCCGGCTGACAGCTGACAGCAGAAACCCAAAAGAGAGGAGGGTTGTATAGCTCGGCAGGAAGGGATTGTACATATATATATATATTTTATATTGTAATTTAATACTTTGTAATCTTTGATGTGACAAACAAGAAACTGAGAAGTTATTTATGGTTTCGTTTCTTGGTTTAATTGCAGTTCCTTAACATACTGGCCCTAAGCGTTTTGGCTGTCATTTGGCGCAATCCGGATATGATGGATGAATTGGAGAGTGGCAGTCATGATTTCACCGTCGATCTAAATGCACCCGCATTGCCCACACCGTTGAGCAAGGTGGATCCACCCTATGCGTATCGCGATCATTCGCTCAACTATCGTAAGCGTTACCGTAAGAAGCCCCCGACCCCCCACCCAAATATTCGTACAATACTTTAACTAATTTGATAAAATACTTGCAGAGAACTTTGATATGGGCGGACTTGTGTGCACCTGCATGATAGCCATAACGCTGATGATGATCTATGGCACCATCAAGGGAAAACCCTCACATTTGCTGCCCTTCTTCTGTCTGCAACTGTTTGACTTTGCCATTACCACGTGAGTGACAACAATCGTTCTCGATTCCTGCTCGCATATTTATATATTATTTTCTTATCTCTTTTGTAGATTGACCGCTGCTGGTTACCTCTGCTATCTGCAGGCCATTCATCGCATTATTGCCGAATCGCATCGTTTGCCGTGGCGCGAGAAGTTGCTGGAGTTGCCCCCTGAGGAATTGGTTGTCGTTGTTCTCGTCGTCTTTGTGTGCATTGTGTTTCTGAAGGCGTATTGCATTGGCATCGTTTGGCGCTGCTACAAATACTTGACTCTGCGGCAGCAGCATTTGCGTAGTTTGCTGCCCTGCGTGCTGCCCGAAATGGTTGTGCATGGTGGTGTTGGTGGTGGTGGCTTTGGTTCGGAGGAGCAGCGTGCCTATTCGACGCTGCTGCCCAATTATGATGAGGCGATTGCTCAGTACTTGAAGCAAGCACCGCCGCCATCCTATCAGGTAGCCATGTCCAACTATCAAAATGAGGACGAGGGAGCCGCTGGCGGTGGATCTGGACATGCTGCTGCCGATGGTGGCAGCACTCCGCTCTTTGTGGCACTGGATGGGCATGCTGTCAATGCTGGCGTTGCCAATCTGGATGACAACCTGGACAACAACAACGACTCGCCCAACAACAACAATACGGTTCATGTGAATGCCAACACGCCACCAATGCGGCGCAGTGAGCAAACCAATGCTGGCGATGCCACCGTCTCCGACGATAATAACGAGAATGTTGGTGATAATGATGAGGACGAGGACGACGATGATGATGACGATGATACGGATCTGGAGATCATCGATGCTGGCATGGATGTAGTCGAAGGTGTGGTGGCACCACCGCCGTACAACAACGATAATATTGCCGAGGCTCAGTTGCAGCAGATGCAGATGGCGCTCAATCGCCAGGTGAACATACCCGGTCAGGTGGTGCCTGGGCGCAACGAGAGTCAGGCCTAAGTTGTGATTTCATTAAGGTTTTTTTTTAAATTATTATTATATTGTGTTGTAAGCAAACAGAAAACATAAACTCCCCCCGCGCCCCCCTTGCGACCGAAACGCTTCTTCCTCTCTCTTGCCCAAAAACACAAAAAACAGCACAACTTTTTGATTTCTGTTTTCAATATAAAATATTCCAAACGTGCAGTAGATATGTATTCTATAGTTTCTATCAATTCAGATTCGTTTTTCGAAATACATAATCCGCACACTTGTACGCATAACGTATACCAATATTGTATGTATTAACATATTGAGAAAAAAATGTTTTTGAATATTATCAATGAAAAATACAAAAAAAAAGAAAAGACCTTTAAATATGTAAGCCACTAGCAGTCGCATATTGTTGTTTAACGTAAAAAAGAAAAAGAAAAAGAAATCAAGAATACCCTCTCATATAAACGAATATTCTCTGAATTTTGCTCTAGACATTTCTATCTATATATATACGTATGCTTATGTCGTGCATAT
Organism: Drosophila nr. perissopoda 5 BK-2023a; assembly: GCA_035044105.1. Classification (NCBI taxonomy): domain Eukaryota; kingdom Metazoa; phylum Arthropoda; class Insecta; order Diptera; family Drosophilidae; genus Drosophila; species Drosophila nr. perissopoda 5 BK-2023a. The sequence continues at coordinate 1,102,987 of JAWNMK010000231.1, forward strand.
TTGGCAACAATTTTTGTTATAGATTTTGCCACTCTCTGTATTATAAGTCGATTCCGTTTGGCACTGGTTTTTAATTTAGTTAACCTGTGAATTTTACTTAGTTAAGCGCAAGTAGTTGTTACCAAAAAAAAAAAAAGGAAAAAGAAAAATGAAAATGCAAAACAAACGAGAGTCAAGCGGAAGTTAAAAGAATCTAAATGGGAAGTTTTATCTATGCAAAACGTATGTTCTACTTATGTTTTAAGCTAACTTGTAAGCCTCTGTGTATGTTTAATACATGGATACATAATTAAATATATTTTGTATTTTACTTTGTGTATCAATTATTAAATTACACTGGCATCCAAAAAATGAAGAAAAAAAATAAATAAAATAAACAAAACGAGAAAAAATCAATATTTTATGTATGTACAATATCTATATGTATACTGTATACTAAATATGCAGAGATATTCTAATAAATATTAGTTTAAAGTACAACAAACTGTTGAGTTTTGCAATCTTAAGATAGCATTAAATGATACAGCTGTCCCCCTTTTTTCCCCCTCTCATTTTAAGCACCGTTAATGGCTCACAATCAATTATCGATAACAATGTATTTTCTGATACCAATATTTGTGGAGGACTTCATTCGTCCAAGTGCCTAATCGAATTTTGAGCATCACTTGTTGCAAAATCGAAAAATCGAATGTTATTTTATTTTATTGTTATATTATTTTCTTCTAGTTATGAAACTGATGGAAGCAAAAGCGTCATCAGATTACGGTTAGATTCCTTGCCATTTGCCATAAATAGATCAGTTCGCTATCTTCATTGTAAATTTATTAATTTTCGAAAATATCGTTTCGAATGCCAAAGTTTCTGATACTCGTATCAGCGGCGCGTTGTGATAGTCCCCTATCTGTTCAGAGGTAAACCACCCCCGACTATATAAGAGCCAGAATTGTTGAAGTTAGCACTAGATTCGATCCTACAATCATGGCAAACAAAGCAATCATTCTTCTGGCAGTGCTCGCCTGCGCTCAGGCCGTCTTTGGTGTCACCATCGTCACCAAGGCGCAGTGGGGTGCACGCAACCCCACCAGCAAGTCAACTCTGGCCAACTCCCTGGAATACGCTGTGATCCACCACACCGCCGGCAACTACTGCAGCACCCGGGATGCCTGCATTAAGGAGCTGAAGAGCATCCAGGCCTACCACATGGACGGCTTGGGCTGGGCCGATATTGGCTACAACTTCCTGATCGGTGGTGATGGATCTGCATACGAGGGTCGTGGCTGGAACGTTTTGGGTGCCCATGCCACCAACTGGAACTCCAAGTCCATTGGCATCTCCTTCTTGGGTAACTTCAACGATAGCAAGCCCACCGCTGCCATGATCACCGCTGCCAAGGGTGTCCTTGCCGATGCCGTGTCCCGTGGTCAAATCAAGTCCGGCTACACCCTGTACGGTCATCGTCAGGTCGGCTCCACCGAGTGCCCCGGCACCAATCTGTATAACGAGATCCGCGCCTGGTCCAACTGGAAGGCCTAAGCCTATTCCTTGCTAAATTTCAATTTAAATAAACTGCTGCAAAATAAAAATTCATAAATATATACAATGCACGTTATAAACTACATTTGTTAAAAGCATTTCTTCGATTCTTTTCTTTCAAGTCAGTTTAGCCAAAAACAATCCCTAAAGTCAACCCCACTGAAATCATTTTTGCGAAATCTCAAACACCTTATGAAAGAGTATTTCACAACAAGCTCTCTTTCTTAGATTCGGGCAAATACAATTTTATTTGAAACTAATTTCTATATTATAAAAAAAATCCTAAGTCTGTATTGCAAAATAATATCTAATAAACATGTCGAGGGCGCCAAGATCAGTCAAGTGTCAGAATATTATTCAAATCTAGGACATAATTTTGGTTGTTGGTTGTGATGGAAATTAAACTTGTAGTTTTCATTATTTACTTTTACTATAGTTTACTAGTTTTGTCGGAAATGTGTAGATTAGATTTCTACGTCATTGTTTTTTATATAATACATTTACTACAATCAAACTTTGCATTGTTAACCGTTTGTTTGACAGCAATCATAAATTGATCAAATCGCTATCTTAAACACTAATTTATGAAATGTACTTAATATAATTAAGTAGGCTGCGTTAAGAATATCATTAATATATGGAGCCTGACTTATGCTGTTGTTGATCACACCACCGGCAGCTCCCCGAACTGCCTGAATTATTATGTAATGGGTAAGGCTAGGCCAGATATTGGCTATAACTTTCTGATGCTATTAAGAAGGATGAACAGATCCAGTTTCCTTGGTTAAAGCTCCGATATGGGAGCTGACAGTAGTGGAGGAAATGCTGAATTGAATCCTCCTCTTCTTCATCACTTCAATCTGCAGAAGCAAAAACTATAGAGATAAATTTAGATCGGGTAACTATATAGCCTTTGGCAGAATAGACGGAGGACAGCCTAGTTGCAATGATTTTTATTAAAAATATGAAAATCTGATGCGCAATGCGAAATTTGCCATATAATTTTGATGTTAATACAAATTTTATTATATTCAAGGGTAATGTGCCAGAAATCGATGAAGAATTATCAGGGTACGCAAAGGTAATTGAAAGTTAAGTTATAATTTCTTTGTGGTATTGTTTGTTTTATAAATTATATATATAAATATATATATATATATATGTATATATATTTAATTTATTCGCAGCAGACTGATTATCTTGTTGCTTTTTAAAAAGAGTGAAATGTAATTAGCACCGCCAAAAATTGTACTTTGTGCGATACGAACACCTGTTCCACAGTAATGCAGGAAAACGCCATGGGATTTGTATCTGTAGCCACTGTTCCGCCCCTGCCCCCTGCCCCTATCAGCATGCGCACGCCCTTGGCTATCTCTATAATATTGTATTTTATAGTATAAATATTTTGTTCTTGGTAATCTGTTAATCGTAGAGTAAACAAGCTGTGATTTGTGGGGAAGTCCCCTGGGAAAAACACCCGAGGAGTGTAAATAGCATACACTCAGAGAAAACGTTACTTTTCTATATGAACTTGCAAGTATATTCGGAACTTAACTCCTTCGAAAAAAACTAATTGAATATTTCCTTGGATTACCTATGCATTTATTGTATTAATAATAGTTTTTATTTTGTAGCAATTTTTTGAGTAGTCAACTTATGCCTTCCAGTTGGGCCAGGTGCGGATCTCGTTCCAGATATTGGTGCCAGGGCACTCCGTGGAGCCGACCTGACGATGACCGTACAGTGTGTAGCCGGACGTGATTTGGCCACGGGAAACGGCATCAGTCAACAAAGCCTTGGCGGCCGTGATCTGAGCCGCGGTGATTTTATCGTTGTTGTAATTGCCGAGGAAGGAGATGCCAATGGACTTGGCGTTCCAGCTGGTGGCATGGGCACCCATTACATTCCAGCCACGACCCTCATAGACATTACCATCACCGCCAATCAGGAAGTTGTAGCCAATATCGGCCCAGCCCAAGCTGTCCATGTGGTAGGACTGGATGTTCCTTAATTGGACCTCACAGGCGCTTCGGGTGGTGCAGTAGTTGCCGGCGGTGTGGTGGATCACAGCGTAGGCCAGTGAGTTGGCCAGAGAGGATTTGTCAGTGGGAGTACGTCCGCCCCACTGAGACTTGCTGATGATGGTGACACCAAAGACGGCCTGGGCGCACAGCACCACAGCCAGAAGAATGATTGCCTTATTCGTCATGATTTACAATTGATTATTGCACTATGATCGACAGCAGTGGCGCTATTTATATACCTCTGGCAGAGTGTCTTATCTCTTTCGATTGAAGAGACTATTGTTATGCACGAATATTGCTATGTCCACCTCCCCATTTGAGAGGGGATTTTGATCTGATATGGAGACAATCAGAAGCACTTATTGATACTCGCGTGCCATTTTCAAGCGTCGGTCAAAAGAGTTTGTCATCTGAAAACGTTATTTAATTAATTTGTAACAATACGCAAAAGGCTTTAGCCCAGCGAAAGACGTGCAAAAATAAGCTTATTATAAAAAATTACACTTTTTTTAAGCCATATCTAAGGGAAAATATATGCATTTTATCAATTGCGAAGAAAGGTCTATTGATTCGAGACTTTCAGAATTTGAAAGGACACAAAATTACGCAAATTGCGCGCCAAATGAATATCGTACAATAACGCAATAAAATATCGATAGTAGTTAAAAAACCAAAAGTATCGATGGTTACGATATTGACTCGATACATTTACACCGCTAATCGCCGGCAAAAGCGAGATGAGAATTTGTTAAACAGATTGTTTTTGCGTTTTCACTTCTGGAGACACTCGGAGACTACAATGGAGGATCTGCGGCCTTTGAATAATTGCGAGGTGTTTAACCAAATACGCATTGAATTCACCAATTACCATCAGCATACCAAGACACTAAATAGCTTCCTTTACTTTGGTGGTAAGTTTTGTTGTCGCATTCGAAAATCATTGCGGGAATTTAACACACTTCTCCCCACAGGGAACGAGCAGCATATCCAGAAGTTATCGCAACGCCTGCTCAATGTGCTACTCGAGCATGGCCTCGTTCAGCAGGATGATGAGGAGGAGGCAATCGCAGTGCCTGCAGCTGGCGCAGATCTCGACCAGCTGCGTGGTGCCCTCATGTATCTGGTGCTCAACAGTGCCAATGCCGACGGCAGCATTGAGAAGGGCGACTTGGGACGCTATAATCCGCAGTGTGTGCACTTGCTGCAACAGCTGCCGGCACCGCTGCCCCAGCTCGTCACTGTCAGCGTGGCGCTGCAGTGCGGCTTGCATCAGCAGCTGCTCGAGCTGATCGCATGTAGTCCCCACTGGCTGGCATCGCAGTACTTTGACTGCTGGAACGATACGCTGGCTCGTCAGGTGCTGCGCACTAAGCGGCACACTCTGCCGCTAATCTGCGGCGCTTTGAGCGCTGTCACCAAATCCATTTGCTACGGCAACGCCTCGAATGGTTTTCTCATGGACAACGCCATGCGAATGCTGCAACGGAATCTGCTGGACACGGAGGAACGGCAACAGTCGCTCGGTTCTCGCGCCGCTCGAAATCGCTATCTGGGCGAGGCAATGCGTCAACTGCTCGACGTACTGCTGGAGCTAATGCATGCCCTTGATGGCTCCAAGCTGCTCCAGCTGCCCGATTATGCGCCGGTCTATACACTGCGTTCGCCCACAATATGCAAGTTGGAGGCCAACATCAAAGTGGATGCCACCACCAGCGATGACAAGTTGCGTCTGTTTGCTGGCAAACTAATGGATTGGCTTCAGCGACTGCTCGTCTGCGTCAGTGTGGACACGTATATGGCATGGCAGGAGTTGGATTCCGGCCAGTTGCTCTTCCATCTGCAGGCGCACATCAGCAATCAATGCGGGGAGCTGGTGCCACTGCTCGCCGAGGATGAGACACTAAAGACGCACTGCCTCCGCTCCATGCTCGACAATTTCACGCAGGGCGCGCAGAGCGTTGAGCAACGGCTACAGATGCTTACGCTCGGCGAGCTGCTTGGCTTCCTCGATGGCGAAATGGGCGATGTGAGTGCTGATCAGCTGCACTGCGCGCTCAATGAGCTGCTCCAGCGAAACATTTGCTTTGGCAACGACGAGTGCGTGGAGAGCATGGCTAAGCATGTGAAACTATTGACGCCTTCGCATGCCAAGCTCATCTTGGATCATTTGTCCGAAGTGCTGTTGGTCCAGGCGCAGCAAAGGCAGCTGGAGGACTTTGATGAAAATGAATTGGATGATAATAATGAGATTTATGGCAAGCTGTTGAGCCAAGTGCTGATGCCCATATATGTGGCATGCTCCGATCCCTTGGAGAAGCTGCAGCTGCTCTGTTATCGCGACAAGTTGCAGCTGCTGGAACACTACAATTTTGAGGAGGAGGATCACCGTTCGCGCCGGATTTACTTCTTCAATCAGCTGAGCGACTCCATTGAGCAGTTTCCGCTGCACACATTCCTAGATTTCTGCTGGGAGCAGCCGGCACAGACCTGGCTATCGATTGCCCAGCTGGCCATGATCCATGGCGCCTACGCGCACCTCTACTGGCACGTCGCCAGTGTCCAGTGTGGCCCGCATGCCGTTCACCATGTGCTGTTTACGGTGCAACAACTGATGCAGGATGAGCGTCTGCTCAGCCAGAAAACCGACTTCAATTTGCTGCTGGCGCTCTACGAGCACCCAGTTATCCTGAACGGCATGCAGTACCGTCGGCTGCATCGCCAACGCCAACTGACCCTTAATTTGAATGTGTCCGCAGTGCCATACAGCGTCGCTGAGTTGCAATCGGCTCAGTCCAATTACCTATCGGCCTGTGCCGACGGCCTGGCCAAGTTCTCCAAGTCAAACAACTATGTCGCAATGGAGAAACTGATGCAGACACTGCTCCGTCTGCCACAAGTAGAGCAGCGCCTCATCAAATGCAGCCGCAAATGTCTGCAATCGGAGCGCCATCGTCTGTCGCAGCTGCTGAAAGGTGCCGCCGGCACAGCCCAGGAGGAATTGAAACAGGCTCGCGCTAAGATTCGTCTGGCACGCACATATGTGGCGTTGCATGGCAAATTGTGCATGTGGCGCCTTAGCCACTGGCCACTCATCTCACAATTGATTCTCTGCATGGATCGGCTGCGTCCGCAGCTGGAAACCTTTGAGACTGCGCGCCTTGCTGTCCTCGATCTGGTCGTGAAATCGTACATCAAAAGCATGCCGCTGTCATTTCTCCATTATCCAGGTGAGTACCACGTAGCTAATCCTATATATATATATAACTATATTTATCCTTATGCCTTACAGATTTGATTGGCAAAGTCCGGGATCTGGTGAACACGTCCTTGCAGCACAAGCACTTGTGGCAGGATGAGCACCTGGCACTGCTGCTAAATATCAATAAGCCGCCGCAGGCCAAGGAGTGCGCTATGGTAAGGATAACCAAATAATCGATTATGACACACGAGAGAGGATCACAGAGGACCAACTTTCATCATTCATGGAATACTGTAGTAAATCCCCTCCAATTCTCATGTTTATCATCCGATCTTTGTTATCAAATATATACACAAATAATACAAGTTTTGTTTCTATTTTTACAGCTCCTCGCGCAGGCTTCGTCGCTGGAGGCCATTAAACTGCTGGGCGACGCCATTCGTCATGGGATTGACCGAGAAGTTATGGAGCAGCTGGCGCAGGCTGATAATTCGATTGACTCACCTAACTCGCTGAATGCCTATGCCTTCCTCTTCAAGTGTTACATGCACGCCTTTGAGCAGTGGCTGATTAAACCGGCCAAATCCGAAAATTATCCTTGCCTCATCCAGCATCTGCTAAAGGCACCGCATCTTAGAATGACACAAAATATGCTGGCTGCCATCGACAACTTTAAGATCTTGTTGAAACCATCTTGTGGTCTAACTGATAAATCAAAAATACTGAAATATGTGAATGCTATGGTAATCATTTACTGAAATATTCACACAAATTGATAACACATACATAGAACACATAATGAATATGCAGGTGTACATACATAGATGTGTACTGAAATCAACTTGCGTTCCTAAAAATGATCAGAAATAACCTTGAAGTTTGTCGCTATGTCATTAATCACGCAGTTAACAAACATAAACATACTTAAAATGTTATGAATATAAGTAATATGAGAATTATTACCTAACCCTTTACTTATTTTTCCAATAATTTACACAAAATCGAAAGATTATATCTAATTTCGTCACGTTAAGATTAATTGAAATTAATTCTTAAGACAATAGAAGCAAAAGAAAAAATCTTAAATAGCTGAAATAACTGGTTCCTTGCTGGTCCTGGCAAGTCTACTCTTTTGGTCAAAGGACATCCAAGTCCAATATTGTGATTTCGACATATTTCCTTCCTTTGTAGTTGACTTTGATTTCAAAATCTTTGATTATTTGAAAATATTATAAAGCTTAGTAAGCCAGAAAATACTTTCGATTTGGTAAATCGCATGACATAAATAAAAAAAAAAAAATGAATCGAACTTTTTTGCTATCGAAAGTATTCGAAGAGGTGAGTTGTTGTGGTCATAAGTTTGCGAACCTTTCCCTTTCCCTAATCCGTCCTTTCGAAGATGAGCTGCTTTAGTGTGATGGAGGTCGACTTCGAGGCCCGCTGCTACTTGGCTGAATCGATTACGCATTGCACTCGTATCATGCACTTCTTCAATTATTTCATAATCATGTATTGCAATCTGGACATTCGAAGCAAAAATGAGGAATATGCATTTGCGATTGTGATATTCACAATCGTGCCATATCTTTACGCTATGATAGGACATTTAGCTGCCAAATAGTGAGTAAACATTGTTATTTAATTATCAATGCAACTTACTAGGATTACTTACTTAGTTATGGACCAATACTCAAAATTACAGCGATAAGACTCGGGATGAATCAGTATCTGGCTGGCGTAACATTATTGTGCATGGGCACCTGCTGGCCAGAATTGATGACCAATTTTTTGCCCATTCACCATCATGCATCACTTTTCACCATGACCATTGCCAATTCGATTGCCATTATTCTGTTGGGTGGCGGCATGATCTGCTTTCTGAGACCCTTCAAAATCGATGCACACTGTGCGCTACGCGATCTTCTGTTTCTGGTGCTGGCCTGTGAGTTCCTCGTCTATATTATAGAGGCTGAAAAGAAAATAAATCGCTTAAAAGCATTGGGTAAGTCACACAATTTTCTTGCAGTGTACAATCCTCAACATAACCGTGCTAGTTATATCCGTGATAAGCTACTGATAAGCTCATTCATTGATTAGAATCGCACAACTATATCCTACTATATCTCTCAAAGACTAAATCGGTGTAGCTTTTCCTTTAATTTTCCGTTTTCATTTGCAGCTCTGATATTCTTGTATTTTATTTATCTGGGTGTGAACTTTATGGATCTACATTTGAGGCATCAAAAAATCGAAAGTAGGTGTACCTTACTTGAACAATGTCGACATTCATCTTTGGTTCATTATTTATACGCCAGGACTGAAGCAAGAAATTGATCAACTAGACAAGGCGCCCTTGTCGCCAGCTCAAAGTCGTATCTTAAAGGAAAAACATTACGAATTGGTTCAGCTGGAGCTTGACGATAAATTGGTAATACATTACAAAAGGACGACTGGCCTCATCTCCTCAAATCGGAAATCCTTTCGATCGTACATACGGCACGGCGAAGAATCAGAGCAACCGGATAATCGGGCAACTGAAATTGAGTCTAGCTTGACTCGAAATATTTTGTATAATCCAGATAATCCAAAGAATTTGTGCTTATTCACAGATTTCCTTGAGACTCTCATGCCCATCGATATGAACAAATGGAAGCAAAAGGGCTGCTTGGGTAGATCCTGTCTTATCCTAATGTCACCGGTTGTGCTGTGCTGTACGATATTTATACCAAACATAGATTACACGTTGGATAAGCATGGATGGAGCAAGCTGCTCAACTGCTCGCAGATTATAACGGGTCCGCTTATAAATAGTGCTCTGATTCATGGTTTGTCCCACATACTAACTATCAAATCGAATTAAGTTAAGGAATTAAGTGTCTCTTTACAGCCTTGATTTACGAAATGCATGGCAACTGGTTGGCCCAAATGCTTTATACATATACAATATGGTCCTTATGCTTAACGGTGCCACTGGCCTTTATCGTATTCCTCATATCACGCACAGATAAACCTCCGGCGTACCACAAAGTAAACGCTTGTCTACGATTATACTCGGGAAAACAATGTGCTTCAGAATTAAGAAAATCGGTCAAAGAGTTTCTCTTTTATATTTAGATTTCTTTAAGGAAAGAATGTTTGGCAAAAAAATCTGTAATATTTGATTTACTAAATTCGAATGTATATTTGTTTTTCTGAGTGTGGGAAATTCTTAGTTTTCATTGTGAACTTTTGCAGTTCTTTATCATACTTACAGCTAGCACCACAATAATTCTCTTAACCATTTGTGCCAATGAGCTGGAGCTGCTTTGCACGATTATTGGATCAATTTTGGACATGACCGAAGATTTTGCAAATACCAGCATTCGATCGCTTTCCGCTGGTCTCGCAGATTTGGTATTCACCGTCGACTTGGCCATGACGGGCTATGAGAAAATGGCCTATGCCGCCATCTTGGCTGCACCAATTTTCGGTGAGTTGTTTATTCAATCAAAATTTGATATATCAATTTCGATTTCATTTTTAGGCATCACAATTGGCTTGGGTATTCCGCTGCTCTTTGATGTTGGAGTGCAATTTGAGGGCACAAGTGGTTATCTCTTTGGAGAGCATAGTGATAGCGCCTATATATTCTTTATGCTGACAATTATCTCAACTCTGGGCTGGGCATTAACATTCAATTTCTTTGCCCGTCGTTCAGTGGGGATTTTTGCATTTAATTTGTACTTTTTATTTCTTTTATATGCCGTGCTCATTGAGTGGGATATTATTCATCCATTTTCACAGGATACTGCTTTTGAGCCCATATAAGAAAAACGGACAAATAAGTTCTTACTTGTTACTTTTCATTTTTGTTATTTTTCTAATGTTAAACTATTGAAATTTATGGAACTATGGATTCGAAACCTGTTTGCCACGTGCAGCAGACTGACTGTAATTGTATCAAGTAAATTTGATTAGTTAACCAACCTGTTTGGCAGTAGTATGGTTTGATAACAATCTTCAATCTTCAATTACAAATTCGTTAAGTTCGGGCAATAAATGTGTATCAAAATGAATAAGACCTTTTCAATACAGAACGTTAATAAAGAGGTGAGATACTGCCGTCCTCGCAGGACCAATATTTAGATCTTTCCGCTACCTCATATTTAAAATTATCTCATATGCATTCAGTCAATATTGTTGAATTTCAGGCATTACATTTGGCATGGGTATATCATGCATTATCATGAGCAGTGTTCAGCCAAAGGCTCTTTGTATTGGCTGACAGAGAATCACTGTCAAAACGGGTTCATATTCTTTATGTTTTCACAACTCTGACCTTGAACCTGATGTTTAATTTCTGTGTGCGATATAACTATATATTATATGTATATATATATTATGTACATCCCATTTAGTTTATACGCTTTGCTCGTCGCATTTGCATTTGGGCTGACGTAAGGACGCAAAGTCTTAACAATGAATATCAAATAGTTGCGACATCGACAAAATTTATTACAACCACAATTAAGAACAATGGCAGAGTTTTACCAGCACAGTCAACGTGTGATTTACATTGTAGGTGTGCCGCAAAGAGCAATTACGTTAATAAAGTATCATAATTAAAATTCCAACCAAAAGTGAAAAATGGTTTCAGCTTTGACGCTGACATGAGGAAAAGCGCGAAAGTCTTAGACGACCTGGACTCAAGCGTTCTCGTCGTTGTGCCCCTTTCAAAGGCAGTGAAGCGTTTCATGCAACGTCTCGGTTATCTCGGCTCTATTTAATTATAAAAAGCGTTCAGCATTATGAAGAAAGCTCACAGCAGCGGCAACGGCAACCGACAGCTTGCCGTTAATTAGGGTTAAAGTGGTACGGAATTTGGTTCAGCGTTGGGTCCAACATTTAGAGCATCTAATTGATTGTCGGCGTGCAACAACGAGGGACAGCTAATTGGGCTGATTAATCTTAGCCCAACACATGCAAATCAAACGAATATCTTTTATGGGAAACCGAATGCAATGTTTTGAATGTGCCAAAATGTAAAGTTTTCAATGGCTGCCCAGATATATAAAGCCATTCAAAACATTAGCATTACATTTAAGTGCAATTGCATATAAAACATAAACAAGTGCAACACACTCCCGCATGCCAAAAAAAAAAGAACGGAAGAAGGAAGTAGTGGAAGCCAAATGCAAGCTACAACTTCAAAGCGAATGCCCGCAGAATTCCGGCAGCAATAAAAGCACTCAAGTCCCATAGACTTCCTGCTGCTACTGATGCTGATGTTGATGCCACTGCTACTGCTACTGCTGTCTGTGGCACTTACTGTGACATGTTTTTGCAACAGTTTTCAGTTTTGTACTGCAACTTCAACTCCAGTTGCAGCTCTTGCCTTAACTCAGCAGCAAATTTCTCGAGCATAACAAGTGAAACGAGCCTCAGAGAAAAGTGCTCGACTTACAGATGCTCTCTATAATCAAAGTTACTATAAAAAGTTACTCAATTTATTTTTATAATTTTTATTGGTTACTAAGGCATGGATCGGTAATAAAAAAAACCAAACTTATCAATTCATTAATAATAATTAAATTGAATTCATTTTATTTCTCATCAATCAAATACCTTCTATGGAGCCAGGGCATAAAAGTGATGGCAACATTTGGTGCATAACGATCCATGTTCCATCCATGATGCTATGCATTGAGCCCTGATGCATTTTGCTTGTTACCAAATTGTTTTATATTTTTGTCTGCTTTTCTCTCCTATTTTGCATATTGGCGCTGAAATGCCAACTTCTATTTGCCACTGATTCGCTTTGGTGCGAAAGTCATCAAATATTTAATGGTCAAATAGGATTCACAATTTGAAATGCTTTTGTCGAACAGCACAAATTGCAACAGTTTTCCAAGTTTTCTGTTACTTGTTTTCCATTATTTAGTAAATATTTTCCGCAGGCAAGCTAAAAATAAGAACTGGAAACCAATCACAAACAAATGTTAAATAAACTGCTTAAAAGGAGAGTACAGTTAGGCTTCTCGCTTCACTGGCTGGCCAATAAATGGCCGCTTAGTATTATAACTCAATTAGCGGAGAAAGTACTTTGCGTATACGCAATGTTAGCTGCACGAGCCGGAAGGAAGGAAGCTGGCTGCAGCAGCGACATTTACAGAAACAGCTACATATAAATTATTCAAGCCTTAATTAATGTGTTAGGGGGTGGTGCGAGGGGGGGGGGGTGGGGTTTGTGTGTGCTTTTGTTGTTGTTATTGTCCACTCTGCACTGCACTCACCGTTAGCCTCGTCTCTCTTTTCCCTGATTTGCATATCACTTGCTCGGCTGAGCAGTCTCCCTCTTCCTCTCCCATCTCGCTCCTCTGCTGCACTGTCGTGTCCTGGTGTTTGTGTGCTAATGAATCTCCCGTTTGGTGCACTGGGAGCACGAGTACCGAGTACCGTGTACCGTCTGTGGCTTGGCTGCAATTAGCTCCGACTACACTTGACTTAACTTGACTTCCACTTTGCCACCATTTGGCAGTCACCGTCAATGAAGAGGTGCGAAAGATTGCACTGACATTGTCGACTTGTGGGCTTAACCGACTCAGCCATGTTCTGCGGAAATGGAAGTCAAGTCAGATGCATTTGCACACATAAAGAATCGTTCGATGATAATTTGTCAATATTCTTTTGCTTTCGAATTCTAATTTTTATGTTCAAACATAAACTGATTGAAATTAAGTATTCTAGTTCTCTGTAAGCTGTCACAAACTTCAAAACAATGTGTCTTTTAGATATATATTGAGAATACTGACAGGCCATAGAAATAGTATCGAAAACTAAACATTTATAAATTGAACAAAATTGTAGAAAGAATTTGTTTTTCGGTTAATGTGCGAAAATGGTTCAACATTTCTTGGAGCAACCTAAGACATCATCAGTTGATCAGCCAAACGTCTCCAAGGTAGCTGCAATCGAGGAAGTACAAGGAGTTGAAACAAGCACAGATTCAATTCCTGCCCCAAAAATAAGTTGGTTACACTCTTTTTCCCGTATTTACGATTGGACGGACGAACTGGGCCAGTACGTGAAGAGGTGCATCGCCTATCTGGCGTTTAAGATCCAAAACTTATTTTACTCAAATCAAGTTATCACTTATGACGAGGCACCCCTTTCGCCGGCATCCAAGGCGCAGTTGCAAGTGGCTGGACGGAAGACACTCGTACTCGATCTGGATGAAACGCTTGTGCATTCATGCTATCTCGATCCGGACACAAACCATTTGATTGGGTGTAATTTTGTGCCCGAATCCGCTGTTCCAGATTTTGTGATAAACATACCGATTCTAGCCTCTATGCCACCAATTGAATTTCATATATTCAAACGGCCATATGTCGATGAGTTTCTCAACTTTGTGGGCAGATGGTACGATGTAGTCATCTTTACGGCCAGCATGGAGGCCTATGCCTCAAGTGTGGTGGACAAATTGGATGATGGCCGCGGTATAATTCAGCGTCGTTTCTATCGACAACATTGTGTTTCCAATTCGTCATTTGTCAGCAAGAATCTGGTTGGGGTCAATAAGGATTTGGCAAGCGTTTTCATCATTGACAACTCGCCGAGTGCGTATCGCGACTTCCCAGAAAATGCCATACCCATCAAGAGCTATATCTATGATCTGAATGATGAGGAACTGCTGAAATTGCTACCCTTCCTGGACGCACTTCGCTTCACAAAAGATGTTCGCTCGATTCTCGGCCGCCGGGAGATAACAGCTCCATTATGAGGAAACTAGACAGTCAACATTAATAACAACCCGATCTTAACTCCATTTAATACTGAATAAAGAATTTCATTAAGTTTTTCAATTTTAATGCATTGGTCTTTCAGTCAATGAGTCAATTTCATAAAAATGTTTCCCAATATTTCTTCGAAGCTGTAATTAGGCTTTAATGTTCACAAGTCCTTGAAAAGCATTTAAAGTGATCCATCACAATTCATTCCTTCTCCTTTTTCCTTCACTAATAATATTTATGTAGATAAGTTCCCTTTCGTTCTTTGTCATAATTCACATCCATCATCGTGGCAATTTCAACTTTTTAGCAATGTTACCGGTTTCATAGTCGCTGAAAAAGAAGAGGAAAAACTTTGCCAAAATGGTGCCCCCTCCGAAATCCAACGACATCGATGAGTTATCGTGAATGTCGAACATTTAAGCACAATTGACTGCGCCTCGACGCATGGATGCAATGAAAATTTATGGCGACACAGGTGAAAGTTCTGCCTTCCTTCTCCTTGCCATCCTTGTTGCAGTTACAGTTGCAGTTGCAGTTAAGGCAATCTGGCAAAATTTATTGTAGTTGCGCTGCTTAAGCTACAACTCAGCTTGTGCTATCAGATCTGGTAAGTATTTAATTCACAACTAACTTTTCAATTTGAGCTGCGACTCTACAAAAAACACAGCCAGCAATCAACAGTTTTTTGCCATGACTTTGCATGACTCAAATTGATTTGTTCAGTTTCACCTCAGCAAGAACTAAATGAAGCTCTGACTTTTTGGTGAAACTTTGGATTGTCGCTTTTTCTAATGATGACAGGATATATTTTGCTTATGTTGCAAGAGACGGACAAATTTCCATCGGACAGCCGCCATAAATGAACCTTAACCTCTAAGCGATCCTATCCGAATTCAAATCTTCTATTCGCTTATGTAATCCAATTTGAATCAATCTTAAATTAAGTTGCAAGAATAAACTACTCATTTTTGGAGCTACATTTTATAGAATTTATTCATCATACTTATTTTAAAGCACTTCAATTGTTGGATACTTGTGCAACTGCTGAAATTGAGAGTAGGTGAAGCATAAATGCAGATATCGTACGTAGGAACTAACTGAGTCAGTGGCTGGTTGACTGATTGCTCATACGCACTGTTGGTTGCAACAGTAACTGCAAGAGTGCTGCCACTTTTTGAAATTCAACAACCATAGCCAGAGAGAGAGAGTAGAGAGAGAGATATATATATAGAGAGAGAGAGAGACAGAGGCAGACAGATTACGCTTGAATTCTTGTGCCCAAATATTGACCGGCACATTTTATGGCACTACAAATCAAAATCGCAAGTCGAAGCCGTATAAATCAGACTGGGCGACTAGCAAAACTCATAAATATCCACGTATTGAAAGAAATATTGGCGCATTTGACAATTTGCAAGAGCACAAAATTATGGTTGAAACAAAATATGCCTTTGGTACCAAATCGTTGGCAGAATGCACTTATTTTTATTCTTTTTTTATTATTGGGATTTTTGCATACACAACCTATATAAATGTGAATCGATTTCGAAGTCCAAGGACATTTGAACTTAACTTCAAATAATATACATATAAAGAATGTCTAAATTTTTATTTTTTTTTTGTTTATGTTTATGGGTATGAGTTCTTTACAGTACTAATCAAATTGGTTGTCCATCATATAAAAATAGTTATTTCAGTGGTTATTGCCTGCCCTAGGTCAGCGCAATGCTGGCCTTTTTCCAGGCCTGCTCCTCAATCCAGCTTCTTAAATATGGCACATTCGTGTACGCGGCCGGAAAGTCCTTCTTTGTACACTCAATGCCCCAGGAGACGATTCCTGCTAGCTGAAAGCGATCCCGTTGCCCCGCTATGGTGCAGAATAAAGGTGATCCGCCATCGCCCTTACACGTGTCCTTGCCCTCTTTGCCGCCGGCACAAATGAAGCTGTTGTCCAAATTGAAACGTCTTCCAAGAATGGTGCCGCGGAGCAGCCGCTGGCAATGTTCATGCTCCACAATAGGCAGATCAATGCGTTTAAGTATCTGTGACATGAAATTCGCGCTCATATTGGAACTACCCCAACCGATGGCAAAACACTGAGCTGTGAGCAACTGTGCCTGCAGCTGTGAACTGTCCGTCGGCGGCATACAAAGCGGTTGGATATGTATTGCCAGGTCAAACGGTTGCTCCAGCACCAGCAGTGCGATGTCATTATGAAAATTCAGTTTATTATAGAGCTCGTGGCGCCACACACCGCGCAGGCGGCGCGTCTGAAAGGGATGCGGCTCGCCCTGGCTGTTGAAATCATATTCACCGGCACGGGCCAGCAGTGTGTCCGAGCTGTGGTTCGCCACATTGTGGGCACTGGTCAGCACCAGAAGGGGATGTATCAATGTGCCGCCGCAAATGTAATTCGCCTGCATGTCCATCAAAGCAACCATCCAGGGAAACTCGGCATAGAGCGACTCATTATCGTTGTAGCCCTCCAAAGCGTAATAGAGTCCGCCGGGATTGCTATAGCCACAGCCCTTATACTTGAAGTCCATCGCATCGCGTCGCACGGTACTCTCGCTCTCGCTTATCTGTATTATTAATTGTTATCTTATTTGTATAATTATAATATATATATTTTTTTTTTATTCTGCTTACCCTTTCATCCAATGGGCAGCAAGTAGCGAAAACTGAACAACCAAAGTTGCTGGCATTACTTATTTTGGGCTGAATTATAAAGCGACCATCTGTATTAACTTGGCCAGTTTTACACAGATGTCGGGGTACGCATAGACTATCCTGGCCACAGGTTTCGTAACCCAGCATGAAGTCAACATTTAACGGCTTCTCCGAGGTCTGGCTCTCTACTCTGATTGGCTGTCTTGTTGATGGTATCTTTTTGCCATTCGCCTGGCTTCGGGCATAGCTCTCCAGCTGCTGCTTGTCGCAGCAGACAAGGGACACGCCGCATTTAAGATTTAGACTCCGTGCTATGAGTATTCCAACACCGGAATCATCTGACTCATCGCAGCGTTGTTCCGTTACACAAACCTGCTCGTCGTTACACAAGCACAGCACTGCGGTGGCATAGGCGAGTATCAGCAGCGAAAGCATCTTTATTGAATCACCCATCTTGGGAACTGTCTGAAATATTCAATATTACGGAGGAGTGCATTGTTAACCGGTTATCTTGGCAGCTATTTACATCAATACAATTTCAAAAGATGTAAAAATGTTGCATTCGATTGAGCTCAAACTGTTGGCCATGATCAAGAATATATATACTCTATGGAGTTGCAGAAACTTCCTATTGTTACATACTTTAGCAAAAAACTATTATACCACTTTAACCCCATTTTTTATGGGTTCACATAAATGGCATAAATCTCAAAGTTGATTTCATTTTATACTCCGATCTCGACGGTATTCGATTTGGTCGACAGACAATGTCCCTTTATGATAGCATTATAAATTTTCATACAGAAGTCCATTCCCAAAAACCGTCATATCTAATAATTTCCACAACACTGTTATCTAGAGTATTTCGCAGTCGGTTATGCCCCACGTTTATGTTTCCACTTGTTTTAATCAAATTCTTGTGAACTTTGTACACTTTTGTTGATTTTGTATTGTACTGAAATTTCGAACAGTAATTTTCGAAGTAATTACTTTCAAGACTAGGAAATCATAAATATTATACGCAACTAATTGAGGGGGTATATTTATGGTAAATGCCCAGCTGTCTAGTACTAATTAAGTGAGCAATCAATGTCGCACATAAATAATTACATATTTAAATCAGTTATAATGCACGATTAACTCGAGTTACGTTCCGTCCAAGTAAACACATTCAACTGAGTTCTCCAATCTTCGGATCACGTATTTTATTGGCATTATCAACAGATTTAGCGCTCTGAACTCTCCGTTTCGAATATTCATTGTAAATTGAAGAAAAACTTAATGAAGAGAATTGAAATGAGTTGAAACTTGGCTTGAAATTTTCTCAACTCTTTAGCTCAGCTGACTTAATGTCTCTCTGTCCCTCTGTCGCTCTGTCTCTCTGTCTCCCAGAGATGCTTATTTGTGTAACAATTCAGCATCGCTCTCCGTTTGTTTCCAAGCCGGTTCTATAATATACACGAAATCTGCTTGAGTCAACTCAGTTGCAATTGTGCGCGCTTCGAATTATTATTGAATCTGACAAAAAAAAAAATAGATATATAAATATATATATATCTATATAAGTGTATGTCGTAATTGTGTGAAATATATATCAATATCAAATAAGCATGCGTAGGCAGTGATCAAAATAGAAACAACGAGAACAACAAACCATTAAAAAAATTATGGTCAATCGCCAGACTAAATCGAATTGCGTATGCGGTTATAAAATGAGCTCGTCACATAAATTCACATCAGTTGATTAATAGATGCCAACGAAGTATCGAAATATAATATATGTATATACAATATACAATTGGAATAGATAAGAGGCATATTCATTTTTAGAGATGCCAGGCAAACTAGCCTGAGTTAGATAGCTTCATTGATAACCTACGCACTGCAAGCGGTTTGCCTTTGTTCTCCTTGTTCTGAACCTTATCACCACGACTCTCTCTCTCCCCCTCTCTCTCTCTCTCTGTTTATTACTATATATTACAGCTGATGGATGCCGTTAATTATTGGCTGCTGGCCTTTGCTGTTGTGACGCAAAGTCGGCTGTTAAATGGCCAGCAAAGCGCTGCATCGATGTCATTATGTGGCACAGCGGAATTGTGCGTCACCGAGCAGCGTTGCATGGAGACGGATGATTCGGGACATGGGATAATTGGGCCACGCCTCGCTCGCATGTGTGGTCAGGGTCTGGTGTGCTGCGATCGCGAGCAACTGGATAGCTGGGATGCCACACAGAATATGGCAAGATCGCTTAAACCAGCATCCGTCGACATCAAATCCAAAGCGACTCTGACCACCGGCACTGACTCTGAAGCCAGCGTCTACGATAGCTGCGGCCTGAACATGGAATGCGTGCCCAGGAATCTCTGTCAAGACAATATCATCGTCGAAGATGGTCGCTTTCTGCTCAATCCACGAATTGGGGAGTTGCCCTGCACACGTTCCTTGCATCGCTGCTGTGCCGTAGATCAGCGGGTGAGAAAATATATATCCTTAGTATTTATTTTGATGTTGAATCAATTTCAAGTGATGAAATAAATAAATATCGCGTTCACTTGAAACTTTTCAGATATATTCAAGTATTTTTGGATATTTTCATAAATTTGCTTTAAGAATAAATAAATAATTTTGGCAATTCAGAAAGTTAACAAAGTAATTTTACTTCAGGTGAATGGCAGTGAGAGTCCGTACATTGCCAGGTTGGCTAAGTTCAAGTACCAGGGCTGCGGGCACAGCAATGTGAAAGGCCTGATACCCGATGAGGATGGCTTCGAGCACCAGAACGATACATCGCTCTTTGGCGAATTTCCGTGGATGGTGGCAATCATGAGTGGACGCAATCAGTATCTCTGTGGCGGCACACTGATCCATCAACAGCTGGTGCTGACGAGCGCTCACAATATACTCAACCAAACGGTGGATACTCTGATTGTCTTTGCCGGCGATTGGGATCTGAATGGATTCGATGAGCCATACGAGCGTCAGGCCCGACGCATCAAGCAGATAATTAGCCATGAGGAATTTGATCCCGATCGGCATTATAATGATATTGCTTTGCTGGTGCTTGAGACCCCGATCGACATAAAGCCGCATATTCAACCGCTATGCCTGCCACCGCCAGAGACGCCTCAGGTGCAACAAGATCTCCTCCAGGCTGATTGCTTCGCAACCGGTTGGGGTGCCCGACACCTGAACAGCAGTACGAACGAACACCTACTCAAACGCATATTGCTGCCCTTGGTCAGCAAGGATGAGTGCCAGGCACAGTTGAGACTCACACGAGTGGGCAAGCGTTTCCGGCTGCGTCCGAGTTTCATCTGTGCCGGCGGCTTGGAGGGTCAGGATACATGCAAAGGTGATGGCGGATCACCGTTATTCTGCACGCTGCCCGGACAGCAGAATCGTTATCAGATAGCTGGCATCGTTTCGTGGGGCGTCGACTGCGCCAAGGAGGATGTGCCGGCGGTCTATGCGAATGTGCCCTACCTACGCCCTTGGATCAATGAAAAGGCCAAATCACTGGGCTTTGATCTTGAGGCGGTGATATAATTAATTAACCATTTGAAATCCACATCAATTCGAGAGCAGCTTTTATTTAATCTTGCTTTCAAACGAAACTCAAATCTTACACTTATTTTGTATTAAAACAATAAATATGACAAATGCATGCGAATAAACCAATTTCCTCGAAATACGTTCAATTTATCCAATCTCCGCATATATACTTAACTAACTAATGCAGCCCATATTCCCCATTCCTTACGTCATTATAAAACAAATACAAAAAAACGGCAAATTTATTGCAACTATTAACGCAGCTAAATGGAACAAAGAGGAGGGCCAACGGAAAAAAGTCAGGCATCTTTATGGGCTTCTCTTATAAATAGAAATAGCTGAGTCGCAGCATATTTTGTGGCACCCCTTCCCTTCACCCCCGCAGCGTGGTCGTGGCTCGAAATTAAGTACGTTGCTAAAGAAGAGAAAGAAGACGAAAGAAGTGGCAAAGAGTCTGTGTTGGACAGCGAACGTTGCTACCAAAAATTGAGAAATTACATGCTGTGAAATAGCTGGGGAATTGATTTTGGTGATGCTGCTGCATGCTGTTGTTGGAGACGTCTCTGCTTAAAAAAAAAAAAACAAAAAAAACAAGAGAAGCAAAACCAAAAGAAAAAATCGACTCATTTCTCAAGTAAATTGGAAGGAAATTTTTATTTATTGGTGATTTTCATGCAACATGCAACTTGCCAGAGACTCATATTGATTTTGCCAGAGCAAATACTTGCCTCCACACATATTTTTGGGGCATGTGCATTAGCATTTCCTTATGGCCACTGCTGCTGTTCTGAAGACACGCCTGATTAGTTTGCATTGCTTGGTAAATATCTCAGAAATTCAAATATTTACCAAATTGATTATCATTTAATTATAATAAAGCATAATGTCCAATGCAATCTCACTCTCGGCATCCATCTTGCAACCATGTGTGTGCTGATGTGCGTGCGTGTGCGCAATTCTAATGGCCCTGGCCGCAAATGTGTTGCATACTTTGAGGCACATTTCCTTGCAACCAGGGAAACGGCAACTGCAGCTGCTCTTTCTCGCTCTCGCTCTCTGTGTGTGTGTGTGTGTGTGTGTACATAGCATCAAATTACAAATCATGTTGTGCCCGAGAGGGGGAGGGGGGGGCTACATGGTAGTAGAGGAGGAGTTTGACGGAGGACCAATGCTTTGTGGCCTGCCAACGGAAGTAGAAACAGATGCAAATGGCAGTTAGGAGTGAGTACAAAGTCGTGTATGTTTACTGTGTGTGTGTGTGTGTGTGCGTGTGTGCGTGTGTGCATGCCTGCATGAAAAACAAAACAAGCCACTAATGTTGCATTCACACATTTGAGCCTACACACGCACACACATTGCAGGAACAATTGACACTGGCTAATTGCACTGGAAAATCCGTTAAATGCAACCATAACCATTTTGGTCCTGTTTTATTTTATTACACTGCAACCAGTTGGGTTGTTAGTTGTGCTTTGTGATTTGTGGCCAAGTTGCACATTTTATAGGAAAAGTTATATACTCATTTGGCTGCAAGGATTGTCCTTGAACCTTAATTAAGCCAACAGTCTTCGTAAATTACTGCCAGCTTGCTTTCCAGCTCGACGTAAGTGTTTAAAGTTTGTTTGGAAACTAATTGAATACAAAAGAACATAAAAAATAAATCAAGTAAACATTTTTCGAAAGTGGAACAAATTTTCACGGTTGAACTAATTGATTTTGAAAAGAAGTTTAGTATTATTCGAGTTTTATCTACGATGTAATTTTTCTGCTTCTATAATCAATCAATCAATCTATTATCACAAAATATGAAAATTTACAATTTTATTAATTATTATTATTATTTATTAAAAATAGTTTTAATTTAATGTCAGCAAGAGTTCCAATTATTTCTGTTAATTAAGAAATCGAAACTTTTGCTTGCCTAAATCTCGCTTCATTGGTTAAAGTGAAATCTGAATATGATGAAGTGAATCTGATAAAGAGGATAATTCAGAATCTGGCATTGAGCTCGCCAATCTATAGTTGTACAATTTATTCAATTATCAAAAATGTGTCTAATAAATTCTTTTGATGTAATCCGATAATGGAAATATGGCATAATCAAGTATGTAATACTGACGTCAATAAGCTCTAAAAGTAACAATTTTCCAACCAAAAATGCCAGAAGCAGCTTTTAAACCACACTATTTTAATAGGCTGGCAATGCATGTTGCACATGTTGTTGTTGTTGTTGTTGCTGCTGCTGCTGCTGCTGCTGCTGCTGCCAGGGTAATTAACAAGCCAAGAATAAATTACAAACATTGCATTTGAAAAATGCAACAGCGCCGGGGGCTGTGTTTGGGTTAACTGGCTGGCTGAGGGTTGTGGCAATGCGATGATGCGGGAGTTGCGTCAAAATAAAGCTAATGCTCTGAGCACACAGCGCACAACACACAGCGCACAGCACACAACACACAGCACACAACACACAGCACACGAGCAATGACATTTTTGTTTAAGCGACGCTCTGGTTCTGCAAAACAATTAAATGCATGCAAGCCGGGCTGCCTGGCTGTCTGGCTGGCTGTCTGATCGTCTGTCTGCCTGCCAGTCCGCGCAATGTGCCGCAGTACGCAGTACGCACATTAAGCATGCGTCCCGTGTAACGGTGCATGCGACATGTTGTCAACGTTTTAGCAAAATTTGTTATGCAAATTGCTTATTAACCTTATGACTGGCTGTCGAATTGTCGCTATTCGCAAATGTTCAACATTTTCAATTGTCAATTAGCCGCGGATACCATAAACAACCAAAAATCCGCCGGAGTCTGCCGGAGTCTGCCATAAAACACAGCGCATTTATTTAAACATTGTGTGGGCGTAAAGTTCATCGACTCGCATTAAATGCACATAAAATAGCCAGGCTTCGATTTTAATTTATATGCCACCGATTTACCTGCGCCACTGTCTGTGCAACCAGATAGCAAGGCAAAGGGAGCGAGAGAGAGAGAGGGAGAGAGAGAGAGAAGCAGTTTCTAGTGCCTAGGTCCTAGTTGCTGCACCAGAGTTTGGTGCGCCTGCTAATGACATTGCCACTATCATCAATGGCCTTTAGTTTAATTGAAAAATTTCATTTTGTGTTAGCTAATGGCAGCTGTGTAATTTATGATGCCAGCCTGCCAGGAAAGGAGCACATTTGTTGCCGTTCTTGTTGTTGCAGCCACATTCAATGAGGCCAATTTCCCACTGCTGGATGCTGCTGCATTTCTATAGTTTCATTTTATACAAAATCAATGACTGCAGCAACTCAAATTGTTTTTGTGGCTTACCAAGGATCCAGCAAAATTCTTGCTGTGTAAGCTCGCTTCCTGCCTTGAAGCTGCAACTCTCTTCATTAAATCTGTATATCATTTAAACATTGCTGCGTCATTTGGATCTTCAATCTAGAGGTTTTTATTTACGTGAAGGTATTTATAATTCTGGGAGGCTAACTCTTGAATCGGAATTGAAATAGGATATTTACACATAAGTTTGGGCTTATGGTATCCCTTGTAGTTGACTTTAGTTTCGTCCATTTCTATAACTCAGAACTTTCTAAGAGTCAAAGTTAGTGTCGCAACAACAACAACCACAGCAACAACAACAACAGCAACAACAACAACTGGGTTTAATTAAAGTGAAGCTGCTGAAGCGAGCGTAACATAAGCGTACGCAGAAAGAGGAGCACAAAAGGAGCTGGAGTGAAAAATACATTTTGCGTGCACTGTGCGTCGAGGCGTGATTTTGAAGTGAAGAGTTTTGTTTGGCGGTTTTGCTGGCATTTTGCACGCTTCCATAATTCGTATAACCTTTGTTTTGTTTGACTTTGACGGGTGTGCCTTGAAGCGGGCTTGGATAGGTCCCAACTGCCGTTGCCGTTGCCGTTGCCGCTACTGCTGCTGCGATTTTACACTCACTGCATCATTTGATAAGCAAATATTTATTTTTTTTTTGTTATGAAGTCAGTCGGGTTTGTCGGGTGGCAATCGTTATGCCAATTTGCATTGCATGCACGCCATGCAACAGGAAAGGGATACTCGCATGTTATGCTTTCATTAAATGAACGCAACCTGTTATTGTGCAGGAAGTCAGTTTTCATTTTGCTTACTAATCGGCTACACAGTTCTTGACTTCAAGTTGCGGCCAGGCTGCTGCCTGATTATCCTTCTGCCCGTTGCACCTACACCTGCTGCTGCTGCTTGTGCTTCTGCTGTTGCTTATGGTGGCATGCCGGCGAAAATTGCTGCAAACATTTTTGGCTAGCATGTTGTCGACATTTTTATGGCTGCTGAAATTCTTCGGGTCCTCCTCGCTGTGCAGACATTGCCTGCCACTTGGTAGCCCAATTAAAAGTTTTAGCACATTTTCACTTGAAATTAATTGTCGGTAAACGTAATTCATGTCCGAGACACGAATGCGAAAGCAGCCCCGACAACAACAACAACAACAATGTCAGCAAAATACATGAACCACATTTTTTGGGGTGTCGCTCTTGTAAGTGTTGCCAAGCGCACCAGTATACATACACACATACACACACACACAACAGCTTGCCCCTGTTGTGTTGCATACTGATGTTCCCTAATGTGAATTGAAGCACTGAAAGTATCACAACACTTATAATAACGATAAAAGTAATGTTGCAAATAAAAATTAACATTTTTAATTTAAGTTATCAAATTGAAATTTATAATTAAAGTGGGCACATTAATTATAATTATAATTAATATATTATTAATATATATTATAATTATTATTATTTTTATTATTATCATTATTATTACTATTATTATTTTTTTACTATATATTAAATACTATCTTAAACACAACTCTCAGAATTGAATGTCGCTGTGGCAATTTTGATAAATTTAACTCCACTCGAAGAGCAACTTAATTAAGGCACTTTACTTGCAGTTGGATGAGGTAGCAACAGGCGTATGCAAAACTGCAATTAAACTAAAAACAAGCAACAACAACAACAACAACAAAACACAATGCAAATGCGCATCGAGGGCCGCAAGATTATGCAACAACATATTTAAAAGTACAAACAACATGAATCGCGCCCCGTACGCTTGAATTATTCACGGCAAAAAGAAAAAAGAGAAAAGAAAATGGGAGCACAAAAACGGAAGCAAATGGCAAAAAAAACATCCGTCGATCACGCCCACAAAACTGCAGCACGTTGGTTGGGCAAAAGCAAAAGGATTTTGCACAAGATTCTATGGGCGACTTACGTCGACTGCCGCTGTTTGTCTTCCAACAGCATTGCACTCCTTTAATCTATATGCAAATTGCTCTGTGTGTGTGCGTGTGTGTGTGTGTGCGTGTGTGTGTGTGCGTGTGGGTGCAGTACACATCCATATATACATGCAAATGTTGAATGTGGGCTGGGTTCAAGAGTTCAGACTGCATCGATAGTTGAGTTGGGCTGCCACCAAAGACGCACTTTGCATTGCATGGCTGTTGACCCCTGACCCCCCTGACAAACACACACAAACACTCATATATATGTATGTATATAAATAAATACAGTGACATTCATTAATTGGCCTGGCTGCCATGTAAACTTAATTCGTAAATTCCAAAAGCTTAAAGCCATTGTTCGATCAAAGAAAATCGCCCGTTGTCAGCAAATCTTTTGAAAACCTAAAAAAAAATCAATTTGCTTTTTATTTAATTTATTGTTTTATTTTTTTATTTACCTTACATCAGAGAAATAACGAGAAAAGTAGTTATAATTGCACGAAATATTCTTTTATGAGTAGCAGCAAAAAATGTTCATTTGTTTTTTACCAAAAACCCTAAACTGGAACTCCTTTGTCAACTGACGCGTCAACGCACGCGTTTCGACAAGTTTCAGGCTAGAATTTTAGCTTATGTTCCGACCTAAAATCACGTTTTTAACTTTAAATGTACGATTGACTTAGAGATCGAACTATGATCAAAAAGCCCTCGCTTATTAAAATAAGTTGAGTTTTGACGAAGTTATGGCATTTTGAAGTTTCGACCTATGCCCATATGTCGGTATACCGATTTTCAGGCTCTAATTTTTACTTGTCTTCCGACTTAAAATCCCGTTTTCAACTTTAAATGTACGATTGATTTGGGGGCAAAACTATGATCAAAAAGCCCTCGCTTTTTGCAAAACGAAGAGTTTTGACGAAGTTATGGCATTTTGAAGTTTCGACCTATGCCCATTTATGGGTATACCGATTTTCAGGCTCTAACTTTACTTGTCTTCCGACTTAAGATCCCGTTTTCAACTTTAAATGTACGATTGATTTGGGGGCAAAACTATGATCAAAAAGCCCTCTCTTTTTGAAAAACGAAGAGTTTTGACGAAGTTATGGCACTTTGAAGTTTCGACCTATGCCCATATATCGGTATACCGATTTTCAGGCTCTAATTTTTACTTGTCTTCCGACTTAAGATCCCGTTTTCAACTTTAAATGTACGATTGATTTTGGGGCAAAACTATGATCAAAAAGCCCTCGCTTTTTGAAAGAGAAAGAGTTTTGACGAAGTTATGGCATTTTGAAGTTTCGACCTATGCCCATATGCCCATATTCAGATTTTCAGGCTAGAATTTTTACATATGCTCCGACCTAAAATCTCGTTTTCAACTTTACATGTACGATTGATTTAGGGGCAAAACTATGATCAAAAAGCCCTCGCTTTTTGAAAAACTAAGAGTTTTGACGAAGTTATGGCATTTTGAAGTTTCGACCTATGCCCATACACCGATACATCGATTTTTAGGCTAGAATTTTAACTTGTGTTCACACATAAAATCTCGTTTTTAACTTTAAATGTGCGATTGATTTAGAGATCGAACTATGATCAAAAAGCCCTCGCTTTCTAAAATAAGTTGAGTTTTGTCGAAGTTATGGCATTTCGAAGCTTCGACCGATTTCCAGTCTGGAATTTGTACTCACATTCCGAGCTAAAATCACCTAGAAATTCTGAAGTGTAGAACATTAAAATAACTTTTATGCTTTGCCAATGAACTCCATTTCACGTACTACTTTCTAGACAAGCATACACTCAGAAAAAAATGTGTTTGAAATGAGTGGAACTTATTTGCCCCCTTTCTCTCTTTCACTCTGTCTCTTTCTCTGACTCTTGTTGTTCGACAAAATTGCGCTGTCTTCATTTGTTCGCAACTCATTGTCTATTTTGTATTTTTCATTTGTTGAGCCAAACAAAGCACTTGGAAGTGCTTCAATGAGCAACACCCTTATATCACACACACACACACACACACACATACACACTCAGATGTCAGCTAATTATGTCAATTGCAAGCTCTGCCTGACACTCGCCTGCAATTGCCACACTTTAAGTTCAGCAGCAGCTGCGCGAGCTGTAAAAGGCAGAATGAGACGTGGACAGAGACTGAGACAGAGACTGCCTCACACATCGCACAGCTCACGGTGCATGTCAACAAACAACAAGCAGTTAGTTACTCAGCTGGAGTGGAGATAGCACGACGAGCAGCTACCCTGTACACATGTTTATTGACCATCAAAAACTCAAACGGTAATCGAGCATTTAACTTTATTAAGTCGACTGTTTTAAAATGGCTTTAACTTAAGGCGCAACTGCTTTGTAGTCAAGTGAGGCAAGTGTTGCGTGTTGCCTGTTAATGTTGAGTTGCAACGATAAAAACTGTTGCAAACATTGTCGCACAAAGTAAGTGTTTCGCTGTGTGTTTTGTTTGAAGGCCATGACTGTTGTGCATAAAATGCAAATGCATTCAATTCGTAAATAGAGCTTTGACGCTGATGTATTTAACTGTTTGACAATGCCATCGAGAGTTGAGTGATACACACACACACTTCCACACACATACACACACACACACACACATATAAGTAGTAGGTCAGGGTTGCCTGAAAAGCAGGCTACAATTTCCGCTAGATTTTCAGCCACTCCGGCATCAAATTGCTGACGCTGTACGAGCCACAAGCGAGTCATTTGCTGACCCAAAGACAAAAACACAAAAAAATAAAAAATCAGACACACACAGACAGACGGACAGAGGGCACACGAGTACAAGTACAATGTAAATACGGCCACACTTACAAATCTTTTTCTGGCAGCCGCCACGTGCAAAAGACAAACAATTCTAAGACTCGAAAATCAACTCACGTAGTGCTCGTTATTTATTCAAGTCAATGGAACTGACATAGTCCCACAAGCAGGCTCAAGCACTGACACACACACACACCACACACAGACACACACATACACACACTCATGCATGTAAAAATTTGCTACTATTTGGCCTAAATGTGCATTTGGCTAAATGGCCAACATACTAGCAGTGGCCACAAAACAAAAAAAAAACACCAAAAAAAAAAAAAAAACAGGCAATTCAACAACTACAGTCAAATAACAATAACAATTCAATCAAATTGAGCGCGTGTTCGTTCGTCTATGGAAATCTTGTACCAATGGCAACAAATAACGATAACAAAGAGCTCGAGGGGAGGGCGATGGGGTCGTCGATGGGGCAACTTCAAAACATCACAAAACACAGTGCCCCAAATGTTTTGATTTAAACGAACATTTTGCCTTTGATGTGCCCACAGGAGCTTTCTGAGAGTAGCTCCGAAAGAGAGAGCATAAGGACAACATAGGGACAAATGCTCCCCTTCTCTCTCTCTCTCTCTCTCACTCTCTCGCTCTCTTGCAAGGCGACTGCGCAGTGCGAGTTATCCCAATTTAACCGTTTGTTATCTTTATCTATTGCCAAGCACAATTTCCCCAGTTTAGCGATGTTTTTGATGGGCAACAGTTGCGTTTGAAACCGTTATTCTAACTGTAAAACAAATATCTCTCAAAGTTAATATTGTCCCCTATTTCCATCAGTTTCAACGTGCATCATTTCGACAAAACATAAATCAAATAAAGAAACTCTTCTTAAAAATTAAAAATTATACTTTGTGTTTCACTACATAAAATATATTTTATCTATTATCAAATCAATTATTTTTTATTAATTTGGATAAAAAAATTATCTGTTTTAGATCAGGCATATGTTCCCATAGAGAAAATAGCTTAAAACTTAGAAATATATATCATATATATCTATCTATATCTATCTGTAGAGATATCTATCTATCTATAGAGATATATTTCCATATTTCATAATCATAATCATTATTCATAGATAAACATTTATAAATTTAAAATTAATATATATTTATTCAGTAAATTCTTAAATATTTTGTATATTCCGAGCGATAGAGTTCAAGGTCAAAAGTGGCCAGAATATTTTCTATTCACATTTTTGTATTTTCTTTTCTACTGAAAATCCAAAAAAAATGTTGTGCATAAAATACACAAGTTTTTCGAGTGCGCACTTGCAACACGTGCAGCAGCCTTTTGTTGCTGCCGTTGCCGTTTCGATAACCCCATAGTTGTTGTCATTGTTTGTTGGTGTTGTTGCTTGTTGTTGTTGCTATACCCCTTCCATTGCATATTGAGATGGCTCCCCCTCGCCCCTCGTGTGCATTTTCACAGTCATTTGAACTTTGCAACACTCGCAAAATGTGCAACATGGCGTAAAGAAAACGTGTAAAGCGCTGCAGTTAGCTCTCGAAGAGGCAGCCGCCAGAAAAACTTTGCTTCAATTTGCATACAGATATGCGTATGTGTATATATAGATATATATAAATACACACGCACACACAACGATGCAGTGCAAAGCGATTTAGTTGCGCTTCTGCTTGGTTAAACCATTTAAAGAAACACTCGAATTCAGATCAAGTCAATTGACAACGGATGCTGATGCGTATATATATAGTCATAATATATATATATATAGTCATAATATATATATATATATTTATGACTTAAGCCAATTTAATAATGTTTAAATTTAGACAGCTAAAGCTAAAAAGAATTGTGCTGTGCGCTTTGATGCTTTCAAAACAAGAGAAGCCAAACAATTATTATTCATTTGGAAAATACAACTTATACTATTTGGAAAATGTCTGTATTCAAACGACAAAAATATAAATTTATGAGCAGTTTCCGGGAAAATAGATATGTGCTTAGAAATGTTAAACCAATTAGGAATATTCAAAGCTAATTCTACTAGAAAAACTTTATTAAAAATAACACTAAGTGTATCAAATTTGCCACTTTCAAAACTATTCTAAAAAACCCGAGTCTAAAATTCAAAGCCTTATAATTAATTTACGAAGATACTTTTAAGTATTCATCTACCATTTTGAAAGCTATATATAACCCGAATATTTTTATGTTTGTTGACATTGCTATAAGTAGCTGTCAGCTGTATTTTATCGGCACATACATAAATATTATTGCTTACCACTTTTTGGGGCATCTGTCAGAAATGAATGCTTAGTTTGAATATCCACATAAATCTGCAGCAGGAATGTTGCCGCATCTAGTTGCAGCTATTATCCACATAAATGTGTTTTTTGATACACTCGACGAAACTTTGTTTTGTTATTGCTGTCTGTTTGCATTTGCATTTTTACTGCAAATGCGAAATCGATTTCACGTTTTGCTGAGTGAGAGTTACACACAAAATCTATGTATGAATGTACGAATGTATGTATATGTATGTATATTTATGTATGTCAAATTGGAGCAACGAAAACAGTAAAGATTTCTTTGATGCGTTTTATTGGCACTGCATTTTTATTGCCACTGTTGACACAATCTCGTTCTGTTTACGATGGCGTATACTCAATATTTACCTATTCCTATTTATTGTATATCCCAATCCTGGATCCTTAGCCCGCATCCTACCTCAGCTTCAATGGCATCGCAACATCGTTGTCAATGTCAGTTGTCCTCTCGTTGTTGCTGTTGTTTTTGCTGCTGCTACGAACATTTAATTCAATGTTCGGCTGCTTGTTGTTTTTGCAATGTTCACTTACGTTTCATTTCCGTCCGGTCTTGTCGAGCATATCCGCCTGATATGGCGTCTGATTTCCGCTTTGCGCTTCACCGAGCTGCGAATGGCGAATGGCGAACGGCGAACCAACTCTTGCTGAGATTGACAGCCTGTCCTACACGTTTGTCTGTATATTATCAGACTATACATATTTATGTATGTACATGTACATACGTGTATACATGTATATCTAACAGTCACTATGATTGCGTATCCCTAAAGTATCTTCTTCGTGTCCTTCAAAGTGAAAGTTTTCGCTTTCGACTTTGGCATCCACAGCTTGACTTGAGTTTAGAAACTTTTAATACTCTGACACTGAAAGTTGGTGTAGAGTATATGGAGTAGAATTGTGTTGTAAACTTTTCTAAAATCAGTTGAAACTTATATGCAAATAACAGTAAAAGCATCGCGCAAGAATTCATCTATTTTATGATCATTTGTAATTTTTGCTACATCAAAGCTCATTCTCCAATCTCAAATCGGCTCAGTTTTAACAAAGTTACGGCTGTAGTAAAAACTTTACACGATTTTCAGCCAAACATCTTTGATAATTTATATTATATAATTTAAGATTATATTTTCATATTTTTTTTCTATATTATGCTTGCTGTTACCAGAGTAGGACGAAGTCGACTAAGTTTTTTCGATTCCAATTGTTGACATTGAAGTCGTTGCTTTCAGTGTTAGTGTGTGTGTGAGTGTGTGTAAGGGTGTGTATGAGTGTGTGTGTGTGTGTGTGTGTGTGTATAGATTTCT
This sequence comes from Drosophila nr. perissopoda 5 BK-2023a, assembly GCA_035044105.1. Taxonomy (NCBI): domain Eukaryota; kingdom Metazoa; phylum Arthropoda; class Insecta; order Diptera; family Drosophilidae; genus Drosophila; species Drosophila nr. perissopoda 5 BK-2023a. The sequence continues at coordinate 1,135,449 of JAWNMK010000231.1, forward strand.
GTTGCATTCCATGTGACTGCTCTTAGCATTTCAATTTACCGAATTAAATTCAATTTGATTTCAAATGCAGGAAACATTTTTACGATATTTTGCTGGATTTCGATTTAATTGCGTTTTGAAATACGGCTTTATCTTTGCAAGTACATTTTAATTGTTGGTATCCAATGACTGCACTCAACTTAAATAAATCAAAATGAAGATGTTTCGAATAGTAAGATATGGCAAAAAGAATTTCGCCCGAACAGGGACTGAGCTCAGCGACTGAGCTACCCGGGCACGTGACGAGGCCTTGTAAATTCTGAATAGTTTCTCTATTTTCAAATATATATACTAACATATATATTAGTATAACATGTGAAGTTTCGAATATCAATATACAAGTATATATAATCCCGTTGAAGTTCATCTCCGATTTAGCATTCTTTATTTGATTTTGTATTTATTTAAACTGAATAAAGCACACATTTTACCCATTCTAAAGAATTATGTGCTACAATTTGTGCAGACCATAAAGTGCTTATCCTGGCGTAGTTACCATCCTCATTCCCAGTCCATCAACATACTAATGCGTTTGTTGACCCAATCCCATTAAATGTCATTGCGTTTTCCACATTCCGCAATCTTGATGTTCATATCCGTGAACCATTCTGCTCACCCATCGACTCACTCCGTCTGTCATCCAAAATCCATTGAGCGTAACGCATAAGCATGAAATTCTTAGCATTTCATTTGAAACACTCTCACACGCTCGAATTCACGTTTGTGCTAGTGTGTGTGTGTGTGTGTGTGTGTGTGTGTGTGTGTGTGTGTGTGTGTGTGAGTTTCATAGTCTATTTATTTTATTAGTGCCATTGCAGTCAGTGAGTATTCAGTCGCATTCAAGTTGTCTCAGAACTGGCCACTATTCGAATGGCGAATTCAAATTCAATACCCGATACTTTATGAAATGTTCTGTTGGTCCTCCATATATACATATATGGACTGCAGCCAGGATGTGCTCAAAAAACGCTTGACAAGTGGCCAGCACAATTTTAAAGGCATTTATCAGGAGTGTAACAAGGAAACTGTTGAAAATAAAGGTAATCAAATGCACTACTAGTAAAAATTATTTATTTGTTACTTTATTTTAATATATTTTACAACTTATGCTATGTGTATTTATTTAAGACTTTTCCACAAAAAAAGTTAATAGAGATTTAATAAATAAAATAAAAAACAATCCAATTTCTTACACAGTTTTCACATTGCAGATTTAGATTCCTTTCATAGAGACTCACTCTTAAAAGAATTAAATTTAAAAAATATACCAAAAGAGAATAAACCTTTCCTAGTATCAGACCTACCCACCCACATCACTAATGTGTAATCTATTCCCAGCTCTGGGCATCTGAGCTAACTAAGTACAGCAAAAAAAAATAGTCTGCTTTTGCTGGTAACTTTTTCTCAGTGCTGGCAACTTTCAGTCACACACTTTTCATGATTTATTTGTTGCATTAGTGGACGTCGCATTGTTGCCCGTTGTACCCGCGTACTGATGGAGGCCACTTCAGGTGAGTCTGGTCCTCCCTGCCTCCCCCCTCCCCGCGCCTCGTTATTTTTGGTTACTTTTACAGTTGCCGCTGCAGCTGACATCGCCAGTGTGCCATAATAAATGGGGTGCTTAAGCTCAAGCGACCGACCGTTGAGCAAAAAACATTAACAATTTTTAATGCCATAAAAATGCAGAAAAGCACCACATTCAGTGTCAAGGCTGTTTTCAGGTACAGTAAATACCGCACTGCGATGACGGAGCGACGGAGCAGTCAAGCGTATTAATTGTGTCATTTACCACAACCGTTAACAAACAAGCATACTAAAGACATACCCAGCGGTAAACGTAAAAACCCTCAAATGTCCTCGAGTGCCCTCTCATATTTACACATTTCCAATTGATGAGATATGCTTGAGAGTGTGTGAGAGAAAATTACATAAGGATTATACGATTTTTACAAGGACACAATGGAAAAGTCGATTAGTCCGCAAGTACATTATTATATGTCGTAATTACACTTGTACATATGTATATTCACTGGCAAAATAATAAATCCTTTCACATTTCTACTGAGAGAGTTTTATCTTGAAAATAGTAAGAACCGGAACTCGTACCCAGGCCTGCAACATGGTAGCCTGCAATCTAAACGCAGCTCATACAATTACTCGGAAAAAATCTATTTACAAAAACCAACTAAATGCAAAAAATGCATATTCATATTCAAATTTAATTTGCTTATTTTTCCATCAATTTAAGAAATTTATAAATATATGTTAAATTATTTTTATTTTTTTTTGATTTACCATCTCATTATTTGATTATATTAGAGCAAACATATGTTTGTGGAAGATGGAGATGTATGTAAATACATATTTGAATATAATAACCCTTTTAATCATAGTATCTCCACATGATTGCTTAGAAGATTATAATATATGTATTCAAGTACAATAATTAGTGAGAAATTTAAGAATTCAAAATACAAACTGGCGCCTTGATTTTATAGCTATCAGCAATGAGTCAGCAGCCAATGGCAAACAGCTTATCGATTGTTTGTAATCAGTTTTTCCCTTTTCGGCCTATTTTCTGGCCTGATTTTTGTAATCGATAATTGGCAACGGTCTGTTATCGAGCATTACAGAAGCGAATTACAGCCAGTATGTAACTGTAATATATTGAGTTGTGCGCCCTTAAAAATTGTCAAATTAATAAATAAATTGTAGACGAAAACTAAATCTTGTGATTGTTCGCAAATTTCCTTCGAATTGCATAATTTGATGAAGTTTTCGCGAGATAAGCAGAAGCTGTTGTTGGTGCACGCAAAAATGAGTGGTCGCTGTTAACGTTAACATAAATTGAGCAAAATGTAAATGGCCTGTCGCGGTATATATGTATACATATGTATGTTTTTTGTATGTATGTTCATGTTAGTTATTTATTTTCACCCTGTTTGCAGGTTAGCTTTGTTGTTTGGCACAAATTTACTTAATTAGTATGGGAAAACGTCGAACGCAATCTCTAATGGACTCAAATTCAAGTAACACCGACAGCGACACAGACACCAACCTAGAATCGGTGAGTAATCCGAATGTTAGGAATATTGAAGGACGCCCCGAAAAAAAATGCAGACGCCATGCAACAAAAATCAATGCGACGCAAAAATTAAATGTAAAAATCTATATATTAATTTGCGATTATATTTCGCATGCAGGACTTGCTGTCGGTAGCCCGAAAACGTAAGAAGCCAAGCAATGTCACAAAAGCGACCAATTCCAAGTCCGATTCGGACTCGGACTGGGCCAACAATAAATCGGGTGCGCCCACCTCAAAAAAGAAGCGCCAAAAGAAGACGAGCAGGGACTCGAGCTCCTCGGAGGAAAATTGGGACGATGATAGTCAGGATGAGGCAGGGCCAACAAATGCCCCCGCTCCCATCGAAAAACGTCCCGAAGCCGAACTGCATAAGAAGGCAGATAATCAAAGTGAACAGGAGGAGGGAGAAGTCTCCGACAGCGACTCGGAAAACGATAAATCGAAATCGAAGTCAGCATCGTCGTCGGAATCGGGCTCGGGCTCTGGTACAGATTCCTCAGACTCCTCATCGTCGAGTTCGGATTCGGAATTTGACGATGGCTACGATGATGATCTGATGGGCGATGAGGCGGATCGCAAGCGACTCAACGGACTGTCGGAGAAAGAGCGTGAAACGGAGATCTTTAAGCGAATCGAACAGCGCGACATTATGCGCACCCGGTGGGAGATCGAGCGGAAGCTAAAGCTCGCCCGCCGTGGCGAAAAGAATGAGAAGTCGAAGACAAAGGGCGATCGGGCTAAAAAGAAGTCCAAGAAGGAGAAGCGACTCAAGAGGGCCAAAGAGCTCGCAGCACCAACCATGCATCAGGCATCTATCGGCGCCGATACCGATCCGAGCAAGAGTGGTGCAGCAGAACCACGCACCATGGCCAAGAGTCCGTCGCCGCCGTTGACCGCGATGCGCGAGGGTCCATCCACATCCGGAGTAAGTTCCGGTTCGGGTGGTGGTGCACCCAGAAGCAGCAGCGCCGAGCGGAATTCCGAGGAGCAAAGGGCCAGCGATGTGGCCGATTACTTTGATCACAAGGAGCGCTCCAAGGAACGCAAGAAGAACGTCGAGGCCAACAAAACGGATGACAAGCGCAGCAACGCAATGGCCATGCTAAAAGCCAAGCGAGAAGGCAAAGCCAAGCGAGGTGAAGCCAACAAATCAAAGTAAACGTTTCCGTTGAATATATTTAACAAATCTCTCTTTCATTTCCTTTTGCAGAGGAGGAGGAAGCGAAGCGACAAGCGGAACGGGATCGAGATGATGACAAAGAGGAACTGGAGAGCGTCTCCGGTTGCAAATCGGCTGTGAAACTGAAAGCATCCGAAATCTATTCCGATGACTCCGGTAGCAGTGACTGGGATGACGATGAGAAGCCGACGGACAAAAGATCCCGTTCGAACAGTAGCAAAGCCTCCAGCGAATCGGAAGACGATGACAAGGCGACCAAGGACCCCGTGTTTATAACCACACGTGAGGATCTCAACAAGTTGCGATTATCTCGCTTCAAAATGGAGCGATTCGTCAATCTGCCCATATTTGAGAGCACCGTCGTCAACTGCTTTGTGCGGATCAGCATTGGCAACAACGGGCAAAAGCCTGTTTATCGCGTTGCCGAAATCGTTGGCGTTGTGGAAACTGGAAAAATCTACAGTTTGGGTACGACGCGGACGAATCGTGGATTGCGCTTGAAGCATGGCACACAGGAGCGCGTCTTTCGGCTGGAGTTCATCTCGAATCAGGAGTTCACCGAAACGGAGTTCAACAAATGGGTCTATATCTGCCAGCAGTCGCATGTGCAGATGCCCACAATTGATCTCATCGAGATCAAGGCCAACGACATTAAGAAGGCCCTCAACTATGAGTACAAGGACGAGGATGTCGACAAGATCGTTGAGGAGAAGAATCGCTTTCGAAATCGACCCACCAACTATGCCATGAAAAAGACCTGCCTGATGAAGGAACGCGACGCGGCGATGCTGCGCGGCGATTACGATATTGCCAACGATCTGGGCCAGCAAATTGATCAGCTGGAGAGCCGCGCCTCCGAATTGGACAAGCGGCGTTCGCACAGTCTCAATTTGATTTCGTACATCAACGATCGCAATCGCAAACGCAATGTGCAGGATGCCGAAAAGGCCATCATGGAGGAGGCGCGTGCCAACAAGGGCCAGAAGATATCGGATCCATTCACGCGTCGCATCACCCAGCCACGCATGGGGTTCAAGGGTGGCATTAAAAAGGATGAGGAGGATATGCTGTTGGCGCCGATGCCGCCGCCACCGCCGGGCAAAAAGAAACCGAATGAGACCTGTACTTCCAATAATGCAAAGCCAAGCGATGGCAAGGACTACAGTCTGTACTCGCTGCACGACTTTGACATAGACCTCGATGTGCCGCTGCCAGGTGAGTTGATTAATATATATATAAATATATATCTATATATATTTAATGGCAATATTTTACCATTTATAGTGAACAGCGCCAATGCGTTGCCCAAACCGGCGAACAAACCAACCGAAACGGTGTCCAAGCGTTCGCTCAACCTGGAAGATTACAAAAAGAAGCGCGGCCTAATCTAGTGTTGCACCCAATTAATGACGACGTTCTTTATGTCCCATCCCCCCAATCGCCCTCTTAGGCTAGTAGTAGGAGTTACGAGTAATTAAACGCAATCGATGATTGTAAGAGACAAGTTTTGTTAACGCTTGCAAAACTGTATTATGCTTACGAATACATCGCTTTGTGCTGGATATGTAGACGATCCAAAATTATTATTATTCATATTTTCTGTTCAAGAAATCTTCTTGGAGACGGTTCAGCTGCGTTTTTAAAGACTCCTTTTTTGTACAAGCCAATAACTGTTACTGATGGAAACTATCCCTGATTATTTGTGTGTTGCTTGCATGTGTATATGTGTGTGTGTGTGTGTGTGTGTGTGTATATGTGTTTGTCTGTGTTTCATTAATTATAATTTATGAACAACAATTAGCTAAATTTTTTAAAATACAAAACTCATTTTACAGTTATCACAAAATAGTCATCGGATTACATATCCTTTGTAATTCAATTAGGTTTAAGTTAAAAAAAAAAACTATAATAATAAGAAGAAGAAAAGTTCTATTAGTTACCATTTACATATATAATTGTACATATATATGCATCAATTGTTTTATAAATTAACTTATATTTTATATAGCCACACATGCAAACATACATTCTTATAACGTGAATCGTATAAACATTGATCTAATGCCCGCTACTATATAATAATAATAATAATAAAATAATATTAAACACACACACTTAAGGAACATAAGTTGCTAATGCGTCGGTTGTAAGCATTCAGCGGTTTATTAATTTTAAAATGAACAAAACAAAAAACAGAAAAACAACTAATGTTGCCCAGGTTAAACATAAATAAATACTTACTATACTCAATGAACAACCAGGGTTTCCCAAATGAGTACAAATTGCTCAACTGTACCAAGATGACGCTGATGATGAGCACATTAATGACTTCTTATATATATATATATATATATATATATATATCTTTCGGACGCGTCTTTAATTGGTTTGCAGTTTGTTTGCGCAGCTGTTGGAGCCCCCTTCAAAGAAAAGTCCACAACATGTAATTTAATTAATTCGATGAAATTGTCTTTTAATTGAAAGCGATCGCATTTCAGATCTTTTCGCGGGCAGTTCAAATTCAACTACATCAAGCCGTCAAAGGTCACAACCGAATCGAGTTGGAAATTTGAAAATGGGTTGAGTTTTGTCTTAAAGTTATGGTTTTCAAAACAAATTTTATTTATGTATCTTAATCTGGAAGAGATATTGATAAGCTTTGATCCATTGGAAATTTACTCTGGAAATCGGTTTAGTTTTGATAGAGTTTTTGGCATTGTAAATTCGAATCCAAAAGGTTTATTTAAAACTAAAATTTGGATACACGATTCTTATTCGAAATTGATCATCAAATTAGCTCAATTAGCTTTCAAAATACCATTTGGGTTCTTCTAAAGGACAAAACATAATCAGATCGCATCAGTTTTGAAAAATGTATGTCTTTGGAATATTTGAAGTCATTTACAAATGCAAATTGCAGATATAATGAATGCGTGCCACATTTACTTACTATTATGCAACATTTTGTGTATAAATGCACTTCCGGTAAAAGTTTCTTTTATTAAAAATGCAGATTCAGAATGATGCCACATAGGGGAGGACCTGGCCCTAACTCTGCCCACTTGGACACTGACTGCCATCTATGCTGGGAGGGGGAGAATTTGGAGCCACACATTGTGACCAAATGTGAATGTGTGAATTGTCTGTGTCTGATCCGATCACAATGATGATGGCCAAACACATATTTCCCATTGTGGCACAGTGACATTTTATCTCAGAATATGCAACAGAAGCACGTTCTGTGAAGCGGAGAATGTAATAGATCAGCAGCAGCAGCAACAGCAGCAGCATCAGAATCGGATTTAGAATGATGACAAAAAAACTAGCGATGCATGGCCCATGGCAAATGGACATGCTTGGTGTGGTGGGCGTTTGGAACGCTTCGATGCATCTATAGATACAAATATTTGTATATACATATATATATATATATATGTGCATGTATGTATCTCAAGCTTGCACATATGTGCACAATACGCAACTGCGTTGCTGTACATTAAATGTCAGCTAATCAACCGGCATCCAAAGAAAGAGCAAGTGACTTTCTGAGCTGTCTTTTCATCAACGCCTCTCTCGCTGCCTCTGTCTGCTGCCACTGCCTCTCTGCTGCGCCTCAAGTGTCCTCACCAGAACAGATTGACAACGTCAGCTCAAGCGTTCAGTTGGGCTCGTGACTTGAAGCGCGCCGGAACAAAAAATTGCGACACGCGTCCGCCTCGAGGGGAATAGTTTGTTTGGAATAGATTCGAAGATTACGAAACATTAAATCGCTGCTCCCTAATTGAATTTAAAATCCAAGTGACCGCAATATGTGCTCCATTGATTTGTTAATATCGCTTTTACTGATTAGCCTGCATCCCTCACGGGCCGAGCTCAATTTCAACAATGATCTGGAGAACAATCAAAAATTTAAAAGTGTTCCAACCACCATCAAATCCTACGAAAATGATACAGTTCTATTACCCTGCTATTTGGATAGTAAGCTAATTTAACTACAAAGATTAAATGTTTAATTTTAGACACAATTCAAAAAGTAAAATGTGCATGACTAAATCTGTTCATCTAATAATGGGCCTTGAAAGTGCTCCTTTGTGTGCAACTTGACACAACAATGACATTTAATTTGGAAGCCAGCAAAAGATGACTCTAGATTGGTGTCATAAATGACTACACAAAAGGCAGCCAAGGAAATTCGTTTATCACAATGGATTTTCTTCCCTATTATCATTTTTTTTTCTTCTTTCATAATAGACGCGAAAACGGATTTTATTCATTTAATGTCAACTGCATGTTTTTGAAGTAGCTTCATTAACTGATTTATCAAACAGCCATCGTAGGTCACGTCAATTAAAAAGGGTTATTGACAGCGCCCATTGAAATTGGATAGTTGAGAACAAGTTAATTAAACCCCAAAAGAGGGTTGAATAATATTGAAAAGATATTCATTTTATGTCATTAAAAAGAGATTCCAGAGATTTAAAAGCAATTAGTTCTCCATGACTATAACTCGAAATTATTCGAATATATTTGCTCGACTTTCGAAATAGGTATTTTTTTTTTCGCTTTTATTCATTATATCGAATCTGCAGCTCCCTTTCGCTATGTGCGCTGGAATCGCGATGACCAGCCTTTGGTGGACTCTCGCCATCCGGAGATTTTGCCACCGAACGAAAGGATTGTGCTCTGGGGCAATGGCAGCCTGCAGGTGTCCAATCTGAAAGCCGAGGATACTGGCGACTACTACTGCGAGATCATGTCGAACAGCAATCAAGCCGTCCAGGTGCATGCCATTGAGGTGCAGTACGAGCCGAGTGTTGCCACGGAGCCAAGCGGCGTCCTCGAGCTGCCCATTGGCGCCATCTTTGAGGTGATCTGCTCGGCAAAGGGTGTGCCACAGCCATCGATTAGCTGGCGCCATAATGGCAACACAGTGGATCAGTATAGCAACTCGGGCAATCGCCAGAGTCACATCTTTGAGATCAAGTCGCGCAGCATGGCGGGATTGATCGAATGCCTGGCGGAGAATGGAGTGGGTCAGCCAGCAGTGGCAGGCGTTCAGCTCCAAGTCCTGTGTAAGTTCTCTGCTGCAATTGCCTTTTGTAACTCAGCGAGTAATCCAAATCTTTTTAGTTACTCCGGAGGTGACGCTGCCACAGAGTGTTGTCTACACCCGGGTCGGAGATCGGACACATCTGGAGTGCATTGTGGAGGCAGCACCGCTGGCGACGCTGCAATGGTTTCATCATGGTGTCCCCGTGCCCATTGGCGCTCACATTAGCAGTCAGGAGACGGAACTGGGCGTTGTCAATCAGGCCTTGGATAGCTACGTCAGCCTCATCAAGTACGTGCTGACCGTAAAGAAGGTCCGTGAATCCGACATGGGTCAATATGAGTGCCGGGCGAGCAACTCGATTGGCTTCAAGAGCGCCACCGTGGAGCTAACAGGTCGACCCATGCCCTGTGTCTTCAAGATCAATCCGGGCACCCAGAGCTCCACTTCGCATGTGCTCGTTTGGCAAACGGAGAGCATGCTGCCCATCATGGAGTTCAAGCTGAAATTCCGACAGATACCATCAGGTTGGAAAAGTTACCGTTACTTTCACTTGCTAACATCATTAACAAATTGCATCTTCCACAAGCAAATCTAACAAGGACCATTAGGACCAACTGGACTGAGCTGACGATTCCAGCCCAAGTGACAATCGGTGAGTACAACTCAAATATACATATATAGATAATATATATAATAACTGATGGATATTCTAAAAACCCAAATTTATGTAAATAATCTAAGCTATTTCAAAGCTGGCAAAAATATGCTTATAAATTTCGTAATCAAGAGTTTGGATTTTGCTTTGCCAGCTAATTTATTTACAAACAAAACTTGCATCAAATTTTGCAGACATGTGTTATAAATAAATTGAAATAAATTTTCTATATAAATTTCAGGTCCGATTTATATAACATCGTATACGCTACATGGGCTTCAGCCTGCGAGTCTGTTTGAGGTGTCGGTTCTGGCTCGAAACAGCTTTGGCTGGAGCGACAGCAGTAAAATTGTCAGATTCGCCACAGGCGGCGAGGGTAACTAGCATTATAATGAAATATTTTCGAATAATTTGATACGTTTTTCAACTTTCAGTTGAGCTGCCGAATTATTCGACGGAATCGGAACTGCAATATGATGCAACGGAGGAGGTCTTTGACAATGAGATCACGCAGAGATCACAGATATTCACAGCGAGCATGACACATAATGGGGCAATAATCTGTGAATATAGCGCCTTGATATATCTAGCGATATTTATCCAAATTTGCCTCAATATGCGTTACACATAACATAAAGCAATATATAAATGCATTTGTACTGATTTCAAAGTTCCAACAAATAAATTAATATATAAAAGCTATTCTTACACTAGCAAAAACTACTCTTTTGGATGCAGCTCTTCTGGTTCGGGGTCTGGTGATATGTGCCACAAGGCGTCGAAGACAAGCAACTGCAACAGACCCGAGCCAGCCGCACAGTCGTCAAAAGTGATCGGTGGCAGCTCTCTTCTTAAATGCGAACCATAGATTTTCACCAATTTATTGTTGAGGCCGAGCAGCGAGATTGGCTTATCGCGATGCTCCTCAAAGTGCCACATGGCGAGCAGGATTTGTGGCAATCGATTCACATAGTCCATGAGCAGCAGGACTGCATTCATATTCTTCGTACTATTGCTATTGCATATCCTGCTCAGCTGCTCCTCGTAGCTACTCTGTAGATACAGCTCGTTGGAGACACGCACCGAGCAACGCACACAGGCCGAGCAGAACATGTCTCTGAGGGACTTCTGTAGATCGCTTGTATCAAAGACGCACGGCAGCATTACATGTCCACTGGCCTCCACCAGCATTGTCACCGCTGCCAAACCGAGCCTATTCTGATCACAAGCTATAGCCACAAAGTTCTTCAATCCTTTCTCCCGAATCACAGTCAATATGTACGTCATCGCCTTGGCAATGTTCTCGGATGTGATGAGCTAAGAAGGGAGAAGGATTATTTGACTACAATTATATTTCCATTTCCGAGTTAGAATTCCAACTTACATTCGTCTCCAACTCAGCGTTATCCATTTCGCCGCTGGGCAAGGGTTTGGCAATGGGTTCACTTTCAATCAGCTGCCAGTTTATTAATTAATATTATTAATAATTATCATCATCATGGTAATTATTAATCCCACTTACTGGCCATTCAAACTCCTCGGTAATTTCATCCCAGCTGCGCAATTTGGCCAGGCTTCGGGCATAGCAAAGATGTGGCTCTTGACCGCCAGTGCGTGATACGAATATAGCAAAGATCTGTAAACAAGATGTGCATAATTAAAACTTATATGTGGTAGATTAATGCTTTGGCTTACCTTGTGAACATATGGCTCTTGTCGCACCAGAAACTCATCCATGTTCAGCATATATGTCTTGGCACGATCAATGCGACTGAGCACATCCGGATGAAAGTACTCCAAACTCTCACCGTCTTCTGTGCGACGAACATGCTCTAGTCTCCACTTCAACTTGCTGGACAACAACTTAAATTCAGCCTGTGTGTAGAGCTTAATTTCAGCAAAATCTTCTAGCTGCAAACGAGCTCCAAACGTTGCAAGCGAACCGCGTTTTGGACGCTGCGTCTCTTTCGATCGTGCGGCCAACAGACGCTCATAGCGCTCCTGCTTGCTGCCCTCGGTATCCAGTGCGCGAGCGTAGAGTTCTCGCTCCAAGTCAAGCGAATTAAAATCAGAGAGAGGAAATTCCATTTTTTGTTTGTTTCTGTTCAAGTTTGTAAACAAAGATTCGCGCAGTCGACTGTGCAGTGTTGTTAAGTGCCAGTGCTGCGAATTTGCGACGCATGCAAAAATTGGTTATCGACCTATCGATATGTGGTCGCTTCAAATAAACGTTTATAAATTTAAACTTAATGTTCCATAAGCCCCAATAAATGAAAACTAAATATTAAATATTTATTGGTTGCGCAAAATACATTTAAATTACAAATATAAAATATTTTAACGTTTCACACGATTATTGCAGTACAGTCATTTATTTGCCAATAATATATAAAATAGTTACTAATAAATTTAGTCTTAAGTTAAAAATATATGTGAATAATGTATTTATTTGATTAATAATTTGGTTTAGTCACTTGTCTGCCTCATATCAGAGATAAATAAGTGAATCAAGCTGCTAGGAACGTCCGTTTGAATTATTACTACGTTTGATAAGACAAAGTATAATTTCCACAAAAAATAAAATCTCATCAAACTTTATAAATAGGCTTATCTTTTTCTAAAAACAAATATGATGTTGTGTTTCTCTCTAGATTAAGTCTTGACGACTTTTCTACACCAAGTGAAAAGTTAAACGTTCCAAAATTCCCTACTTGGGTGGTAAAATGAAGGGTATTTAGTCGGTGTAGGGCTTCAAATCAATTCGAGCGAAAACCGCCAACAGCAATTGACAATGACATTGTAAGCATCTTCTGGATTTATCTCTCTTTCTCTCCCACTCTCTCCCTCTCTCCCTCTCTCTCTCTCTCTTCTCGTTCCGTGTCTTGCTCAGATAAAATTGGCGCCACAAGAGGAACGCGGAAAAGATTGTTTACCTGCGACAGCAGTGAGCAGCCCCAAGCAGCAGCAGCAGAGAGAGCTATTGAGATGTGTTTCATCCCAAACGTTCCTGTATGTGCTTTTTGCCTTTGCTGCTTTGGGCTCCCCAAGCACGCGCTACACTTAAATTCAGTTCTCGCTTGAAAAGCATCGCGACGGGTACGCAAAGAGCGCGCAGCGCACTAAAAATAATACAAATAATATTCAACTCCTATCCATTAAGTACTTGAAAACTTCAATTTGTTTTGTGCTCGCAGACAGACAGTAGATATTGTATATATGTGTGTGTGTGTGTGTGTGTGTGTAGTTTATCTGTGGCTGGGCCAAGCAAAAGCTAAAACAAATGAATTCGTAAAGGGGCAACAAATTCGATGCGATGTTGCAGCAGCGAAAGAAAGCGCTTGCAAGTGCAAGTGTTGTTGCAACAACAACAGCAGCTTCAAGTTGCATCAATTCGAATTTATTGTTGAATTGGTTACCTCTGCTCGTAAATCAAAATCACCTCGTACAATATGTCGTCGCTGGCAGTTTGGTTCAGTTCAGTAAAGGTTGCCCTTTTGTAATGCGGCTTCAACCGAAATATTTGTTGTTGTTGCCTCTTCATCTCTCTCCATCTCTCCATCTCTCTCTCTCTCCATCGCCACCTCGAGCAGTCGTCGCACAAAACGCAAACCAGTTTTATGCTCCTCGTGTAAATGGCACACAGGCCACTTCACTTTAAGCCATTCTTTTACCTGCCACCGGCGGGTGCAGCTGCCCCAATACACACACGCAAACACACACACACAACTCCACTTTATGTGTTGAGTGATTCATAATAACTAGAAAAATAAATCTGGCTATTTATTCGCAATGCGAATTACAAATTTCGAATTTGTGGCCCCCAATACCATTTTGGCACACTCTCAATTAGAAACAGAAATAAAAATAAAAAGATGCAACACAAAAAAAAAAAAAAAACACTTGTGCAATATGCAAATGTGCATTCTATAAATATGTTTGTGCAATATGTAAAATACTCGATTTGCAGTTGTCGTCTCTCTTTTTTCGCCGGGCAGCGAACGAAAGCGAAAACGACAACTGAATGCACCAAAAATGTTGGCAGAGAAAGGAAATTGAGCATATGGCAGCGAAAGGAGCAGCAAATCGGCTGCAGATGGGGGGCAGTTGGGGCCAGTTGGGGAAGCAGAGGGAGTCGAGGAGCGTTGCTATGCAGACAGACAGCTGAAAAGTAAACGCCGCTGGCAAAACATTGATTTGCTCTTATTTACAGTACAAAAGTTTTTAATTCAATTTTCAACGTCCATTCCATACGAAAAAAAAGAATAAAAATCGGTTGCAATAGCAAACTGAGCGCAGCTGCAGCTGCTACACACACAGCCCTTGCTTTTGTGTGTGTGTAAACTTGGAGCGCAATGTAAATAAACAAACGGCAACAAGAACAACATCAAGACAAAAACAAAAAACAAAAAACAAAAAAAAAAGAGGAAAACAAAGAATAAAGACAAGCAGACAAAGTTAAAAGCCAAACGAACGAACGATTTCCAGCACAAGAGCGAGAGCGGTTCGGAGAATATTCGTGCCTGGAATTGCAATCGCAAACTCCTTTTGTAATTCCAACAAATATCATTTGATCTCTGTTTGAAGTTAAGCGATGGGAAAAAGAGAAAAAGCTCTTTGGCATTGCTCTCAAGCGAAAAGCCCTTTCAGACTTTGACAAACATTGCTCTGAGCATTCTGCAATTATGAGAAATTCAATTTTCGAACAATCGAATAATTATTGTATTTTCTGCTGTGCTTGCACATTTTGAAGTTGCATAGAGAAATGCTTAGATTGAAAATTATTGCCATTCAAAATCATACATTTTTTTTAAGCGACAAATATAACTTTCAGAACTGTTGTGCTTTTAAAAAATGCAACTACTCTTACAAAAGAATTATAACAAATAATACTCCAAGAAATACGTATTTTGTAGATTTTAAAGTTGATATCCTTGAATATATATATATCCTTGCAGAACGAATATTCGACTATTACAAATATTGCGCTTATACAAATAAATCAGCTCTTGCATCTTTTGAAAAAGTTTTTGCAATGACAATTCAAGAAATAAGTATTCTGTGGAAAGGGGAAACGTAATTTTCCACCAATAGAATAATTATTTTCAGCTGTTTTTATGTTATTACAATCGTAAATATTTTTTTTTATTAACTGAGCTGCTGCTGAGATTGTCTCATTCGAATTTGACTGTTGGAAATAACTTTCACATCGCTTGATAGAAAAAAGAGATTTGTTTCGAGCGTCCCTCGCTAGAATCGAATTCGAAAAAAGCTAAAAAGCCCCTGTCATGTCGCATTTGCACCTTGCTCATTGATAAATACATATATTCCAAAAAACACACTCATTTGTGATAACTGTGAGTTTTAACGACACACTCGCCGTCACATGAGGTGTTTGTTATAACTGCAGCTAGAAAGAGCTCACACCAAGTCCAAATGACGACTGACTAACAAATTTGAAGTCAATACAAAAAGGTCGCTGATTAGCTGAATTTTGTTGGCGTTGGCTGCTAAGTTGTTAAATACGTGTTCATCAAACATTTAGCCGTATTTCGCGTAATGTGAATATGTCAGTGAATATGCGAGTGTATATTTAGTAATCGTTAGCTGCCACAACTACAAACTGATCGCAAAGCATTGCAAACTGCAAAAAAAAAGTATATATAGATATATGTGTTATATACATGTATTTGCTTACATGTCATCACATATGTATGTGAGTGTGTAGCAAGTGTAAACATTTATGTGCATACATGTTTATTTAAATGTTTGCATTTTAATGCCCTGCCCCAGGAGCGGATAAGTGTGCCACAGATGAATGTTTCTTACAATTCCATATAGATCTACACAATTTGGAAGATGTGTAACCAAAAGGTTAGCTTGGAACTTTACACAGTCTAGGCCAATTAGACTTGTCTGTCAGCTTCCAAAAATATGAGTTACTAGTTTAAATGTCAGTCGAAAGGGTGTCGAGGCTTCGTTTCGTTAATATATTTACAAATATTTTGTGCATTTTTTTTTAGCTGCTGTTTTTCGTTTATGACTTTTCGCATTTGCACATTTATTTATTTATGTGCGAGAATATGCATGCATATTTGCATGCTTTTCGACTTGCCCCACCCCACCACTCGTGGCGCAACCCCATCGACCCGCCACGACCCACTTTGCAGCGCGCTGTGGCGTTGAGCAGAGCCAAGCGGCAGATGCAGAGGCAGAGGCAAAGAGAGCCAAAAAGGAGAGTGAGAGAGAGAAGTGACTTGGGGCAGCATTGTTGACCATCGAGCGGAGTTGCCGCAACAACAAATTGCACGTTTCGCACTGAGATCATAATATCCATTGAGTTACACTCCGCACAGCCTCTGCTCGCTTGCATAACCAAAGCGGCTTGCTTAAAGCCATGTTTACCATTTAGCTGCCAATCAGCGCAAAACTGTTTTGCGCTCTGCGGGAAGCTGTGATTTTTTTTAGCGAACAGCTGCGAATCGAGTTAAAGGCTTTGGGTTAGGGGGTCTTGACAACTGTTTTCGAATTCCATAATCTGAGAAATGTGCGCGCGCTTTTCTTTGATTTTTGGCTTTGGGCAATTTTGGGTTTCCGGTTGCATGCCACTCACGTTGCGCATATAAATACAAATAAAAAAAAATGCACAACTAATAAAAAGAGAAACAATTATTTCGCTGGCTTTGCGGCGCCCTATTGGGGCCGCAATTGGTTGTAGCAATTTGGTGGCAAATTAATTAAATCGACTTCCAAAAAAAAAACATATTAATTGCAGTTAACGATCTACCTCCGATAGCGGCAGCAAATTCAAAAACAAACAACACACACACACACACACGAATTGAGAGTGCGTGCTGCTAAAAACAAATACGTATACCAAAAAAAAATCAAATAAAACAACAACAACAACAAGAACAACTCAACAATGAGAGCTACGACGTGGATGTTACTCACCTGTCTGCTAATTGGACTATTTTATGGAGGTAAGTTAACTAAACTGTTACTCTATGCATGCCACAGAGTTCAGTTATTTTTATTGACACAACTGATTTGCTTAAGTGCGTATTGAAAGCTACCCAGATGTTTGATATACATATATAATTTCAATTATTCGTATACCCCTGGGTATACGCCCCCATAATTAAGATACGCAATTCGCAATAAATGCCTCAAAAATTTTAGATTGTATAAAGCTGCTTTTGTTTCAATTCGTACTCAAACATATAAAGTTGCAACTCTGTGGCATTAATATTTTTGATTTGTGGGCGTATTATTATAGCCTTGACATCAAGGAGACCATTAAGATTACGATTACGACATAACTTCGCTTGAAACTGAAGGCTTGAAAAACTCTGCAAATCAGATCAACTCCAGCTTGACCAGATTTGATCAGCACTACTTTTTCAATTTTCTAATTGATAATGTAATGTTTCGAGACTTATTTGTATAATGTCAACAAAGAATATTTTCGATTACAGAAGTTTGAGCCATAAATTCTTGTTTATCATAAATTTGTAATATATCTAAAAAAAAAAAAATGTTAATTACTTGGTGGCATTTTTCGGTAACTTTTGATTATGAAAACTCGCTTAAAATTCGAAACGTTTATTGTATAATAATAACTGATTATTGGGTTAGTAGCAAGGGAGAAAAATGTGAAGAAGAAGAAAAAAGGGCTAGTAAAATAATAAAATGAAATATTTCTTCGACACGACAACTGTTTTCAAAAGTTTTCAATTTTTTAATGAGAGGCGTTGTTAATGAAATTTGGGTTTGTAATTTTGTGTCAAAATTATGAATTACCCGAGTTGCGTCTGCCATATTAATAGGCATGAGCTATGCGCCAGCCCACATATCATATCGTGTGTGTGTTGTGTGTGTGTGTGTGTGCGCGAGTACTTATAAGTTGAGGCAACACGTGGGTTACCGTTTGTTTGCGCCAAAGCAAAGCCAAAGCCAAAGTAAATTGAAGCGAGCAGCATATCTTATCGGGGAGAGAACGCTTATCTATTGTTGAAAGTTAAATTTTCATATGCGTTTAGAGTTATGGCGCAAAATGTTGATTACGTTTAACATTCCACATGCCTCACAGCACAGCTACTCACGCCTCACTCGCCAGTAGTAGATGCACTCAAAAAAAATCAATTGCCATTCTTTTAACGTCAACTTTTTACTTCGAAAATCGATTTTTCTTTTCTTCAACTTGGAAAAAATATGACTTATTTATTATATCTTTTTTTTAGCGATTATTTAAATGTCAACTCACGAACTTTTCTCTGAGTGTATAACCATTGTTATGGAAGCTGTGGGCCATGCTGCTCCGCTCGACTTCGCTTGGTTCCCCGGTTCTGTTCTGGAACCGTCCATTTCGTAGAGCAAATATTTGTTGTGCCCAGAATGGCAGTTTGATGTTAGATATTTGCTAATGCCAGACACGCAGCCAGTGCCTGCCTCTGCCTCTGCCTGCGTGGCACCGAATCTATGATCCAGTTGCCGGGTTTTGAGTTTTAGCGGTTAGGGGTCACAATCGAGGCACAAACATATTGCCTTTCCGGGGCCACCAACGAATTGAAAATTTTTAATTAAATGTTCGCTTTTCCAATTTTAGCCATGCGATAAGCCAACATGGCGAATGTCGAAATCTGGCTAAGGCAAGCGCATAGTAAACATCCATACAGAATTCCGGCTAAAACTTTGCACATATGTGCATAACTAATGCTGAAAAATGTACAACATAAATACATCAAAATAGGCATGTGGCATGTAGCAACAACCATAAGTTCAAAGCATATTTCTGGTGTCTATGTAAATATTTTGAAATTCGGCTGTTGCATCAATGATTACCAGCAGACACAATTTGGTGCATGTTGATCTTATAAGCAGCAAAGAATTACACACGAATTGGCATTACATTTAGAGGGTATCTGCCCTTCGAGCACTCCATACTCGTAACTATTTTTGAAGCTATCATTTTAATGGAATCCGGATATATTGCATCCTGTTCTACATTTTCAATGCAACAAGCAGCAGCATTTAAAAAAAATGGAAATTGTTTTCATTTAATGTGATTTTCTTGGAACTATTTAAGATTATAGTTGATTAAATAATCCAATTTGTTCTCAGAATTGAAGCCAAAAACTTCTCAAATTACTTCGCCGATTGGACACGTCCGAAAATTCTATTTGAAAAATCGCGCAAGTAACGAAATTGCGCGATTTGCTTCATCCAAGTCAGACAACCGCTTCCGTATACAAATATATGTATGTATATAAACATATGTGTTTATGTATTTGCACACATATGTGTATTTCTGGCAAATCAATTGAATTCAATTTAATTTTTCAATTTTAAATGTTTTCGCTTTATTGTTGTTGCGGCTATGCAAATTCTTCGAATCGAATTATGTACAATCGAAAATTGATGTAGACTGATCAAACATTAACATTAGTCCATATACAAATATATATATATATACATATATATAGAGTATACTGCTTGCCACTTTTATGAGCCCAGCAGAGGCTGTCAATTCCCATTTGCTAGAATCTTTGCCATTGCGGATTTGGGAATTGCCGGAATCGACAGGCGAAGCCAGTAAATTATAATTTGTACATAGAATTAGCAACAGCGATCAGTTCATATTTATTTATAAGCACACACACACACACACACACACGCACACCAACGAGACAGATATGGCATTTTATTTGTTTACGATCTGACCCCATAACTTGACGGTATCTGTATATATATGTATATGTATACATATGTATAGAGTATGAGCACCATATGTAGGACATGGAATAACACATCGGTTGCATTGTGGTTGTGTGTGCAGCAGCTATGGTCAAGAGGTGGGCGCATCATCATCATCATCATCATCATCATTAACCATGGCGATAATCACGCATTCATTTATTATATATACGTGCTTGAACTAAATCTTGAATTGAATCGAATGCGATGTGATGCGATGCCAGACTTGTTATCTGCCGGAGGAGGCGCCGTTTCCCACTTGCTGACCTTACTGATATGTCCGACACATATAGATGCAGTTTCTGTTCATTGAAGCAGAACCGAAATCAGGGAATTTAATGCCCATAAATATACCAAATATTCATAAAAATGTTCAAAAATTATTCCAAACTCACTAAATCTAAGAAATAACTACACCCAGCTATGACAAATATGTACAAGGTTATTTCAGATGCTGGGGCACGATAAGATAAATGGCTTACCATAAAATAAATAAACATGAACATTTTATTGTATCCTTTCTGATCCTGACAAAGCCAACAACTGAAAGGAACCCATTGCGTATGAGTAATGCAATAAAAGTGGCATTGAATTTGGTCTCCTGATAAATATACTCTTCTAATGGCATAACGAATTGCACTCACATCCCTTGGCACAGCTACAGACCAGTTAAGGAATTCAAGACCAAAAGAGAGAGAAAGAGAGAGAGAGTGAGAGAGAGAGAAGGATTGAAATTCCGATTGCTGACGGCAGCAAAAGCTGCAAATGTCGCCAGTCTGTGTTCCCAATGCGTGTGCCATTAAGAATTGCAAACTCTCGAGTGACTTTGCAGGGTGGTTCTGGGCAAGTGGGGCGGAGGGGTTGGAGTGTGTAAAGGATTCTGGCTCGTTGGCGCCGCGACGTCCTGACGCCATTGTCCCACATTTTGCATTGCAGCTGGCAGTTGGGGCGTGCTAAGTATTGAAGCATCCATATGGCAGACTGTTGAGTTGTGGCTGCCCCAGACATCGATCCAAGGACAATGCTGCAATGGAGTGAGGACTCTCAAAGCGGCAGCTGACGCATGTGGAGAGCAGCCCCGCCCAGCCATGCAACATCTCCCCTTCAGCTGACCCACTTACGCGAGTGCAAATAGACTGCTGGGAAATGAAGTGGACCAACTGGGGCTAAGTTGCGAGACCATACACTCAGCAAAAAAAGGGGCTTATTAAAATTCATGGACAATAGCGCACTAAATCTGAAGTGTGATGAGGTCAAACACACTTAAAAAGAACAAAATTTAAAGTGTAAAATTCAAGTTACAAGTTAAATTATATTAAACTAAAAGAAGGGAGAGATAGAGATAGAAAGAGAGAGAGAGAGAGAGAGAGAGAGAGAGATAAAGAGTGAGAGAAAAGAGAAGAGCTAAGCAAATCTCTGAGCAAGTTGATAACATTTAGATTTGATTGATTAATTTAATTAATTTTAATTAAACATAAAATTCACTTTATAAATTGATGAAAATATTTTAGAAAGCGTTTTCAAATGCGGATTTCCGCTTGACTTATCCCAGCAATATAGGCAGTCTTGTTTTTGGGGCTCTGCTATTTCTCCAAGTGTATAGACCCGCTTGGCCTTGACTCAGGCGACCAAAAATGAACAACGAAAAACGATTGCAATTTGGTGGCGGTGAAGGTCTCGGTCTTCGTCTCGGTTTCGGTCTTGCTCTTGCTCTTGGTCTTGGTCTTGGTCTGGTTGACCGTGTCTGTGACGGCCTCGGTGTTCGTCTTCCTCTCCGGCCTCTACTCTCCATATGGCATTTGGCTGGCCACCAACGGCGACGTCGCCGACGATGACTCTCAGATGACAGAAGCTGTTTTCGTTTTCATAGCCGACTGCCATAAAAGGGGTAACTGGCCATCTGTGGAGAGGGCAGGCAGGGGGATTGGATAAGATAAGTGGCTCTGGCTCTGACTATATGAGTATCTTTGCCAGTTGATTGCCAGCTCTTTAAGGCGAAACGCAAAATTTTATCTACTCGTGATAACGAGCTGAAAAGCAAAACTGAAGTTGCCATTGCTGTGGATTGCGTAATCTTACCTTGCAACACACCAGCAACGATGCAGCACAGAGGTGTGACGATAGCATCGCGATGACTCATTGACGTGGGCACACCGAGTCGTGAGATTGGAATTGCCGTTAGATGTCATTGAATCAAATTGCTCAGAGCTCGTCCAAAACCAGCATTTTATGTGTGGCATGCAAATTGTTATCGATAATCAAACCGTCAGCTATAAATTAGTCATTCAATTTACATATTATGACTGGCTTTGCTTACGTGTGTCTAATGCCAAAATCGAACATTAACCCACAATGGTAATGAATCGTCGAAAGTCTAAGCCATTGTCTTTATCGTTGGTAATTACGATTCCAGTGGCCTTAACTGAGAAACTCATTTCGTTTATGGCTCAATTTTGGCTGTAATTGGAAAACTGCAAATTAAAATTGCCATTAAATATTTAATTGTTACTAAATATTTATTATGTGAGCTTTAATTATATTTCTTTTTATGAGCCAAGAGTTAAGAGTTAAGAGTTAAGAGTTAAGAGGCGACTGCTGATTGCAGTTTTAAAACAATATTATTAGATTTCCGATTGAATTGGAATTTACAATTACAAAATAAACTGAATAGTTTATCCAAATAAAGGCTGCAATTGGCAAATGCTTTCGCTCAATTTGAGTACTCGAATGCATTCACCCTTCTATTCACATCCGGTGTGTGTTGAACTTGTTGATAGCTCTCCCCCTGCTGATGGGGTGTGATTATTATCAATTCCAATTTAAAGTTGCAACTGCCATGTAAACAAGTATGGCAAACATGTTGTTCACTTATGAGCTGGCTACAAGCGAACTCGAAATGACTCATTAACCACATAACTACTCGAACGACATCAGCTGACTGTGCCACAATCTTCTCCTCCATCTTTTAGAGCAATGTCGGGCGACACCAATTGGCGAAGAGAATAACAATGATCCTGATGACGATGATTATGATTACGATAATAAAGAGGACGCAGTAAGTTCGGAAGGTTTCCCCGCGGCCATCCAGGAAGATGTGGCTGCACCCTACTTTGAGAAGATAAATCTTACCGTTGCTGCCAAGCCCGGCGATGATGTCACCCTCAATTGTGATGCCCGCGACTATAGGAGTACGTATGAGTCATTTAGACCCTTTGCAGTTAATTGAACAGCATTGTTCTATCCACACAGATAACAACGTGGCGATGTGGTACAGGAACGACGTTATGCTGACCAGTGGCCAGAGTGTGATTAGCACTCGGGTGAAAATCATGCCGAATAATTCGCTATTGTTGGAGAATGTGTCGCCGGACGATGCGGATCTCTACATATGTCAGATATTGCCGGACAAAGTGGAGCAGTATACAACGCTGAGTGTTGGCGCCCGGCTATCGATCCTCTGCGACGATCGCGATGTTACGGATCGTTCGCAGACGTTCAAGCAGGGCGACAATCACAAGCTCGAGTGCCGCACCTATCTGCCCGACAGTGCAAAGATTATATGGTCATTCAATGTATGTGCTCATCCTCCCTCACCTATGTACTATACTCATTACAGCTTACCCTACTTGCTGATCGTTGCCTAAATCTCAATCACAATCTCAATCATCTCATACATCTTTAGGGTCAGCGGCTCCAGGCCGACGACAATGGCGTCATCGTTTTGGAGAACGTGGATGAAGAGAATGCTGGCGTTTATCAGTGTCTGGGTGAAGATAGAAGTGCTGCTCCACCTCATGGCAGCGTCTCCGTCGATGTGCAGTTCAGTCCCAAGGCTTCCACACATAGACACCATGTGAACACCATCGAAGGTGACACGGCGGAGATTTACTGTAACTATCGTGCCAATCCCATTGCGATCAGCTTCTTTATCAAGGATGGCAAGAAACTGGCGCTGTCCGACAAGTATTCCATAAGGAACTCACTGCACAAGGAGCAAAATCGCACCACGTTGCTCATCAAGCATGTGGAAGAGAGCGATCTGGGCGAGTATCTGTGCCAAGTGGAGAACACAATTGGTGCCAGCGATGTGCGCATTCATCTCAGCTACCAACCAGAGACGCCCCAATTCGAGAACATCACCATCGATGGCAACAAGGTCACAATGCACTGGCTCGTTCGCAGTCTCCAGCCGCTCTCCGAAGCCATGCTCGACTACAAGTTGACAGGGGTGAGTTGAAGCCTAAGCAAGGATTTACTTCAGTCGTCAGTTTTCAATCTTAGGAATACCATCTGTACGGAAATAATCTGAATTTAATTAACGCTTCAATTCCGCAAAGTGTCACAAAGCATAAATTGGAACTTAGTTGATACTATGTGGAATTGATTCGAAATTCCGATTATTTTAATATATCATTTTACTTTATTAACCTTTTTGCTTTTGAAAAAGATCTGGGCCATTTCCCAAATGAAATTTCTCATGTTCAAAATTTTAGAGAATTACTAATTTGCATAACATTTGCAGTCGTACACGTGGAGCACTGTGGCGGTGATAAAGACACATCGCCATGGCAAGGACAGCGGCATCTGGAAGATTACGCATCAGATGGAACTGACGCCCGGACACTGGCATGCGCATGTCAAGACGAAGAACACACAGGGCTGGTCCAACTTCTCGCCAGATCACGAGTTTTTCATTAAAGACGAGGAAGGTGGGTATTGGAAATGCCTAAGTGACAATTGCAACTGTAATAAGTTCTTCCATTTGCAGTGTCCGATGAAAATGACGATGTAGCCGTGCCCCCAGATGATTTGGTGCGTGCCGGCTTTGGAGTGGGCAGCCCAAAGGCGAATGCGGCGTGTACAATGAATATGCTGCCAGGTCTGATGATGATGATCGGCGCCATCTGCAGCGCAGTCCTGCTGCGACTTTAAGGATTGTTGCGGCTCAGGAACAGCGCCCACTTGGGCACTGTACATCCAAATACGTATTTCAAGTTACATATTACATACGCATACTTGTTTGGCTTGTGTGCCTCGAACCCGCACCTGGGCAACGACGAATCAGCAGCTTACTTATAAGAATGCCATTGCAAATACCCAAGTATTCTAATTATACAGGCAAACGCTAATGCGCCCCCTTAGGGCGGGGTCAATGTTAATGTTAATGTTAATGCTAATGTTAATGTTAATCGAAAATCAAAATCACGCATAGGCGAATTGCACGAAACAACAAAGGAAAAATCAAAAACAAAATGCAAAACGAACTTTTGTGCCAATAATAAGCATCCACAGATGGAGCAGGTGGAAGGAGAAAAGTAAGGCGAGTGTAAGGATTACGTATAGCTTAGTTTAGTTAAAGTAAAAGATTCAAATAACTGCGACGATCGGTTAAAAACCGCCCAAAACCTAGCTTATAATATTTATTTGTTTGTATGTACGCGTAATATCGATTTATCCGACGATTAAATCCGAAGGATTAACTTCCCAAATTACCTGAACAGATGAACAAGCACAGCACACACACACACACTTAAAAGCACTTACGAATGTAAATAATAATAATTAAATAACAAATTAAAGATGGGTAAATGAGGATCTAGTGATTTGGAGACGGGTTTACATGTTTTGTATAGAGCCACGAGAGTATGATCGAGAGTTAAGATATAAAACACTTTTTATTTAATAAATATATACATATATATATATATATATACATATATATATCAAATATTACGATAACACTAGACCAAAGCTTAGAAATACATATATACATGTGTACCTTTCCACACATACATACACACACATATATGTGCACTATTTTTTACGAGTAAATTTCTCAATTTTGAATTTGGCTTAATTTTTGGGGACGTTGAGCAATCCGGTTGATACTTAGTTATTATTAAGCAAGATTAAACGGAAAGAATGTTAAACAGTACTTATGTGTATATGTAATCATATTCAAGATCGATAATCAGTTCGAAGAAGAGGAAGAGAGTCGCTTATTTGTTTGGCTTCGATTGAAATATGTTCGCTACAATACCTGAAATTGCCATTGGCCATAATAAATGCAATCTGCTGTCCATATAGAATCGTTGATACTTACAATCAAACACATGAATATAGGAATATATTTTGTATACTTATATTTTATTTAAGAATCATAATATTAGTATTGAAACAAGAAATATAAATGTGCCAATTGCAGCAATCGATGCAAATGATTGCCTTCAAGTAAAGGTTCGATAAGAATTTGTTGCAAATGCAAAGCCTAATTTTGAGAGCCAACATGTTAACATACAAAATACATATTTAACGAAAAGTCAGTGTCTTAAACAAATATTGTAACTTCTTCATTTTAATTTAGTTAAAGCGACATTAAGAATATATACATACCGATACAAATAAAGCAACAAATCAACAAAAATTTCATTGTTTACTTTAGAAAATGCGGAATAGATTCGAACTTTATCTCATCGACTCTAGCTAGCTAATTTTTGGTTCCTTTGATTTGAAAGATTTGAAAATTAAAAGAGTTTCAATATAGTTTTGTATACTTTGGTTTTTTAATAAATAAAATCGTTTGTCTTTACAAAAAATGAAAAATACACGATTAACAAGACTTACTTATTTAGCTTTTTCTTTTTGTTTTTCTTTTTCTTTTTTGGAGACAGAATTGGGAGACAGAAATGCAATTTTAGCGCACTTATCTAAGCACACCCGGGGGACATTATAAGAATTTCGATTTAATACTAATTAAAAACTAATGGTGCAGAACCAGGGCCACAAACAGGAGCCAGATGAATGCGATCCCTTGAAAACTACTCTGGCCGGACGTGGAGCTCTCCGGCGTAATGACATCCATTGAATGATCACCCAGTATAACCTTTGTGAGTATTGTTACCTTTTCGGGCAAAATCTGGCAATAGTAGTTGCCGGCATTTTGGGGACTCGCCTTCAGTATTGTTAGGTCAAAGTTGTTTTGATCCAGACTGAAATCGGGCAGCACCACACTTTGGCCACTTGCGACGAGTTTGGAGTCCTTGTACCACAGTATGACATTACCTAAAAAAAACAAGATAATTGTAAATTGGTTTCTTTTATCATTTGTTATATTTGACTTACTCTTTGTAATTGGTTCATCGCACTTGAGGACAACATCCTCGCCGATAAGTCCTGTCTTGGTCATAGTTCTGTTGGGTAGTAGCGAGGCTGTCTCGGCAATACTTGAGGGCTTGTTCTGTTGGCTGGGACTACTCTGATCATCGGACCCGTAGTCGTAATCGTCCTTCATCATCAGCTCATCATCTTCCGTGCTTGACGGGTATGAGAGGACTGTGAAGAGAAATTAAAGTTCATTATTAATAATCGCACAAATTTCGAAGTGTATTCTCCAAACGATTTAATGGTTACAAAGATTTTGGAAGACTCAGCTGATGCATTTCCTGCTGATGTTTGTAGTCATAAAAAATCTTTATAAGGGCTTTATATTTATTTAACGATCTCTGAGATTGTCAAACAGACAATTAAAATGTGGGCGGAATGCATTCAACCTTGAATTTAAAATCATTTTACTATCAAATAATTGGAAGTTTAACGAGGCAGCTTGCACGGAGGGCTATTTTCGAAATTAAAATAAAAAAAAAACTTATTGGTGGTAAGATGGGGCTATAAAAACTCGCTTGTTTACAATTACGTGCCACATTTCCTGCTGCTATGCTAATCACTTGTGCCCCAAGTTAAATTGAAATTAAAAACGCTTTTTTTTCGTATTTGTTTGTGTTTTGGCAATGCATTAGGTCAGCTCATCAGCGTGCTGATATGTTTGTCTAAACAGTTCGTTGGCAGCTCATATTCATTTCCACCACCGCCATTTCCGATGCAGATACAACTACAGCTACAGATACAGATACAAATACAGATGCAGATGCAGTTGCAGTTGCAGATACAGATACTGCTAGGGACATTGGGCACCAGCTGCACTGTGGCCTTAAGGCAATCCGCATGTTTTCTTTTTCCCCTTTCACATTTTCATATATTCATCGTTTCCTTTATATCGCTTCTATATACACATATATGTATATATATTGTCAAAGTCGTACGAAAACATTTGACGGAAATGGGGTCACAGACAAACTCGGGTGCACGGGCCACACGAAAAACGCGAGAATTAAAATAAGCGAATGGAATGAGAAAACACTGCGGTAGTCCCCATTCCCAATCCCAATCCCATTCCCATTCTCATTCCCTTTCTCATATTCATACCCACTCCCGTGTCGGTCGGCCGATCGCCGCACCCACATGTGTGCATGTGTCTTGATTAGGGGGCGGGGAATGCGGCCAACATTGCTGCCATGGCTTATACCCGACAAACTACACTCCCCCAAAAATATGCCCTAGAATTTGAAAAATCGCCATTGCTACCCCGCCTTTATTTATTTAAACATAAATTTGGAAAACGCATGATTTGTTTGTTTAATAAATTGGGATTATCATTTCTCAATATCAAAGCAGTCTAAAATAAAAAAAAATGTTTGTAACTCGAATAAAATTTGGAAAAAAAAGGAATTTATTTAAAATTTCGAAACTTAGAAGTGCATAATAAAATATATTCATAATTATTATACCTAAGGAGGTTCTGTCAATGTTGATTTGTTAATAACTGAAGTGAATTAAAAAATAATAAATAATAACACGGAAAAAAGGTTTTTTAAATTTAGAAAGTGATTCCACAAATTGGAATTGAAATGATGATTAAGATCAATATTATCTGCTCTTAACAATTTAATTTATATTTTAAATAAATATTTACAAGTAAATCAAAGCTTAAAAAGCGACATTTTTTGAACTAAAGCGACTTTTTTTTCTGTGTAGCTGCCACTGCTGGCGTCGCTGACGGCTTCGTCGTCACTTTGTGCTACTTTGTTTTAGTGGTGTCGACAGTGGACACAAAATCGAGAAACATTTCACAACAATGTCCATTTTCATTCTAGCAACTGCAGTACACACACTCGCACACACACACACACTCACACACACAGACCGGCATATCACACCCTCGCTCCGCATTGCAGCCAAAATGTCGACAGTGGTGTGGGCAACGGGGCAGGGGGGGAGGGTCAGAGTCCGCAGATGATGATTGTGAAAAAGTTTAAATTTACATTTGTATTTCGCTTCTGCCATTTCTGGCTTCTTGTTTATGTGTCTGCTATTGTTGTTATTTTTGTTGCTATTGTGTTTTATGTGTTATTCTTTGACACACACTTACGCACACGCACTCACACACACACACACGCACAGGCACACACACACACACAGGCACACAAACTTATTTATTTATGCTTCTTTATTATAGCCACTTTTGTCGCTTTCCTTGCGCAGCGTTGCGTGTTGAAATTGTAACTTGCCACACAGATCGGACACTGGCATAATAACAAACGGTTCTCCATTAGTAATCGTCCATCTCCCTACCCTGTAAATTTGGCGGTAGAAGCTGTGCAACTAAATGGCAATAACAGTAAAAGGATATTTTTAACGAACATCTTTAAATTTTGATTAATTTTATTAGATTATTGTTAAATTATTGTGAATCTCTCTCTCTCTCTCTCTCTCTCTCTCTCTCTCTCTATCTCTCTTTCTCTTAACACACCCACTCTAGTCTGGAGTACAGGGTATTAACGCTCAGTGAAGTTAGCAGTTAATGCATTGCGGATACGGATACAGCCACTGCCACAAACATGTGCCACAATATGGATGAGTGAACATATTGATTCGGCGATTGGTATACTCTAGAGTTGGGGGGGATTCTAAAATTTTTAACGAATTGTAACATTTTTGAGATGCATTCCAATTGGAGGCAAGTCGTGCGGATACGAGTCCACAAACAAATGTGCACAAACACACTTACCCATTGACCCCAGCGACTACTCTTTGTCGTAAACTTGAGCCATAAAACCAAAGAAATAACAAAAAAAGATTCCGTTTCCACTGCTTCCGCGAAAAAGTCAATGAACCAAGAATGCTGAGGAAGTTTGTGAGATGAAGTCTCTTAAGGGTTACGCACATATATATATATGTATGTACTTATCTATATATGTTTCTTTTTTATTCTGGACACGAAGAGCCAAGTAAAAAGGTTCGTTTAACAATTTGAAAGTATATCGTTTAATCAGCTAATTTTGTTGACTTACAAATTCTGAAATATTAAGTTGATTTGAGAGAGTTAAGCTTGTGCTATGAGTTTAGTTCTTGGAAGTGATAAACTACTTAACAGCTACACATTTTGAATTCTTCAGTTCTTTATAGCTTAACACTTGATTAGATAACGCCCTTAAGGTAATCCTTCAAAAATGATGCCTACAAATTTGTATTCAGCTGAAGAAATCGTTGTTAATGCAACATTTTTATTATTCGATTCAAAATGCCCATGTAATGCTCCAGAATTGTGCTCCACAAAGTTAACTGTATAATTCCCATGAGAAACATTTCTAATGTTTTCAATGCTTAAGTTAACAATTGAAGTTGCTCTTGCTCATTTTATTTTTTTTTGGTATCTGTTTTTCCTGTTTTAATTGGTACTCAGAATTAGGCCAACAACAATTTATCATACTCAGAATGATTCTGGAAAATGTTCAGCTAATAACCCCGTCGGGCTGACCCGAAGGCGGATGAAGATGACGTTGACCATTGGTTAGTGCAGCCAGTCCAACATTATTGCCAGTCACCGGAGTCATCCAAGTGCCGCATTTTTACTACCTGATAAGCCGCGAGTGCCTCATTTGGGCCAGCGGCCTAAAAGCGCTCAGCAGCTCTGATCTTTGATCTCCTGGCTGTCTGTCCCTCTGTCGCTCTGTCTGATTGTCTGTTTGACTGTGTGTTGTTGTTTTTTTCTTTTTTGTTGTTTCTTGTTGTCAGGTTTGCCTGCCCCTACGTGACTGACCCTGACGATTGCTGTCCCGGACCCGGTCCCACTCCCCATCCAGGTTAGCCCGTCTGGCGTTATACGAGCCGAAAATTATGCTGTTTGTGTTTGTGTGGCATGGTGGCAGATAGAGACATGAAGCGAAGCGGATAATGATAATGGCATTCTGGTTCTTTGAAAGCGATCAGGTTACGAGCCGCAAGGGACAGCCATAAACCAGGTCTACCTACGCAAGGCATTCGCCCAAGGCAGATGTGCAACGCAAACTCCCGACCACAGTGGCACAGATAGAAAGAGACAGGGCGAGATAGAGGGAGACAGGGAGACAGCCATTGACAAACACAACCCACACATACAACAAATTCGCCATTCAATTAGAGAGGCTGAAAGGCCGCGTGTCCTGCGCCTTGCCAAAGGGATTGCAATTTATATCTGCACAAATCGACAGATGTTGTCTAACCAATTTTTCTGGCAATTACCGAAAGCTGTTCGATTGAAAATGCAAATCAAAAAATGCTTATTGAGCGCACTTTGTCATAATCGAAATTCAATTGCAGCAAGCCACAAATGCGATCAAGTGCCTCCCCAAGAAATGCAAATGAATGTATCCAAAACATAAATTACAAATCGACACTCCGGTTACTTGAGTGTACATATATATGTATATACATATTATATATATATTATATATACACTTACGCTTATGCATTCGAAAGCGTTCAACCAAATATAGAAGTACTCGTTGCACATTACGAGAACATTGATTTCACTTACTTGGCCGCAGACCCATTTGATTTCCCATTGTGTGCGTGCCACGACATAGTTATGATCAGCGCCAGGGCAGTGCCTCAACTGGAAGCAGGGGCCCCAAACTAGACACACACACACAGAAGAAGAAGAAGCAGAAGAAGTTGTAGCAGCAGCAGAGAGAGGCATGGACAAGCATGTTTCCCGTTTTTTGCCCAGAGTGCACGTGTCGGCACTTAGGGAGTCCGAGGCTGCTGCCTCGGCAAGTGCCTAGGGATGCGGGCACATAGCCAAAAGCCATACAGCACCGTCTGGCATATCTATAGAGATATAGTGTATATACGCTCTGAGAAATATATGCTCTTGGATTAGAGATAATAAAATAAGACATGCATTTATATATATATATATGTATATATATTATACACCTTGACTGAAGAAGTTGCATCCAGATTGGATAGGAAACACCCAAGTTATAGTCCAAAACTGTCATTGAGCTCAGTTCCATAATTTTATGTACATTATTCGAAGTCTCAAAGTTATTTTTGTAAGTGTAGATCCAAACAGCAAATCAAATAGACCACATCGTAATGGCGATGGCCGAAACTTTGCAGAGTCCGAGGCTTCTACACGGAGTGCATATTAAAATCGCTCTTTCCAAGTGGGGAATGCGAACGGTTGTCTTGGGGATAGTTGAAATTGTCTGAGCGGCGGCACAAGGCAGGGCAGGGCAGGGCAAGGCAGGGCATTGGGGATTGGGGGATTGAGGCAAGGCTTGGCTTGGATTGGCTCAGGTCTCGTGTTCCATTCAAGTGGTTGTGGCATGTAATTAATATGCGACACTCCTTTTCCAGCACCGCCAACTATTTAGCGCAAAAGGCAAAATAAATTCTTTTATTTTGCTTTTTATTTTCTATTCTCCAGTGTTATTTATGGCATTGCCTCGGCCATTCCCTTTCATGTGTTCTATGTAGCTGTACATAAGAGTGCAACACTGGTGGCGATATCCAATACAGACACAGATATCCAATGGCCACTGGAGTTAAGGTCAATGAAATTAGAACCGCTGGAAAACTGTGTATGAAGTACAAATTATTGGCGAAATTGTACTTCTTCCAAAAAGTACTTATTTTTAATTAAGTTTTAACATTTTTAATTCCAAATTGAAAATAGTATTTTAGGAATTTGACTCATAGCTGAATTTTGTGTTTATCTTACACAGCAATCTCAAGTTTCGTGAATTATGCTGGTCTCCCCAAAGTTCAGTTCAAAACTATAAATGATTTATTCATGTTTGTTGATTCAATTAAACGGAAACACAGCAAAACTGAAACTGAGAAAAATCAATCAAAAACTTTGTATAGAAATTTGATTGCCGTCACAAATGTTGCATTTGTTTTCATTGTTGCAGCTTAACCCTTGATAAAACAATTTTCATCAATTATGATAACATTTTTTGTGTATATCCAAAAGAAATTTCAGAGTAGGATTTTTATTCAATAATATCAATTAAATAGTTGAGTTTAGTTAAATATATGCTTAACTGAACTATCGTTGAATACATTTTAGTTGATTTCAATGAATAGAAGCGAAAACATCCGAAATTCTAGAATAATTTAATTGCAGTTTCATTTATTTAAATTTGGTGTATTCTTGGCTTCTGCTGCAGCTGAATCATCTATGTGAAGAGCTCTTCATTATCATTGTGATCAAAACGATTAATTTTTATGTTTCAATGTGGCACAATTTGTACATACATATATGTATATGTACATACATTCGAGTACATACGATTATGTAGAAGAGTACACTTATGAGTGTACTCATACGCACTCATATGCATTGGAGTACTCGTTGCAGGCATGCACATGGGAGTCACCATGACAACACATGCTCAAATAATAATAATACCCGCCTCTGGCTGGCTGGCTGACTGGCTGTTGTTGCCCCAGTTGAGTGCACACACACACACACACACAATGTATCCCCTGCATCTAACTCAGAGCGTCACCCGCACCCGCACCACACAGAAGCGCTGGCAGCAGTGGCATGAACAGCATGAGCCACCAATTCGCCAGCTCTGTTAAGTAAATTGATTCTTTAATTGTCGAGAATTGGTTACGAGTTTGTTTAACTCGCTTTGCCGCTTGGCGGCATGCCCCTTTACCCCAACCCACAATGCCCCCATGCTGCTGAACGAGTCGTACAACGAGAGAGTATGAGAATGAGAATGAGGCACATGAAAATGCGAATGAATCGAGCGGCTTACATAAAGAGCAGCAGCAGCAACTGCAAAAGCCAACGAAACTCGTATCTGCATCTCGTATCTGTTGGTTAAATGCTCACGAATTCCAAGCAAGCTGCAACCGATCGCAGCATCTACCAGAGACGCGTATTATCGGGGCGCATGAGTCACAGATTTCAAAATAAATATGTATGCAAATACCAGCAAAAGACACACAGCAAGAGGATCTTTTCTGGTTCTGGTGTATTCGTGAAATTTAATGCCCCATCCGACAAAAAAGTAAAGGAAAAAATAGGAGCAGAAACCGTAGAAAATGGTAGACAAACAATGGCAGCAGATAAGGTTATGATGATCATTTTCTTTTTGCCTCTTTTGGTTGTTTACCCATGTCAAGCCAGGAAAATTGGAGTCTTACATTTAAGCAGAAATCAGAAATTGATGTGCATATCTCAAGCAAACTGTTGCCTTGAGCAAGTCTTCCTAATTCCCTACATGGCACCCTCGGCAATCCAATCAAACCGATTGCAATCGCATTGTTTATGGCCAAGGGGTTATGTTGCATAAAGGCTAGGGAGCTTAGGGCACTTAGAGGGGTTTTTTTTTTTTGTTCTTATTTTTTTTTTGCACAAAACCCACATTCTCACGCTTGCCCAAACCGAAATCGAACCAAGGAGCTGTGGTGTGTTGAGATTCGCACTCGGAGTTGCAACTACCTGGTTGCAACTACCTGGTTACTTGCAGTGCCTTGTTGCTCACTTCCTATCCTGTTGTTGCCATTGTTTGTTGTAGCTTGTTTCGTTGTTGTTGTTGTCGTTGTTGTTGTCGTTGTTTCTGTTGCTGTTGTGTTGTCGCCTATTAGGCACCTATGGAATAATTAACAGCGTAACCGATATGCGAATGGTTTGCGAAACACGGGCCAACGGGGGTCTCTCTCTCTCTCTCTCACACTCTCTCCACGCTGGCGGCATTTTCCATTCATACAAAATTGGCATATTCACTTCCTATTGATTGAGTGCCGCATTGAAGGAGGGAGTGCTTGCTGCAAGCTGCACTTTGTTTATTGATCGTGATAAATAACTGCATTAATGTGACAGCTTTCGCCCATAAATTGTACATTTTACGGTGAGCTGCATTCACTTTTAGATGAAACGCAAATATTACTAATCACTGCTATTCAGCAATCAGGTAGCAATAACACTTAACTATGCGCTTAATGTGCGAGCTGATTGAGCCATTGATCACATATTGATTAACCTTTAAATGCGGAACTCGTTTAATGCCAACAGCTTCGCATCAGGTCAAAGATGAGACACACACAACACACTCAGCAAATGTTGCGAAATACCCAAATGTTAATCATTTACCTGAATTTGACAAATGGGAATAAAATATGAATCAACACAAAAGATACAAAAATATTTACTAACTATATCTTAGTGTAGTGATCAGACAGATTTACATATTTAAACCGCAGTGCTTCATCGCCTGCACTGGGTATGAATCACTTGAAAATCGTAAGAATGCTACTATGTCAAATATTTATATATATAGATATGTGTACTGTGCTCAAAGTTCAATGCGTACGACATTCGAATACCCGAATGGACATTCGTATAGTATGTAGGTCAAAAATTGTTCTACACATGCCACATTCCCCACACGCGCACAATCACTTCTATTTACATGCTCGAAAAAAAGAATTTTCGATTCGGACGGAATGCATGTGAATCTGATGGAAGCGATTAAGTCAGTTCAAAGGGTCCCAAATAATCACCGAGATTAGATAGAGCACGACTTGTACATAAACCTTACAAATCTAAGACACCGATTTCCGTTGCACTTCAATAGATCATCAAACGATCATCTTTCAAACTTACCCAGACAACATCCTGCGAGCAGCAGAACTGTCGAGATTATAAACTTATTGAAGACTCTGCTCGATACCATTTTATCCGCTGTTGACTGCTCGACACACGCAAGTAATGTGAAAGTATATTGGGAATATATATATATATATATTCTGATATTCAGATATTGTCGACAGTCGTGTTAAAAATGTGTCGCACGTCTGCGTTTCCCTCGTTGCCTCTTTTTGTTTGCTTGTTTGTTATTCTTGTGATTTGACGAAAAATAAATAAATACAATTACTGTCGAGTAATTAGTTTCCCGTTGAATTCAAAGAGTTCAGCGTCCCAATTAACGGTTTACATATATGTACATATTCAGCACTTTTCAAGCAGCGATATTCGTAATTATTGTTGTATGTTTTGATTTTGTGGCTCTTTCACTCAGCACTCTTTGCCACTTTTCCACGGCTACACACACAATTACGAACTACAGTTATTACAGTTAAGTACAATTAATTTGGGGGAAAAAGGTATCACTTATTTCTGACCGATAACGCTTCCGATCTCCGCACGAACACGTCTCATTTGTATCTGGAGTTCATTTGTCTTTTGGGGCGCGAATTTATGAAATGACTTTTTCAAACACTCTCGGCTCTAATTCGGTTTTTCGGTTTCGGTTTTTCAGTTTCGGCTTTTGCTTGCTGCACACTCGGCAAAATGCAACCGGCCGGGACAAGAGTACAAAAAGAAATGACGTCGGCCTCTGACTAAACAACACCGGCGTTATTTTCAAGAGAGCCACTGAGAGCGAGCGAGCAGCCAGGCAAGGGCCAAAGAGTTGGCTGAAGAGCGGCACACCTTAAGCGAAGAGAAACGCGCAGTTCCAATTGAATCTAACAAGCATTTTAAGCAACAATCGTATTTATATAGAATGCATTAAAACAATAAACGAACACTTCATTTTTCTCAACTTATCGATATATATATACAGCAGAGACAGCTCAAATCGACCAGTGTCAAAGAAAATGTATATATATGTATATATATTTAAATGTAACATGTACAGACCATATATGAATATAACGATCTTTCTATATATACAAATATAGATTTATCTATATCTATATTTATTTAAGGGCGTTTGATTGACTCGCTGTAAAGTAGTATAATTAATTAATTATATTCACACGTCGCTTAACCACCTCTTCAGTAATTTGCCACATGCAACATTTGCACTCAGTTAAGTTATGCAAATTTACTTTGGGTGTGGAAAAAAGGTGTCTTGCGGCAATTTTAAGCAGATTATAATTAGTATGATTAAGCAATCAGCTTGGCGTTTTTTACAAGGCTTAATTAGTTAAGTAGTAGTTGGACTCTAGTTCATAAATCTATAATTAAAACTTTTGTTTTCAGAATTTGGTTAAATCTGTTTTGCGGGAATTTGAAGCTGATCTTGTAGCTCAAATGAGCTTGATAAGCCTTTGATAAGGCCTAGTTAATATCTGTGTAGTAGTTAGACTATAATCAAAGAATTTTTAATACAAATTATGTCTAAAGAAAAGAGCTGAATTTTGACCTTAAGCGCACAATTTGGCAAACTACATTTGCAGATCAATCACTAGCTTTTCGAGCTAAAATTAAGTTTGCAGTTTTTCATTCTTTAAGCGAAAGTTTCGTAAGCATACAATATCAATACCTTATAAATAAAAAAGCATGCATTTGGGCATGAAATGTGGGTTAAATTAAAGGCAATCGGTAAGCAATTAATTTGGTATGCAACTCACACACAGGCAAAGAGCAAAAAATATAATTATATCATGTTTATCGTATTTAGGCATTCTTGTGCTAAATTCTGTGAATTTATTGGTGAGTTTTTGCAGCGCATTCTGGCGATTTCCATTTTAATGTACTCCTCCTGTTGTGCTGTCAAGTTCCCAGAAGGGAGCTGCGGATGCACAGATACACAGATGCACAGATCCACAGATACATTGGCAAGCCGAGAGATACAGTTTGCCGTTTGCTTAATGAAAAGGCGACGTTCCCAGCATTTTGCATGGGAAGCCAGTTGATTGCATTGGGGCAAGCACTGTGATTTACTTGCCCCAACTGCTTTTAGGGGTCGCGTTTGTGTTTGTCTTGTCTGCTGTGTGCTTGAGCTTGCCACAGTTGCAGTTGCAGTTGCAATTGTAGTTGCGGTAAAAGATATGACGGCCACTGTGAGGCAGTAACAGAAAAATGTTTGTGTTCATCATCGTGTGGACACATGTAGCAATGTGTAATGTGTGCAACGCAATGCAATGCAACATTTGCTGATATGATATGCTGCAAGCTGAAGCGAGACAAACAAACAATTAAAATTAATCTACGACCATAAAACAAAGTGTGTATTGTGCATCGAGTGCGACTGTGAGTGTGAGTGTGAGTATCTTGTGGATGCATTATGTTGCATATATATATACATGAGTATATATATATATTCATATTTATGTATTCGTCTTGTTGTCTTCTGTTGCCTGGGGTTGCCTTTGGGTGCCAACTTTGTAAACATCCGCAAAAATTCAGATTTTTGTTTTTTGTTGTTGATGAGTTGAAGATGCTGTTGTTGCACATGTTCGCGCCTGCAGCTAAACTATGGGTGGATATTAATCAAATATTTATATTTACACGTAGACAACACACACACACACACACATATGCACACACACACACACATTGTGTGTTGCACGACGGCGGCATTCACTGAATTTCTGGGAATTTTCATTCTTTACAACTTTGGAAACAAATTAATCAAACAAACAACAAGCGACAATTCAAGATTTCTATGTGTGTGTGTGTGTGTGTGTGTGTGTGTTAAAAGCTGTGCGCTGTCAGCATAAAATGCATGAAAGATATCTAAATACACACACACACGCACACACGTATCCCTTTTGCTCAGTCGCCGCGCAGACTCCATTTGCACGGAGCAGCAGCAGCAAAGAGAGCGCCAAGGCGCATTTAAGAGAGAGAGAGAGAGAGAGAGAGTGAAAGAGAATTAGAAATAGTTTCTTTACGTGTTAATATGCCCACAATTCCTTGGTATAGTTGGCAACGCGACACCAGACAAACAAGTTCCATTTGCATGTGTGTGTTTGCTGGGGGTTGTTTTCGCTGATGTGTTTGTGCAAAAGAGCAGCGAGTGTTGAATGAAATAGGACACAAATTTATGACGAAAAACGCTTTCGAATTGAAAGTGTCAGCAAATGTGCTAAAGAATTTCAATCTTCAACATAAAATACATGTTGAAAGCTACACTGCGCAGAAAATGAGGCGCAGAAGCAGCTACATCAAATTGACAAAACAATTTCAAGAAGTTAGTTTCAAATTTTTGTCACAGTTTATCAAAAGTTATTTCTTGCAATTATATTTTCTAGTAAAATGACTATTATTCTAGTTATGGTTTTAATTTATATTCAATAATGCATTTTAGTTACATAAAATTAAAAGATTTATCTCAAAAGCATATATAACTAAATTTAAAATTTGTTTTTGGTTTGTCGAACTCTTTTTTTATTTAAAATATGCTTATCGCTCTCCGATTTAGCGCACATTTCGTTGGTACTCATATATAAATTAATAAATTAAATACATTGAAAACACATAAAAAAAAGTACTTGAATTTTAAATATTAATGCAATATAAAATAAAATAAATATAATAAAAGCTTTTAATTGGAGCAGCTGTATTTAAAGTTAGCCAAAGTATTTGGGTGAATTTATAGCGAAAATTTGATTGATACGCCCAGCTGCGCCCAGTTGTATTGATGAGCTACTGATGATTATCAGGCGCGTGGTAAGCGAAAATTGTACAGTGTAGAATGGCAAAATACATATGCAATTTCTATATGTATATATATATATAGAGCATATCCATACACCCTCCATAAGTTAAAAGTTTTACGACATGTTGGCCACGGACTGCGGAGTTTGCTCGAGTCGTTTCAGGCTTCATTTTGTGGTTGCTTTTTCTGTCCCGTTGGATGAAATCATTTTGCGCATGGGCATGTGATGAATGCCAATGGTAAATGAAGACGCAAAGAACCAACTCCAAAGAGACTCAGACAGGCAAAAAGAGATGTCAGAAAAAACACGCATCGCTGTGCAAATTGTTGCGCGAGTCGCGAGCCAATTTCCAACTGGGCAGCCAAAGTCGCCTGTGAGTCATCATCAGCATTCGCATAGTTTTCGCTTATTTCCTTTTTGTTGATTTTTGTTTTTATGCTGCACCTCGTCGGCGTCGTCGTCGTCGTCGTCGAGTTATGAGCAGTTCGCAGTTCAGAGCAGTCCTATTCTGTTCGTTGCTGTTGTGCTCAGTTTGCTCTCCTCTCGCAGCAGAGGCAGGCAGCAAAGGCATGCAGCAGAAGCACAAGCAGAAGCAGCAGCAGCAGCAGCAGCAGCAGCAACCGACCAAACAACCAAAACAACCCACGCAAAGTTTAGTGTCTCAGTGTCGCTCAGTGTGAACGGGTTTCGCGGTTCGCGTTTTTTTCGCAATACACAGACAACACACACAACACATATAAATATATAAAAAAAAAATCTGTCTACCTGAAGTGCAAAGGATACCGAGTTGAACGAGACAACCGCCAAAGTACTCCACATTATCATAATTACATTCTCCATATCTGCCGCAGGCACAATGACAATGACAACTCGCCTCTTATGGCTGGCATTTATCATCGGATCTCTAAATACGCTGTCAGGTACAAATTCAACGTATTTATTATTATTCAAATCCGATCAGAGTGTGCTCCTCAAATCTGATGATGGATTTCTGACCCCATCAGTTCGGCGTTTATTTTGTACACTTTTCAATGAATTATCCAAATTCACTCACGCAACAAACGCTTATTTTTAGAAGCATCAGTTTTTCTTGGCCAATATATATGCATAATACATATTTGCAATTTAATACAACTTGCATGTACATACATGATATATATATTATATGTGTATGCGGCATCTGGACGTCTGCTTAATGGAACTATTTCTCAAACTATTCAAACTATTCATATTCCGAAATGCTAATCCATTAGCTTTGCCTCTTTGTTTGTCCATTTGCCGTTGCCAATAAAAATGCCAAGAATATGAACTGAAAACATTTTTAGTTTATCAATCATACGTCATGTTGACTGATCTCCCAATTTCAGCTATATATATTTATGAATAGAAGCAAAATTTATGAGAACACTTATCGGATAAAAAGTACTTTTGCATAACAACGCAACTTTTGTGTTGTTGTTTTGCCTCCGATAAGCTTGCCACATGGCACTTATGCTGATGAATAAAATATTTTACTGTATACACAATCCTTCAAATTATATAATCCAAGAGTCCTTAAGTGCCGAGTGCCGAGTGCCTACGGCTCAAGTATAAGCCAACTGCATACAAGCCCAAACAAAATGCGCTGGCTGTGCAACGCTCAAGAAATCGATGGATTAAAACCCCAACCCATCCCCTTTCCATTCCCCTCTCTCTCCCCCAAGAGCATTGCACTCTTCTTTCGACCCTCGACACTAACATTTGAACAGATGCACTTTAATAATCCAATCAAAAAAAGGAACTTTAAGTTTTGCACATAAAACAGAGAAACAGAGAAAAAGCTGCATGATAAAAATATCTTTAAATATCTTTAAAAAAAACTATCTATAAGACTGGAATGGAATTTATATATTTTATATGACAGATTTGAGTTATTATAATTATTAATTAATAAATAATATAAATATTCAGCAGTATTTTTTTTAAGGATTTCAATATCAATGAATTATTCAACTAGTTGCAAATTGGCAATCTATTTATTATGGGCTTAAATCCATAAATCCAATATACTTGTCACGTATGTGCACATATACATGTAGATAGATATATGTATGTAGATGTAGATACTTTCCTTACAAGACACACACACATTAATGGGAAACGCGTCTTGGCTGCCAAAACGATGATATTTTTATATATATTTATTTTCTTATGCACTTGTAGCTTATAGCACCGTTGAGCCGGGTAAATACATACATATGTACATGTATGTGGTTTGGGGTAAATGGACAAATTAGAGCCACAGCAGAGTCATCCATTGAAGGAATGAATGAGCACATTGTTAAAAATATCATCATGATTAAAGTGACTTTGAATAATTAAGCTGGGAGTGATGATGCTGATGAGTGTATAAATGCGATGATATGAGTGTAATATTTGGGTATTCCAGTGTCTTCCCAAAGCATTATCTATCAATAATGTTAATTGTTAATTGTAATTTTGAGATATTAATAAACTCAATGAGTATCTTGTAGTGAGGAAACTGTTGCACGATTGTCATTGCTTGAATCTTCTTTATGCCTGGCGTTGACCTTGGAGGAGGAGGACTTGAATGTCCTACTTAACAGTTATGCTAGCTTCTACTTATTATAATAGATCTCAAGTATATTAGAACATTCCAGGCTGACCCACTTTGCGGTGACTACCACAAGTCTTGAGTACACAGGATATGCTCCACATTCGATGTGTGTTAATAAATAGAAATAATAACTTTTCGCACGCTGTGTAAATGCGTATATAGCAATTTCAGGACCCCAAACGATGAGGAACTAAAAGTGCAAATGACGCAAGCAACTCGAATAGCTATCCTTGACATAAATCAATGGATGTATGCAATGTACAATGTGTCCGTGTCGGAATCCCGAAAACGTCCACTTTGACTGGCAACAGTCCCCGTGTGCTTAATGACCTCGAGCAGCTTCGAACTGGAGGCGTTGGTTGCCATGTGAGGAGCTTGAAGGAAGAGCCAAACACGAGCATAGACGGGAACAGCATACATGTATATATCTCTCTGTCTGTAGTTGTAGTCTGTAGTCATCCAAAATGGGCGTTGACACGCTGCCAGTCTTTGGGCTGCGCCCTTTTACCTAATGGTTTTATGTTGTCGTCGTGCTGAGTGAGTCTATACACAGAATCTAGAAGCTTGGGCCTACTCGATATATATGTATATATATATATATATGTATATATGTATATATATTTAGGG
The DNA here is from genome assembly GCA_035044105.1 of Drosophila nr. perissopoda 5 BK-2023a. Lineage (NCBI taxonomy): Eukaryota > Metazoa > Arthropoda > Insecta > Diptera > Drosophilidae > Drosophila > Drosophila nr. perissopoda 5 BK-2023a. The sequence continues at coordinate 1,178,033 of JAWNMK010000231.1, forward strand.
ATAAGCTCGATTATTGCTCGGCACGAGAAACTGCTGTGGTTTTCAATGCATAATTGGGCCCAAATTACGCTATCCAGGTGTGTTGACTTGTTATGTTTAGGGTGTTGACTGTTGACCTTGCCGCGCCCATCTTAAATGCGAACACAGACAACAAAATGACACCAATATTAATGAATCACAGTTAACAGAAATATTCACGAAATTTGAGACTCGTTTTCCATGATGAGGGTCATTTCTTTGACCTTTGGAAAGTGACAAATTATAAATGAAATATTTTACAATAAAGATTTTATTTTTAAACTTAAGGAATGCAACTTGCCAAATTCAAAATCTTATTTTTTTAATATGATATAACTTATCCCACTTCAGCACACGCCGGCGAGACAAGTCAAGATTATGATGCCTATGAGGATGAGGACTCGCCGCGTATGCCGGGCAATTTGGCAAAGCCCACAGCGGCTACAATTATGCCATACTTTGAAAAGGATCAGGAACAGGGAGTTGTCTACGTGCTGCCGAATGAGACCAACGCAAAACTCGATTGCCCAGTTAAGAACTATGATGGTAATTTTGATTAAAGGGTGTGTGTGCCAGCTGGCCTTGATTGCCCTATTTCGTGTGCTCGCTTTCAGATGTACGTCATGTGATTCTTTGGTATCGGGACAAGACGCTCGTCATGACTGGCGATAAGCCAGTCCACCCCATCTACAGTCTGGACAGTCAGTTCGTCCTCAATGTGCCGCTGGCCAATGCCACCGGTCACAATTTCTCCTGTCACGTGATGCCGGCAGATGTGCGTCGCCTGATTACCATACAGTTGGGTGAAGGCCCTACCCACATGGCGCCTACCCCCGGCTCGAATTCCAGCTCAGCTTCATCCACAAGCTGGCCGAGAGCTGCCGACTGCCTGATTCTTGGAGCTCTGTCACTCATCCAGCAGGCAACAGCTCGCTTTTAAGCGTATTGCAAATGTGGAGCACACACATTTAAAGATTGCACCACCGGCACTTGATGTCCTTTGGCAGAAGGATTAGACTTACAGTAATGGACGAGCTTGAATCTAAGTTGTTAAGTGTGCTGATTTTGAGTTAAGGATTCCTTGGTTTAATTTCCAATTCAAGTGTAGCTTCAATTATGTTAGGTGTTGCTTTATTATTGTAGTCTAGCTCTAAGAAATCTATATATATGTATGTATACATAGATTGAACGAATGTATATAAATACGTTACTGTGTTAAAGCTGCCACTTTCCCGATTAACAAATGGATCCACGAATCCATCAGACAGGCTCTTAACAAATATCCAAAGTGCTTTTAACTGCTTTAATAATAAATGCAAATTATGCTTATGAAAAACAATTTGGAATATCAGGTAAACTGAGCTATAGGAAATATCCATATAACAAACTAGAAAACTTGTACTTATTAAATCTTGATCTTAAAGTATTGCTTATGCCAATCTAGAAAACAATGTTAAATAGAGCAGCGAATTCTAAAATAGTTTACAAACAATTCTAGAAAAGGAAGTCCGATGCACAAGTAAATTGAAAGTTAACAGCTTAAATTAATACAAAATGTTGCAATTAAGAACAATCCAGCTAAAATAAACAACTCCAGCACAAAAATATATATCTAAAAAAAAAGTTTGCGTTGAAAACCAATAGAATTGAATATAATCTTGTATTTTGTTGAGCTATATGTATATTTAGAAGAAAGTAACTAAACAAATGCATAAAATGTACGAAAAACAAGTGTCTTAAATTGATACAAAAACAATTGAAAATAAATGTTTTGAAACTCGCAAAGCAAAGTAAAATAAAAGCGATCCTTGGGAAAAAAGAAAACACCCGGAATTAATTTAATTGCAACATTGAGAGTTATATTTGCTGCAATGCAATCAATGCAGAATACCGTTTTAAAACTTTAAATTGCTGCCGTTCCCAAATGTTTCTGTGTGCTTCGGTGACGATGACGACCCACCCTTATGGAGGTCTATACAATTCCATAGAGCACAACAGCCGAATTGTATTTTGTGGAGCGGATAGGGGCGGCTAAAATGAACAGAGCAGAGCAGAGCAGAGCTGAGCAGAACAGAGCAGAGCAGAAACAATGCATTCAGTCGCTGGCTCTCTTTGTCGCACCAGCACGAGTTCGGTGGCCGACTGCGGCTGCAGCTGTGTTGTGGGTAGGAATTCCGCAATGTGCGCAGGACATGCCAGCCATATGGTAGCAGGAGCTGGCAGGCACAAACACTCGGCCAAGGGTGGTGGAACCGATGTCGACAGCGACGCTTACGCTGACGCTGTCGATGACGTCGATGCCAACGGCGACACAAGCCAAGCGTGGCTCAGAAAACATGTTTAGTTTCCTGCAGACAACACGCCAGTCGACAACTGCATCGCCAGGCAGGATTTACACATTTCTAGTCATCATACCAAAAATCAGTGCTGCATATAAAAAAGTAAGTTGCAAACTATATCTATCAAAATGCATTTAGACCAACAATATTTTCTATATTTTCCACAGATGATACCCAACACAGAGAGCATAGCCACAGCAGAGGACAGCTTTGGCTCGAGCAGCACGCATTTGTGTGAGGAAAGCCGCTGTAATCAGCTCCAGACAGCTGCCCAAGTGTATCGTAGAATAGCGGAGCTTATGCTGAAGCAGCACACTCAGAGCTTTGACCCTAATCCTTGCGAAGAAGTATTGAAACAGATGTGGATTGCTAGCTTTACAGGCGCCAACATCTATTATCATACGTAGCGCCAAGAAACAGGATTATCAATTGAACTTCAAGTTGTTTAGCAAGAATGTTTTCCGTGGGAGTGAAATGAAATAAATGTTTAAATATTAAATACATAAATTACAAATCTGCACATTATTAAATATATAGACTTTTATGTTGCAGATTTTTGATTTTTGAAAACATATTCGTTTTTGGGCCACAGCTCGGCCTTTTATGAACAGATCACAGCGTTCAAAAATGTACTGGATTCGTCTAATTGGTCCAAAAATGTCACAAGGGTAGCCCCTTGCGTCTAACGATTTGGCTAAGCGCACCATGTTCTCCAAAACTCTGCTATGACATTGCATAATTACAGAATGGGAACCTTTGTATCGTTTTATAATTTGTAGCCTAAAAGTATGCTGTTTATTTGTCACTCCTTCGAGCACGCTAAAATACTTCCTCCTGAAAGTATGCAGCGTTTTTATTGACAACGGAACATTTCTTGCATCATTGACAGTTTACCAAAAACCCCAAATTAACATCACATTGAACCCAGTAAAAAACGGTAATCATTTATTTATTTATATTTATTAAAATATGTTTTTTTCTATTTCATATATCTCTTGTACAATTCAGTTTTTTGCTAAGGAAATATCCTTATTAAAAGTTTGAATATTTAAACATCTTAACTGTTATTATTCTAGAAATGATCTTATGAAATATTTATAACTATAACTTACTTGTGCGTACCTTGGACATAGAAATCGAATGTCCTTAGTGCTATAACTGAATTATTTCTGACGTCTGATAATCCATCGAGACTCGCGGGGATCTTAATTAATGATCTCAGCTTGCTGTAAAAGTAATTTAATGTTGCAAATGTTTACATTGAATGTAGAATAATTGTTATTGTGCTGATAATATTATTTATTTATTCAACTTTAAGTAATTTATAAATTTATTTTGTATTTTTATTATCTTATTGTATAATATGCGCATATTTATTTGTTATACACTTTAGATTTTTAGTTGATATTCAATATAAGTGAATTTATCCAAATTTATTGCTTTATAAACAATGTGAGACTGTACTAAATGATTGCCGGTGTCATCGTTGTATGGGTTTTATTTGATTTATATATAGTCTGTCTATTGCTAGCAACAATCTCATCTTGAAGGCGTTATTTAAGTTCTATTATAATCGAATTTTATATGCGACTTTCAGTTTATTCAAATTTATAATTTCTATTATTTATTTAACTGCACAATAGTAGGTTAAAATTATCTGAAAGTATGGTTTCTCACCACACAAAACTTACAGGTTCTGTGATAACGCGTAAGCATTATAATTTAATTAAATTGAAAACTTTTATAAATATGTTTTTGTTTTTCTTTTTGTTTACTTTTATGTATATATATATAGATTATTTTTTATATTTTTATTTGCATTGGGCATTCGTAATTTCCAAATATGTTTCCACCCAAGGCACAAACAAATTGAAACGTTTGCTTGATTTTCCAATTAATCATATTCTTAAGAGGTTGGCTGTAACTATTACATCGTTTTTACTTGTTCATTTATATATATATATATATATGTATGTATATATATAATATATTTTCATCTTATTATTTCTTAAGGGCATTTATAGTGTTATTTATACTTTTTTAGAATGGTGTACGTATTCGGTTTATAAGACTTGATGGGTGGTTCGCGCATACGTTTCATGTCAGTTTGGTATGGCTGAGGTCGTTTATATGCGGCTGCGTTTGTTGGTATTATTGATGGGCGTGCTATAAAATTTATGCATTTTTAATATGTTATAGTTATCAACAATTTGAGTAGGTATATAGTTATATAGTTTATAAATAGAAATTTTGTTATTTATAAAAATTAGTCATCGCCTCAAATGCATTATTAAATATTATAACAATTGCACTGTTTGTCCAAATGCAATTAATATTACTTTATTATAAAGGTCAAAAATAGGAAATACCCCCAAAAATAAGTATTGATTTATATAAGGATCTGTAAGAAACACAACCACAAATCAACAGCATCCACTTACGTTTGTTGTATTCATATCCTGACGGTGCTCCACGCTTGGGCATCCGATGATCATACTCGTACGCCACCTCTTCAGACTCCTCAGCTCTAAAAGATTGGATTAGATTTAATTAAAGATAGTTGGTTGGTAGATAACAAATTTAATCAAATTTCAATTGTCGTTTACGCTGATCCGCTAAGACCCTTATCCATTCGTTGTAAATTTGTTCGCTCACAGAAAATAAATTCAAAATTATACTTTACGAGTAACTTACTCGGGCGGATTTTCCGCTGTTCTCTTGATAAGATTCAAGTATTTCGGTGCACCGCTGCTCCCACCACCGAATTTCTTATCGAAAACGGATCTAAAGATTAGGAAGCATTAATATTTATCTATACTTTGAACCATCTAGCTACAGCGCACCTGTATGCCTCCAAATTGGGCCCGTGTATATTCTTGGCCGATTCGGGATCCATTTCCATCAGTTCGCGCAACTGCTCGTGGGACACTTCGTCGTTCTTGTCTGGAATTAGATACTTACGGATCTCGGCCAGGGCATATGCGATGCGCGCATAACACTCAGCTGGTGTCGCAACCGTGCTCACCTCGAGGAACAGATCCTTCTGCAGATGAGCATAGCGTGGGTCTCCAGAATTGCGCAGCTGCTCCTCCTTGCTGCGATCGCGTATTGAGCTGCGTCCTTTGATCGCAATCTTGCATTGCGTTTCATCCTGTAGGCGACGCAGCGAGTTGCCCTTGGGCCCCAATATCTTACCAGTAAAGTTGAACTGCATATGGCATACATATATATATGTATGATATAATTATATAAAGTTTCAGCTTAACTTTTGAGCTTACCTTAGGATATTGCTTGACGGGCACAAAGACTTTTTGTGTGATTTTCATTGGCTTCTGTTTGTAAACATCGGCATAAAATTCACGTCCAGGTATGCGACCAGTGCAATAAACACGATCCACGGCTGTTGTTAAATATATATACATATACTTATATTTAGATACATTCACTTCTATTAATTTTCCAAGAATTACCTTCGTCGATGAGCAATGCGCACAATGGAAACTCAGCTGAGAGGCGCTGGCGTTCCTCGTCCAAATCGGCCAGAAATTTCTGGGCCACTTCGTTCAGACGTGGCTGATGCTCATGTGCAGCCGGCTTTTCGCTGAATTCACTACTTGAAGTATCCATAATATTTGTTTTCCCCTATTTAATTCACGTGAAAATTGTGTATAATAGTTTGCAAACGCTTCTCTGCTTCTTCGATTAAATTTGTTTGATATATCAGTGACCACCACAGTGATCGATACTAGTGCACGGTGTCATCGATGCCAGTATATCGATACTATTTAGGCGGCAGCAGACGCAGTCGAGAATAAATATTTACAGCACAATAATACACTGCAAAGTATGGCAAGCGAGGATTTGTTTAAAAATGATTACTCCGAGGAGCCAGACTTGGGACAAGACTTGCATAAGGACGAAGAAATGAACACAGAGGCTGCGGCTGCTGAATCCGATGCTGAAGATGTTGAGCCAGTGCCTGCCCCAAATGAGACAACAAATATGAATCCACCGGCGAACAAAATAAGTAAATGGCGTAGAGAGCAAATTAACAGAGCTATGTAATCATTCTGTTATAATTAACAGGCAATGCCAGCAAGACGAGTGAACCTGAAATTGATGGCAAACTTACCCAGTTGGCAATGGCACGCGTTCGAAATATTATGAAACTGGATCCTGATCTACAGATTGCATCGAATGAAGCCGTTTTTGCCGTTACCAAGGCGGTGGAATTGTTTATAGAATCGCTGGCACGAGAGTCCTTCACGTATACAGCACAGGCCAAGAAGAAGACCGTACAAAAGAGGGATGTGGAACTCGCCATATCTGCCGTCGATAGCTTAATATTCTTGGATGGTGCATTGAATTTTTGAACAACCCCAAGAGGGATTATAATATATCTAAAAAAGTTTTACATCTTTAAAAAACACATTTTGTTTTGTTTCTTATTATAATTGTTTATTTATTTGGGATAGTGTTTTCGTCGAACAGAAAGAAGTAGATTTTAATTATTAATTGTTATTCACCCCATTTCTTTAAAGCGCACATGAATTTGTTAATAATTATAAATAATAATCAAGTATATTGGAATTTTGTGGTTTCTCATTTATCGTCGTTACAAGAAAATAATACACATTTTATTTTATATAAAGTATAACGTTTAACGCTCTGATCAGCAACGAAGCCGGACAAGTTTATTTTCATTTTTATTTGTTGCATTCTTTTCTTTTTGTTTGTGTGTTTTTGTTTATTGAAGCCGTTTTCATACTTACTTTGTCGTTGGGTATTTCTGTTTTTTTTTTTATTTATTTTTATATTAACTTTTATTATTGAAAAATAATTCCAAAAACTTACGCTAACATTTTGTTTAGAATAATTAGGGGTTTGTTGTTGTTTCGATTGCATAAGGGTGTGTGTATAATGATTTTATTTATTCTTTGTTCTTTCTTTGCTTAGGTGTTAACTGATTATGTGAATTGCTTTTTACGATTTTTACAAAGTTTTCAAGTTTGATATAGATGTGTTTTCTTTTTAATATATATATCTATATATTTTTTTCGTTTTGCTAGATTTGTTGCATTATTATTATTAACTTTTGTTTTGTGGGTTTGCATTTTCTTTTGTTTTTTTTTTTTTTTTGTTTGGGTTTAACACAAATTAAATATTTTAAACAACAATTACTATAAAATAGGTTTTGCATTTGAAATTTTTGTTTGGTTTTAGGTCATATATATATTTTTAGGTAAGTGTATGCATAGATTTGTTTATGTATTATTGGTTGGATTATTGGACTTTCAATATTTTTGATATTTGTTGTATTTTTTCTTTTTTTTGTTTTTTTTTTTTTGTTTTCTTCTTTTTTGTATATTTGCATGGAATTTTTTGTTTTGTTTAGCTGGATACTAACTACTTAACTTTGTTGGTTGATTGGATTATTGTGAAATAAATTAGCGCATTTTTGGATATGGAGCCGAGCGATAACGCACGCTTTCACGAGAACGTGATCCAGTTTCATAATGTGCCGATGAATGTGATCCCGAGCCCGATGTCGTTGGTCTATATGACGATGATGAACGACCGTTGCTTGGTTTTGCTATTTTGGAAAGAATTTCATTTGTTGTTTAGATTTCAATTGTTTTTCTTTGTCTCTGTACTTTGTATTTTTGGTTTTCTGTTTTCTGCTTTTTTTTCTTCATTTACTTTCTGTTATTCATTTGTTAAATTCTTTTTATATATTGGTCTTAAGATAGATAACAAAAAAAAAAGATATTCATGTTGCTTAACCGCTTTTGAATGCACTAGCCCCAGCAGTAATTTAATTAATACATATATATTTTTTTTTTTTTTTTGGTTTTTCATTTTTGCGTTTTGCATACAAAAATGCAATTACAAATTGATGTGTTATCACAGGTTTTTTAAAATTTGAATTTGAAGTAGGTAGAAATTGGTTGTTTATATTCGATGTATGAGTAATTGTAGATAGATTTGCTTCGAATGTGTGTTTTAAGAAATGCTTTTGTACGAATATATTGTTAGTTGTTAGCAGTTGTCTTGAATTTCGTGATTTTCGTTCGTCAGAATGGAGAGTTGGTTGATCGATCGCCTCTGGCAGGCATAGTGCATTTAAAATCTCGTTAAATATTTCCTTTTATCATAATTGAGATTCGCGTTTTTTACTTTGATATATTTTTGTAGTTAATTTGCTTCTCTCGTTTTTTTTTTTTTTTTTTTGCTTTTTTACTTTTTTCTGGTGCTTTTTATCGCAGTTAAATTATTTGATTTTCGTCAACAGTTGCGCGCGGTTTTTATGAATTGTTCGTTATGCGAAAACATTCCAGCTGCTGGAAAAGATATTAATTATATCTAAATACGTTTGACCTTACCTGGATAGGCCGCCGCATACGTTGAGGAAGACGAGTGCGGATGATACTCACGTCGATAGTCCCGCTCATAGGAGCTACTGTCATATTGGGCATGGTGACTCGAGTGCTTCGAAGACTGCGGCGGCGGCGTAGCATATCTATCGTATTCACCATGATGATCATATAGCTCGTGATCCCTAGATCTAATAAATACATATGAAATTAAACAATTATACATGTTCTTTAGCTATTTCCTTGGGTTATTCCCGCATACCTGTGAGCCTTAACAATACCATAATTGGGATCGTCCATTACGTAGCGCGCCTTTTCCAGAATGGAATACACCTTGGGCTTAGATGTGGCTGGCGGAGGTGTCCTTTGAAGATAACAGACATATTTTAAATAAAATTTAATATTTCGAAAGGAGCTCGACATTGTTGAAATTATATCTACCTAGTGCTGTAGGCGCCATGGTCTCCGTATGACTTGGAGTAGTGATGAGATTTCTTGTACATGCGCTCTTTGCCGTCCATTTCACGGAGTTGCTCCAGACGAATGTCGTCGTTGGCATCAGGTATCATGAATTTGCGTATTTCGCACAAGGCATACCCCAGACGATGATAGGCCTCGGCTGGCGGTGCCACTGTCGATATCTCCACATGCAGATCCCTGCTGAGGTGTGCATATTTTGGATTGCCCGAGCTGCGCAATTCCTCCTCCTTGCCATGGTCACGCATCGAGTTGCGACCCATTACGACCATTTTGCACATTGTCTCCTCCTGCAGTTGGCGCAGTGTGTTTCCCTTGGGTCCAAGTATTTTGCCCACAAAATTGAATTTCGGATACTCTTTGATGGGGAAGAGGACTTTTTGGGCCACCCTAATCGGTTTCTCGCTGTACACATTCGCATAGATCTCGGGCTTTGGTATGCGGCCACTGACCAGTATTTTCTCCACCTCTGCAAATGAGATAAAATCGAATTACGATTTGTGATTCACAATTCACTTACGTGTCCCCCCCGCTCCAACCCGTTATTCGCACCATCATCGAGCAGTCGCTTTGTGATAATGTTCTTCTTCTCCAGTGACTTTTTCTCCATAAGGCACTCCTGCAGGTAGGCATTTGTCTTCTCGTTCAACTGGGGTGTATCATGCAGGGGGGCGTGGCTGGCGGTGTGCCCGTGGCTGCCATCCACTTCGGGAGCGTCTGCTGCGCTGCCGGCGCCGGTTGTCTCGTCGTCACGTCGCTTCCGCTTGTAGTCGGCGGCTGTGTCCTCATTGTAGTCTCTATCGTAGTCGCGCGGCATTTTAATTAATTGAGAGCACACTTATTAACAATAAAAAGGTCACTAATTAACGGTTTGGTTAACGTAAAAATCGTCAAAGTACAATTGCAAAAATGTATGTGGTTGAAAAAAATTTTCTTTTATGTATGGGGTAATGAGTGTGACCATTCATTTTTTTGTTTCTCTGCCAGATTTAGTATTTTTTCTTCTGCTCATTTTACCATTGTTATTAACATAATGCATTTTGAGCTGTTACATGCATTCGATAAATCTTATTATTTATTTTGATTAAACTTATGTTTAAAGTCAGGAAATAAAAAAATATTTAAACATTTCAGGTAAAAATTCGTGATGGTTGATCTTTGTCAACAACGAATGGTAACACTGGATGCAAACGCCAACGAGATGCAATCGATGCAAAACATGTACGCGACTAGAGATGGTGAAAATGGGCTTGGCAGGGTTGGACACTTGTCGATGCGAAAGCGCGTTTTATCCATTTTCTGCTAAATATGTACACACTTTGATGGAAAAAGAGAGAGAAAAAAATTAGGGCCACAAAAAGGTTGCAAACATATTTGATAAATTCAAATAAATACGATTGCACGGCGACGGTGCCAACAAGATAAAACGCGCCACGCACTGTGCCGACACCCAAAGCTGGTAATAAGCGCCAACAACAATACAACTGCGTGCACAGTTAGCGAAATCAGGACAAATGGCGGAAAACGGAATGCGTGTCGGCCCAGGGTCAACATCAGCAGCAGCAGCTGCAGCTGGCGGATCGTGCGTGGGAGTGGCAAATGCTGGTACCGCCAACGGCGAGCACGAGAATGAACACAATGCGGCAGCGGATAATGAGAAGGCGCAGCCGGCGCGTCTCAACGAATCGGCACAGAAATATATGCAGGAACTGATGGGCGAACGATCCCGCATGGAGAACCAATATCCGCTAGCACTAAAACTCATTGACGAAGGTATGAAATCCAACTGCTTACCTATATATGTATATCTGAGTTTGTGTGTGACATTTACAGCTTTGGAGCGGGTGCAGCTAAATGGTCGGATACCGACGAGAGATCAGTATGCCGATGTGTATCAGCAGCGTACGATTAAATTGTCGCAGAAGGTGCACGTGCCGATCAAGGATAAGAAATTCAACTATGTTGGCAAACTGCTTGGCCCCAAGGGCAACTCGCTGCGCCGGCTGCAGGAGGAGACACAGTGCAAGATTGTCATATTGGGCCGCTTCTCGATGAAAGATCGTGCCCGTGAGGAGGAGTTGCGCAATTCAGCGGACGCCAAATATGCCCACCTCAATCTACCGCTCCATGTCGAAGTGTCGACCATAGCGCCGCCAGCGGAAGCCTACGCACGCGTTGCCTACGCCCTGGCCGAGATTCGGCGCTATCTGATACCCGATAAACATGATGATATACGCCAGGAGCAGTATAGGGAGCTCATGGAGGATCCAGAGGCGGCCAAAAAGCTTTCACTTCGCCAGCAGCAACAACAACATCAGCAACAGCAGCAACAACAGCAGCAGCAGCAGCAACAACAACAACAATTAGCTGGTGGCAGTGGCGGCGGCGGCGGTGGCAATGGCAACAATCGCTCCGGCGGCAACTACAGGTGACCATTATCATCAGTCAATCAATCAAGCAATCATGCATCTATCAATCATTTATCAATCATTTGCAGACAAAAGTTTCAGCAGCAATCGCACTATCATCACAACGACGAGACTGTCTATTATCGTTCCCACAACAATGGCTACCACCAGCCAAAGCCCTATGTGCCAGGTGAGTAGTCAACCAGTTGCCTCCCATCTCCCTCACAATCTCTCTCTAATCCTCATCTCTTTTAGCCACCCAACGGGGCAATGCAATGCATACCGCATTGCAGCCGCAGACAATTGTGAGGGAATCGCCCTGCATGCTGGTCAGTTCGGCCAGTTTTAATGGACGCAATGCTGCGCTTGGCAATGCCAGTGGTGGCATTATGGCCAACACTATTGTTACTGCCACCGGTGGCACTGTGCCGCCAAATATACGGCACTATCGTCCCGCCGCCCCCTATCAGTTTGTCAAGAAATAATACAGAAGCAATGCGCCGCCACCGCCTGCTGCCGCTCGCTGTTTGTTCACCATTTTGTCAACATCCGCATCATCATCATCATCGTCATCCACATCATCATCATCGTCGTCGTCATCGTCATCTCATCCAAATGCATGCCCCGCCTAGCAATGTGCATATACATATATATACAATCATAGATACATACATACAAACATATATATATACATCTCTAGTATATTATGCATGTGCATGCGCCGCCATTTGATTGGGCTTTTTTGGTCGCTTTCAGGCCAGAGCCGGAATCACACACACACTGACACTCCCCACACCACACCACACACACACACACACACACACACACTGCTCCAAAGGTAGATGTAATAAGTACACACACAATGTTCACACATTTGACTCTAACAAAAAAGATTTCGAAAAGTGGAAAGAAAAAACAATGAGGAGACAAAACCACACCAAACCAAACATAACAAAACGAAACGAAATGAAATGAAATGAAATGAGTAAATTGTACGTTTAAGAAATTAGCCTAAGTAGACGAATGCTCCAAATGAACACGAACACGAACAGACACTCACACCCACACACACACACACTAAATAACACTATGATTGGGCTTTCGATTGTTTTGAGGGGGAGGAAGACTCGTTAGATGCCATTTTTGTAAGCTTACTGTTTTGTTGTCCCATTTTTTGTGCTTGTGTGTTTTTTACGAGCATTTTGTGGAAAACGGAAACCAACTCTTGGCAGTTGTGGATCGCTCATCTTTGAGTTGTTTTGTTTTCTTTTGATTATTAATTGTTTACAAGATCATTTCATATTTATTTGTGCATATTTAATGCATGCAATTTTACAATTATACAAATCTTATAGGAGGCTTTCTTATTATTCGTTTTGTCCTTATCTTTTATATTTAAAACAAAATGTCGAGTAAAAATTTACAGATAAATCATTTTTATTTGCGTGTAGTAGCTAATCACTTGCACACTGAAGCACACACATAAAGATACATATACCCCTACATATAATCAAGCATACAATACATATTTACATAAAAATATATAAACCAAAAATATAAAAAAAAAAACAAAAACAAAAATAATTAATGCAAACATGAATCTAAACATATATCGGTGAAAGCGCGATTATGACTAGGATAATACGATACATAACATACATAGCTTAGCATTATCACATCATACAAACAAACAGAAAACGATCAGCAGATACACATATATATGTATGTGTATATATATATAAAACCAACAAAGATACATTTAATGAAAATGAATGCAAAAACCCCACTCACATAATTGTTATTGTTGTTGAACGCAACTAAAATTGTAATAGAATTATGCAAATATACATACAAAATATGATGACAATGTTAAATTGCAGCTTCCATATTATTTGAAGAGACGAGAATTGGAATGAAATGACTGCAACAGCTACTCTCGATTTTTGACCGAACGCCAAAAAAACCAAAAAAGAAACACCTAAGAATACGGATTACGGTACATGTTAGTTATAAAGCGCCATTATTTGAGTTTGAGTTTCTTTAATGCATTTCTCCAAAAACTACAACTACAACATGTAAGCCGAGATATTCACTTGTAATGTTTTATGCATGTGATGATTGGGCGTACTGCGAGCTTATGAAGCGACTAAAACATCATTTCAATACCTACACACACACACACACACACCCACACACACACACATTATTCTTATTTTACAGTGCATTATTATATATTGCTGATTATCGTTAAATAAATTCACAATTTGAATTGAATATGTTGAATAAACTTGAATCTAAATTATTTTCTGTTTTATTTCGAAAAGATTTTAATCCAAAGGCTAAATTCAAGGACGGAGAAGTCCCCAAAGACTATAAAGTATCTTTTTAGTCTTCGATTAAAACGAGTTCATACTACACGTAATAATACACACCAAAATATATATATATATATTTATATATACAGACTGAAAGGATTTCCAATTTGATATAAATGCAATAAGTTTAAATATTGACTGGAAAACTAAAGTTAATAAGAGTCTCGCCTAGAATTCAAACAACTTTCTATAATTTGCCTTATCCGATCTACAGTTTGCGTGTGAAAATATTTCAAGTCCGCTTAAATATTTTTAAGTCCTTTATTTAATTTAATTAACTTTTTACAAACTAAAAACAGAGCTGAATTGATGATCAAAATTGTTTATAGGCCTCTGACAAGTTGCATTAGCGTGTAAGGATTCATATTGCTCATGAATTTCAGTTGCTCCTCGAAGCCTGGCTGCGTTCTCGAGATCCAGTGGCGATCCAAATAGTAATTGATATAGCTGAAGAATTCCTTGTCCGTGTAGTTGCCGACATGGACGGGCACAAAGGGATCCAAATGCTCGAAGCCATCCTTGCCAAGCAGATAACGTGGCATATACGAAGCCATATATCCTTCGGTCATCGCTATTTTATCCACAGACAGAACACACACACCGTTCGTCCAGTCGTAGTTGGTGATGTCGAGAAAGGGCTGCGTCAACGTAATCCGCTCCGGCGTCACACGCTGCTTGTTGTCGGAGAATATGCGGGTAATGGGATGAAAGAATGCATTGAATCCATCGATGGCCACCATTATCTTACACTGCCGGGCATTGGCTAGCAGCTTCAGTTCCGCGAGAAGCGCCGCCGTTGTCTCTGACGCATACTTGATACGTGCAATACCATGCTCCACCAGTTCCAGAAGTGGAGCTCCTGCTGGCGTGCTCTCGCGCTTACTCCAAACATATTCCTTGCTGGTTTTCAGCTGCAGTTTGCCGAGCAATTTGGCGTTTTGCGTCTTGAAGTGTACCAACCAAGCGGCCGCATCGAATGGCAGATCAATGAAGCCCTCTTGGCTTGCTGAATTGGCTGCCTCCTTGGGTCGCTTCATCCAGTTGGGTGCCCAGGGCACATGCACCAACAAAAACTCATTCATCGCGCCATAATGCAACACATGCGCCATAGTCAGAGTCTTACCCACACCATTGTCACCATAGAGAACGTAACGGACCGCTGGCTTCGTCAGATCCGCATTCTTGATGTAGTCCAGCAGCTCCAGCGCTGGAGATCTGACCATCAAGCAGGCCTCTGTAAATGTTTTGATCTGTTGCTCATATTGCATTGGCAGGCCGCCGCCACTGAAAATCTGCTTCTTCTCCTCAGCGGGTATCGTATAGAACTTGGCCGCATGCAGCGCCGAGTGCTCGCCGGGATTAGTTACCCCAGTACGAAACTCATTCGTTGCGGAAGGAGGAGCTTCTGCAGCAGCCGGTGCTACATTTGTTGACATCTCAGCTGCAGGACTGACAACGCAAGGGGCTATTGCATTGCGTTGGAGGTGAGTCGAGACACGCGACAGGTGTACAAATTGTTTGCGAAACATTTTTATTAACAATTTACAACTTTTAATTCAAGTTGAATTCCTAGCTTCGAGCGTGTGTATTAAATAAGAGCTGCACGAACAGCTGGCGCATATATCGGAAACCGAAAACGCTCGCGTGCATTAATCGATGACCATCGAATGGAGAAGTGCGCTGTTAACATTTAGCAGACATTTAACAGACTGAAGAAATTAAATCTTGCCATTTATTTTCAAGGATTGATATCTATATAAATATAATTTTAAAAGTACCAACAGCATAGGTTTATTTTTTTAGAACTAACTTTTCAATTTGTTATTCAGTTGGCTAAAATTTATTTGTGTTTGTGATTTGCTTTAGATCTTTATTAGAACTGCATTTCCAGCTGTAACCGTCGTTTGGCAATTGGCTTTCGATTAGGGGACATATCCAAGCCAGATGCATTCGCATACCGAAAACACTTCTCAAATTGTGGTAGACTCCGCAATTGTATTTGTGATGGCGACCACATTTAGCACTCACCGCACCACGCAACACAATGGATACTTGTTGAATCAATGCCATACTCGAACAGATAAGTGTGAATATGTTGAGGCCAAAGACCATGATCTGTACATTAACCCAGAAACTGCAGCTGGGCATGTGAGCTGGAAAGCGTACGACTAACGCCTCTTTCCAGCAGTTGGCGACGGCATCATTGAACACAACTATGTGCAGCGTATTGTACACCAGGGCGTAAATCGCACCCACAAACAGATAGAAAACGAAGCACACAAAATAACGATGATTCTGATGGCCAATACAACAGCCGGTGAAGCCACAGTGATGATCCCGCTTGAGAATACAAACACCACAGTATCGACAATGCCACGATCTTGGCGGTGCCAATCGATCGCAAGTCTTGCAATGGCGCCACTCCAAGCGTTCGGCATCCCCAGCTGAAGGTTCTCCCACATTCTCAGCTGCCGTTTTGGATTGGATTTGTTTGAATATGTTTTGCGCTCTGATTGAATTCAGATTACTCACATTCAACGCTGGTGTCAACTATCATGCAGGCTATCAGATTGCCTTTTATGTTGAGAAATATCAATAGGGCCATTAGAATTGTGAAATCGTATTGGAAAGAACCCGTTTCATGGATTTCAGGCAGCACAACGATGATATCGAAAAGCAGCACCATGGGCAGAAGTACGCCTATAATTAGAAAACATACGATATCCCATGGATTGCGAGGTAATGGATTGCGATACTTCATTCCGGAAATAAAATTAAGTAAAAACAAATAATATATTATTGATTTTTATGGATTGGCAGCTGCGAAATTGTGTCTGATGTAAATTTCAATGACAATTTTAAAAAACATTCAATATCGGAAGATATTATCTTTAATTTCTTTTTTAAATTAGTTTCTTATCAGACAAAAAAATTGACTACATAGATACATATCCATTTTCATTAATAGAATCAATTACATTAAAAGTACAGAAGCTAGATAATATTTCAAATAGATATAGAGCCCACGGTTTTTTTTTTTCTATACGATTTTTGTTATAGAAAGTAATGTTGTCTGGAATGAGAACATGTCTCCATTTCTATTGCTGTCAGTTTGCAGTATTCTCTTTAACCCTGTTATTTTCGGATACTCGTTTCAATTTGGCCTATTGAATCCTTCAGCAGTGCCCATTGCTGAGGTTGACATTGCTTGGAACTGTTCCTTTTTTAACTTCTTGTATGCTGAAGCAGCATCAATTGAGGTAAATACATTAACTTCGTGTACCTTGTGAATACAAATATTTCCTTCAATTATAGGATGAAATGAAATTTAGAATAAACCAGATATTAGTTATTGATGGCAGTCAATTGGAATCGAAAGTGAATGCATCGATTATCCATGGTGGTTTTGGTTTCAATTATACAATATTGGGCCTGAGCTGCATTCAATCTGATAAAACTCAACCAAGAAATGCCAAAGTAACAGTTCTCATCTATGGCCTGCTCATCGAATAGGAGAACTCTGAAAAAGTGATCAGATAAATGTATTGGAATAATAACATCAGGACCCTTTTTAGTTTGAATCGAAAGGAAAATATTGAAAGGACGAGCGTTGGTCAAAAAGCACTTTTTATATTAAAGTAGATTCCAAAGATTTGTAATGTTTGTAATGTTTTCTCTGTCAATCTGTAAGAATTGCTCTCGAAGCACTCCAATATTTAAATAACTCATCACTGAACTGATTTTCACTCCCCACTTTTTATATATTTAAATGATCAAGGTATTTGTTTATATTTCACAATTTTAGATTAGGAATTGCAAAAAACAATATCTGAAAAGTGAGTAAAATAAATCTTCTAGTAACATGTAAATTATTTATATTCCTATAATTTCCTATAAATAAGTAACATTTAAAAGGTTGTTCGGGATGCTATAGCTAACTTGACTTTTTGGTAGGCACTAACTTCTCTGTAGAGCTGATCTTCCATCTGTAACCATCATCGGGCAAGGGGCTTTTGATCAGTGGAGATAGCCAAACGACATGCATTCGTTGGCCAAAAACACTTTGCAGATTGTGCACAAGTCCATTATTATATTTATGTGGCTTGCCACTCTCGGCACAGACCTCACCACGCAGCATAATGGGAACATGATACCACAACATGACAAGTGCATATAACAGTGCCAAGATGTTCAGGCAATAGAAAAATAGTTGCAGATTTGTCCAAAAGCTGCCTAATACTACCATAGACATGGGACATAGTAACTTGACGAGAGTCAGCCACTTGCAGTATATGTCGCCATTGAGCACCCACATGAACACGGAGTTGTAGGCCAGGGCGTACAACGATCCGATGAACAGATAGAATATGAAGCACATGAAATAACGATGGTTCTCGTGTCCAATGCAGCAACCGGTGAAGAGGCAGTGATGATCTCGTTTCAATATACAAACACCACAGATTTTGCAATGCCACGATCTGGGTGGTGCTAATTTATCACAGATTGTGCAATGTCGCCACTCCAAACGCTCAGCTGACCCAACTGGCGGGGCCTCTACGAGCTCTATAATAATATATTATATATATATGTATATATAATTGATTAAGCACTTGTGTAACTCACTGTCAACGCTGGTGTCAATCATCATGCAGGCCACCATGTTTCCCTTGATATTGAACACCATAAACATGGCAATTAGAAAGGTGAAGCTGTGTAGCAGACTGCCAGGTGCATGGAATTGTGGCAGCACAACAATTATCTCAAATATGAACACAATTGGCAGAAATACGCCAATGACCAAGTAACACAAGATGTCCACCAGCCGCCGTGGCAGCGGATTGCGTCGAACCCTCATTCCGACCACGCTCAATTCAAACTGTTTCAATTGTGATAACGCGCAACACAAACAGTCGCGTCTCTCCCCAACCGGTCTATGAATCACGTGCAGAAGCTTTTTGTTTGTAGTGTGGAGCAAAGCTTTCTTATCAATGCTTGCCCCCCAATGAGACTGAATAACATAAATAAATACATATACATACATACATTGTGTGCATTACGAATAAAATCTATTTGTCATTCGCTCACTTGGGCGAGTTGAAGCTTCTGCTGTGGAAAAGCTTTTGTTTTTCACAATGAACAATGATTAATAATATGAAGATGAATACAAATGATTTAAAATTAAATTTCATTGTATTCTCTTATTTGAATAGAAATTCAAATATGCATATGACTTACTGAATGTGCTTTATATAATTTATATCATCATAAGTTAACGTTTTTTTCTACTTTAATGCTGGCTGCTTTGTAGTTTTCATCCAATACTGAATAATATATTTTGAATCTCGTTTGTTTGCAAGTTGCAAATGTTATCCACAAAAATCAATATATATATGCCAATGCATACATTTCACATCAATTTCGCAATTTGAAACCTATGAACATAAATGATAGTTCGCACCCAGCAACCATCTTCTCTATTTCTGTATTAAATCGAGGTCAAACCATATTCTGCCCAAGTGGGGGCTTTACTCGGTCCTTGACGGCATTGTGTGTCTTACATAGTTATTAGTCCCCTTAGTGAGTGTAAGAGGAACCACAAATTAATCAAAGGAATTGCTTAGAAATACTTCAATCAGTAGAATGCTGTAATTAGTATTCAAAGAACTACGTTTAATTGACCGCATTCAATTAGCAAAGAGTAATCGCTCAATGGGCTCAAGAGACTATAAAAGCTAATAAGTAGCTGCTTAGAAGTGGGAATTGTCGCAATGGAAGTCAACCGGAAAAGTCAAAAAAACTCTTCATTCTTACTGAATAGTTTTAGGAAAAGTCTCAGTAAGTTTCTAAAGCAAACTGGACTGCATGGACTGAAATTTGTGGGCGACTCATCGCTAAGAATCTGGGAAAGGTAAAGGTTAGCAGTTAATTTGACTACAGATATACCTTACGTGTGATGGATTGCAGATCCTTCTTCCTTATTGCGTTTGTGGTCGCATTTGTGCTGACTTGCCAGCTGATATCAAACATCTATGGCAAGTGGAATAGTACACCAGTTATTATTGGCATTAGTCCACATGCCACATCGATTCTGAAGGTGCCATTTCCGGCCATAACTATATGCAACATGAATCAGGTGCAACGCAGTAAAGTCGAGCATTATCAGGAGTAAGTCACATGTACATAATACATTCTTTTCTACATAATCTGATTTGACGTACACCTTACCAGTGGGTCCAATGAGAAAAATCTGTTGAACCTAATCTGCTTGCAAAACCCGCTCGGAAACGCTGATAAAACCGATGCAGATGCAATTCCGCTGAATTATTTGGGCGACAACAATCTGAAAGTAACCGATTTTCTGATTAAGCATGCCCAACCCTGTGAGCAGATGTTCCGACACTGCAGGCTGCTTGGTGGCGTATACGATTGTGCCAACATGTTTCGACGCATAATCACCGATGAAGGTTTGTGCTGTGTATTTAATTTGGTACCGCGGGAGATTGCATATAAGTAAGTGTTTTAACTAGTCCATCAAACTAAATTGAAGTAAAAATTTTTTGTCTTAGTTTGAAAAGCGGTAGAAACTTAACTACAGATCATGGGTATGTGCCTGTGGCCTGGGATCCGGAGAACGAGTATCCCTCGAAATTACCAAAAAGATATTATCCAGTACCGGCCGTTGGTAAACTAAATCATTAAATATAATTTATGATTTGCATATATATTATGTATTATTAAGGTACTGGTATATCAATGGGATTTTCTGCCGTTCTCGATGCTCAGCTGAGCGAATACTACTGCTCATCTACGAACGGACCTGGATTCAAGGTCTGCATTAGAGATTAATCAGTGGGCCGATAGAAAAATAATAAATATTTTTGGTGACAATAATTGAAATGAAAATATCTTACATTTATTGCAGGTCTTATTCCACAATCCCATGGTAGCACCAAATGTTAAAGACGAAGGTCTTGTCTTGGGCGTTGGCTACGAAACAAACTTTCGCATAGAGTTTAGTAAGTCCGAGGCGTCGCCAGCAATTCGATCCATACCTCAGAAGGATCGTCAGTGTGTCTTTCAGAATGAGAAGAATTTGCTTTATCACAAGATCTACTCACTTGTGGCCTGTGAAAGGGAATGCGAGACAATGTTTATATTAAAGTCCTGCGGCTGCATTGGGGACAATTTTGAGCGAATTTTGGAAAATGCAACCATTTGCAGTGTGAAGGATGCGATGTGTCTTATTCGAGCCAATCGTCTCGATAAAAGAAATGAGACAGAGACATGTCGAAAGGAGTGCCTGCCTTCTTGCTTTGATCTGACATACAAGGCGGATGCGTTATATTTTCCACTGGCCAAACAGGACTTCATGATGGCAAATAAGCAGTTGGAGAATATAAGCAAAAAGTATTTGCTGGAAAACATTGCCGTTATGAATTTATACTACAGGGAGTCCGCCTATTATGGGACCATGAAAAACGTGTACGTTGGCTTTACAGAGTTTCTGTGTAAGTTATTTACCCAGTTCCAATTCTATCCAATTTTAATATGACACTTTTCCCATGCAGCAAACATTGGCGGTGTTATGGGCTTGTTTATGGGATTCAGCGTTATCTCAATAGCTGAGCTGCTCTACTTTTTGATTCTAAAACCCATTTGGGAGTTTATAGATTGGAAACGTGGCAAGAAATCTGACAGAGCCAGACCCAAGCCAATCGAAGTAAAAGAACACGTTCAACAATTTGAACAAAACCAAGCTATATGGTATACTAAAGAACTGTATCCCAAGGGAATATCCCCAAGAAGTATTTACTTGAACAAGCCATCTAAAAGAAAGTTTTTGATCAAAGGACAACCATTGAAAACATCTTTTGAGTGAGTTTGGTAGTAGGCAAAAAGTGAGAGCGTTTCAGTCGGGATTAACCGACTGCGATAAACCTGATACCTGTAACAGATCTGGAGTGGATTGGTAGAGGG